>CM041793.1:19961923-21161923 GCA_023376895.1 Aspiorhynchus laticeps | reverse complement strand
GAGCTTTACCATCATAAGCAAAATTTACAGCGAAATTAATTCAGATTGTTATTATTGTTTATATGGATATTAATTATACTTTAAGGTTAGTGATTTTAACAAATACCCTAACCTTAAGTATTAACTGCCCAAAACACCCAGAAACACCTTAGTAATACTATATCAATGACTCATTACACCCAAGTGTAATGACCTCTCCTGGACTAACAACACTGCGGCACTGGCCAAGAAAGCACAGCAGTGTCTCTACTTCCTCCGCAAACTCAGAAGAGCCAGAGCACCGGCCCCCATCATGTACACCTTCTACAGAGGCACCATCGAGAGCATCCTGACTACATCACTGTGTGGTATGGCGCCTGCAACGCGTCCTGCCGCAAGTCCCTTCAACGGATAGTGAGATCAGCTGAGAAGATCGTTGGTGTCTCTCTCCCCTCCCTCCAGGACATCTACAGCACCCATCTCACCCGCAAAGCCCTCAGCATTGCAGGTGATCCCACCCACCCGACACACAGCTTCTTCAGTCTGCTGCCATCAGGGAGGAGACTGCGGAGTCTCCAGGAGAGGACCAGCAGACTGAAGGACAGCTTCATCCATCAGGCTGTCAGGAAGCTGAACTCCCTCCCGTCCTTGCCCCCCCTCCTCTTTTACCCCACGCAACACTGAACTCTGACACTACGACCCCCCCCCCAGCTCCCCCCCCCAGGACCTCCCCCCCCCCCTTACAAACTGTGACCCCGCACCAGTCACTTTGTGCAGCACTGGACTGATCTCTTCCTCATCCAGCATTCCAGCATTGTCTGTAAACTACCTCTTCTGTCAGTCTGATAAAAGACTGTTCTTTTTTTGCACTACACATATATCTGCACAGTTTTGTTTTATTTAACTGGTTTGCACTCTATCTGCCATGTGCCTTATGCCACTTTATCTATCTCTTTTTTTATTTATTTTTTATTTTTCTACAATGTCCTCATTTGTATATCTGTATAGTTTGTATGTACATATGGTTAAACTGTATTTATCTGTATTTGAACGTCTACTGTCAGTGTTTAATGTTAACTGTATGCACCAAGGGTCAGAGAGTAACGCAATTTCAATTCTCTGTATGTATGTACTGTACATGTGGAATAATTGACAATAAAGCAGACTTGACTTGACTTGAAGTGATGCCTTAGCAACCAAACACCCTAGAAACACCCTAGTAAGTCCTAGAAACCACCCAGAACTAATGCCTTTGTAACTACCTAGAACATCTTAGAAACACCCTAGTAATGCCCTAGCAACCACTCAGAACACCTTAACAATTCCTTAGATGCCTTAATATCCTAGAAACACCCTAGTAATGCCCTAGGAACCACCCAGAACACCCTAAAAATACATTTGATCACCTAAAACCCTTCAAACAGACTAGTAATGCCCTAGCAACCACCCAGAACACTCTTAACAATGCCTTGGATGCCCTAAAATATGTATATATATTTCGAAAAAAGGTGACTGTCACATCACTTCTGGTGTGAGAACGCTGGCGCGTTTGTGCTGCCGCTTCACGCTGGTATCTGTCTGTTTGTTTGTTTATTTGCTGATACTTCTGTGGATATTTTTTCTGCCGGACTCAACAGATCTGGATTACTTGGATTATTATTATTATTATTTTATTTTTTGGACTATTTTCTTCACTCTATAATATTTGGATGACTGACCTGGCCTTTTTCATGATTCTTTCACACTGATCGGCTGCGAGCCCTCTCCATTCCTTCCAAATCCTCCTCGACATCTGATACAGTGAGTCTCCACTCTCTTTATCATTTTGTGTTGTCAATCCTCGGTATGGTTGGGTAGCCTTCCCTTCTGTGGATTGTGTGAATTGTGGATTCGATACGGTTCTGGCTAACGTAGTTAAATCGATAAGTCGTGTGGGCTCCATTGGCTTTTGGTCATGTCGACGTGTAACCATTTGCAGGTTTTGTTTTTTGGTCTTTTTGTGCTGTTTTTGGCTGATGTTAGTAAAGTGACTTCTCCCGAGATGGCGTTGCAATTTTCTTCTGCTCAACTTAGAATCTTAAAAGGATCTCTCCGCTTGGCTTCAGACACTTATAAATGGTGTGAACAAGTTGGAATTTTACGCCGACCCCGCTACATACACCGTTCACGGAAGAAACTTCAGACTTATCACTGCTCGTCTTCAAATAGTATTCCGGTTATCTGTACCAACACCCGTGCTTCTAGGAAAACACAACAGGAAAATCGTGTAATCAACTCTGGAATTCTGAGACAATTACGCACTGATCCCGTCCTTGGGAACTGTAATGTTGCAACTTCAGATATGCAATGTGTGCTTTTGAACACTCGCTCTTTAACTGATAAGGCATCAGTGCTAAATGACATTATCATTGACGCAAACCTGGACATGCTACTTTTGACGGAAACCTGGCAGGTGCCTAATGACTTTTTCCATTTAAACCTCCTAACACCACCTGGGTACATCTATTTATCTATTTATCAACCTCGTCTCCATCGTAGAGGTGGAGGGTTGGCTGTAGTTTGTCGTGAGAGTATCAACATATCTAAGATTGAGTTCCATGTCGTTGCATCTTTTGAATATCTTGCATTGAAAATGACTGGCAAAACAGCAATGGCTGTAAATTTATCGACCTCCAAAATTTCATTCAGATTTTTTCTCTGAGATTAGTGAGTTACTTACTCTTGTCTGTGCTATTTATTCATCTGTACTTCTTCTCGGTGATTTTAATATACATGAAAACACTGTACAATACAACGAATTGATGTCTGTTCTGGACTGTTTCAGTCTAACTCAACATGTAACTTTTGCTACACACAGGGGTCATATATTGGATCTTGTATGTACATCTGGTTTAAATAATATTCTTGTTAGTAGAACTGATTTTGCTTTTTCAGATCACAAACTACTAAACTTCAGTTCTGGTTTTCCAATTTCTACATCACCTGTGAAAAAAATGCTCACTTATCATAAAATCTGTTCTGTGGATCCATCTGCTTTTTCTGATTCAATAAGGGTTTCTACCCTGTCTGATTGTTTATTATCCAACTGTCCATCAAAAATATGCAGTATCTATAATAATACCATTTCCCACATACTTGAGAAACATTCTCCTGTTAAAACTAGATTGGATCCATCTACACACGATTCACCCTGGTTCACTCCGGAACTCCGAGCAATGAAAGCTATGGGACGTCACTTGGAAAGACTGTATAGGAAAACTGGACTCAGTGTGCACTCTTCGGCTTTGAAAGAACATTTGCTCAATTACCGTACAGCCCTCAATGCTGCAAGATCCTCATATGTCTCTTCTACTATTAAGAATTCCATGTGCAGGCCCAAATCTCTGTTTGCTATGGTCAACAAACTCACTAACCCTCCACAACATGTTATGTCTGGCTCTGAGGAGCTTGTGAATAACTTTTCTCATTACTTTTCAGACAAATTGATGTCAATCACTGAATCCATTTCCAAAGACACCCCTCATACAACTGACTCAAATGTTCATTTGATTGTGGAGTATTTTACAAAATACTTTTTTTTACAAACATTTGTGGAGTATTTTACAAAAGTTTAAAGGATTTAAGTTCATCTGTAAACATTATTTCATGTATAAAGTAAAAAAAAATAAGATAGCATTATAATACAAATTAATCAACCCATTAGCTGGGTTAAATCAACCCATTATGATGGGTTAAATAAACAACCCAATTTGCTGGGTAAAATGAACCCCAAATGTGTTCTGTCCTATATTTACCCAGCCCTTGGGTTAAAAACAACCCAAATTGGGTTGTTTTTAACCCAGTGTTTTTTTAGAGTGTAGGAACCACCCAGAACACCATAGAAACACCCGCATAATGTCTTTGCAAATCAGAACCAGAACATCCAAGTAATGCCTTATCAGCCACCAAAAATATCCTAGAAACATCCTAATATTTCCCTAGCGTCCACCCAGAGAACACCATACTAATGACATAACAACCACTCACAGAAACTAATAATGCCTTAGCAACCACCAAGCACACCATAGAAACATCTTAGTAATGCTCTCGCAACTTCCTAGAACACCATAGAAACACCCTTGTAATCTCTTTGCAAATTAGAACCAAAACACCCCAGCCTTAGCAACTACCAATAGCATGCTAACAACAATCCAGAACACCTAAACATATTTAGACCACCTTAGCAACCTTAGCAGCCACCCTCAGTCAGTCATTCTGGATACTTTTACACGTTCAAACACCAGTCGCGTTTACTTACTGTTGATCACATATAAAATGATGATTTGTTTGTAAGAGTATCTGGGTTGCAGTGCACAACTGATTCATTTTTAAACACATCAATTAAGTTTCGATTACGCCGTGTGTTTTGGGTACGTGCATTTGCATGGCTCACACAAACAAGCCTGTTTACAGCTGTTGGTGTAGTAATAAGGTCAGTGGCGCGCTCACGTGTCAGAAAGGATTTGCACTAGCTCTTCACCATTTACCAGCGCTGTGGACACAGAATTGTGTAACCCAATTTGTGAATGTGTGATCTTACGTGTGGGCGTGTGTAGAGTGCTAACACTTGTGCTAGCAGATATACAGGCTACAAACTCACTTTGTTATCACTGGATGAGACAAAATGACCGAATGAATTACAGTTGTAAATAAAACAAAGATTACTAAAAGTCTTTCTACTTCAAAACGTAACTTTTAGTTCAATGTTACTTGCAGATTCTTCATAATGTTTGTGAAATGTAGGCTACTATACCAGTTTCTGAGTGGAAAGTGTTTCTACATCATTTTTTTTCTTCAGTGTTCACCGCATACAAGCCAGTTCTCTCTAACCCTGGAGGTTGCAGACACCTTCATTGACAGAAAAGAAGAAAGCACTCCCGCTGACCGCATCGCACGGCGCCTCACTGCCCAGCACAGTTTGGCATTTTTAAGGGTGATGTTCAACATGAAAGCACTAGTGAGGGAGGGAGAGAGAGAGAGAGAACAGTGATGCCGAATAACACGATGGCACACTGACCCAGTAATGCTGCAGCTGCACTGCCAGTGGGCCTGCTCTGCCGTACTGAACCGCACTGATTCTCCTCCCGTCCACACACATTCACACCCAGCTGTCGCTTATTTTGTCTGCTCATAATAACCCCCTATTAGATGCACAATGATAAAGATAGTGTAAAGAGAAGACAGAGCTGTTTATGAGCAGAAAAAAAGTGCTGAAACACTGCTTTAACACAACTCGGTTATGAGCGCAGAACACACAGACTTCCTTTCCATCGCAGCACAAAGAAACAAAATGGAGGGTCGACCGGCGATGTGCAGAAAAGACAGGCATCTAAATGATGGAGCCATGACTTTTGAGCCTGAATGCTCTGATATGAGAATTGTGTGCTTTGGCGACCACGCTGTGGACTTTCTGGATAGAGAGATAAGCTCGATTTTGGTTGACAGAGGCTAAATCTAATTAATGGCAAACGAACAGAGCAGTAACCCTCTCTTGTATATGGCGGTGTGTGTGTGTATAAAGAGAGCGAGAGGATAGTGTTTGAAAGATTCTGGGGTGAAGAGCATCGTCTCTCCTGCCAAGAACAGTAATGAGGCAGTAATGAGAGATACTTTCATCTCTGTTGAAAGTATCAATGTTCTCTACGTTCAGTATGGGTTATTGTGTCATTCTTATGTTTTTGAAATAAGACTCTTATGCTCACCAAAGCAGCATTTATTTGATTAAAGATACAGTGAAAACAGTAATATTGGGAAATATTATTCTGATTTATAATAACAGGTTTCTATTGTAATATATTTTAAAATGTAATTTATTTATTTCATGACAAAGCTGAATTTTCAGCATCAATACTCCAGTCATCAGTGTCACAAGATCCTTCAGAAATCAATGCAATATGCTGATTTGCGGCTCAATATATATTTTTTTTATCATTGTTGAATTATTATTTTTTTATTATTTTAAATGTATACATTATAAACCTTTACTGCCATTTTTGACCAATACATCCTTGCTGAATAAAAGTAATTAACAGTAAAGTAAGTAATGCTTTTAACCCAGTAATGTCACGACACACACGGAGCATGGAAACACGGAACGAGGAATTCATAAACAGGAGTCTTTAATAATCCAAAGGAGAACATGGGAGACACAGGAACACCAGGGATGACGTTTATGGACCGACAAACACTAACTGAAAGGACTGGGGCTTTTAAAGACAAGTTGACGAGGGAGCTAAGGACACACACCTGGGATCAAATTAAACAATTAACATGAAGGAAAAACTGGGTCACAGGGAACACATGGGGAGAAAAACTACAACAAAACAGTCCAGGATCTTGATATATCGCCCCCCTCCCGGAAGGTGCGTCCTCGCAACATTGAAACATCCAAACTTGGGAGGCAGCTCAGGAGGAGGACGGACATCCGGGAGGGGGCCGGCTGACAGAGACCAGGGAGGTGACGAAGGAGGGAGGAGCCAGGGAAGAGACAGTAGGGACGGGCCGAGGCGGAGTCCGGGCCTCAGAGGCTGGAGGCGGAGGTGAGGGATACTCCAGCCCCGGCGACGCAGGAGGATGGCAGACCCACGGGGCTCGCACCGTACAGATGGGGGGCTGAGGGCGAGCGGGGGGGGCTGCCAGACGACAGCGGTGGAGGAGGCAGGAGCGGGAGGGAGGGCAGGCATTTTCGAGGAGCGGGCACTGGAGGGCACATTCGAGGAGTGGGCACTGGCGAATCTGAAGCCCCCTCAGGGCTGGACGGGACCAGCGGGGACGACGGAGAGGGGAGAGGGGGCATTTCGTACTCCAGCTCAGTCTCCCAGTCACTCAAATCCCCCTCCATGTCCAGCAGTCCCAGATGAAGAATCAGCTCACCCTCAGCCACGGTGCAGGGGGCGGAGCTCCACTCCGCGCTCACACTGTCCACGGCTGGCTCCCTCGTGGTGGGCATTGTCGCCGGCTCTCGCACCTGGTCTGACGGGTTGGGCTCAACTTCCGGGACGATTATCCGCTCAGTCGCTCGGCTTCGCGCTGGCTCGCAGGTTGCGGCGGGAAATGGCTCTCCGTCATCAGTGGGCTTGGGCTGATGCTCCGTACCGCGGGGAGATAGTGGGCTGGGCTCTGGGTCTGGAGTGGATCTGGTGAGATCATCCTCTTGGGAAACTGTGAGGGGTGATCCGTTTTTCGCCAGAGTCCACTCCACGAAGGCGGCGAAATCCTCTCGAGGACCATCTTCGGATAGCGCTCTGCACGCGGTGTTCAGGCTTGCGTCATAGAATGAGCAGAGCGCGTTGTCCAGATAGCTGGTGGTGTTAGCTAAGAACAGGAACAGTCTTGTATGGTCCTCGAGAGATCGGTCCCCCTGCTCCAGCAGGAGGAGGAGGAATTCGGGCCGGATGAGGGGATCCATGGGGAAACACTACTGAAACAAAAAACTGAGTAAAAAGGGTAAACAAAACGGAGGGTAGACGCAGAGGTAACTGTTGTCTGTCGGTCCTTCTGTCACGACACACACGGAGCACGGAAACACGGAACGAGGAATTCATAAACATGAGTCTTTAATAATCCAAAGGAGAACATGGGAGACACAGGAACACCAGGGATGACGTTTATGGACCGACAAACACTAACTGAAAGACTGGGGCTTTTAAAGACAGGTTGAGGGAGCTAAGGACACAAACCTGGGATCAAATTAAACAATCAACATGAAGGAAAAACTGGGTCACAGGGAACACATGGGGAGAAAAACCACAACAAAACAGTCCAGGATCCTGACAAGTAATGCCTGGATTTTTTTTTTTACCCAAAGATGCCTTGGTGGGCACATATCTCTTTATGGATATTAGTTACTAGATAATAGATACTAGTTGTTGATGATATCTGTAGCATCTGTATTCACCCTAAATATATTTGCAGATGGAAAAAGAACAATATGGAGCCTTCGGCACCTTTAGTGAGCTTGAAAATGTTAAGCCTGCAGGCAACTGAAATTTCCAAAGAGATTTTCTTTCAATCTATCATACCCCTTTTCCACAAACAGGATGCTGAGGGCTGATCCAGTGCCCAATTCCATGCATTTCCTATGAAGAGGCTGGAAAAACATGCTCCATACTGGCACCATCTCAGATAACTGAGAGTGATGCATCACAAAACTAGATTGCATTCATTATAATAAATGATCAACAAACCAGAGAAAGTGCAGAGAGTATTGAAAAGTTGAGAAATGCTCAACTTTATGCAAATAAGGAGTGGTATATGCCGGCCAACTGCAAATCGCAGGTAGTGACATCTGTCTTCAAGAGTTTTTGCTTCAAGAGTTAGCACATAAATCACATTGTTCACGAGGAGACCCAATGTCTAGCAGTGCTAAGCCCCAACCCCAATCAAACACACCTAAACCAGATAATTAATGTCTTCAGAATTGCTTGATAAATCACAGGCAGGTGTGTTGAAACAGGTCGGAAATCAACTTTGCAGGCCAGTGGGTCTCCAGGAGCAGGTTTGAAGACAGTTGTTTTAAAAACTAGTTAGACTTGTAAATAATAATTGATGTCTGTGTTGCTTTTTGTGGTTATATCATTCTTCCGCTCTTACTTCAGTGAAAACACAGGGTTTTCTGAGAGATGTTCTGTCATTTTGGTTGCTAACTCATGCTTTTCCAGAGCACGCATAGTTAATTGCATTTTCAAACTCCACTAATGGTCCTTTTCTATAAAGTGTATAGAAGTAAGGTTCCTCATGAGCAGCATTATTTTTTTAGGATGAGCGGCACCAGCGCTCCCTTTGTCTCTCTCTGCTTTCCTCAAAGAAATGCAGAACAACTGAGGCAGTGAGAGCGGGCCATTATTCACTCTTTTGTGCAGATGAAAACTATGCCAAAGGTTTTCTCTCTACTCAATATGAATGGCAGCCAAAGTAGGTCAACAACCAAAATTTGAGGGAGAGCAACCCTCATGGCAAAGCAACTCGAGAGATGAGTCAGGAGATGTCTGGAAAGCTGCCCTGTCCCCCCGCGTTGGAGGACATCACAAACCGTGGCTGCATATTAACCCTGAAATGACCCTTTGGGATGATTTCCTCTCACTTATTGCGTATGCTGCGCTAACAAAACAGCTGTTATCACTCGGTGTGGCGCGGTGCCATCACAAAAATAGTCAGCTCAGAAGAGGAAGTGGCTACATGGAGGATCTGAGGAAGTAGCCCTGTTGGGGACTGTCACAACAGTTTGCTATTTTCATAATGGTTGTAGGCCTGCTTTATCTGCGGATGCAAATGCTGCTTCAAAGTGACCGCATGCTGGCTGCCTCTAAAATCTGGCCTCGTTAACCCCGCTCTTCACAGGGGTGCGAGACTGAGCTCCACCAGCCAATGCGTTTGTTAGCACAGGTTTTAGTTGATCAGTGGTGACCCGGGCGAATTTGAGAAGTGGATGAATGCTTATGTTGCAAAGTGCGTTCTGGGCAATCTGCACTTGCCCTCCTCTGCCAGCACTCGGGTTTGACCTCTCTAAAAGCCATGGTCATAGACTCATTGTCAATACAGTCCCCTAATTAGATAACAGCTCAATCCAAATGACTGTTTACCAAAGCTTATAGATTTAATTAAACGTCCAAGCCCTTTTCAATGACAATGATTGTGCGGAGCTGGTACAACAGTATGCTTTGTGAGACAGTCATTAAATCTCTCTTTATGGGACGGCGAGTGGGGGGAGATGCAAAAGCGGTTGAGCTCTCCGGCTTCGGAGCGAGTCTTAAACAAGTCGGGCTTTGTGAAGTTGGCGTCTTTGAAGTGAGCGAGATGCACTGACAGTCCCGAGCAGGAAGGCTGCCGTGAGCTCATCCCTGTTTTGTCCCTCCCACTATCCTTTGCTTATCAGATAACATTGCCTGATGTCAGATATTGTCAAAACGCCCTGTCGGAATCTCACTGTCCTACTGGGGTTACTAATAACGTCTGTGGATTGTGTTCAGGCTCATCAAATCATAAAAAGGGGCTGGGTGTGGGCATGTTCAGAGTACAGGATGAGAAGCCCTATCAATGTGCAGAAAAAACTGTAATATGTGCATAGAAACTGCAATAGTTGGGTCATGCTATGAAAATGGTGCTTAAAAGGTGATTTTTAAGTAAATTTAAACATTCAGTCAAACAAATAATGTCACTAAGTGATGATAAATTGTGTTGCACCATCTCAAGCTAAATTAAAACATTGGGATGTAATTGTGCCTTCGGAAAAGTAACAGGGTTGGCAGTTTTATAGTGTAATTTTAAATGGCAAAGCTTGTGCTTAAGGCTATGAAAGTACAAAAGACTTGCTGATTGAATGAATGAATATGCTGATATTTCCACATTATTTATATAATTTGCTTACTATACAAAATTATGGTAACAGGGCTGACATTTTAGGATCACATTCCTTAAAGAGTTCACTCCCTGAAAAGGTGATGATGTCACTATGATTTTCTCTCTCTCTCTCTCTCTCTCTCTCTCTCTCTCTCTCTCTCTCTCTCTCTCTCTCTCTCTCTCTCTCTCGCTTTAATGTAGGCCACTTTAAATAGGGGTAAAAAATATGGTAACTGGGTTGACATCCCAGGGACAGAAAAGGCTTATTAGTAATGCAAGTAAAATCTAATTATGTACAGTATACAGAGAAAATAAAAACTAAATGTTTCATCAAAATTGGCATATTTATATTAAAGAAAAAAAAAATAATAATAATAATAATTCCTAGCTACGTGTACTGTGCTAGACTAACTGAGACTTGTCATGGCACTTGTATACTGTTGCTCTCTTGATGGTCTGATTGCTTCTATTGTTCTCCTCATTTGTACGTCACTTTGGATAAAAGCATCTGCTAAATGATTAAATGTAAATGTAAATGTAAAGAGATATGAACTACCATTCAAAAGTTTGGGGTCAGTAAGATTTATTTATTTTTTTAAGAAATTAATAGTTTTATTCAGCAAGGCCACACTAAATTGATAACTAATTACAGTAAAGACCTTTATAATGTTTCAAAATATTTCCAAAAAAATGCTGTACTTCAAACTTTCTATTAATCCATCAAATAATTCTGAAAACAGTATTGCAGTTTCCACAAAAATATTAAGCAGCACAACTTTTTCAACATTACTAATGCTTCTTGAAAATCAGCATATTAGAATAATTTCTGAAGGATCATGTGACACTGAAGACTGGAGTAATGATGCTGAAAATTCAGCTTTAACACAGGAATAAATTAAATTTTAAAATATATTAAAATAGTTGTTTTAAATGGTAATATTTTGCAATATGTATTTTTGCAAATTACTGTATTCTTGATCAAATAAATGCAGTCTTGTTGGGCCAAAACATTAAAAAAAATATATAATAATAATTCCACACACTAACCCCAAACTTTTGAATTGCGGTGTATGTTTTAAAAAATGCATATAACAATATTCTTGCACATGTATGAAATACATTAATATGTACTGAATTATATATAAAATTGAACACATTTGCGATATTGCTTTAATGAAGACACTGATTACAGCGATTGCTAAATTGTAGCTATAAAATGTGTTAGATAGTCCAAAAGGAAACAGCACAGCAGGACATGAGCCTGAGATCAAAGAGTGCCGCTACAGTACGTGTTGACACAGTGAGCCACTCATGATTTTCTCTTGAAGAAAAACAGGACTGATGGACGTTTAGTCTTGGCTCATTAGCAACCTATACCATTTAAAGTAGGCCATGTTTGCTTTCGATAGGCTGATATGAACATAAAAGCTCATGAATTCCTTCACTCCTAGTCATAAATAAATGGCAATGACCATAAACCATCCAACAGCTCAACAAAAGGACTTGAATGACTAAATAGCTCTATTAACTATTTGCATAATTAGCCATTGACAGAGCCTCATTGTACTATTTCTCTGTTACAGTTTAAGTCCTGTGCTTGTATTTGCCGATCCATGGGAGAGAATCTTTTTGGATTGCCTGATCAATATCTCTCTGCAATATTTCTTGCCAGAGTTTGTTTGTGATTCTCTGGTATTAAGCAATATTGTAACTGTAATGTCAATAAAATCTGCCTACTTGCACAGGATCAGCTGTGAATATGTGTGTTCAGAACATAGAGTGAAACCATTTGATGGACTCTAGGGAATTTCTCTTGGAATGCCAGGCATTTTAATGGAGGAGTGAATGGTACCCAGGGGAAGATTTCATAGCTCATGAGACATAACTGAGCTCTCGTGTTTCATTGTATAAATCTTAGATGTTTCTTCTAAAATTCCTTCAGAGAAAAAATACACCGAAGTGAAACAATTGTTGACAGTAAAGAACAGCACGGTTATTACGTGCAGCATAGCTCAAACTATTTGGCCTCACGCTGAAATCTCAGATTGCAGACTTGTACTTGATTGTATCTCTATAAATCAGAGCTCAGTGTGAGACATTGTTGAGATTTGTAACTCTTTTAAAACTCTAGAGGAGACATGTGAGGTCACTGAGATCTGTTTCTCTGGAAGAAAAAGTTGAAAAGTAGAATAAATAGTTTTGCTCTCCATTTAATCTCACTGATATCTATAGGAGAAAAAAAAAGAGATATTACAGAGATCTCATTTGTGAGTTTTTGTGAGTTTTCTTTCCATTGGATTAAACACCGGTAACATATGTTAAAGGGGTCATCGGATGCAAAACTCACTTTTACATGTTGTTTGAACATAAATGTGTGTTGGCAGTGTGTGTACACAACCACCCTATAATGATAAAAATCCACCAAGTGTTTTTTTATTTTTTTTTATTTTAATCTTTATATTATAAGTAATATCCCCTTTTTCAAATCAGGCCATTCTCAGCTTCTTGGCTGTGTGACGTCACACGGACAAAGGCCGCTCCCACGATAGTTGATTGACACGGCCGTCTTATCTTAGACCCGCCCTAAATGAGATGAGTGAGCTGTAAACAGTCCGACCGCCATTGTGTCGACTCCGGTGCAGGGGAAGACAAGAATGCCTCCTAAGCGATTGAGGTGTTCTGTTGTTGGATGTAATAATGAACATAGCAGTCGTCATTTACTCCAGACATCTGAGCCGCTGAAGATGCAGAGGATTAACGTTACTTTCATTTTTAAAGGAAATGCACCTGGCGATCTACATAAATGCATCTATGTTCGCGCGAATCAGAAGTGAGTATTAGGGTTTTTTATGCATCTTTGCAAATAACCTTTCTTAATAATGTGCTAGTTTGCAACTTTCTTGGCTAAATGCAGCTAAAGTAAACATTACGGCTCGTCACCCCAGAGAAGAGAGGGGCGGGGTGAACAGAGCTCATTAGCATATAAAGACAAATGCAACAGAACGGCTCACTCTAAAAAGGGCTGATTTTGACAAGGTAAAAAGGGTGTTTTTTACACTACCTCTGAGAAATGTTAACCACAGTATGTTATAAACTTCTCATTAAGACCCTAAAGAATCATATCAACTTGTGGAAAATGGGCATCCAATGATCCCTTTAAGAAACTGTTCATATGTTCAGGTACACTGAGAATGAAAATCAAATCTATTGGAATATTGATGGTAGTAAATATGGATAATCTATCTCAAAATTAGGAGACAAAATTCATTACATGTGAGCCATTTAATGAATGGTGCATTTTAAAGGTCCCCTGAAGTGCCTTGAAACATACAGCGTTATTCTATGTGGTGATGTAATTTCAACTGAAACAGAAAGACAGGGTGGGACATATCAAACAGCCCCGCCCCCCTTTTAAAATAGCCAATAGCGTTTCATTTACATCTGTTCAGGCCAGAGCCGTTGAGCTTGCTAAAGCCGCATTTGACAGCCACAGTGTCAATAGATTACCCCTAGTTTCAATATGAAACACTTACTAAAACGAAATAGTGATCATAATCATGCTGAGGCTGTGTAGTTTAAAAAGTGTTTAATATATGCCGACTCGCGCATATGATTCGCCCTGTGCGATCGCGTCTCTGGACCGGAGCCAAAGTCCGGATCAGACTGTGCACGCAGCCGCGGTTTGCGTGACACAACGCAAAATCAGACCTCATTTGCCCCAATCGAAAGCATATTTACACTGACTGAAATGTTCTCTATCGCCTACATTGTGCACTACGTGCCATTCACTGTACAGAAAATACTAACACTGTGAACAAGTGACCGATCTCAGCCGCAGCTTCAGCATCTATTTACAGTGTAGGGGGCGGGCGCTTCGCATTCTAGAGAGCATTTGATTGGTCAGAAGATTTGATGAGAAGCTGAAGTACGAGATGACGTCAAGAAAATCGTTGATTCGTTGTGGCGGAAGTGGCGCAAGCTTTGAATGCTTATATCTTCTAAATCCGAATTTTGTCACTGTTTTGGAGCACACTGGCTTACCAATAACCTTAAGACTAACATATTGATACTAACACCCAAAAAACTTTAATTTTGATTTCATGGGGACTTTCAGGCTGCACAAAAAAGAAAAAAGTGTTGATTACAGCATTTCATCAAGTTCTTTGTCCATTTGCAAACAACATTCATTCATTCATTCATTCATTCATTCATTCATTCATTTATTTACTTATTTATTTAAGCCATTAACAGCAGCAATGTAACCAATTACTTCACTGTACACATTAATGCAATGGCCAATCAGAGACATTTAAATTAATCTTTAACCAAACAGAGACATTTTTACATTCTATTAATCAAAAGTTAATTGAAATCAATAATCATGATCAAATTATGAACAACCTTAGAAGAAAATGGGCAAAAATGTAAGTAACTGTAATATTTTAACCATGTAAAGCCTGACATTCATGAATTCAGTTAAGACAAAATGGACTAAATATATATTTTTTTAAATATAAAAATTTATAAGTTTGCATATGCTATTTTTGTTGAGCATCATATTTGATACATCAGCCAAATATGGAGCGGAGCAAAAATATGCAATTTGGTGCAGATGTTGTTATTTATATGGCCAAAATTTTCAACATGTTGATAATTTCGAGGCCTATTTGCATATCAAATATAACAAAGCAGGCTTTATAGAGTTAAACAACAACAATCAATAAAGCCTCCCAAAATAATTGAATGTAAAATCTCCTAAAGAGCAGCCCCCTCCCACATTCCCTCTCTCCCAGCGGTGTGTCTCTGCGGCGGGGTGGTGACCATGGGAGACATGCAGGGGGCTTTGTCTGACTTCTCATTAGTCACGATCCCCCGCTCACAGAGAGACCATTAGAGCCCCTTCACCCAGCACAGTCTAATCACTCAGTCCAGTCACCGCTTACACACTGTCCCTCTCCCGCTCACTTTCTCTCCCTGCCTCTCGTCGAGATCTCATCATCTCCACCACCTTCCCATCTCGCAGTCATCATCTCATTTGGCAGACAGTTATATAGGCTATTTACTCATCTGACTGACAGTCCGCTATTATTCGGATGTCTGGTAATACCAAACGCTCTCTCTATTTTGTCCTTCATATCTCCTCTCTCCTTTTCACTCCGTACTCTCACCCTTGGGCATCCGTCCCTCCCCCTCCATGTTGGTGGTGGTGTGTGTGTGTGTGTGAGGAGAGGGAAGAGGGGAATGGCAGAGAGTGTTAGTAGGGTGTGTTGTTGATGGTAGTATTGAAGCGAGGCCAGGCAGCGAACAGTGTGTGTGCTGAGTCAATAACACTGGTCCCTGTGTTCAATAGGAACAATAGGAGGGGTAAGTGTGTGTGTGTGTGTGTGTGTGTGAGGGATGGCCAATGGGGGTAGGGATTGGGTAACAAGCCGACAGCTGGGATCGAGGATTGGGTGTTGCAGACATACTAGCGCACACACATTCCGGGTGTCTGTTTGTGGAGATAAAGAGGAACATGTTTATAGAGAAGCCTTTAATACCACAGAAATTACATGGTGGAAAATGAATCGATTCCTTGTTCCTCTATTGAATTATCTTCCCATCACTGATGAGCGAGGAGTTTTGGCTGTTAAACGCTACCAGCCCAATGTGGCTGCCACACTGACGTACCCCACTGTCTGAGTTACAATGGGAAAGCCCAGACATGGCTGAGCTCACCCAATCAGGAACTGTCAAGTCAGTAAATGCTTATCGCCCATTGATGTGTCGGCCAATCAGAGATGGTCCAGCTAGTAAATGCTGAGCAACCAAAGACGGCAGAGCTGCTGTGGGCAAGATTGCTTCACACACACCCTACTGGAGCACATCTTACCTTCAAAGCACTAACTACTGGTTGTACCTTCACAAAATATATCACAACTATAAAGGTGTTTCTTAAATTATGCACACTTTTGGAGCTGTGGATATCAATGTCTAAAGATTTATATACATGTGTTGCAGGAGAGTTGCCTTTTTTTGTTTCATTATTTATGAAAGTAATGATAAAGATGTCATTTTGCACCATAGTGTCATTTCCGCCACATCTCAAATTGTGTTTATCAGAATTTTGGGTTGGAAATGCGGAAAATTACATTTTAAACATTTTTGGAATAAAATGGCCAACTAACATTATGTATCATAAAACAATCTAATAATTTATTACATGTACTTAATTTGACAAAATCAAATCTTGATTGAAGAAATTAAATAAAAAAATCAATATATAAGAGTACATTAAAGGCATTTGAAAAGTATCAAATATAAATGTAGGCATGCTAAAAAATAAATAAATAAATAACGTCTTCGTATAACAAAAACAAATATGTTGAAATCACATCAAATATAAATGAAGGCATGATAAACAAACAAAAATAAATAACAACGGTGGAAATTACATTTTAAACATTGTTGGAATAAAATGGGCTAACATTATGTATCATAAAACAATCTAATAAATTATTACTTGTGCTTAATTTGACAAAATCACATCTTGATTAAAAAAAAAAAAAAAAAAAAATCTGTTCACAAGTAACATTAACCATGATTTTTCATCAAGTTTGTGGTAGAAATTAATTAATTAATTTAATTATTTATTATTCAAACAATATAAAAATGATTTATATTTATTTCAATCTTTGTTTAGATTGTTCACTATTTTCAATAAATGAATGGATGAATGAATGAATGAATTGTATTTATATGATGGATGTTCATAGAAACAATGGTCCCAAGACAAAAAAAATTCTATACATAAGAGTACATAAAAGGCATTTGAAAAGTATCAAATATAAATGTAGGCATGCTAAAAAAAAAAAAAAAAAATATACGTCTTCGTATAACAAAAAAAAATATGTTTAAATCACATCAAATATAAATGAAGGCATGATAAACAAACAAAATAAATAACCACATTACATAACTTAACATAACATAACATAACATAACATATAACATAACAACATAACGTGTCTTCATGTAACAAAAACAAATATGTTGAAATCTGTACATATATTAATAATCAGCTTCTGGAACATACAAATACCTGAAGAAATTCCCAAAATTTTTGTTTTTAAAGAATATTCCTGGTTCATTTCAAGCTCTACAGATGGCATATGTGGTATTTACTGTAGTACCGATTACCAAAAATAATTTCAACTGGTGCCACAAACTGTCAAAGCAAACAAAAAAGTGTTAATGCAGATGCTGTCAACAGAGCTTGGAACTTTGAGACATTTTTTTTCATAGATATTATGATAATTTTACCACTGATTGTACAAATTTTTTTTTAATATTATACAACAGAGAACGTTGTGATTTCCTCTCTAAATAAACCCTATGGTGGTAGACCTAATATACAGTGAGCTGCTAAATCTACACACTAGCCTCCAAGGAGCAAGAACGGACAGCTCTGACCTACATTAGCGTTAGTGCTAGCATCTGAAAACAGCGTGGGCTGAGTAGGCGTTCATTTTTTAACTGGAATGCTTCCCATGTCCCACATTTCCACCTCACTACTCCAAACATATCCGCCCAGGAATCCCCGGGGAACAGGAAGTTTAACATGAAACGGCCAGGTGAGACTCTGCAGTGCCAAAGAGAATAAAAGCAGAGCCAGTATTAGTTACTAGTGCTTCTGGCTAAGGCAAAAATCTCTCCTGCTATTGCTCATACTCTCCCCCCACTATTTGTGCCACAGACATGAATGAAACCTTAAATTTTGTGGTTTATTGAGGAAAGTTGTGCTATTTTCTGAATGTTCAGAGTTGACATGGCAGGTGAGTGAATGTATCTAAAATACAGACTAGAATATCCTACTATTTCCATCCAGCACACCCTAGCAAGTGCATAGCACTTACAAATACCTTAAAAACCACACATAAACAACCTGGCAACCATGCACAACACTCTCATTCTGCACGGCTAAGCAGCACTCCCAAAAAACATAAATCTAGTTTGCAATCATGTGCAATCACACGGGTTATGTAAAATAATTCAGCTTATCTGTGTAATAGCCACAGCATTATGGCACAGATAAATAATTGGAATTAGTTTCCATTTTCGCTCTGCACTCGCACACCATCCTGTCTCTTTCTTTCTGCCTTTTTCTTTCCTAATAGTCGAGAAGAACCCACGCTGTGATGTGAGATACAAAGGCCTGATGAGATGTGTGATAAATAAAGACAGATGAATAAAAGACTGAATACCACATCTCTATAACTGATTATAATGACCTTTTGATGCATATCGCACCAAAAAAGCATTAGCGTAATAGACAGAAAGGGAGTTTGAGTAAATTGTGCTTTGTAGCATCTTATTTTAGCTCCCAATTCAATTACAGAATTATGAAAATGTTGTAATGGCACAAACATGCTCACAAAAAAATGCATATTTGTGAGTGATTCTGAGCACTAGATTATAGAGGATACAGCAGACCAGCGCAATCTAGCGTACTACATTTGGACTGTGATCCAGGCACCTGAATCAGCTCTTTAAAATGCAGAAAGTATGCTTGACTGCAGTGTGTCTGGATATATGCCCAGTTATAATGCTCTTCTCCATCATTTGATCATCATTTGATGAATTACTTCTGCCATGGTCGATAGAAAATGTATGCATACATCTCAAAATGTGGCAGTCGTGGCCTAATGGTTGGAGAGTTGGACACGTAACCCAAAGGTTGCGAGTTCGAGTCTCAGGGACTGTAGGTGGGGGGAGTGAATATCCAGCACTCTCTCCACCCTCAATACCACGACTGAGGTGAGACCCTTGAGCAAGGCACCGAACCCCCAGCTGCTCCCCGGGCGCCGCAGCATAAATGGCTGCCCACTGCTCCGGGTGTGTGTTCACTGCTGTGTGTGTGCACTTATGATGGGATAAATGCAGAGCTCGAATTCCGAGTATGGGTTACCATACTTGGCCACAAGTCACATCACTTTCACTTTCAATACAATTCTGTGTGCAAATGCGGCCTCATTGTATTTGTCCCAGTGCCTGACCCTTTGAAAATGCTGTTTTAACCTGGTGTTTCAATCTATCTTTCCTTTATGGCAGGAACACAGTGAGAAGGAGAGAAAGGAAGAGAAGAAAACAGAGCGACTGAGATGATAAATCGCCCAACACTGCACTCACGGCACCATCTTATACTTCAATGATCAGCGCAGGCCTCTTTATTCACTCAACTCCTTCTCCCATGATTCCCTTGTTTAAAGGTTTCACCACTCTCAAAGGTCCAATGCATTCTGGAAGTACAGTTTTATTTTATTTCTGTATTTTTATGTGCCGGGTTTACAGCAGATATTTCAATGAGCCTCAGGCGTTAGATACTCTGTTTCTGAAGAGAGCCTTTGTGAGGTTGATATATTGTGCAGGTTTTTACGAATAGGAACAGACACATTTGAAATGATAGTGGGCTGATGTAACAAATGCTGTCCCAGCGAGATTTGACCTTGCCTGTGTTCACGTTACTCAGCAATTTGCCAAGAAGTTTGACAAAACAGCAAGTGGATAGTAAGTAACCACCTAACAACCAACCAACCAAAACAGCCTAACCAAAACCAACCAAAATCAGCAGAAACCGCACAACAATGAGTTTTGCATTGGCAATACCACACACATTTTTACATAAAAGTAAAAATGGTATTATTTATGTATCGTTTCTTATTTGCAGTTTCTCTGGTGTCTTTTCTCATTTGTAAAACCCTCTTTCCTTTTGCCCAGCATGCATCTGCTTCTGTGCCCGCTGTGCTGATGGCGAGTGGCAAAGTTTGAAAGCGACTCTCTCCTCCATGCATTAAAGACACTAGCAGCTCACACGTGAGGGAGACAGACTTGAGGGGTTGTATTCTGCTCTTCCCTCTCCTACTCCACTGCCAGATGCTCTTATGATGTGAAAGAGAATTTATAATCGGGTGGCTGAGGAGAAGAGACGAGAGGAGAGAAGCGGGAGAGAGAGAGAGAGAGGGAGGGAGGGGAAGGAGTGGAGGAGAAAGTGTTGACCTAATTCTGTGCAAATGGCGGCTACTCTGCTGTGGTAGGCAGCTCTGTCTCCCTCTCTTTATCTCTCTCTCTTTTGTAAATGTAATGCCTGAATGTAGACTTCAGAAGGCATGGAGCTTCTGCCTAGTCTTTCTCTTGGGTCTTCTTCTAACAGTGTTGCTTGAAGGCTTTAAGCTTCTCTTCTGCCATTACATTTCTGAATGTTAAGCGTGTGAGGATTCTTCATACAACACAAACACAAAAAACACACAATGTATGCCGTAAAGTAGGCCACTGTTAAAATTTGAAAACACTTTTAAGAATGCTTACATACTGGAAGAGAATTCAAAGTGAAAAAGATACAAACAATGCAACCCTAGGTGCTGCGGTCAGAACAGATTGACAACGAAAATTATACAACAATATCTAAAACGAGGTCGCAAAACCATATTTGAGTTGTCTCCAGGGGTCACAGAGGAAAAATTTTGAATAATGAAGAAGATTACAGAGCGGCTAGTGAAAATGAAGGTCAAGGCCTGAACTCTCAATACGAGGAGTCTTTGGAGCACAAAGCATTTGTAAACACACTGTAAAGAGCCATTTACTTCCCACGGTCCCATTTCCACATATAAACCAATGGACTACTCTCATTCTGTAGAGATAGATAGATAGATAGATAGATAGACAGACAGACAGACAGACAGACAGACAGACAGACAGACAGACAGAGAGTTAGTTAGACAGACAGATGAGCAGACAGACACACACATGATTAGACACATAGACGGACAGACAGACAGATGGTCAGACAGATATACAGCCAGACAGACAGACACACACACACACACACACACACACACACACACACACACACACACACACACACACACACACACACACACACAGAGATAGACAGACAGACGGGCGGACACATATACAGACAGACATATGGACAGACAGACAGACAGACAGAAAGACAGACGGACACACACACACACACACACACACGGACGGACGGACAGACACATATAAAGACAGACAGATGAACAGACAGATGGACACACACAGATAGAGACACACACACACACACACACACACACACACGGACGGACGGACGGACGGACACATATACAGACAGACATATGGACAGACAGACAGACAGACGGACACACACACACACACACACACACACACACACACGGACGGACGGACAGACACATATACAGACAGACAGATGGACAGACAGACAGACGGACACACACACACATATAGAGAGGCACATACAGTATACATATACAGACAGACAGACACACACACACACACACACACACACACGGACGGACGGACGGACAGACGGAAGGACAGACAGATAGACAGGCAGACAGACAGACGGACGGAAGGACAGACTGACGGACAGACAGACAGACGGACGGATGGACAAACAGACAGACAGATAGACAGACCGAAAGGACGGACGGACAGACAGACAGACAGACAGATAGATGGATGGACGGACAGACAGACAGACAGACACACACACACACACACACGGACGGACGGACGGTCGGACAGACGGACGGACAGAAGGACAGACAGATAGACAGACAGACAGACAGACAGACAGACAGACGGACGGACGCACATACAGTATACATATACAGACAGACACACACACACACACACACACACACACGGACGGACGGACGGACAGATGGAAGGACAGACAGATAGACAGGCAGACAGACAGACAGACAGACAGACGGACGGACGGAAGGACAGACAGACGGACAGACAGACAGACAGACGGACGGATGGACAAACAGACAGACAGATAGACAGACAGACAGACAGACAGACAGACAGACAGATAGATGGATGGACGGACAGAGAGACACACACACGGACGGACGGACGGTCGGACGGAAGGACAGACAGATAGACATACAGACAGACAGACAGACAGACAGACGGACGGACGGACGGACAGACAGACAGATAGATAGATAGACGGACAGACAGACAGACAGACAGACAGACGGACGGATGGACAAACAGACAGACAGACTGATAGACAGACAGACGGACAGACCGAAAGGACGGACGGACGGACAGACAGACAGACAGACAGACAGACGGATGGATGGAAAAACAGATGGACAGACAGACAGACAGACAGACAGACAGACAGACAGACAGACCGACAGACCGAAAGGACGGACAGACAGACAGACAGACAGATGGACGGACGGATGGACAAACAGACAGACAGACAGACAGACCGAAAGGACAGACGGACGGACGGACAGACAGACAGACAGACAGACAGATAGATGGATGGACGGACAGACAGACAGACAGACCGACGGATAGACAGACAGGCAGACAGACAGACAGACAGACAGACAGATAGACGGACAGACAGACCGACGGACGGACAGACAGACAGACAGACGGACAGATAGACGGAAGGACGGATGGACAGACAGACGGATAGACAGACAGACGGACAGATGGACGGTCGGACGGACAGACAGAAGGACGAACGGACAGACAGAGAGTAAAGAACATGAGCAGCAGGAGTTGAGCTCTTGTTGTGTGTGGGGTGTAAAGGTGCATATCTGCCTCATCTGTGTCCGCTCTCTCCGTGTGTTGACAGGTGCTGTCTGTGGGTAATTGGTTCCCATCAAAGTGCTACTCAGCACAGGGTCAAGCACTGGAAGAGGAGACACCACTTACCCCTCTGTCACAGTCTGTCACTGATACTAAAGCGGGACGAGTACGGGATGGCAACAATACTTTCTGAAAGGACAACCAGGGATTTCTTTGGTAATTGAATTAAGTTGTATGTACTACATTAACAGCAGACAGACTGGCATTTTTTTGTATCATGGCCACCTGTAGCTCCTGTTTGTATTAATTTTTTTTTATTTTATTAAGAAAACATAGTGGTGGTAGCCCTTGTAAAACTCCCTCTCATAGTGCTAGGATGTTGTTAAGAGTTACCAAGGCATTGCTTTGTGGATTCTTGAGTGTGTTTCTATATGAATGATGTGTTTTACCCATATGGATTTTTTTTCCTCAAAAAAATTTAGTTTAAATATATGTTGTAAACAGTGTTGCTCAATTAAATATATTTTTGAAACTTAAAAATATAACAAATATATTTTATTTTTTACATATATTGGTAGAACAATAAATTGGTATTGGTAGAACATATATTTATATAAATTTATCTTGAAAAATATTTGGACAAATCTGTAGATGTTGGAGATTTTTGTTTTGTTTTTTTGTACATTTTTAAACATATTCAACATTTATTTGAAAATAAATACAATCTTTAGGAAATGTGACATATGAATATATTTTCATGGATTATGGAGGGCAACATATATTTTTAAATGTTTTAAAAATGTATTTAAAAAGTTTTTGGTAAAAAATATACTTATCTAAATATATTTTTGCCCATATATATTTTTTTTAATATAAATAAATGTGTAAATATGTATTTATATAGCGTTTTTCATGCTGTTGTATTCTGGGTGGACCTCTAGATGTGAGTGGAGCCTTTTTAATGTAGCCTTATTGGATTTTTTTTGCCAGTTTGCAAAATATAAAACTTGATGTTATGGGTTTGTTCACATCTCTAACTGTAAGTATGAGCTATAATAATAGAAATGCTTGCTTTAGCAAATACCACTAATAACAAAAGCTCACTGCTACTAAAAGGCCAGTTGAGTTTTTACTGCAGATGGCCTCTTTGCATTCCTGAGTGACTCTGAAGGACTTTGGATTGAGGGAGTAGTGTCACCACAAATAAAGGAAAATAAATAAACAAATAGTGTGTGATGAAGAGCTTTTCTCAGCCATGTGTTTGTTATCAAGCACCAATTAGGCTCCTTATTGCACTTTTTGATGCAAATCATACTGGATCAATAGACATGTACTTACCCTATCAAAAACCCCCCTGACACCCATAATTACCGCCCCTGGGACCAATCAAACATGGACAGGGCTCTTCTCGCCGCAAACATCCCATACACACACAAACACACACAACTGGAAAAACATTTACATTGAAGGCACTTAGCTGACACGCTTATGCAAAGCGATGCAAAAAAAGAGCTTTTACTATGCATGTAAGGCTGCAATGGAAAAGTATTTACTGTAGATTCAGTGTTGTGGGCTCATGTCGAAACAGCTTTTGACGGCAAAGTAAGACAGCTGAGTGAGCATGCTGAGAAGTCTCCAACTCCAAACAAACACAGACAAATTGGCAATAAAGCCGGCTGATCAGAAACAAACAGTGCTGACCAAAAATGGGGGTTTGGATTCCTGAGAGACCTTTCAGTGGTGGGTGGTCATCAGTATGAGGTCAAAGAACCGTGATGAGTGACGGGCAACCTGTGTGGGGCAAATAAAAGGGGAGGATACAGGGAGATGGCCACCATACGGCCACATTAGCAAAAGTAAGCATTGCTCCTAAATTAAAGCCACAGGGGGCTGATAGCAGGCCGTTCACCTGGAAGGTGATATGATAAACCCCTGCCTGACTCTCCCTGAAGGTATTTCTGCATGAGGCGTGGGATTATACAAACTACACACTCAAAACTGTGTAAAAATGTGGGTTTATATACAAGCAAAAAGCAATGAGACATGTTTTAGTGATTTCGCAGTTTTAGGATTTTGAAAAGATCCTGTCCAGGCCTAATTTTGTATATTAACAGGCCTAATGATATTTATTAAATTGATCAAAAATAAATTTAACTTCAATTTGACATTTTAAAATAAATTCTGCTCTTTTGAACTTTCTATTTAATATTAGGCAGCTCAACTGTTTTCCGATTTGATGATAATAATGAATGTTTCAAATCAGCAAATCAGCATATCAGAATGATTTCTGAAGGATCATGTGACACTGTAGACTGGAGCAATGATGGAGCAAAAACTGGAGCTTTGCATCACAGGAATAAATTATATTTTAAAATATATTCAAATAGAAACCATTTATTTTAAATTGTAATAATATTTCACAATATTTGTGTTTTTACTGTATATTTAACCAAATAAATGCGTAAGAGACTTCTTTTACAAAACTGTAAAAATCTAATGAACCCAAACTTTTAAAAGGAGTGTATATGAATGTCATTGAATTAGATTTTGTCAGTCCACAAAGTGTCACAATACTTTCTGACTTCTTGTTCGTATTTCATATTTGTTTTCCTGTATGTTTTGCTTGAAAAGGGTTAAATAAATAAATAAATAAATTTATTTAAAATAAATACTACTTGAGCTGATAGTTAGTTATCAAATCTGATAAAATAACTTTTTTCTTTTCATAATGTTTCTTTCTTTAAAATTATTATTATTAATAATAATAATTATTATTATTATTAATTTTAATGTAATAAAGTAAGCATTTTTTTCCGTGCCAGTGAGCCAGAGTAAAAGAGTAGATAGCTGAGGTTGAGTAGGACTTCATTAACTTCACAGCAACACATGCAGTGTGTGGGGGTACGTAAGAGACAGAGATATGGCACTGTGTATTTTCTCTTGTGCATGGCACATCTCTAAATGGTGCCTCACCTACACACACTTCCCAATAATGTGATCTGATATGACAGCTGACACTGACGGTGGCAGGAAAATGAGAGATTAGGGCAGTGCAGCCAAAGAAAGGAAAAAAGACTAAGATACACTGGGAAGGAAAGAGAGGAAGGAGGAGGGGGGTCAGAAAAGCTTCAGCATCATTCTCCCATCTGCCTGCCTGCATAAATATTTCACACACACACACACACACACACACACACACACACACACACACACACACACATGGCAGGAGCTGGTATAGGCTGACATGTGCTTACATCAGTATCTTCTAATGTTCAGTTTATAGCAATGTAGGAACAAACCTGTGTGTTTTCTAGATGTGATTTGTGCACATAAAATACACTATGCTACCTTTCATTTATAATGTACTCAATATTTTAAGTCTAGATTACATAATGTGGAATTAGAGCTGCAATGTGCTCCACAATAAATCATTTTCCAACCAGCTGCTGCACAATTATACCTTAATAAATCATACAAGAGATCATAAAAAATAGATTTTTTTCAAAAAGGTACATCACAACTTTCATGAAAACTAGTAAGAGACTGAAGGGAATTTTGAATATTATTTTCTACAGACATTTAGCTACTACTACAATACTACATCTACTTCATTTAAACATGACTATCATGCTAGTCTGAGATTATTTTGAGGTGCTAATAAGTAATTTGCCAATAAACTGGCTTTAAATGCTAATCCAACCTGTAGTTTGCATTTGCAGATGAGTTTGAGGAGCCATTTTGTTAGCCCAGCTGGCTAAGTCTGCGCTAGTCTCAGCCTCAGACGTCACACCCACGGACCGTTGGCTAAACATCTGATGCATATAGCACACTTATCTGGAAACACTTCAGGAGTGTCGAAGTCGTCATTGGATTGGTTGAATTATACAGGATTTCCGGGATACGTGTGTGTTGCATTCTTTAATGTTCCGCCTGGAAACAAAGATGCCATGACGCCAAACCCCCTCACGAAAGAAAGCTGTCATGTTTAAAACTGTGACGACGAGCGCTTATCAGGATCAACTAAACACTGGATTTTCAAAAGTATGTGAAATATTTAAAGTTTGCGGCATAGAATCTTTAAAATACGACCGAGAGTTTCACACACCGGTCTTTTACTGTGGTGACATTTCCACGCACCGAAACGTGACGCTGAATGAAACAAACTGTGATTGGTTGTTTGACATGTTGGTCAAACGGCCTCATGGGCGGGCCTTGACCAATAAATGCTGCCATCTATTCCAGACCTTCAGCCGTTAGTCTGAAGGTCTGGCTACGCGAGACTAAATCTGTGCTAACTCCTCCAATGTGGCTATTAACATCATTTATTCAAAACACTTCCAGTGTTAAGCTCACATGTGTGTTTACATGCACAAATTTACATGCACACCCATCCCACCCATCCCCGATCTCCCCCTGGAGGCAGCGCGCCTCTGGGCGGTCCAGCGCGTGTAACAGCCGTGATTAGAATGTAATAAACAGTCTAGACAGTGTTCAGCTGGATTAGGTGGCTCGCAGACGTCACTTGAGCCTGTGTAGCATTAGCAGAGCCATGCTGTCTTGCTAGCTGTGCACAGAGATTGTTGGGATCGAGACTGGACAGGTTTAAAAAAGGAGGTCGGGGAGCCTCTAAATCAGGGCTGTCCTAACTTGGTCCTGGAGGGCCGGTGTCCTGCAGAGTTTAGCTCCAACTTGCCTCAACACACCTGCATGGAAGCTTCTAGTATGCCTAGTAAGAGCTTGATTAGCTGGTTCAGGTGTGTTTAATTAGGGTTGGAGCTAAACTCTGCAGGACACCGGCCCTCCAGGACTGAGTTTGGACAGCCCTGCTCTAAATCTTGTGGTGGATTGTAGAGGGGTGATTAGGATGTTTAGAGGGGGCTGACATCTGAACAAAGGGGAGGGAGGAGTTTTGCAGCTGATATTGGGACTACAATTCCCAAATGCATGTTCCCTCAGAAACTACAAATTTCAGCTCATCCTTTGACAGTGATTTTTTTCTTCTTCTTTTGTTCTTTATTACAGAGTACTGCACATAATGTGGATGGAAAAAGTAGATAATGTGGCCACAAAAATAAAAAATTGTTATGATGACTTAGTAAATTGTGGCCATGTTGCACTACTTTGTTCTCTCGTTTTAGTTCAACTGTGGTCAAGTTGCACTAATTGGTTCAAAGTAGTGTTGTCAAAAGTACCAACTTTGGTACCAGTCGGTACTGAAATTTTAAAAACGTCCATTTCCCGCTAACATTTGAGCTATCTGTGTTCTTATTACGGCTGAAGAGAGTGTAAGGGCAATATGGGTAGACACAGATGACACTTTGTTGTGACTAGGCAAAAGTGTCATTCTTCAAGACAAATGTCAGGTATTTTTTATCATAATGTAAAGAAAATGTAAAATAATGAGACTTAATAATGTTGCATTTTAACGCAGTGGCATTTATACATTTTTAAGCACATTCTAAATGTCTCCACTTTTTGGGGACACTCTACATGTAAACACACGTGCATGGTGAGAGAGAAACCCCAGTTGTGTTTGCTTTGAAAGTGACGGGGTGGATTCAGAATGACCTTTGACCTTTCTGGCACAGGAAGAGGAAGTGACCCATGGTGGTCACAAACGGGGGTTGGGTGAATGTGTGCGAGCGGAAAGACAGAGACGGCGAGAGAGAGAGTGTGCTGCCATAATAAGCAGTATTGGTGGGGCTGAGGCCCGGGATACAAGGTACATTCACTAAAACAACATCCCAGCGAGAGAACAGCCGAACATCAGCCATTGATCACATAGTATCAGTGTCATCTGTGTCTACCCATATTGCCCTTACACTCTCTTCAGCCGTAATACGAACACAGATAGGACCCTTTGGAAATTCACAAAGCACTGTCATGGAAAATTTCAACCCAGTCCCTGCACTGATTCTTGAGGAGATGAATAAAATATTGTAGAATGTAGTTAGATGAAGAGCACTCAAGTGCCGTCTTCAAGTGTGACAGATCTGTGGTGACATCACAGAGAACGAGGCACCTGATGGGCTAAGGGTGCTCCATCGGTGCGATTTTTCATCAGCTTGCATCACACACTTACCGAACCTCATTCCTACACACGCAGATTGTTTTATCGCAGTCTTCTTTTATCATCCCACATCATCAGACTTTTAGTTAAGCTAATGCGCTAACCTAAACGATGTTTGTGATCTTTTGTTTTCGCTGCTTTTCTTGAAGATGCTTTTATGGGAGACTGTGTAACACACACACACACACACACACACATATGTAAAATAGCAAATCTAGACACGTACAGTACTACACGGCCCTCTCTTCTCATGCTGTGGTGGGAGCGGACTGAGGGAGGGGTGGGGGCATGCAGAGCGATCTCAAACAGTCTGAAATATTCATGTTTATGTGCCTACCTCTCAGTGTGACAGAATGTGCACGTGGACCGGCGAGTGGGTTTCTTTGGAGAGCCAGAGAAGGAATAATAACATTTGTTAAAGATAAAGATGTGTACAACAGAAAAAAAAAATACATATTACAAATATGTTAACACAATACAAAGTATTGGTGAATCTCATGAAACCTCTGTGGGTCATATTTCACATGCAAATCCAAAAAAAAAATTAAAAAAAAGTTATATTTAGCTTTTGAAAATGTATTCCATTCATTGGAAATATTCATTCATTAATTCATTAATTCTTTCATGCGTTCATTCATTCATTGTTTCATGACAATTAAACAATCCAATTATCTTTAATATAAAGCAAAAACATTGCCATTGTCATGTTGTCATTAACATAAAGCAGTGTATATATATATACACTGCTTTATGTTAATGACAACATGACAATAACATAAACATAAACATAAACATAACATAAAGCAGTATATATATATATATATACACTTCCTTTCAAAAGTTTGGGATTTTGGGATCAGTAAGATTTTTTAATGTTTTTTTTAATGGAGTCTCTTCTGCTCATCAAGGCTGTATTTATTTGATCAAAATACAGAAAAATTATAATATTATAATAATATTGTGATATATTATATTATCAGTAATATTGTGAAATATTATTGCAATTTCTGATACTGGTTTCCTATTTTAATATAATTAAAAATATTATTTATTTTTGTGAAGCAGCGCTGAATTTTCATCAGCCATTGCTCCAGTCTTCAGTGTCACGTGATCTTTCAGAAATCTATCTAATGTGATTTATTATCAGTGTTGAAACTGTTAGGCTGCTTAATATATATATTTTTTGGAACCTGTGATACTTTTTTTCTTTAATTCCTTGATGAATAAAAAGTTTAAAAAGCATTTTTTAAAAATAGAAATCTTTTCTAACAATATATATGTTTTATTATCACTTTTTTTTAATCTATTTAACACATCCTTGCTGAATAAAAGTAAGAATTTCTTAAAAAAAAAGAAAGAAAGAAAAACATTTACTGACCCCACACTTTTGAATAGTAGTGTATATTGCAACACAGAATTTAAATTTTAAATAAACACTATCACAGGTCCCAACACTGTGTGTGTGTGTGTGTGTGTGTGTGTGTGTGTGTGTGTGTGTGTGTGTGTGTGTGTGTGTGTGTGTGTGTGTGTGTATGTATATTCAGTCATAGTGCATATGATGACATTAGTTTTCTTGATAATTTTCCATCAAAATTCTGATGTTTTTACTATTTCTTTTCTTTTCTTTTCTTTTCCTGTATTCATAATGGTAATTCTCATCATGTCATGCAGTTACTAGTTTTTATTTTAAAGACCGTTCTGTAATACAATGTTATTTTATGTAAATTAACTGTAATATAATGTTTAATATAAAACAGGAAGTTGAAGAGTATAGCATTATTATGTATAAATATTGCATTAAATAAAACAAATTAAAACAACATATGTGCAGTTTTATAATATACAGTAATTACAATAATGCATTATGAATCACCATAAAGGCAGTTATTAAAAACTGAATTTTAGTATAAAATGTGCTTAATTATCATTGAAATAGTGTCATAATATGCACAACTTGATTATATACCATATCATTTGAAGAATTTGATTACTTTTTTTTTTTTGATTATTTGCTTTTGTAGTAATATTTGACCCGTACATTTGTGTGTAGTCAGAGTAATTTTGCCTGCTCAGGCGTAAAGTTCTGTCGCTTTACATACATACTAAAATAAGTCTCCTCATGAATTAAGCATGGAGCCAGCAGGCCTGTGCCGCTCTGTCTCTGATTGGCCCCAGCGGATCGGCCAAGGGATTGGTTATTTACAGTTGGCTCCCGGGACGGGGTCTCGCTTAGATTAATTCACAGAACGGCATGATGGGTGTCCAGAGATTGTGGAGTCAACTTGTGTGTGCCTTCCCAGAACGGATGCCATTCACATGGGCCTCATTCTCTTCATCTGACTGCACCCATTCAGTCTCCAAATCATAGTCAGCCTCCTGCCCACACAATATGGAGGAGATGAGACCAGGGGAGGCTCATTCGCCACCCCTCGCAGCCCCCGACGTTATTTGCATGACACGCAGACAAGCTTTAAAACAGCTGTCAGTCACTTGTATACTCCTATTGTTACTGTGACCCATTTTTCATCCTCTCCTATCCCATAATCTAGCGCTTTGAACCCTTCCGAGTCACGGTCACCCCTCCTTCACACCCCATAGTGCTAACAAAAGGTAACTGGAGGCAACAGCAACTGCACTGGTTGCTATGCGGATGCCATGGCAACCGGCGCAGATTGCATATGGGGCTCACGTATCGAACGGCTGTAATGGATTGAACTTTGGGGGGCTGAGGGGAGAATGAGGCATTGGGAGCTAGTTTTCATCTTCTCGTCCACGACGCTGTTTGGGGAGGGTCGCAATATGTGCCCCAGTGGGTCACGGCAAAATGCCAGCTATTTTCAGCCTTTGAAGACCCACGTCATCGCCAGGCATAACAGGCACAATATTACAAGCGCTCAATTAACTGTTCACGGATGAGATGCTACATCCATTTAGTGTGATGCTAAGTCATAAAAATTATGCGGTTATGTTGCGTTTTTGACTGATTTTGTGAATAAGAGTTGTCTTGCAATTTTTTTTTACACCTTGCAATTTTTAATTTTGAGTTAGCATCTCACAATTCAGAATTTTTTTGTGAGAATTGTGAGATAATACCACAATTATGACTTAATTTCACAACTATTTCTTCCAACTGCAGAGAATATATCTCAATTCAGATTTTTCTCTTAAATGAAATGAAATTGTGACTTAAAAAATTGCGACTTTATATTACAGTTCTGACCTTATTTCTCACAATTTCAAGTTTATATCTTGCAATTTTGAGTTAGTATTCAGTGTTGCCAAGTCCACGGTTTTCCAGCGGAATTGGGAAACTTTAACACTGTTGCCGTGGGCTGTTTTTCATGTCCGCGGGTTGAAGCGACCCCAATAACATGATATTTAGCCCCTGAAATGTGAATTGCAGGAGAACCCTGCCAAAAACGTGCATTTTACCCTACGGAACATGATTTTTACAGGGGAACCCCCCTCAAAATGCAATTGGGCTAGTTTAAAGTAGCGATTTGGCTGGTTTTGTTGGGAAAACATGGCAACCCTGTTAGCATCACACAATTCAGACATTTTTAGAAGAAGAGTTTTTAACACAATTCTGACTTTATTTCATGCAATTTTGAGTTTATATCTCATGATTCATATTTTTCACTTTGATGGGTTTACATGTCACAATTCTGACATAAAGATAGAAGAAAAAAAAAAATTCTAAATCTTACCTTAAAATTTTGAGATCTAAACATATAAATTTAAAAGATAAAAATTAGAATTGCAAGATATAAACTAAGAATTCCGAGAAAAATAAATCCAGAATTGCTACCTGTAAACTCTGAATTCAGAGAAAAAAAATCAGTATTGCAACATGTAAACTCAAACATTTAAGAGAGAAAAGTCAAAATTGCAAGATATAAACATTTCATAATTGTCAGGTAAAAAGTCGCAACAGCTTTTTATCCATGCGGAAATGGGCTAAGTGCTCTGGATTTTGAATAAAATAAAATAAAAGACTGCTTAAAATATTCAATATATTATTTAAATATTTTATATATGTAATAATAATTAAACAATTAAAATAATTAAAATGAAATATTTAATTGTTAATATTTATCAGCAATGTGGTCTTGAGTGTGATAATATAGTAATATTCAATGTTTTTATACTTTGATATAATGCAGATATCTGCGTGAATGTATATAAAATTTGGTTCCTAAAGCAAAATCACTGCCCTACAGAAACCTGCTGTGTGTATGTGTGTGAATGGGCCCCAAAAGGGTTTCACTGACTGGAAAAGACCGATATCCACACTAGAGTAACTGGTGAGTGAAGTAAACCGCTGTTTAAACATTCAGTGCAGAGACAAGAGCTGATAAACTGCTAAATAAATGAATAAAAATACTTACAGAATAATATACATACTGTAAACAGTGAGACCACATGAATAAAACAAGCAGGTCAAAGAGGCAGGTCAGATGACAGTGAGGAGGGTGAGGGTGAAAATGAGTGTTAGGCAGAGATGCAGGACGTGACAGAGGGACTGCAGGAGTTCCAGCATTCCTAAAGAGAATCTTGGCAGGGTGTGTGGGAGGACAGATCTGAGCCTGTTCTCCGGAGTGGGAAATGACAGTGGAAGATGTTACAAACCAGAGCCTTCAAGAGACAGATTCACACCAGCAGCAATCTATCAATCCAGCGGCATTGCAGGTGGCCAGAGCCATTCTTGCTTTATCACTGTTTGAGTGTGTAGATAAAACTGCAGACAAAGCTATATGGCTTCAGGAGGAGTATACAACACTAGTATGGTACCTTTTATAGTGTTTTTGAAGCTTATAATTTTCTTTACAGAAATATCTTGCACACTTGTCAGTTGATGTGCTTCTATTTCTGGTAACACCAGATGTTGAGTTGCAGAAAAAAAAAACTTTTTTCCTTCTCTTTTAAATTACCCACAAATGTTAGCCTTAAGATGGAGCAGTCTCTGCTCTTGTCTTTATCGGTCCATCCTTCTTTCCTGCCCTCTTTCTCCTCTGTCCTTAGAGGAATGTGTGGAAAAGAGACACAATGCCTGGCTTGCAGTGCCAAATCAATTGACATCTCTGTCCCATTGGCTTTCAGGGGTTACTGGCATGGGAATATATTCTCCTAGAACTGCCAGACAAGTCCTTTAGAGAACAGGTTGCTAATTGCTGTGAACTGTCTTCATTAGTAAGTGGTAATGGCCTGCTTTTTTTAATTGTTGCAGGAAATGTCATTATTATTATAGAAATAAATATATATAATATATATAAGTATATATTATATAACTAAATATTACACAATCTTTTGGACACATCAATGAATACATTACATTCAGAGACGGGTTTTCGCAGTGATGCCATAGGGTGTCCAATCCTGCTCCTGGAAGGCCAACGTCCTGCAGATTTTTAGCTCCAACCAACTCCAACACACTTGCCTGGATCTTTTTAGTGAGTCTGAAGACCTTGATTAGTTGGTTCAGGTGTGTTTAATTAGGGTAAACTCTACAGGACAGTGGCCCCCCAGGACCAGGTTTGGACACTGCTGCCATAGAAAAACCAAAGTGAACAGCTCTTAAAATAAAATAAAAAATTCTTAGAGTGAAGAAAATTTTAAACCTTTGTCCACTATGAAGGACCTTTTGGGCAATGGAAAGCTTCCATAAATGTAAAAGGTTCTTCATGGAACTGTAGATGGCAATAAAGACTAAAAGCTTATAGCGAGTGTTAGAGAGTTGAGAATGAATCAGTTCTGTCAACTGGATAATTTGATTCATTGAAAAGATCTGATTCATTTCAACAATTCATTAATAAATCAAACATGCATTCAAACATAATTTCATGATTAAAGGCCCATTCACACCAATAACAATAACTGTAAAGATAACTAGATATGTACATTTTCTAAATAAAATGTGAGTATCAGCACTAGGCAGTTAGTAGGGTCTTTTTTATCATGTTTTAACAATCAGGTACAATTTTTTTTCTTATCATATTTTAGCACTTAGCAAGTAGCTATTCATTGCTAGCACAAATAGCATATTGGAAGTATTTGGTTGTTAGGGAGTGGCTTGGCAGCTGCCAATGATGATACTCCAAAGGTTGCTTGAATGACATAAACTAACCCCCACGTCTCTATGACATTCAGATTTGAAGAAATGCCTCTGTAGGTTTGGGTTGCTAGGGTGCTGTAAATGGTTGCTTGGGCATGGCTTGATGACGATGATAATAAATGACCGATTGGTTGCCATGTGTGAAATGTGCCCGCCTCATGTCTCTATGACATTGTGATCCAGAGTTATGTTCAATGCAATATTAAGTTACCATAGTAGGTGTGCTCAGTTCCTTCACCATAGTATGTCTATGGGCCAATTTTGGGCGGCTCTTGTGCCCAAGGGGTACAGCTTATACCCCACTGCGAGGTATGTTCTTGCACAGCTTACCAGTCTCTTCAAATGTGGTGACCCAACATGTTTCCACGAAATCCTCGCTCGTAGCTATGACCTGTCAAATTTGGTTGCAGTGTTAAGGCTATGGGATTTTTTGCCCAATTTTTGGCCCGTTGTACAAACATTGTATGCCTGATGGCTTATTTCCTCAATAATTCCTCAATTTCCTCATGATTATAAACCACCTTATTCGTGGGTCTGTCACAAACAGTGGGACGAGTTATGTGCCAAAGTTTGTATGGAAGAGTAATAATAATAATAATAGACAAGTGAGATAGTAATTGCGATGCTTTGCTTTGCACCCACCACTAACTAGCGATAATTATATTAGCCTCCACACCAACGCACAATATCGCTTAATTGTTATAAGCGCACACTGCAGTTTTGTCAGATACCCCTTTTAAATGCTCAAGCTCTGTAGTGTCAGGAGGATTCTCTTTGGCTGTCAATGTTATTATCATGTCTCAGCTGAACAAAAAAAAAGTTCAGGGATACATTTCCCAAACAATGACATGCTGCTTAACTGCCACGATGCATTGTTGGAGAAAATCTTGTTGCACATCCATAATAGGCCTTTATCACAGTCCGCGTGTCGTCACATCTGGCTCCGATTGGTAGCGTAAAGGAATTTCCGCCTGCTTTATTGTCAATGGACAGATGCCAGTTTTGTGAAGAAAATTAAAAACTAATTTAGTTTAGTTGAACATTAACGCAATAAACATCAATGTTAAAACTGCGTATTTATGCTGATTCCATACCATGTATCATGTCATCCTTCATTTTAATGTGTAACATTAGCCTATCTGAGCGACGCGACTGTCAGAGCTGCCAGTCAGATTAATGAAGAGCACACAGCTCAAGTTACTGCAAGAGGAATACTCGGACTGATTTAATTTTATTTTTAATATTATTGTTTATTTTTGAATTATATTTATTGTGATTAACCTCCCACTCTTGTTCACAGTATAATGATATCCAATCATTGCACGCAATCACAGAGAATAACTCGATTAAGATGATCAAAATTATTTGTAATTATCGTCTATGGGCTGGAAATATTTCTTTATTTGAACAACTTCAATTTGATGCAATTATAGAGGATTGCATCATAAAGTCAGCACGTGAAAAAAAAAGAGAGCATTGTTTAATACAACGAGTTTGCCCTAAACCTTTAATTTAATCCTCCTATACAGCCTTTAGTCATAATTCATGTTTTAAGCTTTGGCTAAATCTAATGCTTATTAATGTGATGTGTTATTTGTATAGTTTTCTCGCTGTTCTGTAATGAAATAAGGTGATCAGACTGGGAAGAATTGCCTATGCACATAAAGTAAGCCTCGTGCGCTCCTGTTTAAGTTAAAATTAGCTTTAAAAAATTGTCCTGTTAAATTCACGAAATACGCATCGGGATATCGTGACTACATATTCCTTCGTAAACTGATATTGGTGTCTTTAGAAGACGTATGCTGAATTCTACATAAATAATCCACAACAGTGCCGTGCCATGGGCACCGCCATTGATAGAGGCTGCAGTGGAAGTTATTTTACGCTACTATTTGAATCTTCCGCTTTTCGAACGTGGAAGTGTGATAAAGGCCTATTCAAACCACAATAATTGACCTATCGGTAAGCCCCGCCCCCCTTAGTTACTGTTGCTCCCTCTGACAAACAAACGGAGTTGCTCACTGTCTTACAATGACAGCTGCAGTGTGAAAACCTTGTCCCACGATGTTTTTGCACAATTTTGAAGGCCACCAAATGGGAAATAAATATTCCATGGAGGGGTTTATAAAATATTTAAAAATAAATACGGTGGGTAACTCGAAGCGAGAGTTTACAGATCACAATGCAAGCGGGAGAAGTCTCATATTACAGTCGGTCATCACGATCGCGGATGACATGCAGGATCAACACTGTTCATGTATCGCAGGGTACGATTAAATTAATGTACATTTAACCAGTTTAATATGGAGAGGCACTGAAATGTAGACCTTCGTTTATGTGTTTTTGATCAACACTGTACAAGACGCGAGAACAGTCCGCTATTTAGGTTTGTACGTTAGCATGGACTCACTAACTTTAACTTTAGCTAGTTTTAGCCAGAGATACCTTGCTAAAGCACAAGATAACATTAACGTTCTGCTTGAGCAGATGAAAATTGTAACTTAATGAGTATATGACAACCAGAAAAAAAAAACGTTTTTGTCTTCATTTGTATTGGGGTTGAATACTTAGGGACATTTTGGTCTGTTTTGTTTGGATTCAGGAAATGTAATAAAATAAATTATATTGCCCATACTCTCAGGATACCTGGAATCAGTGTTACAAGTACCCCAGGCACATCGTTTTTCCATTTTTGAAGCATAAACCCCATAAAACCGATGCGAGCGTCGGATCTTCCAATGTTTCTCTATGGTGCTGAAACCTAAAGATGTCCGAGTTCGGCTCCCCGTGCAACTGATACTCGACTGCCATTAGCTAGTCTGCGTTTGAGGGGAGGGGCTTACCGATAGGTCAATTAAAATGGTTGTTAATGATGTCAAGTGGAGTGGAGTGATAACTACTTTTGTGTTCCACCGAAGAAATAAAATAATACAGGTTTGGAACGACAAGAGGGTGAGTAAATGATAACAGAATTTTATTTTTGGTTGAACTATCCCTTCATTATGGTGCGACTGGGTTCTCCTAAAGTAATTTACTAAATATCAGTGTAATTTATGAAGAAACATACTCTGATGAAGCACATACTCTGCAGCCCCTCAGCAGATGTGAGTGTCAGTGTTTTTGCATCATGACAGCTGATCATTACAATCTCTGAGGCTCTTAAATGGCACAACATCATCTTAAGACTCTTTGCTGAGGACAACGACCCCAAAGCTTGAAATGTCTCTCTTAGCCAAGTTGGTACAGCATTGCCTACTGTAATCCACCTAGAGGTGGGTCCTGCCAAGATGGGTGCTTTAAATAATACCACCCATAGTCCCAAGCCCAACAAGTAGGTCTGTCTGGGATTACCCAAATGTTCCCTGCAGAATAAGGGTCCTTTCTGAATTCATAAATCACCAGCCTTTGGTTGATCAAAATCCCCTGGTGTTCTGGCTCGTGGTTGTCCAAAGTCCACAGACGTTAGGCCTCTGGCAGCTAAATATACATCAAAAATCTCCTGGACTGATGGGAATTATATAACCATTATTACAAAAACCCAACATGAAGTGCACTGACCCACAGCAGGTGTGATTAGCCTGGAAGAAAGGAAATTTGTTGGGCAATTTGACACAAAATGTGCTGCGTGTTTCTAAACGGATGCCATTTCAGGCCCTGTGTAGGAGGAAAAGGATTGTATCCACACACATCCACTTCCTTTGGGAATGACAGTGTCACTTGGTGTGGATGCCAGCTGTCATGGTGAGCTTCACTGGGCATGAATGCCAAAGGACACTCCTCTTCTCTCCCTCTCTGGATTTCCCTCTCTCTCCTTCCCTCTTGTGCTTCAGCTCACCTCTAGTGCTAACCTTTTGTGAGTCTTCTGTCCGTTGTTTCTGGTTTTCTCCACCCCATCTCCTTCTTTCTGGGATGGGGAGGGTCATGGACTCTGTTTATCCTACTTAAACTTTCATTTCCCCAAAGAATGTTTCAGACAAGCACGCTTATACACACATGCAGATGCACACACTGTCACACAACAAGCTGAACTTTTGTCATGCACAGATCATTTAAAATCTTATGACTTGCTGAGGCTAACAGCTTTATCCTTCCAGATTTTAAAGAAGTTGATGCCATGACAAAGTTGCATTACTGTTAAAAAAAATTGAGGTCAGGAAGATTTTTGATTTTATTTTTATTTTCTTAAAGAAATTAATACATTTATTCAGCAAGAATGCATTAAATTGACATGGACAGGTAACAATGAAAAGTATCAATGAAGATTTGTTTCAAATAAATGCTGTTGTTTTATCCAAAAAAAAAAAAAAAAAAAAGTTTCCACAAAAGTAAATTCAACACTGATAATAAGAAATGATTCTTAAACAGCAAAATTAGCATGATATATGAAGGATCATGTGGCATTGACAAATGTAAAATTCAGCTTTGCATAAGGAATAAATTACATTTTAAAATATATTAAAAAAGAAAACGTTATTTTAAATTGTAATAATATTTCACAATATTACAGGTTTTGATCAAATAAATTGACACTAAGTACGCATAAGAGTGTTCAAAAACATAAAAAATACATTAATGTTCAAAAACATAAAAAAATCTGGTAACACTTTAGTATTGTCAGGGGTTCGCAGGGATTGAATGAGCACGGAGACAGGGATATCTTCAACAAGGGGTTTTAATAACAAAGGATCACAGGAAGGGAAGACATTTAACAGCAGACAAAACTCAATGGAAAACACAGGACTTATAAAGGAAACGGAAACTGAGGAGCAAATGAGATGATTAATGAACACAGGTGATACGAATGAAACAGGTGAAAAGACTAAACGATGATTAAACTAGGACAGGAAATAAGGACATACAGGAAACACCTAGGGAACACACACACGTGACAAGTATAGCAACCAGTTCTCACTATTAACTAGTTGCTTATTAACATGCCTCTTATTAACAAATTGGCTGTTTATTAGTACTTTTAAAGCACATATTCTGCACAAAAATATTCTACATCCCTCATCATACCAATACCTAAACTTAACAACTACCTTACTAACTATTAATAAACAGTAAATTAGAAGTTTATTGAGGCAAAAGACGTAGTTAATGGTTTGTTAATAGCGATAATTAGACCTTAAAATAAAGTGTGACCGAAAATCTTATTGACCCCAAACCTTTATATAGCAGTGTACATTCACAATAATAACTGTGATCTTCAGATTTCTTCAGAAGTTAATATATATATATTTTTTTATCAAATCTTGATTGGAATATTTATAAAAATACACTGTAAACAACCTAAGAGGTAATTAAATATGGTGAAAACATGGTGGTTGTTACCCGCTACATTTTTAAGATATCAGTCTAGGCCCAAAATGGTGGTGATGGCAGTGATCTGATGTAACTTTACCCTCTCAGCCTCTGGGTATCTTCTCTCAGAGCTGTGACAGCTGTCCATTCTCTCCCATATGGCACTTACATGTAATGCATCCTGCTGTCTGTCTCTGTCTCTGTCTCCAGCTGATGTGGGACCTGTCCATGTCACGATGGCAGTTTCACAACCCTCAGTGTACACTGCCCTCATGATCGCAATCACATCATCCCTCACAACACACAGTGGGAAGCTAATACTGAAACACACACAATCTTCTACCGGGGGAAAGAAAAAAAAAAGTATGATTTTCCTTTTTAAACCTAGCCCTAGAGAAGCTGCTTTAAAATATGTGCAAAAAGTGTATCATGTCCAGTGTTGGGCTAGTTACTCAAAAATGTAATATTACTTATTACTAGCTCCTCCTTTCAAAAGTAATATTATTACTTAACTTATTACCCCTGGTCAACAGTATACTATAGCTACACTACTAGTTACATTACTTTTCCATTACACCCCAAAAACTTGGTAATTGCATAATTTTTGAAGCCTCTGAATACATGAAAGTTACAGATAAATGAAGAGTACAACTGGCTCAAACTTATGACAAGCCACAATTTCTGTTATTTAACAAAGCAGCAACATAGTAAAATCTGCAACAGAGCTCAAGCAGGAAGAACCAAATATATATCAATGGGGTACAAAACAATAATATTCATTTTATTTTTTTTGTAAGGACAAAAATTTTCTTCAAAATATTTTCTTTTGTGTTCTGCAGAAGAAAGTCATACAAATTTTGGAACGGCATGAGAGTGAAAAAATGAGGACAGAATTTAAATTTTGGGTGAACTATACCTCTATAGATGCATAATAGTACATGGGTGATTTATTTTCAATTTTAACTCAGAAATTGCTAATAAATTTCAGAAATAATTATAAAGAAATGGACAAAGAAATAAAGCATTAAATTAAACATGATTGATATATATAAATATATGTGTGTATTTATTTATTGTACAATGTTCTCCAGTAATCTGTTTTATTTACAACTTTTAAAAACCCTTTTTTTATAGTGTACACATCAATAGCATGTTTCTGCAATGTAACTCAGAACATTTGCGTGATGCTGCATCCATGCTAATAAGTGTTAATCCATGACAATCACAAGACAAAGCACCTTTAAATAGCTCAGCTGTTGAATTTACCTTAGTGGATGGTATAGAGTTTGTTATTCGATACATGGGCCTGGCGGAGGAAGTTAGGGTGAATGAGTGTGGCTGTCAGAGAAAGCAGATGTAGATAATGATAACGCAGATCCCTTTGCACCCGTCATTCCGGGGCTGCAGGGCTTTTTTTCTCAGAGTAATCAGATCCTTGTGTGTATGTGTGCTCAACACACACATACACACACTTAAACACATAGGACTCTTCACACACATTCACAGTCTTGTCAACATGTCTCATCTACTCAGATTTATCCTCAACATCACTCTGTATCCCTGCCAGTCACTCACACACTCCTAAAATGGATGGATGGATAAAGGAAGAAGGAAAGAAAGGAGGAAGGAAGCCTCATAAATGTATCGGTCACCAGTAAAACCAGAGATGACACACTTTAGAATGAAACTGGTGTGTAATAAATGCTAGAAACGGGAATAATAGCACTTGGTCAACAGGCTATTAAGGACAGGGTCACAGTAAGTCAATATTTGCTTACTTGTAAGTGGTGCCTCCAAGGCAAGCAGATCATTACTTCTGCTCCAAAGTAGAATAAACCCCTAACATATGTATTAAACATTACTCATAATGGTAATAGCAATAGCTATGCTATTTATACTTTGTTCCTCAGTATGGGATGAGGTGTGCTGTTGTGACCACTAGGCTATTTAACTAACTCAACCAGAAGGTCATCGGCATCATCAAAAACTGTAGGCTACTACTTGACATGCTTCACAAGAAGCACAATATAAACACTCTCGCTTTTGTGTAAAAATATTCAAACATCCTAAAACAAGTAAAATGAAGTATAATTGAATGACTACAACTTAAAGGAATAATTCACTGAAAATGTCCACAGTTGTAGATGTTGGAGAAATGTTTGGAGAAATGTAGCATTATATCACCTGCATTGGTTCCGTCAGAATGAGAGCGCAAAGAGCTGATTAAAACATCACAATATTCCACAGGTATGTGTATGTATATGTTAAGTAATCCACATGACTCCAGTCCATCAATTAATTTCTTGAGAAGTTAAAAGTTGTGTGTTTGTAATAAACAAATCCACAATTTTCTTTTTATTTCAAACCGTTGCTTATGAGTACTATATCCATAATATTGCTTTCTCAAGTGTCTTGACTGAATCAGTAGATAAATATGCACAGATCAAGCACCGTTTATGAGCAAGTAAACAGTCCAAAACAGTTCAAAAGAAATATGATGGTAGATTTTGACGTGAGAGGACAACAGGTGATGCACTTTTTTTCAATATATTGCTTAATGCTAAACTTCTCCAAATATCCCAACCAAACGCATCTACATCTTGGCCAGAGGGTGTCAATTTTCAAAATGAAAATTGCATACGATTTGTCTTTCCAGACCAATGCGTAAAAACAGCAGATGTGCTGAATGAACATGCAGAATCGCTCTCTGACAGTAGGTGACAGTTTTAGAAAAGTAGAAATACCATACAGTGCAATTTTTATTTAGAAAAAAAGTATATTTGTAAGCACCACCAAGTGGTAGTTTTAGCAACTCTGGTCATGTGACCAAAATCACGACTACTATTAGTTGGCCAGTTTTCTTTACAGTGAGATGGAAAAGAGATTAGAACACCTCGCTGTTTAAAAAAAAGTGTCCCATTGATGGCATGTGAATGTTCATTCAGGTCTGAACAGATGCATTAACAGCTTTTCATTAAAATTAAAATATTTATCACACCAAATTGTCACAGCAAATATTCGGCCTAGTGTGAACAGGTCTTACTTTTTTTTTTTTTCGCACGGGCAAATTTAGTTTTTTTCTTCTTTTTTAAAAACGACATTTCACAGCTAAATTTTGTACGATTTTTTAACTTCTCAAGTGAATTTATTGTATTAAAGATATTTAAATATTTCTTCCGGAAAAGAAACAAAAATACTGATTGAGAAATTGAGGTTGATTTTTTTTTTTTTTTTTTTGAATACACAGACAATAGTGCAGATTCAGTGTGGCTCACAGGTCCAGGACTGGATTTGAATCACAAGCACTATTGTCCGAGCTTCGGTTCCTGCATTGGTTCTTGTTTGTTTGTCTGCACTGGTGCATTGTGATTAGGTGAATTGGAGGGCAGCAGCCAAAATGCCATCTGTAAAAAGTGTGCCCGCTGCCTGACTGAATGAATGGCATGCATCCGTGTCATGTGTCATTAGTCTTGCACAAACAAGCTCTATCTTGCGCAATGCAAACATATGCATGCACACAAACAGCTTGTGCAATGTCACATCCGTGGCCAATGGACCTCTACTCTGCATGTGAACACACTCGTAATCTTGTTTGTTTTTTTACACCTTGCTTGCGTGCAATATGTGATAAATGGTTGGCACATCATACAGACATTTCAGTTATGATTGTGTGGAATATATGGCAGAAAATAACCATTCAAAGAACTAAATTACATTTTACTCACAGGCGTATTTAATGGAGGTTTCTTGGTGCTTTCCTTGTTTCTTTGGGGCCTCTGTGTTCAGCGCAAGACCTTGTACTACGCTGTTGATACAGCTCAGCTGAATTCCATGAATGAAAAGAACTGCAAGTATGTCAAACTAAATGTCAATCCATTCTTCAGACTGCACTCTCCACTGTTCTTTTGTTCATTTATTCAATCATTCAGTGGCCCCTGCTTTGGAACAGGTCTGACATATTGTAAAACGGAAACTGAAACAAATCGGCGATTTCTACACTCAATTTCACTTGACACCTTGAGCAAATAAAGGGATGCCTCCACTTAAGATTTCTGTGTACATAGCAAATGAGATAGCACCATCGCAACTACTCACAATGAATAATCACCTTGGTGTCCCCAGGGCCCAACTGCGAATCTAACAGGAAGTGATGTATTTCCGAACAGGAAGGTGGCTTTCTGCCTAAATAGCTCTTTAGCGTCTCACTCTTTCATTCATAAATCTGACACAGACATGATGAAGAAAGGTTGGCTCATAAATCTTCTTCGAAGAGAGATTTTGAGATAACGGATGAGTCACTGAAAGAAACAAAAGAGATTTTCATTTCTGATTGAGTCATTGATGTATTGTGCACTAGTGGTGAATACAGGTCTTTTGTTACTCATACTTGACAATTTTTCCTTTGAGGAATGAGCTGTTTTACTGTTCAATATTATCACCATGTGATGCACTGCTTATGAATGTATTTGCATAAGCGTGAGCAGACAACGATTTAAGCAAATACATCCCAAAGAAAGCTTTCTTTCTTTCATCGACAATGCTGTCAATGTCATGTATTCAGTTGTAGGCTTCTGTTTTATGTTTAATTTAACCTCTGACTATTTAACTTGTATTATTTTTACAGATTCAAAGTGACTTACAATTGATTTAAAGTCTTCAAAACTCATGATGATTTCAGTTTTTTTTACAGTTTCTTTTCTTCTTAAGAAATTAATACTTATTCAGCAAGGATGCATTGAAATGAAGTGCCAGGAAAGACAAGTTATAATATTACAAAATATTTCTATTTAAAATAAATGCTGTTATTTCTTTATATAACTTTCTATTCAGAGAATCTTAGAAAAATGTATCATGGTTTCCGCAAATATATTACGCAGTACAACTGTTTTTTTAACATTGGTAAATCAGCAAATCAGCATATTAGAATGATTTCTGAAAAATCATGTGACACTGAAGACTGGAGTAATGACATTTGCACACATTGTGTGCATTCTGAATCAAGTGTGCTTTGATATTGAAATAAGATTGTTTATCTTGATGTTCAAATAACCGTCACTGCTGGTAAAATTCCTCAATTTTTTTCTTCGTTTCTAAAGTGTTTTCAACTCATCATTCATCTCATCTCATCTAATCTCATCTCTTTTTTTTGTTTTCCTGTAAAATAATTAGTATCCAAAGATACTGATTCGCGAACATAATGAGCTGTAGAACTGGAGCAGGTACGTGAAGACAGAGTTAAACTCAAGCGTTTCTTTGACCTCGGCAAAGACCCAGAACATCCTGACCCTCTCTCTCTCTCTCTCTCTCTGTCTCTGTCTCTCTCTCACACACACACACACACACACACACACACACACACACACACACACACACACACACACACACACACACACACGAATATAGCGGATGTGAGTAGAGAGAAAGGAAAGCAAGGGAGCAGGGTCAGGAATGTGGCAGCATGGGAGTCTGGGAAAAGGGGAGGTGGCTTCGAAGCACTTCCTGTGTTAGGAGGGAAGAATCCATCAACTATGAGACAGGAATCAGGGTCAGTGAGATAATAAACATACATGCATATACATACACACACATGCATACCAGCACACACATCTGCCTCGGCCTTGAATGGCTGGAAAGTCCAGGACGAGTGTCATTTTGAAACTAGTAGGCACAGAGAGACAAATGCTTATTGTGAGAATTCAATTCATAGAAAGTCAAAACTGATCTCACACACTCACTTGTGTGAATTTTGTCTTATTTGAACACTTCAAATGAACTCTGACTTGGTTTGAGTTCAGTTTGCAATGTGTTTTATTTATGATGTACATTTGTGTATGCACAGCACTCCATGTTCATTTATTAATTTTTTTTTGGTCAGATTCACATCATTCTAGATACTGTTTGATTGCTACAGATTCCCACACAGATAATGATACTCAACAACACTGACATCTCACTCAAAGAGGATCCACTTATTCTAAAGTTATGGAGATTACATTTACATTACATTTATATTTATGCATTTAGCAGACTCTGTTATTCAAAGCTATTTGCAACAGAGGCTACTCCGGCATACTGAAAAAAAAATAGTATACTGTATATATAATTATTGTTATAAAATAAGCAAATACATAAAACAAAGGAACCAATAAACAAACAAACAAAATAAATTTAGCATATCGAGGGGTGAGAACCAGAAGGGCGTAAGTGACATTTCACCAACTTTACAGGAGAGCCAAAACAAAAATTTTACCATAGTTTGATCTGACTTTGTGTACTGATTTCTATTGTTTATAATACAAATTTGTACACTTATGGATGACAGTACTTTTGCCAGTAGAAAGAGCTAATTGAGAGCTTTCATTTGATGTATATATCTCCATTTCACCAAAAATGTCACTTACGCCCTTCTGGTTCTCACCCCTCGAAATGCTGTTTTCCAAAGCAATCTATAATAGAGATTTAGTTATATTAAAAATAAAAAAATAAAAAGAACAAAGAAAATGACAAGTGATTTATATTTTTTAATACTCAATGTATTATTATTATTATTAGTAGTAGTAGTAGTTGAGTATCATTATCATACTACTTACAATCTGAGATAGTCGTATTAAAAATAAAAGACATACAAAAAGAATATAGGAACAATAAATATAAGATTAAGAGTGAATAAAAATATTCTAATACTCAGTTTATTATTAGTAGTATGACAAAAGTAAATATAAAATAAAAAAATTATAAATAAAAAAATAATAATTATTAATATTATTATTATTATATTCTAGTGTTTCCAAAAGCAATAGTGTGAATGGAAATGCACTTTTACAATTAAAATGAATTGAAATGAAACCTGATTCCAATGATTAAATGCACAATTTTTAAATTAAATTTGTGTTGGGTTTGGTTGTTTTAAAGTCTTTAACAGAGTCAAGACGGTTTATTTGACATCACACATGACAGATGCTATAAACCAGAAGCCAGATTTCCAGTGCACCATATATCTTCAAGCATTCAAAGCCCTGTGGTTCATGTAGCTCGTCTCTACAGCTACTCATCTGTGTTTTCTGTCTCGCTTCAGGGAAGTCCTCCACTACTTTTGGCTCAGCTGCAAGAGCCTGTGGGAATACCCAAATACCCACAATCCCCGACCAGCATCGCCAGCTGCCATCCTGCCTCATGTAACACATACAAACACACATCTCTGGCAGTCTGAGACAGACTGAAACTGAAAGACACACAGAACATGACAGTGAAAGATCCAGTAATATTGAGCCCTAGTAGTTTCATTCTAAGTATGAAGAAAGCTAATGGTGATGCCTGTCTCAGTAAACTTTGCTAATTAAAGATCTAGTTCTCTAGTACAGCTACAATGCTGAGTAGGTGTAATTCAAGAAGTGAGACGCTAATGAGATATTTTTGTGACCTTAAGCAAGACATTTAACCCCAGGTTGAGTTCTGATTATGGTAGTGTAGACTGTAAAAAATAAATAAAATGAAATTAAATGAAATAAAATGAAACTAAACTAAATTTATGTATGTACTGGTCATTTTCTGCCAGGACATTTTCCAATTAATTTAAAGAAATTTCCATTATCTCTAAAACATAATACATTAAAGTGTAAAATTCAAAATACAGGTAAAGCACCTGTAAAAAAAATAATAATAATATGGACAACTCATATTAAAACAGTACATTGTTCCCTATTTATTTATTTATTTTTTAGAGTGCAGAGTGCAAACTAAAAAAAAAAAAAAACTTAAAAAAAAAAAAATCCTTGAGAAATTCCTCTGACCACTCGAAAATACAATACAGTACAATAAAATGTCAGCTTTATTTTTTTAGTAAGTTGCCAAATGAAACAGTTCCCATTTTTATTTAGTTCAACTTAAACTAAAATGTGACCCTTGACCACAAAAAAAACAGTCATAAGGGTAATTTTGTTTTAATTTATACATCTGAAAGCTGAATAAATGAGCTTTCCATTGTATGGTTTGTTAGGATAGGACAATATTTGGCCGAGATACAACTATTTAAAAATCTGGAGTCTGAGGGTGCAAAAAAATAAATAAATAAAAATTATAATAATATTGAGAAAATCGCCTTTAAAGCTGTCCAAATGAAATGAAATTCTTAGCAACGCATATTACTAATCAAAAATTCAGTTTTGATATATTTACAAAATATATTCATGGAACATGACCTTTACTTAATATTCTGATTTTTGGCATAAAATTAAATTAATAATCGATAATCTTGACCCATACAATGTTGGCTATTGCTACAAATATACCCATGCTACGTATGATTGGTTTTGTGGTCCAGGGTCACAAATAACTGAAACTGAAGAAGAAAAAAATGATAAAAACCAAATAGACAGATTTAAAATAACTAAAACTGTAGTGAAAACTATATAGGAAAACAAACTAATAAAACAAAATTACTAAAACTTTAAAGTAAAAATTAAAACAGAAAATGGTAAAACTCCAAAAACATAAACGTAACCTATAAATAACACTTGTTGCCACCCTCTGAAAAGACCGTCTAAGAGCAGCATAAACTTCTATGCTGGCTCAAGCTGGTCTTTGCTGGTAAGTGCTGGTTTAGTGTTTTCCAGTCAGTATTAGCCTTAAGCAACCAGCGTCCAAAATACAACATATGCTGGTGACTAGCATTGACCAGGTAAGCAACCGAGACCAAAAACACCAATCGATCACACACGTCAGTCTATTAAACTCTTTACAGTGTAATTTTACTAGGCAGATTGATACCGCAGCAGGGAGCTGCAGAATTTATATCACAGCAATTATATCTCAGCGATATATTTTCAGTCTATAATCTTCATTCCCCTCAGAGGAGAGCGAAGGCCTCCGTCTATCACTCGCTAACATGTAGCAGACATCTCGCACTGACCAGTCCAGGAGAAAATTGGGTTTCTCGATTATAGATCAAAGTTTAGTGAATAAAGGTGATTTAATTTGGTTAATGCTGTTGCAAGTCATATTGAATAGGAGCTTTATTCTGGTCCATTAAGCTGTTTGTGGCGTGCCTGTGGACAGCTGTAACCTTGCATAAATGCCCTCGAAAACAGAGTTCAGAATATTCATTATATCACACTTGTGACACAATTTACTGCTTCCTGCTGTGTGCGACTATTAATAGTTTAATGAAAAGGACAGAGGCATTTTAACAAATGCACACAGATGCACAAATCATACCTACAAGTTATGAAAGGTCATGGAGAAGGTCTCAAGAGATGTGATATTATAATGCATGTGTGTACCATCAAATCCCAGCTAGGATCAGTAAATAATAACACCCTACAAAACACAACACACAGCAACACATACACATAAATTAGGTGCTTATAAATACACCACATATATTATAAACCGTTCACATACCCCATAATAAAATAAAATCAGAAAAAATGGTTAAGTTTGTTTGTTTGTTTATTTATTTATTATGCTGGCTTTAATAAGCTGAATTGGAGTAAAAATAAAATGGTAATTGTTAGATATATTTAAAAAAATATGAGAAATAAAATTGCAAAGCCTACAATAAATGTTTTTTATTTATTTATTTATTTATATATTTAACTGGCTTTAATAAGCTGCATAACTATGGACGTCAGTTTCTGCCTGAGAGTTAAAAAATAAACTGTTAGTTATCAGATCAAATTTAAAATAAAGTCATTGTGACACACACTATAAGGTGATATTGTGAAAGATATATTTGCATAAAAAAAAGAAAAATCAGTGTTTTCAGATATACAGTTGCAGGAAATAAAATTCCAATTGTTAGATGTAAAGTCACATTATGAGATATCATGTCACAAAACATACAGAAGTCACAATTTTTATATATTACTTTATTTTTTTGTAAAGTTGATCTGCTCTCTTGATTGCTCAAGACAAATTTCTCCTTACAGAGACAATAAAGAAAGAAATGAAAGGAAAGGAAGAAATTAAATGAAAATCACAACTTTCAAAAACACACTGTGAGATATGAACAGTTTAAAAGTTTTGGTAAGATTTTTAATGTTTTTGAAAGGAGTCCTTTATGCTCACCAAGGCTGCATTTATTTGATCACAAATACAGCATACAGAAATATTGTAAAATATTATTACAATTAAAATAACTGTTTTCTACTGGAATATATTTTAATATGCAATTTATGTAATTTATTTCTGTGATGCAAAGCTGAATTTTCAGCATAATTACTACAGTCTTCAGAGTCACATGATCCTTCAGAAATAATTCTAATATGTTGATTTAAAAAAAAACATTTCTTATCATTGTCAGCGTTGAAACAGTTGGGCAGTTTAGTATTTTTTTGTGGAAACTCTGGTTTTTGCAGTATTTTTAATGAATAGAAAGTTCAAAAGAGCCAATTTTTTTCAAATGTAATGCATTATTGCTGAATAAAAGTATAAATTTATTTCAAAATCAAAAATACTGATCCCGTACTTTTATCCTAGACGTTACAAGTAAAACAGTTGCAGTTGTGAGATATAAAGTCGACAGTAAATTCCAAAAGTCAAAGTAAAGTGAAATGACAAACTCTCAAGGTACCTTCTCTTAGATGTTAATATTGTGCGTTTCCTCCTCCAGAATCAATGACTGCTTGTAGGCTTTTGTGAGAGTTGTGTACAAGCATGAAACCAAATACTGAAGATTGGGGGGGATCAATTGTAAAAGTTGAAGAACTGGTCATTGAAAAGCCCATATTGTTTGAGTACTAGACTGCATGTCTGTGGTGGTTACGGCCCTGAGTCCCTGAAGTGTCCTGAATGGCAGCGCTGGATCTAAACATTATTGAGCAACTGCATGGAACAATTCAAATGTGCAAAGCATGCTGGGAAGCTGAGCAAGCTTCACTGCTTAAAGCAAAACCAGAGACTCATACATCAGTCAAGAAGACAGCACAAAAAACTACAAACAGTCATTGATGAAGTAGTACATGCTACCTCAGTATTTGGTGGAATACACTTCCAGTAATAGCTTCATCAGGACACTGTTGCATAAAAAAAATCTCAGAATAATTTCAGGATTATTTACATAATAATGTACATTTATGAACACATCTGTATAGAATTTATGCATAACCACAGGTGTAGTGAATTTGAGGACACATTGGCTGGGTTTCTTTCCTTGTCTCTCGTCTGGATGTAAACGCACACGCACATGTAGCGATTAGATTCAGAGACCATGTCAGAGACCCTGAGTTTGATAAATGAGGAACACTGTTCTCAGTTCATGTAGGGTAAACAGGATAGAAAACTACAGGTTCAGCCCTCTCAGCTGGGGAATAGTCAGGGTCATCTAGAGCTTGACCTCACACACACACAACAGGCCTCTCACATCTGCAAATGTTAAATAATATCTGACAGGCCTTCATCTGCACATCTTCTTAAGTGCACGAGTGAATTATTGAAGGCTTTATTTTCAATGTTTGATCTGCTGCGTATGTTTGGTGCTGAGACTTCTCTCTCCTTCTCTCTCTTGCTCTCTCGTCCTTTCACTATCTCTGTTACAGAACAGGATTGAGTTTCCTAATTACATTTCATCAGAACTGTTCCTCTGGCCACTCAAATAGAGCAGTTTTTTCTTTCACACCCTTTTCAATGCACACAGTGAACTGAAAAACTATTTAGACACTTTCGAACACTTAAGTCTTATTTAATGTCTGAATGTTATTGCATTAGACAGAAAAGATCATTGCGACATTTGCAATGCAACATTTGGTACTTTTTTCTCAGAATTGACTTTTCGGAGCTAGCTATCATCTTTCTATTTTACTATATATATACATATATTATTTCTATTTGTACTATTGTAGTATGGGATTAGGCTAATTATTATTTTGGATCATTATTTTTTATGAATAGGTAATGTTTCATTCATTCATTTTTGTGAATAATAACAGAGATGGAAACTCGAGTCAGAGACTTGGACTCGAGTCGCACTTAAGTCGCAAAAATAAAGACTCGAGACTTGACTTGGACTCGTGAACAGCTGACTCGAGACTTGACTTGGACTCGTGACTCGTGAGACTCGTAAAAAACGAGTCATTTGGTATAGGAGTTTATATGAATGTATCTCTGAGGGAAACCATCTAAAAATACCATCTAAAAAAAGTTTAGATGGTATTTTCTTTTCATCTTGCCTCCGTGTAATGCATATTAGTATTCATAACCGCAGCTCTGCTTTGTTTACAGCAGAAACCACGGAAACAATGTTTAATTGATGTTCAAGCGCCACCCGCTGGCAGAGAGTGAATCTGCATTAATGCAGCCTGTGCGGTTTTATGTAGAATAGTTTCACAAAACTAAAGTCAGACCATTTTGTATTTGCTTCAAATTTCGAAATTATACAATCCAATTTAGATTAAAAACTGCTCATGCTGGATGTACAGGTACATCTCAGAAAATTAGAATATGGTGAAAAAGTTTGATGATTAGAACTTACAGCTAATGAAAGTCAAAAATCAGTATCTCAAAATATTTACATTTGAGTTTCAATAAATAACCATCCATACAGTATAAATTCTGGGTATCTCTTGTTCTTTGAAACCACAATAATGGGGTGTACATGAGATGATTACATGAGATGTACCTGCATGCAGCCTCTTTGTTTGGATTGTGTTGTGTTTAAAATACAGTGGTTGCCTCTAATTTTATATTGAAAAAGAGCACAAAGCCCTTTTTATAGTTTGTTTATATGAGATTTATTTAATTTGTGTAATTAATTTGATTAATTGGGGTTTGTTTTAAAATTTTGTTTTGTTGTTTGACATTTCAATTTTACAAAGAAATGTGCAGCATTTTATCTGACAATTAATAAATGGACACCTTTTCATTTCTAATTTGTCTTAAATTTTGTTCAAGTTTTTTGTGTTGTTGTTGAGAAAATCATATCGTGAAATCAATATTTCAAAACTGATTTAGCCTCAATAACAAGCTGAAAGAACTGTTGCTAATAAATAGAACAAAGACTTGAGATGTGACTTGGACTCCACAAAGAGACTTGAGACGTGACTTGGACTCTGCTTTAAAGACTTGAGACTTGACTTAGACTTGACCTCAAAGACTTGAGACTTGACTTGGACTTGGACATCAGAGACTTGTGAACATGTCTGAATAATAATAATAATTATTATTATTATTATGGAGAATATTGTTACAGCTAGTATACTCCACAAATGATACAATATAAAATTCGGAATTTTTCTAAAAACAAAACATACTGTAACAGAAGAGGACTGGACACAACAGGTTAGTAAAAGTAAGATGTTTATTTTATGGCACAGAGAGTTCGGGTGAGGAATCCAGGCAGTAATACGGTGAGTGGTAATGTTGTAGATAAGTTCTTGAGCTTGGATGAGAGATTGATCTTTGCACCTGATCGTTACAGGAACTGGAGAGGACATGAGAGGATGCACACACCTCAGTCTTCCGGAGCCTGGGAGAAACTGGAGAACGGCAGACACAGGAGGGACGAGGAGTGACTAGGAGGAACGCAGGAGGTTAGTAGAGCAGGTAAGTATCCAATGTAGGTATAGCACCTGATCGTTACAGGAATTGGAGAGGACATGAGAGGATGCACACACCTCAGTCTTCCGGAGCCTGGGAGAAACTGGAGAACGGCAGACACAGGAGGGACGAGGAGTGACTAGGAGGAACGCAGGAGGTTAGTAGAGCAGGTAAGTATCCAATGTAGGTATAGCAATACAGAGAGTCCTCAATGTATGAACGAGATCGGACAGTGAATGTGTCAGAGGTGTGTGCTTATATGCTGCTGGTAATGAAGTGCTTGATTGAAGACAGGTGTTCAGTATTCAGGTGATAGGGATCGTTGTTATTGGGTGGTGATGGAGCCTGGCTGATCTGTAACAGTACCCCCCCCCCCCTTCCACGGCCCGCTCCTGAGGGCTGAACACCCCGATGTCGTGGTGGTCTGCCTCTGCCCCGAGGAGCTGGCTGATCCGGATGAGCTGCATGGAATTCAGTCAAAAGAGCAGGGTTTAATATATCAGTTCTGGGTACCCACGATCGTTCCTCGGGTCCATATCCTTCCCAGTTTACAAGATACTCCAGTTGCCCACCATGACGCCGGGACTGCAGAATCTCCTTCACCTTATAGACCGACCCCTTGTCTAGGATTAAAGGCTCCTCCGTCTGGCCAGGCTCTGTGGGAAGAGAGACAGGTTCATGGTGAGGTTTAAGCAGCGAAACATGGAACGTAGGGTGAATTCTATACTGTGGAGGGAGTTGGAGCTTGTAGGTGACCGGGTTTACTTGTTCCAGGATGGTGAAGGGGCCAACAAATCTGGGACTTAGCTTCCTACTGGGCAGTCGCAGTCGGATGTTCCGAGTCGACAACCATACCTTCTGGCCTGGATGATAGGTAGGTGTCTCAGCTCTTCTAACATCCGCTGCTGTCTTTTGCCTGCACACTGCCCGTTGGAGATCGAGGTGGCTGTCATCCCAGACCCTCTCGCTCTCCCGGAACCAGTAGTCAACGGCGGGGACATCAGATGGTTCTGGTGGCCATGGCAGAAGGTTCGTAGGAATCGCCCCACCTCCTGGATCTTCCTCTCCGTCTGTCCATTCGATTCTGGGTGATAACCGGACGAGAGGCTGTTGGTCACACCTAGGAGTTGGAAAAAGGCCTTCCATACCCGTGATATAAATTGGGGTCCCCGGTCAGATACGATATCTTCAGGAATGCCATAATAACGGAAGACGTGGTTGAAGAGTAATTCGGCCGTCTTCAGTGCTGTGGGGAGACCCTTGAGAGGTAGAAGGCGACAGGATTTAGAGAAACGATCAACTAAGACTAGGATGCATGTTTTACCTTCTGAGGGTGGCAGATCTGTGACAAAGTCTACTCCTAGGTGTGACCATGGGCGATTCGGAACTGGTAGTGGAAGGAGTTTGCCAGCAGGTAAGTGGTGTGGACTTTTAGACATGGCACAATCGGGGCATCCTTGCACGAACCTTCTCACGTCCCTTGCCGTGTTGGGTGTTGTTGGCCCCTGGGTGGCCAGTACCTCGAGATGAGTGAGCTGAGTGAATCAAGGGAGTGCGTTGGATTTGTGGAACGTACTGACATCCTGCAGGGCAGCCCGGTGGATTATTGGGAGCAGGAATTGCGGCGGCTGGAGGGGAGCTCCATTCGATGGGAGTGACGATCATCTTCGGTAGGAGGATGTTCTCAGGTTCCTCTGAGCGGCAGGTTCCATCTACGGCACCCTGAATCCGAGACAGGGCATCTGCCTTGACGTTTCTGGACCCTGGGCGGTAAGAGATAGTAAAGTTAAATCGGGTAAAGAATAAGGCCCATCTGGCTTGGCGAGGATTCAGACGTTTGGCCTCCCGGAGATATTGGAGGTTCTTGTGGTCGGTGAATACTGTGAATGGTTGTGCTGCTCCCTCCAGCCAATGCCTCCACTCTTCTAAGGCAAGTTTGATGGCTAGCAATTCTTGGTTGCCGATGTCATAATTCAGTATTCAGGTGATAGGGATCGTTGTGATTGGGTAGTGATGGAGGGTGGATGATCCGTAACACATACTATATACAGAACTGTTGAAAAGTTTGCAATCAGTAAGAGTTTTTTTTTTTTTTTTTTTTAAAGAAATTAATACTTCTATTCAACAAGGGTTTATTAATTTGATCAAAAATGAAAGTAAGGACACTTATAATGTTACAAAATATTAATATTTTTTAAAAAGCTGTTCTTTTGAACATTCATTAAATAATCCTGAATATATATATATATATATATATATATATATATATATATTAGTGCTGTCAATCGCTAAAAAAAATAATTAATTAAAAGCACATTTTTCTAAAATTAATCGCGATTAATCCCACCTAACATTAAAGTTTTTAAATATAATTTTATATTGCAATAATTTCACATTCAATCTTCAAATGTACAATGTACAAACAACATAAAGACAGTATATTTTTAATATTTCTTTAATGGCATCTTTTTTTATGATTGAAGGCCAGCATCACTGATATCAATACTACTGATGTCTCTATGAAATAGTTTTTCCCCCTTAATATTTAACCATTGCCTGTAGCCATTCAGCATTACAGTATAATTGACAGCCATCAATTTTAACATTTATTAGACTTAACTTCTAATTCAAGTGAACTTAAAACAATCTTCACACAAACCCATTATAATAAATGACATAGTTAGCTACCTGTGCCCTTCAGCAGAAATATACAGAAAATGAATAGTTACCAAACACTAAATTCTAAATTAAATATAGATGAACCCCTTAAAGCTATAAAAGTTATTTATTTCCTCCTTTTTTTCTTTTGTTTTTGGATTAATAGATATCACAGCAGCTGGTTATTAGCTTATTTGCCTGCTATTGCTTTAAAAGCTGCTGCTGCTTTCTGACCCACTTCAGGTCTTAGTCTCTTCTAATGAACTGACGAGTTGAATCGGGTATGTTAGATGAGGGAGACAGTGCTGGGGTGCCTCAGGAAAGTTTTGAAAACCATTTCAGAGACATGTTCTTAAATATGAGCATATGTAACGTATTGCATGCATGCACACAGTTTTAAGGCAGCTTTAATCGCCTTTTTGGCAGTGGCGAAGCCAGGATGTTTTCATAGGGGTGGCCAGGGAGGGGCCAGCAACCAGTCTGGGGTGGCACAGAAATATTCATTACTTCAATATAAAAATGTGATTGACTATAAAGTATTGGACTGTTTGAGTGCCTAAAACACAACGGAATACAATTAATTTCTACTAAATTGTAATTGAAATATTTGTGAATTAGGTCAAGTAATGCTGAGTGAACATGACAACTTGTGTATTATTCCTCACCTCCAGGTATTTTAATAAAGGGGATCACTATAGCTTTATTTCTCAGTCAGCTTGATTCTGGTTCTCAAAACCCCTAAAAGCTTGTTCTCCATCATTGCATACTCATTGATGAGACATGCAGATAGTGATAAGAATTGCTTAATAAAAAAAAAGAAAAGAATAAAAGGCCGGAAGTCAACAGCACATAAATGCCAGTAAAATTAGTTATTTTATGCATTTAAATGGTTTCATTTTCGTTTGTACTTTACAAATTAAAAAATAAAAACAGCGCATATTTTCTAGTATAAGTGCACTGTGTTCATATTTACTTGTGCATACAAAAAAAACAAAAAAAAAACATCAGCTTGCGCCTTATATTGTGATCTCGAATTGCACAATATTTTAGTAGGCTACCTGCATTTGAGAGACGTTCTTTAATGTGATGCTATACATACATGAATGCACAAATTGCCTTTTTGATAGTTTCATAACTTAACTGACGACAGAACTTTGTATGCTCATAGTTTCTTGCGTGCATTATTTATGATGAAGATATAGAGCGTGCGCCTTATATTCGCGTAAAGTTGAAGAGTGTGCGCCGTGAGCACAATGACGGCTGACATGACAGGAAAGTTTGCTTTGCTGATAACAAAACAAGGCTGCTGTTAGATAGCCTAACAGCATCTCATCAGACCGCAGTTCACTGTTGTTCTACTGAAGCTCATTTGGTTCATGTTCCTTTCCACGCTCGTTTGACCTGCGCCTGGCGCTGAGGCGAAGCTGAAGTGTGTGTCTGAAAAGTCTCCCGTTTTATGTGGTCATAAAGAGATATGCCGGTTCCGCGTCTTAATAAATGTATTTCTTATCAAGAAAAAAAAGTGACAAAAACTGCAGTTTTGAGTGGGGTGGCCAAGCTTAGGTTAGTGGTGCCCCCCCCCCCCGGCTCCGCCCCTGCTTTTTGGTAACTTCATGCCTTAACTGACGGCATAACTAGGACATTGCATGCACGTAGTTTGTTTCGCTGTTTGATATGAAATGATACAGGCTACAGCGCGCACCGGCACCTTTGTGAGTGTATTTGAAGAGCGTGCGCTACGAGCACAGTATCTTTTCCGCGCTCGTTTGACTCGCTCCTGGCGCGGAGGCGAATAGAAATAGACCCTTTTAAAATAGAAAAGGGTCCTGTCCAAACTGTTGCTATAATATTAGAAGTACACAATTTCCTAGAATATCATAATATGCTTAAACATTAAGATTTGTACTCATAGAAATTACTAAAGTAGTTAAACCTGTTCATTAGAAGGGGGTGTCCCAATACTTTTGGCAATATAGTGTACATTTGCATAAAGCATCCATATTTGTCCATGCCCATGTTGATTAGAGTATTACAAATTTGAAAAGGATTGTTTTAATGTACATTAAGAACAAATAAAAATGTGCGATTAATTGTGATTAATCGCGAGTTAACTCATGACAATCATGTGATTAATTGCAAAAAAAAAAAAAAAAAAAAGTAATCGATTGACAGCCCTAATATATATATATAAATTCTTGAGCAGCAAATTAGCATATTAGAATGATATGAATCATGAGTAATGATGCTAAAAATTCAGCTTTGTCATCACAGGAATAAATTATATTTGAAATTATATTAAAATAGAAAATTGTTATTTTAAATTATAATAACATTTCACAATATTACTGATTTTATTGAAGTTTTGATCAGATAAATGTAGCTTTGATAAGCATATGCATCTTTTGAAAAACATTTTTAAAATCTTACTGACCCCAAACTTTTGAATGGTAGTGTACAATATAAGCAATATCTTCAAATGCATTAATTCCACAGATGTGAATAATCTTAGAATCTGCTCTTGTATATAAAATACAAACATATATACAGAACACATGTATAGTAGTGGATTCTGTCACTTTGCTGCTGTGTTCCAAAAGCCGGCGTGAAACATTGTTTTCCAGCTGTGCATGATTCCCAAGATCTCAAACACACTGGCCTTTTGTTAGACATTAAGACACATGCACACTCACTGCATGTACAGTATGCTATTATGTATGTGTGTGTGTATGTGTGTGTGTGTGTGTGTTGGACAGACTTGGACAGAGAGAGCCAGTGCAGCTGTCGGCTGGTCAGCACAGGACATAATGAAACAAAGGAGAACCTGTAGTTACAAGCAAGCCAAGCATGCAGCCATTTAATGTCTTTAGATGCAAACATCTGAACGATGCTGATGTCTTCACCCATGTCTCCTCAGCACAACCACAGTTATTCTTTCCTCTACACATTACACCACCCAAGCTCACCACTTATTCCTCAACTAAACGAACAGCCCAAATTATCTATAAAGTCCACAATAAAACATGACAACACACAGAAGCTCATAAACAGAGACTAGGAGCGATATATGGATGTGCATGTGTGTGTGTGTGTGTGTGTGTGTTTTGGCAAAGTGAGTGATTAGTTTACAGTGGCTGGAGCACAGAGGAGAAGGTCATCCATCATTCCCCAGACAAAAGTGTCAACTCGCTGCACAATAAGAGAAAGAGAGTGAGGGAGAGAGGGAGATAAAGAATTATTAAACATAAGGCCAGACAGATGGAAATGTGAATGATGGATGTCGAGAAAACGAGAGAGGGAAAGATATTCCTGAGTTAGCAAAGAAATACATATGAATGAGGAAGGACTAGAGAAGGAAAGATGAAGAGAAAGCAGAGAGAAGGAATACACTCAGCTGGGCCTCGGAGGATATGAGTGAGAGAGGGCTGAACGAATAATTTAAAAGATAATGATAATAAAAGATAATGACATGAAGTTGGGTGAGGTACAGGGTAAAGCGGAGAGAGGGAAAGTAAAAATATGGAATGGGGTTTTTTTTTTCAACTTCAGGCACTTTAAAGTCCCAGGGGTGGAATTTTATTAAAACTAACAGATTTCAGCTTTTTTTTTCTTTTTTGTTTCATGGAGGTCACATTAAAACTGTCTTGGAAACTCTTTGCTATGCTTTTAGTTATTTAGTTTTGGATTTGAAATGCCTTTTAAATACAGATTGTATTGTTTTACCATCCTTCCAGATCCAGAAGTTTAATTAAAAAATATGAAAATCCAAAATAAAGTAAAATAGCAGCTATTTGCACTAAGTATACATAACGATAGATGCTATTTACACTATTTCTAAATTTACACTATCACAGTATTTTCCGCTATTTATACTACTTATTGGAAATAGTAGCAATTATCTGCACCTCAGTATTGTAATACATTATAAAACAGTACACATTGAGTGTAAATTATCATTTTAATTTGAGTTATTAAATGGATGCCACCTTATTGGGACAATAAAGCCTACCTACCCTAACCCTACCCGATACTTTATTTTCAACTTTTCGATTATTTCCTTAATTTTTATTGAAAATAAATGCCTTTCCGATGTGATATGAGATTTGAAAAGGGAGAAAAAATGTTAGCCAAAAGGCGGATTCAAACTCGGGTCGATCTCATCAAAAAGCACACGTTTTACCATCTACGCCACTGGAGCTGATGTTTGATGAGCGTCTTTTGTAGTGTTGACTAACCCCATCACACGCTGGTGGCCGGAGTTAGTGTAAATAGCCTCTGCCAACAAGGCAGGCTATTTGCACGTAGTAAAAGAAAGTCTTACTGTAAATTATGAAACATACTGAATGATTAAATTAATGAATGATGAATAATGAATGAATGAATGAAACGGTACATGAATACCAAATAGAGAGGGAAAAATAATCGGTAGAAAGCTTGAGCTAAAATATGATACATGTGATATGTATACTATATCTTCAAGCTAGCAAGTCAAGCTAAATATCAGTATTTTTAGTAAAGCAGTAAATTTGTCAAACGACACAAACGTGTATAGTATTATATGAAGTCTGTGTAAACAGGAAGTGAACCGGTTGCAAATTATTTAAATTTAAAGTAAATGTTTAATCTAACTCTGAAAATTCTCCCTAAAATAGTATATTTTTCTATGTGGATTAACTTGCACCGATTAACTGTTCACCACAAGAGTACTGATGAATGCTGACAAAGTAAATAGGGTCAATTTTGGTTTCATGCATACTTTAATTTTGTGTGGTTAGGATACATAAAATACCAACTATAAAATTAGCCTCAGCAAGACAAATGAGTCCAAATGAGTTCCAAAAATGTTTAAAATGTAATTGCCACCACAGAATACTATTAAACACAATGCATAATTAGAGATGTGACTGAAATGACATTGCGGTGTAAATGTTTATGATGGTTTAGCAAAAAAAAAGACAGAAATCACAGAATTCCACTGTTGGACATTGAAAAGTATGTTCTATGGGATTTTATTTTCTAGTCCACAGAGTCGAGTGTCCATACTGGAATAAACACCCGGATAAAAGGGGGAAAAAAATAGGGGGAGTTGATGGTCGGATAGCAGCGGGTGGTCGGATAGAGGGGGCATTAACCCGGCAGAGCCGGTCTGCCAACCAAACCCTCCATCACAGCTGTCCTGCCTGGCACCGTGCCACACTGAGAGGAGGAGACAGAAACAAGGGAAAGAGGGTGAAAACGAGAGAAGAAGAAGAATAAGAGTGGGAGAAACATTATGCTATTGTTGGTCATTGTATCACGGGGGGCAAGGCACTGGAGAAAGAACAGCAGCTAATCTTTCCAAGCATATGGACACTAGCAGGACAGACAGAGGGACACAGTTCAAATAAAAGAGAGCATGATAGAGAAAGAGAGAGATGAGAGAGAGAAAACAACAGACAGCTTCAAATCTGGGCAGCTGGTCAGTTAGTCTGGTGTGAATATGTTTACTCAAATACAAAATGGGCTTTTAGGGCGATGACAATAGGGCAGGAGTCTAGCCATGAAACACTCTGGGATGATCCGTATTGACTGAATGCTATCAGAGAAACCTAACTGAGTGGCACAAGGCGCTGTCACGTTTAATAGGTGATCTTATTACACACACACACACACACACACACACACACACACACACACACACACACACACACACACACACAAAAGGCCGGAAGGGTGGATGTTGGGGTCTTTGACAGGACCCTAAACACGCGTCAAACTCACCACTGCAAACATCACTGCTATTATATTCTTGAATTACACCCTACAACTATTAAAAATCATGTTTGTTAATTGAAATAATGCTGAAATAAAATAAAATATACATATTAGATATTAAATATAAAAAACTTAAAATGTCGACAATTAAAAATGTAGTCTTGACAACCAAAATAAATAAGTTGAAGGACTAAATTACTAAAACTAAAATGAAAATAAAGCTAAATACAAATATAAAAAAACATAACAGAATAGCTAAAAATTAAACTAAATATTTAAATAATATATTAAAATATTAATATTAAAATAATAATGTATTCAAATATTAGCTCATTTAAAACAATATTAAATACTATGATACTATATAAATAATACTAAAATAGAAGGCTACTATTCACAACATCCTAGAAAACACATAGCGATATGATGAAATCACATCAGAGTAAAATCACATCTGATCACATCTACCTATAGGAATACGACACCTATCGCGGCATTCCTATATAAGCGCTATTCAGTATTATTTAGCAGCTTGCTTGCTTAGGAGCAAATTACCCTCCTCCATCCCCATCTCCTCCTTTGCCACAGTCAGGACTTGGCTTCTGACATTCCTGTTGAATCAGACTCCTAATCTTGAGTAATGTGTTACACTAAATGTAATTAAGTACATTAATGATATCTGCTTGGTTCTGTTCTGTTAACCCTTGGGGGGGTTATCATTGCTGCTCTCCCTGCTCATTCATGACAGGCTGCATGCAGGGAGTTTTTGCCCAGAACAGAACCATACCGTCAAACCAAACTGTATGCTAAGTGTCTATCATTGACGATAATGGTCCTGACAGAACTAGACTAGAAACACCCTGACAACAACATGACACCCTAGCAACCTCATAGCAACATAGGGGGCTAATTACCCCTTTAGAATACCTGAGCAATCGAATACCAAAGGAACCTACTGGCAACCAACCACCAACACCCTAGAAACTGCACAGCAACGCCCTGGTAACCACCTGCAACACCCTAGCAACCACATAGCGATATGCTAAAACTGTCATATAACTATCTACTGCATTTAAACACCCTGGCAACAACCCACAACACACTAGCAACCTCATATGGGACAAATTACACTTAGTAACTGAATACCAAAGCAACACCCTGCCAACCACCCACAACTCCTTAGTAACTGCACAGTAATACCCTGGCAACCAACCACATCCCCCTAGAAACCACATAGCAAAATCCTGGATTGCATTACATTACATTGAAAACAACCACAGAACAATAGATTAGGCTTCTAAAGCCGGGGTGTTTACCTTATTCTGATGACTTGCACTGAATGGAATCGGACACTTTTGCATAATCTTGGCAGATTAAAAGTATAAACATCACTGATCCTCACAAACTTCTCCAAAACATGCGAGCATCCGTTATAAATCAATCGCTGTACATTAATTTTAACCACTATTTGAATATACTGAACTGTGTTCAAGAAGAAATATGATGTTATAGTGATCAGTGCGCCAAGAGCGCACATTTGTTTGTGCATAAATAATAACGGACGGTTACACTTTATTTTGATAGTCCACCTTAGATATTCTACTAACTATAAGTAAATTAAATCTCAACTACATGTCAACTAATTCTCATCAATTTGCAACTACATGTCTACTAACTCTCAGAGTAGACTGTTAAGGCCCGTTCACACCAAGCACGATAACGATAGCGATAAAGATATAGTTCTAAAAATCGTTCTCAGTATTAAAGAATAGCAGCGTCCACACCACAACTATAACGATAAAGGCACAGAGAAACAATATGTTGGAATCACTTCCAGAACGATTTTTTTCCAGCTGATGAACATAAAAACACTGACAGCCAATCAGAATCCATCCTGCTATAATGTGCACGAGAATTTAAAGCGGCAGACACACGTGTGCTTAGAATAAACAGACGATATCGTTCGCTGGTGTGGACGCAAATATAGTTATCGTTATAGTGCTTGGTGTGAACGGGGCTTTAGGGTAGGTTTAGGGTTAGTAGAATAAGTAAGGGATAATCAACGACGTGGAGGCAAAGAACCACCCGACGCGAAGTGCGAAGTGCATTTAAAATCCTTTAATGCACGGCTAGCCGTTGATTATCCCGTTTATTCCATGGTCATATGCCAAGTTATAGACAGGTTAAAACTAGTATTGCTCTTTGCAGCGCAATATTTGACCGAATGGGTAAAAATTACAGTTATTTTCATCAGTTACGGCTCGTTAGCTCATCATTCTGCCCGCTTCAAAAAAGACGCAGAGATGAAATAGTGCGGTAAGATCAGTCATCACATTTATTTGAATGATACCTTCATGTATTTCAATTAATTATCGATCGAGAGAGAGAGAGAGAGAGAGATGACAGTTGTTACCTGCATCTGCACACGTCTCTCTCTACAAACAATTACTTAAAAAAACAGCAATTTTACCATCGTTGCTGAGGAATATAATGTAGCGATCTAGTATCTAGGCTATTTTATTGATAAAAATCGCGGGGAAGCGTTGACAAGAAGTTCATGTATACATGATCGCAGATTGCGATCTTCGAACTCACACTCTCTCCTTGTGTGTGTGTGTGTGCGAGTGATGCGTGTTGGTTAGTGTGCATCAATTAAAGCAGTGCATTAATATGGAACGGTGATTAAACTGACTTGGAACTACCTGTGCAGTTAAACAAATTTAATCAACACCTGCCAGCCAATCAGAATCGAGTATTCAGACAGACCATGGAATAAGGTGACGTATACTTGCAAATTTCTCAAAGTCAGTATGTTGTATGTTGTGGACCCATCAAAATAAAGGGTTAGAAGTTATTAAGCAGACAGTCTACTAATACTCTAATGACTAATGACATGTAGTTGCAAAGTTACTTACTGTTAGTAGAATGTCTAAAGTGGACTATCGAAATAAAGTGTTACCTAACAGACACACGCGTGCTTAATGTTATGACCCCTGTATGTCACTGTAGTCATCTTTACCTTGCTTACAATCGTCATCCGTCAAAACTTTACTAGTGCGACACTGGCTTCTTTCTTTTATCCAGCCGAGAGCTGTAGTTTGCTTATCTCATACAGGCGGTTTTCAGCCGCCGTTCAGTCTGTATTTCACACAGCGCGATGAGAAATGGCTTGAGCTGCTCCGAAACACAGACTATCACAGAATACGTACGGTGGTGCTGTTATTCATTTTTATATATTTTTAATTATTTAACATATTAATCATAAAATTTGTGAATTTATTATATTTTAATTTTATATCATGCCTTCCCGGTTGAGAACCACTGACCTGATATGCAATCTACCAGCATTGCCTTTGCGATCGACTGGTAGATCGCGATCAACCTATTGGGCACCCCTGCCCTATAGCATCTACATAGTAACTCCCTGGCAACTACCCACAACCGCATAGCAACTGCATAGCAGCGCCCATACATATTTCCCCATCTGATCTCCTACACCTCTGCCACAATGCATCAGTGAATCACTGGCATTGCTCAGAGCTCTGAATTGACTCTTGACTTTTCCCTCAAAGGATGATTAATATGCGTCTGGAGTAGAAACGCATACACACTCGTGCCCACCGTGACCCATCTCACTCCCTGTTGTTTGTCTGCTGTCACTGTTTGTTTGTCTCTTTTTACTCCTTTAGTTTTTGCAAACCAAAGCCCCATCTGCTGGATCATCAACACGCTTGAGTATTTTAATTCAATCTTCAGATACCATCTGCCCAACACCCTCTTCACTCTCTCTCTCTCTCTCTCTCTCTCTCTCTCTCTCTCACACACACACACACCCTGAATATGATCTCAGCCCAGCGAGCATCACCTGTCTCCTCTGTTTAGGGTTGGATACTTGTTACACTCTAACATCTGCCATTCTCTAGACTAAAGCTCTCAGTGCAGCCCTCTGACGTCAAACCACCAGCCCAGAATTTAGGAAAAACTTTTTTGGGAACTCTTTCATTAGCGCTGTACATTACTTTTTCAACCAGCTGTATTATAAATGTTTTTGTCTCTTTGGTTCAGGCTGTAGATTTGCTTGTTAGTATTTTAGTGACAGACCATCTTATTTTACGCCCAAAAAATTCAAATACATTTTTGTATAACACTTTTTTAAGTATTAATACGAGTGTTATTTTAGTATCTTTTATATACTATTATATATTTCATTATATTGAATTATCTTATATTATCTATAATTTTAGATTATAAAAATAGATTAGATTTTAATTTAGTTGTAATTTTGCAATTTGAATTTGTCATTCATTCATTCATTCATTCGTGTTTTGATTGATTGAACAAATTACTATTTAGGTTTAAATTGATTTTATTTCAGTTTTTAGTTTTAATTTTTTTCATGTAATCAATTTTAGAGCTTCAACTTAAACTTATTTCAGTTAGATTTTTTTTTAATCTAGTATTTATATTTCAATCAACAAAAAAGTTTTAATCTGTTATTTTAGTTAAATATAATAACCCAGATTTGCTCATCTAAAAAAAAAAAAAAGATATATTTACAGGATATTCACATAACCACACTTAAACTACAGGTTTTATACTTTTACTGATTTGGTACACTGCTCCTGTCAATGTGAATGCTCTACTATATTTGAAATTAGTAAATATCTTTAATACAATTTAGGTAATAATGTTAGAATTTGATCAATATCCCAGTGAAAAAAAAATATTGCTCAAAGCTTGCTCTTCCTATGCTCAGAAGACTTAGTTGTGATTCTCATATATCTCTCATTTTAGTATAGTATCAAAAACCTACAATTTGTTCCTAATTTTTATAAGGGGGTGGGGGTGGGGGGTCGCAATTACATTTTTTTTCCAAATTGTGCAGCTCTTGTTTTGGTCACTTTTCAGCTGGTCAGGATGGAGGTCCAACTGTCCACCCAGCTAAACCATCTAAACAACAACTAGGCCATGCTTCAAATCCAGGTTGATCACCTAAAGACCAGTAAACTGGTCTGGCAGGCCATCGGGATAACCGGGACAATTCCCAGTGGCCTGACAGCCAATTTGTCCCACTACCCTACTTTTTATTTTTTTGTTGTTGTTTTTGCCTGCCGAATGTATACTAAAGTGATTATTTCCAAATTCGCCATTCAGTAATAAAACTCCAATAAATCATGAATCGGCTAGTCTTCTTGGCTGGCAACGCAATTCGCCTCGCGCACGCTCCGCGCGTCCGCCAAAAGGATGCGAGACTCGAGAATGGAGTAGAAGCGCCCAGGTGGAGCAGAGAGGCAAAACTGTCCTGTTTATGACTTCAAGTGCAGGTCAGTTACATCTGTAAATAGACAGACTATTGTAGTTTTGTCTTAGTTTACTTAGTTAAACTGCTAGCAAATGTTAGCAGTAGCAGTCAATTGCTGCAAAATTACCAAAATGACAATTACTATTGTAAAGAGTAGGACTTTAGCAGACAAATATTCACATCGTTTTATAACAGGTTTAGAGGGAGCTAAGGCAGACAACAACACTTTAGGGGAAGTCGTGGCCTAATGGTTAGAGAGTTGGACTCGTAATCCAAAGGTTGTGGGTTCGAATCTCAGGTCCGGCAGGGATTGTTGGTGGGGGAGTGAATAACCAGCACTCTCTCTTCCTTCAATACCACGACTGAGGTGTCCTTGAGCAAGGCACCGAACCCCCAACTGCTCCCCGGGCGCTGTAACATGGCTGCCCATTGCTCCGGGTGTGCGTTCACTTAGGATGGGTTAAATGCAGAGAATACATTTCACTACTGGTTATATACTCTCTATATGACAAATAAAAAAATATATATTCTATTCTAACACAACCCTTATGGAAATTAACCGTGGTTTTACTTAAAATAAAACCATGGTTACTATAGTTAAACCATGGTAACCACAAATTAACAATGGTTTTGCTACACTATATAGCTTCACCATGGTATTTGGAGTAAAACTCTGGTTACAAATGGTAATCAATCTGCCAAAAAAACATGGTTACTATACTTTTAACATAGACCTAATAAAACCATGGTTAATTTTCCTTAGGACAAAACTCATGATAATGCAAAAACATGTTAAGTATTAAGATTTTTCTATAAAGGTACACTGAAAAAAATGAACATGGCAGGTCGTTGAAATTACATAAATTAAGCATGTATGTCCAACACAATTAATTTACATTTCTGCTGTGAACATGATTTAATCTAGTAGATTTAAATTACTAGAATCTAGTAGATCATATTGCGCGCTGAATGTACACATTTCTCTCACGTTGGTTGAAAATGATTGAATCTAAAACTGAAATCAATATAATCAAGTTTTGAGACAACCGGGGCACTCCGGAGCAGATGGTGGTGGTATTGCATCATTGAGAGGGATGACAAACTGCCGTAAAAGAAGAAATTGAATCGAGCGCCAAAAACTGTGAAAGCAGCTGAGCCAACAGTCGCCTCATCTCAGACGAACACCGATTTACTGAAAAGTAAGTTCAGCAATTTGTGTTATATTTGTTTAGAAGTAGGCGATATTTCCACTAACATTAGATACCAGTTTTCGTAGTGAGTAACAATTATAATGGCCCTTCCACACGGGACTCGCCAGTTACGAGCGTCTAACGTTAACTTAGCTAATTTTTTTCTAGCTCTTTTTCCGTGATATAACGTTATATTTAGAGAGAGGCGCTGCAGGCTGCGTAAAGACGGTATGAAAGCGGTTGAAAATAATTATAATATAAAATATTTAATTTACAATATAGTCTTTTTGTTAGCGGCAGTCATGTCGGTTTCAACTAGTTATTGAAACAAGTATTAACAACCAGTCAGACTCGACTGCAGATCGCTTCTGCTGCGAGAGAAGGTTGCTAGGGATGGGCGGATCGATCCTAAAATATTGATACTGATGTTGTATCGAATGGATCAATCCTCACATAAAAATATCGATTCTAAAGTGCATTTTTATAACCTCTAATTTTATTTATCAAGAAATTCGGTGCATAAAATAAGCGTCTAAGTGGAAAAATAGACTATACTAGCGAACAATTGTGTTGGGTATTTCGCCTATTCATCGGAACACACGCAAATGCCAAAAGACAGAACCAATCAATCACAGACAGCGTTCGCTGCTGACGCATTGCTCAGTCACAGTGTTTGTTCAAATAGAGCTGCGTTTCCCAAAAGCATCAGAAGCTTAAGTTAAGTAGATCTTAAGAAACCATTGCCACATTATTACATTACATTACATATCATTGTTACTATAAAATTACAAATGCATCACGGTTTCCACACAAATATGAAGCAGCAATAGCCTAATAATCAGAAATGTTTCTTGAGCAGCAAATGATACACTGTAAACAAAAAAAAAGTTGGGCTACCTTAAAATTTTAAGTTAACCAGCTAAAGCAGATTTGTGAGTTTTCTCAACTTATTTTTTAGGAAATTTCTCAACTTTTTGTTGTATAAACTTAAAATAAGAAGTTGAGAAAACTCAATAATCTGCTGAAGCTGGTTGCCTTAAAATTTTAAGTTTGCCCAATTTTTTTTTTTACAGTGTAGGCTATTATTATGATTTCTGAAGATCATGTGACACTGAAGACTGCAGTAATGATGCTGAAAATACAGCTTTGATCACAGATGCATTTTAAATTACATTCTATATAAAATAGAAAATAGTTATTTCACAATATTGCTGTTTTACTGCATTTTTGTTAAAACAAGTGCAGCCTTGGTGAGTATGAGACTTATTTAAAAAAAATATTACAAAATATTACTAACCCCAAACTTTTGTGTACATGTAATATTTATTTTAAATAGGCTAGTTTGTGTAAGTAAATTTAAACTGTTGTTAAAAGTTCTTTGGATGTATGTTATGTTCTGTAATCGCTGTTAATAAATCTGTCAGAAACAAAATATGCTAAAGTTTCACCTTTAGGAGTACAGCAGCCTGGCAACCTTTTACAAAAAATAACCATGGTTTTATTACAGTAACCACAGTTTACCACAGTATTTGTAGTAAAACTGCAGTAACCACAAATTTACCATGGTAATAATAATAATAAAACATTTTAGTACTTATGTAACACCATGTGTATTTTTAATTTTAATTTTTACCCTCAAAAGGTGCACCTTTGTAACTTATCTACCCTTAAAGCATGCGTACTTGTATGGTACTGCTCCCGTTTAGGGGTATAGGTGCACCTTTGAGGTTACTGCCCCAGTAAAGGGCTAAAATACAATTTTAGTATATTTTATTTCTGACAGTGTAAACAAAAAAGGCCTATGAAATGTTAAAAAAGCATGGCTTTTAAAAAAATCTAATATTAAGTGAGTATAATTACTGATTATATTCTTTTAATAATTTAAAAGATCAGTTTAGTTTAGAGGTATCGTATCGATATCGACGATACTGGGCTTGAAAATATCGGTATCGGATCAAAAATAAAATAAGAGGTATCGCCCATCCCTAAAGGCTGCAGCAGCGAGCCGTTTCCTCTGTCTGTAACTCCCCAGCCGAACCTCTCCGGACACCTGGGCCTTTTTGCATGCACCCAGCAGAAAAGCCCTGCTATCATGTTAGTTGGCTAATTTGGCTTATTCGCCGTCTCTCACAATAATAATAAAAAAATAAATAAATAAAGCAGTGTTCTGAGCATTAGATTTAGTCTGTTTTCGTTTTTGTGTTGCGTATTCATTGCCCTATGACAAAACACTAAAACATATCTGTTCATCTTTACTTTGTGAATTTGTATGTTGCCTTTCAATTATTGACTGATTATAAAAAAATATTTTGTAGATCCATCTTTGTGCACACACTCAAGCTTTATATGGGTAAGTCTTTCAATTTACTATTGCATTGCTGCTAAAGCCCTATTTTTTTCTTTTTTTTTGTCTAAGTTTTACATAATATATAGAAAATTCAAAATATACACTTGCATTATAAATTGTCATTCCAAATAAATCTTCAACATCAGAAATAATTAAAAACAGTTGTGTTTTTTTTTTGTGTGTGTGTGTGTTTTAGATTTTTTCTCAGTAGGCCTTTGTTAATTAGGACCTATTTTCATGCATTTACTTATTTAAAAAAATGTTTTGTGCAGGGCATGAATGAAGCCTGCATCAATGAGGCCATTGAAGATACCACTGATGGGATTTATGTTCTCAAGCAACATGCTTCTGATGAACCAGAGGATGTTGTTGTTGTTGTCCTTAAAGGCATTAAAGGGTTAGTTCATCCAAAAATGAAAATTCTGTCATTGACCATCGACAGCTCGACTGTGGAGAGAGTCAGCAGCACTAAATTCCTGGGGATGCACATCACAGAGGATCTCATCTGGACCACCAACATATGTCACTCTCCAAGAAGACACAATAGCACCTACACTTTCTCTGCCGGCTGAAAAGAGCAATTCTCCCACCACCCATCCTCACCACATTCTACAGGGGCACCATTGAGAGTGTGCTGACCAGCTGCATTACTGTCTGGTACGGGAACTGCAGTGCTGCTGACCGCAAGACCCTCCAGCGGACAGTGAACACAGCTGAAAAGATCATCGGTGCCCCTCTCCCATCCATCCTGGACATTTTCCTTGCACGATGCTCCAGCAAAACCAACAGCATCGTGAAGGACCCCACCCACCCCTCCCACAGTCTCTTCCAGCTCCTACCATCAGGAAGACGGTACTGGAGCATCAGAGCCCGCTCCGCCAGACTGCTCAACAGCTTTTTCCCCCAGGCTGTGAGAGCCCTGAACTCAGATCACCCCGCCCCCCTCTGAAACCCCATGCAAACCCCTACCTTCTGAAACATGGACCCCCCCTCTCCAAACACCCCCCAACCTTACCACACCAAAGAAAAAAACTGTGTGAACTTTTGTGTTCAATTCAAGTGTGCTACACACAGGTGAGTGGGCCTGTACAAACCACCTGTAGTAACACACTCTCCTCTATGCACTAGACACTTTCACACACTGCTGCGTGTACACAATCCCACAAAAGACTCAGCAATATATGTATATTTACATGCTCATGCACTACAAATCATCTTGTACTGTTCCCCAGCCAGCTGCTTGACTCACAATGTTTCTCTCTGCACATGTACAGTATTTATGTGAAGCAATCGTATAGTTTGTATTTTTTATCTTTATCTTTAGTTTGTATAGGGTAAACATTTATATATAGTATACTTAGTCAAAATCTGTCAGTGGGTTAGTTGTGTATAGGTTTACAGTGTTTTACTTCATTGTATGTCTGTATTTATGTAGCACCGTGGTCCTGTGAGGCACGACATCTCATTCCACTGTATGTCCCTACATGTAGCGGAATGACAATAAAGCTCAACTTGACTTGAATGGTGAATAATTAAAGACAGAATTTTCATTTTTGGGTGAACTATGCCTTATTCACTTTGCGCCATGTTTGAATAACTTGAATAAAAGTGTTTTGCTTTTTCTTCAGAATGCACTGTTTGTTCTAACATTTTACTATTTTGTATATGCACTTTTAAGTCTACTGTGACAGTTAAAAGTTTTACAAATGTCTTGCCGTTCTTAATCCACTTTGAGGATGCATTATGTATTTGTGTTTGAATATGCTGCTGATACAGCCTTTGATACTTCTGTGTAATCAATTAATGACAACTGCTCAGTCCTCCATATTTGCAGTTTGACAACTCAATACAACAAAATTTAAGTACCAACTCTTGCTTTTTGCCTTTATTGTCAATGCTATGCATTCTTAGATTTGATTTTGTATTCACACATTTGCACATCTATAGTACATGTAGAGTTTACGTAAAGCAAGTTAGGTTTACACAACTCTGGTACTAGAGACAATGAAATTGCTTTAAAGTTGCATAATACCCTTGATTAATAATAATAATTAATATAAATAATAATAATTCACATTTGCATTAAGAAATCAAGTTGGTACACTTGACACAATGAAATCACTTTAACAGTACACAATACATTTGTGTAATGACCATCAGTAATGACAAATAATACATTGAATCAACATGATTATTGTAGTCTTAACTTGAATGAAATAGTTTGGTTTGGCAAGCAACAAGTCATTGAGACAGAGGAAAATTATGAAAGTTGAACACATTTTGATAATGTGGGACCGATGTACACATTAAAATTAAGTAAATTCAAAGCACTTTTTTTCAGTGTATATTCAAGATGTAGCTATTATTGTACTAATTTTGAAATTTAGGAAAGATAAAACAACACATAGTCCTAATTTAATATTTTTTTCTCAAATAAATGTATACTATGTGCAAACAAATTACAATGAGGTGGTTGTTTTGCAACAAGGTGGAGACGTGTTGATGAAAAAGTGACAGGTACAAGAAAAAAACCACACATGAGAGACTAAAAATGAAGAGACTAAAAATGAAAATGGAAGTTCAAGTGATAACCTTTAATTATTTTGCGCGGCCCCAGCCTAGGGATTTAAACTTTTATGTGATGATGATGATGGCCATACAAAAAAATATTGTTGTCCGTGGTTTCAAAATTTGTTGTGGGTGTATGTGATGGCCTGGATGCGTGTGAGATTTCCTGGCCTGACATTTTGCCCCAGTCTGCCCCTGCTGGCTGGGATTTCTGAATTACCTTAATTGTCTGGGTGTTGCTTTTGACTTTGTATCAGCATGTTTTCTACAGTCTACAATTATAAATATATGCATATTTGCATTCCTTTGACTGTTCTCTGTTGATCCTATCTTCTCGCACACCTCGATTGGCCGATCATGTATTTTGCACACTATTGGACAAAATACTTTTCATTCATTACCATAAGCAAGTACGAAAACAACAGGAAAACAAAGCCAAAACCCAGACATTTTAGGCAATTTAGAGATCCCAACCAAGACATGTCCTGGAAAAGAGGACATATGGTCACCCTAATAACCCATAAAACATAAGCCCAGAGTTAACTTAGTTAAATGTCAACAAATGGGATGATGTCCCAAAAGATAAACTGACAGGGATGAAATTTCAACCTGTCGGTTAGCGTAGCATGCTAGCTCTGCTACAGAGCAGCTTTCATATACTTAATTAGCCATCTTTGCCCAGCTGCCACCCTCAGGTACGATAATCATATCAGCCTGACAGGATTTCATTAGGAATCAATCTACTGGAGAACAAGGGACAAAAACACCCTAAACCACATCCAGAGATCTCTCGTGGGCGCTGTCTGGAACGGCTAGTGCTAGCGTTGCTGCAGACACTACAACCCTCCACTGACTGCCTGTCAGAGCGGATACACGGGTATAAAAGTTGGTCGGCTGTACTTTGGGAGGTGAGGAGAAGGCAATGTGGCTTTATGCGGCGCTACATGGTGTTATTACTGCTGATTTTATAGCAGTCATTACACGATGCTCTCTCTTGCTCAGTCCTGGCTAATAATGAGAGTCATTACAGTTCAGCTACACACTCCATTTGGATCTCATAACTACTAAAGCCCCTGATTATACAGAACGACATAAAATGAGAGAGAAAAGAGAGGCATTTTCGAGGATGAGCTCTTGTCAGAGGCGTGTGAATGTAACCTGAGGCTCAGGGCCTGAAGCACTTGGCTTTTGTAGAGGAGATAATACACACACACACACGTCTCTTAGCCATCTAGAGCACGAGCTGTGACCCAGCTTTTCCTCAGCAAGGAGGCCACTACACACACAGTCACACATGCCAACGTGATCTCATGATAATTCGTATGTATTTTACGTAAAATGTGGTTCTATAAAACGTACATTTACTTACGTTTTTACAGGCACTAAAACGTACAAATCTGACGTATTTTCTGCATTTAAACGTTGAAAACTGACGTATTGACTACATATAAAAATGAATCCTTATGAATATTGAAATTGCGGCATTAATTTTATTATTAGTTGTTTTTAGTTGTCATATCAATTACCTTGTTTTCAGTTCTTTACCCGTTTACCTAATATGAAATGATAACATTTCGTTCTGTTCTGTGTGATTTCTTCCAGCTCGTTTCCAAGAATATGCCTACATAATGTTAAACAAGACTTCACTTTAAACCCTCAAAATAAATAACATTTCTGCAATCGTTTAACCTTTACTTGTCATGTAATGTTTACTTTGTTTGCCATGGGCCACAAAAAGCGTTTTCTCGGACATGCTGTGACTGACAATAGAACTATATAAAACACCAAACCCGCAACATAATTACGAAATGAAACAATTTTATTCATGCGCTGTAATCCAGATCTTCAAAATCCATACGACTGCGAGGAACAGACCCAAATCCAAGCCTTTATTCGGCGATCATCATCTCCATCCCGAGCAGCAAGTCCAGCGACCGTAAACAGTAAAGCCCGCACTGACGCGTCCGTTACGAATTCAAATGTTGCCGCTTCAAACGAAAGGTTTTACGGCAGAATAATCGAACGCTCATTGGCTCTCGCCTGCATTCGTCTCAGATTGCGACATGCCGTGTTTCTGGTGAGGTGTGTGTTTGAAAGATGCAAGTATGCGCGCGCCTTCAGGAGACGAGAGGATCAGGAAAATAATCTGGATAATATTTTCAGCGATTAATAACATAAATTCTGCTCTGCACCTCACACAAACCTACTGTATTCCGCCAGAGAGGACTGTGGCTGCAATGCATCGTCATTTGGATTACTTTTGGTAGTGCTTTTGAAATTTTTGCAATAAATAAATGATTGTAATTGCATTAATCTGTCTGTCATGTTTTTCTTATACTGTACAGTTTAGGTTTAGAGGTAGGAGTGGAATTAGCGACTATAAAAACATTTTTAATGCTATTATTCTTACTAAAATTGTTATTTTCCTGCATGCTTCGGTCAGTTCCGTTTTATATTCGCTATAAAATGGGTAGGTTTAGGTTTGGGGGTAGGTTAAGGGGTCTAAAAGTCTAAATCGCTTATTGATAAAATGATAAAAATGCATTGATACGAATATCTTAATGATATAAAAGATACGTAAATATTTTTACGTTTTTTAGCTAAAAATACGTATCGATTTGTACGTTTTAAACGTTGAAATACGTCTACATTGTACGTTTTAGCATCAATAAATACGTACATAAATGTACGTTTTGTGCTTGTAAATGTTACGTATCAATACCTACGTATGAACATGAGACCAGGCTGCACATGCACATATGTGCCACCACTTTCTTTGCTTTTCTTTCTCATTTTCTGTTTCCCTCTCTTCCTTTTTGAATTTCCTTTCCCATCTATCACACTCCTTCATTTGCCCGCCCATCTCCCCGTCTCCTCCCCTCTCAAATATAGACCGATCGGGACCCGAGGCGGGGAGACGTAGAAGGGGCCAGCGAAACATGGGGACGGAGAAGGTGATCTTGCGTATCGCTTACATCTGGGAGCAGAACAATGACAGCTGCTGATGTCAAACAGGTGCTGAGCTTCAGGCCTGCAGGGAGGAGGAGGGTGTGTTCGCAACCCACATGCTGCGACTCACACACACTCAAATACAAGTCAAACACTTCCAAAATTAGAGAACGAAATCCAGCAGGGAAACCAATTTATGCTGTGGCCCAATACAGAGTTAAGCTTGAGAAAGACAACGATGAGAAAGTTGTTTGGGATTGTAGCTTTAATCAGGGACTAAGATGACTAAATCAGGCCAGCAATGGTTCAGTGAGGAAGTGTAATTTAACTGCGATGGGAAAAGTGTGTTTTTGAGGGACTGACACTAAATTGGCGTATTGAGGACCCACAGAAGTTTTATTGCTCAAAGTTTTCTCTTTCATAGCTGAACTGAATTAATGGGGTTCTCGGTTATGTTTTGTTATGTTAAACATACATATACATATATATATATATATAGGCTCAAAGTGCCTTACTATTTAACCAGGTGAACTTATGCAGATAACACTCCCACCCTTGGGAAATATCATTAGGAAACACGGGGTTAGCTTTCACTGTTATGCTGATGATACTCAGCTCTATATTTCTTCACAGCCTGGTGAAACACACCAAATTGAGAAACTTATGGAATGCATAGTCGATATAAAAAACTGGATGACGAGTAATTTCTTACTGCTAAATTCTGAAAAAACAGAGGTGTTACTTATCGGACCTAAAACCCCCACAAGTAATAACCTAGAACACTGTCTAATACTTGATGGCTGCTCTGTAAATTCTTTGTCATCAGTCAGGAACCTAGGTGTGCTATTTAATAGTAATCTCTCCTTTGACAGCCACGTTTCTAGCATTTGTAGAACTGCATTTTTTCATCTTAAAAATATATCTAAACTGAGACCTATGCTCTCAATGTCAAATGCAGAAATATTAATTCATGCGTTTATGACCTCAAGGTTAGATTATTGTAATGCTTTATTGGGTGGCTGTTCTGCACGCTTAATAAACAAACTACAGATGGTTCAAAATGCAGCAGCTAGAGTTCTTACTAGAACCAGGAAGTATGAGCACATTAGCCCGGTTCTGTCAACACTGCACTGGCTCCCTACTAAACAACGTATAGATTTTAAAATCTTGTTAATTACTTATAAAGCCCTGAATGGTTTAGCTCCTCAGTACTTGAGCGAACTCTTATCGCATTATAGTCCTTCACGTCCACTGCGTTCTCAAAACTCTGGCCATTTGATAATACCTAGAATATCAAAATCAACTGCGGGCGGCAGATCTTTTTCCTATTTAGCGCCCAAACTCAGGAACAATCTACCAAACACTGTTCGGGAGGCAGACACACTCTGTCAGTTTAAATCTAGATTAAAGACCCATCTCTTTAACCTGGCATACACATAACACACTAATACACTTCTATTATTCAAATCCGTTAAAGTATTGTTAGGCTGCATTAATTAGATCAACCGGAACCGGGAACACTTCCCATAACACACGATGTACTTGTTACATCGTAAAAATATGGACATCTACGCTAATATTAGTCTGTTTCTATCTTATTCTGTTTTTCAGTCCGTGTCCGGATCAGATGGTGGATTGGCGCCGGGAGATGATGACTGCGGCCCAGATTGTCGGCGGAGGCCGGACCCCTGGATGAGCCCCTGGGACATAATCAGTGTTGGGAAGGTTACTTTGAAAATGTAATAGGTTACAGATTACAAGTTACCCTATTTAAAATGTAATAGTAGTGTAACTTTTTCAATTACTTTATAAAAGTAATGTAACTGATTACTTTTGATTACTTTTTGATTACATTCCTAAATTTCTAATAAATGTTTTCAACTGTTAATCATTTTCAAACATTTACACCACGGAGGGTTAACCTTAGTATTTAGCACTAATAACTGTCAGACTTTAAAAACCCTTCATCACTTGAATTAAGATGATAAAACCACCAAAATCAGACTTTAGTACCGCCTTTTACTTTGAGATTGATCAAGTTCAATGCAGATTTCAAATCATAAGAAAAAGTTTACTGATACTGTTTTTGAAACAAAATCTTAGCATAAGTACAGGAAACACTGCATCTAACGATGCTTTGGAAAAAATAACAGTTCATTAAAAAATGTAAAAAATAAAAGCATATACATCAACACAAATACGGTTATCTAATAAGCATGTGTCCTATTCTTTGTACTAAACTCCTGAAACATATTTAAACATTGGTGTCTGTTTGTATATATGATGATAGACTTCTCAAAAGAAATTGTAAAATGCTCATGAAGTGACTCAGAGCAGTTCTAGAGATTGTTTATGTGTTCATGTACTCATATATATTGAGGCGGCAGACTGAAAACACCACGAGCGATACACAGGATACATCTCTCTGACTCTTTCTAGAAAAATCCTAATACTGAACATGAGTCATATTTTTCCCTTATAAAAATTAACCATGATTTTATTACAGCAAAAGTACAGTAACCATGTTTTTTCTTTTGGCAAATGGATTACCATTTGTATATTTATTTTTTTTACTTCAAATTCCATGGTTAAACTATGGTTAGTGTAGCATAAACCATGGTTATTTGTGGTTACCATGGTTTAACAATAGTAATATTGTCTTTGGGTTTATAGTAAAATCATCATTAATTTTCGTAAGGGTTGTGTTGTTGTCTGCCCTAGCTCCCTCTGTACCTATTATAAAACGATATGGTTCTTTGTCTGCTACATTACTACTGTAACTTTACAATAGTTAGGCTAATAATGATGTCCTTTAGCTATAGGCCCACAGTATCTTGAATGACGACTGATGAGCAATGGGCTGCTGCTTAACTAAACAAAGACTAAACTATAATAGCATATTTACAGATGAATCTGACCTGCACTTGAAATCCTGAACAGTAGTTTTGCTTCTCTGCTCCACCTGTGCGCTTCCACAGTCCTCTCCGTTGTCAAATCTCTCGCGTTCATTACTCTGCTCGAAACCGTTTGGCGGAGACGCGGAGCGCGCGCGAGAGAAGCATTGTCAGTCAGACTAACCGATTAGTGATTTATTAGAAAAAAAACGGTCAAGTCAGTGCAATTTGGGAAAGAAATCATTTAAATCTGTATGTGGATGTGTGTAAATATTCAAATGTAACCCCTTTTGTAATCGTTAACATTTTCATATGTAACTGTAATTTAATTACACATTTTTTCTTAGTAACTGTAACTAATTACAGTTACATTTATTTTGTAATTAAATTACGTAACGCCGTTACATGTAACTAGTTACTCCCCAACACTGGACATAATCCCAGTGAAGACCTCAACTTAAAATACAATAAAACTAAAAATAAAACAAATAACTAAAAATATAATAAAATACCTAACTATATAATACTATTATTGTTAGAAATTGCAACAATAATAAAATAGAAATATAATACATTTAAAGTTTTAATTAAAACAATAAATAAACAATAATATCCTGGCCAGAGGAGAACTGGCCCCCCGACTGAGCCTGGTTTCTCCCAAGGTTTTTTTTTCTCCACTCTGTCACAGAGGGAGTTTTGGTTCCTTGCCGCTGTCGCCTCTGGCTTGCTCAGTTGGGGACACTTAATTTCTAGCGATTATCGTCAATTTAATTTCATAGATATTATTTATACTAAACTTAGCTAGACAATGACATCTTTGAATTCAATAATGAAATGCCTTTAACTGAAAATTGAGTGTTTAATCCTATTATTATACATTACTGATACTCTATCCTCCAACTTGATACTGTTAAGTGCTTTGACACAATCTGTATTGTTAAAAGCGCTATATAAATAAAGGTGACTTGACTTGACTTGACCCTAATCCCCCCCGCACACCCTCAGAATACATTCCCTTTTGATCATTTAAAAATTTAACTGACAACGGGATAAAATAATATTTATACTTAAGCATGAAACTAATGTGGATGTCAGATAATTTGGTCTTTGAAGTTTTTAATTAAATTTTAAAAGAAAATATATAGTCAAAACTTTATTAAAATAAAAAACATTTAAATATATTATACTATTAAATATTGAAAAATAAATAACTGTTTTAAACACGTTTGAAAGAAGAAATCTATGACATTCAATGTTAAATTTATTTTAAAAAAAACTTTGACTGGAAAAAAAAGTGTTTCTAAAAAATTAATTTTGAATTTTTACTCTAAAGCAAACAAACAAAAAGCAGGTAAAATGACAAAGTATTTTTTTTAAAGTAATTTTTTTTTTTTTCAAATCTGTAAAAAAATATTTTTAACTTAAGGTTTTTTTCAGGTTTAAAGAAACAAAAATAGTTTATGAATAAAATAATTTAGAAAAAATATATGACTTGTACTATAAAAACAAACTATTTAAAAATAATTATAAAAAAAAGTTTAAAAGGGAAACTTGACTTTTTACTTTATATTTTTTAAGTTTTAAAGTAGAAATCTCTGACATTCTGTTTAAAAACACTATTTAAAATGGAAAATCTCCTCCTAACAATCTCTGACATTTACTGTAAAAATGAATTTAAAACTATAAATAAATAAATACATATTTTTAAAGCTTTTAGAGAATAAATATCTGATATGTATAAAATAGTTTAACAATAAAGATCCTAAGATTTACTGTTAAAAGTGTTTTAAAATAAGAGATAAATAAATACTTGTGATGACACACTTCACATCAAATTACACTGTAGAGTGACATTTTGTCTCAGGAGGAAAATCTGTGAATTAGGAGACTTACATTTACATGTATTTATTCAGCAGCTAATTTTCAGCTATGGTATCCATTTAATATTACTGCTCCAAATAATTGTGATCTTACAGAGATATACAGTATATGATTTTCCCTCCTGCAGGACGAGCCTTGAGCAGTGCAGCAGACACACACTTTCTTGACCGACTGGCTATTATTTAGAAAACAGCGAAGCCTGCAGTGACTGTGACAACTGAGCCGCATGCCAAAACACAATTTCTGTCTCCCGTTCAAATATGTCTGTCAGCTCTGCCAAATGAGTGAAAGTCACAGTTGTTTACACTGCAGTTGTTGTAGATGGAGATGTGAGTGTGATATTCAGGTTACTACAAGATAAGTGCTGAATGAATCTGAGAACACACACACACACACACAAATGCTATTGCATGTCTGGCAGATCAAATAACACCTTCATAATAGTTATAGTCTAGCAGGAGTGTAACGTTAATGCAGTCACAGTTCATCAGGGTCGTTTGCCTCGTACAATTAACACTGGTTATAAAACTCCACTCATTCACACCTGGCTTTATCAGCGCTGTGAGTGCAGGAACCTAATTGGATGTTCTGATTTGCAGCTCTAAAGCTCTACAAGCATTCCATTCCTGTCTAATCACTCTGAATTATTCAGGGAATTTTAGGTTCTTCATCAATGTTTCAGAGCTCACTACAACTTGTTGAGCCTCGTTTAAATCTAACACTGTCACCACTTTCTCCAGATAGATCTTCCCCCAGGGCCAAAATGCAGAGCTGCATTGCAGTGGAGACAAACTTTAGACAATGCAACGGTGCCAAGCTGTAACAGTAAGCCTGGCGAAACAGGGGATATAGGAGAATCACAGGATATCTAGTGCTCGCAAAACACACACCAAGAAAATCTTGCTGAAGTTGATAACATTTTCTTCATTCTACAACACAACCTATGCAAGCCTGTGAAAGCAAGCAGACCATAATTACATTTGTCAGACTGTAATTCAGCAGATGCTGTGCAGTGCTCTATGTACTGCACTAATATGTTCAGAGAGACTGTGTGCATACTGATTTAATACTATAGATCTATAGTCACATTTACATTTAATAATTTAGCAGACACTTTTATCCAAAGCGACGTACAAATGAGGAGAACAATAGAAGAAATCGGACCATCGAGAGAGCAACAGTATACAAGTGCCATGACAAGTTTCAGTTCGTCTAGCACAGTACACGTAGCTAGGATTTTTTTATATATATACATAGAATAGGTACAGGTGCATCTCAATAAATTAGAATGTCGTGAAAAAGTTCATTTTTTCTTGTAAGTCATTTAAAAAAGTGAAACTTTCATATATTTTAGATTCATTGCATGTAAAGTAAAACATTTCAAAAGTTTTTTTGATTTAATTTTGATGATTAGAGCTTACAGCTCATGCAAGTCAAAAATCAGTATCTCAAAATATTAGAATATTTATATTTGAGTTTCAATTAATGACCATCCCTACAGTATAAATTAATAATGGAGAAGACTGCTGACTTGGCAATGATCCAGAAGACGAACATTGACACGCTCCACAAAGAGGGTAAGTCACAGAGGGTCATTACATTTACATTTACATGTTTACAGAGTGTTTTATCAAAGAATATTAAATGCAAAGTTGACTGGAAGGAAGAATTTGGGTAGGAAAAGGTGCACAAGCAACAGGGATGACTGCAAGCTTGAGAATACTGTTAAGCAATGCTGATTAAAACACTTGTGAGAGCTTCACAAGGAGTGGACTGAAGCTGGAGTCAGTGCATGAAGAGTCACCACGCTCAGACGTCTTCAGGAAAAGGGCTACCAAGCCACTTCTGAACCAGAGACAACGTCAGAACGTCAGAAGCATCTTACCTGGGCTGTGGAGAAAAAGAACTGGACTGTTGATCAGTGGTCCAAAATCCTCTTTTCAGATGAAAGTAAATTTTGCATTTCATTTGGAAATCAAGGTCCCAGAGTCTGGATGAAGAGTGGAGACGCACAGAATCCATGATGCTTGAAGTCCAGTGTGACGTTTCCACAGTCAGTGATGATTTGGGCTGCCTTGTCATCTGCTGGTGTTGGTCCACTGTGTTTTCTGAAGTCCACAGTCAACACAGCCATCTACCAGGAAATTTTAGAGCACTTCAGCACCTTCTGCTGACAAGCTTTATGGAGATGCTGATTTCATTTTCCTGCAGGACTTGGCACCTGCCCACACTGCCAAAGGTACCAAAAGCTGGTTCAATGACCATGGTGTTACTGTGCTTGATTGGCCAGCAAACTCGCCTGACCTGAACCCCATAGAGAATCTATGGGGTATTGTCAAGAGGAAGATGAGACACCAGACCCAACAATGCAGATGACCTGAAGGCCACTGTCAAAGAAACCTGGGCTTCCATACCACCTCAGCAGTGCCACAAACTGGTCACCTCCATGCCACGCCAAATTGAGGCAGTAATTAAAGCAAAAGGAGCCCCTACCAAGTATTGAGTACATATACAGTAAATTAACATACTTTCCAGAAGGCCAACAATTCACTAAAAATGTTTTTTTTATTGGTCTTATGAAGTATTCTAATTTGTTGAGATAGTGAATTGGTGGGTTTTTGTTAAATGTGAGCCTAAAACATCACAATTAAAAGAACCAAAGACTTAAACTACTTCAGTCTGTGTGCACTGAATTTATTTAATACACAAGTTTCACAATTTGAGTTGAATTACTGAAATAAATTAACTTTTCCACGACATTCTAATTTATTGAGATGCACCTGTAAGTGTTAGTATTAGTTGGTCAGGTGCTGGTGAAAAAGATGTGTCTAGATGTTTTTTGAAAATGGCTAAAGACTCAGCTGTTCGAATTGAGATTGGGAGGTCATTCCACCAGCTGGGCACAGTCCAGGTGTCACGAATCCTGGCCATGAACTTTCCGTCATCCACCACTAGAGGTCTCTCTCCCAGCACATGGACTTTCACACAGTTACAGATCACTCTTAGACTACATTTCCCATCATTCACTGCACCCACACAGCTGTTCACTATAATCACGCTTGCACCTGTTCACCATCTCTCAATCACCATCATCCAATCACACACACACACTCTATATAAACTCTGGACTTTCTCCAACACTCGGCCGAGTATTGTTAGCCCCGCTGCACTACAAAGCGTTTTCCCAGTATCCCTAGTCTGATTTCCTGTGTTCTGATTCCTGCCCGTGTTCCTGGTTTATTCTCTCTGCCTAGCCCTCTGGATATAGTTAGCCGATCGCCGACCCACGCTTGCCCTTGGATTATTCTTGTGTCTTGCCCATGACATACCTGTTTGCTACTATCCGACCCTGCCTGTATTGACCATGTTTTCTAATAAAGAGCTTGCATTTGGATCCGCATGTCTCACGTCTCGTCAACTCCATAACACCAGGAAAAGGTCCGTGTGTCACGGTGCACACACGAGGGAGGAACAGGAACACGCAGACAAGGATTAAAACTCAAATAATAGTATTTAATCAGGACATCAAGGCAGGACAAGACAAGGCTGAGAGACAGGATACACCAGGAAGTAACGAGTAGACCAGACCCATCAAACTCAGAAGACAGCAACTAAATACACAGGGTAATTAACACATAATCACATAAACACAGCTGGAACATACTTAACTCATAATGACATAAAACAAGGACAGGAAACAAACCAAATATGGACACAAGAGGCGGGAACACATGACACACACAACAGAGGACTGACACCGTGAGAGTGATTTGGTACCTCTTTGGGATGGCACCACAAGGTGTCATTCACTTGCAGAACGCAAGTTTCTGGAGGGCGCATAAGTTTGAACTAGCAAGTTTCAAACTTGTATAGTCTACTATAACATACTATAGTCTAATAACCAAACATCCTAAAGGAATAGTTACAAAAACATTTTTTTGCTGAAATTTACTCACCCTCAAGCTATCTAAGATATAGAGGATTTTCTTTACCACAACAAATTTAGAGAAATTTAGCATTACATCATTTACTCATCAATGGATCCTCTGCAGTGAATGGGTGCCGTCAGAATGAGAGTCCAAACAGCTGACAAAAACATCACAATAATCCACAAGTAATCCACTTAAATCCACACCACTCTAGTCCATCAATTAATTTCTTGTGTGTTTGTAAGAAACAAATCCATCAAGGCGTTTTAACTTTAAACCGTCGCTTCTGGCCATAATCCATAATAATGCTTCCTCCAGTGAAAAAAAAAACATCCCCCGTTGTCCTTTCACATCAAAATCCACCAACATATTTGTTTAGAACTGGTTTGGACTGTTTACATTTGTGAATAATGCTTGACCTGTGCATATTTCTCTCCTGATTCAAACGAGACAACTTATTATTTTTTATTTTTTTTATCAACAGTTTTTTTATTTTTTTTCACACATAACACAACATAACATCCAAAATATAACAAAACAAAACAACAGACACATACTCAACATCTCAACGTCCAATCAAAAGGGAGGCAGAGAGGGAAGGACAATAAAAACACAAAAGTCACTCAAGTTCAAGTTGAGCTTTATTGTCATTCCGCTACATGTGGGGACATACAGTGGAACGAGATGTCGTGCCTCACAGGACCACGGTGCTACATAAATACAGACATACAACACTATAAACCTATACACAAACTAACCTACTGACAGATTTTGACTAAGTATACTATATATAAATGTTTACCCTATACAAATAAGGAAAAAAAATATACAAATGCTTCACATAATACTGTACATGTGCAGAGAGAAACATTGTGAGTCAAGCAACTGGCTGGGGAACAGTACAAGATGGTTTGTAGTGCATGAGCATGTAAACATACATATATTGCGGAGTCTTTTGTGGGATTATGTACAGCAGTGTGTGAAAAGTATAAAGTACTCCTTTATACAATCACGTATATCCATCAAAAAACACTGCCAAGCATCAATGGTCGAGGGCCTGGCCCCACCAACTCGCGCCGTTGTACATTCACATGACACTATTTGCAGGAGGCTACGGATCCAATATGTTTTTCTACACATGTGTGGTGTAAACCAGTTCTGGATTATTGTCTTCTTCGCAGCTGTAAAACCAGCAAACAACATTCTCTTTTGCATTGAATTAATACAGAGACTAGAATCATCATTAAGAAGACACAAACTTGGGTTAACAGACCAATCAATTCGCAGTAATGATGACAAAACCAGGTTTGCATGTGTCCATAGACTGATGACAACAGGACATTCCCAAAACATATGCAGAAAAGTGCCTGATGATGTAGTGTTACATATATGGCAGTTCAAATTTGACTGTAGTTTCATTTTAAATATTTTGTAAGGAGTGATGTATGCTCTATGAATGACTTTGAGGTGAATAAGACGATGAGCCAGATTTTTAGATGTTAAACTGAGATTAGACCATACTCTCTCCCAGTCGACAGATAAATTAAGGTCAGATAATTCCCTATTCCAAATAGTTTTAATAGAAAGAGGTTTTGTAATGCAATCAATAATTTTATTATATATTAAGGAAACAGATGGCCGACCAGCAGATGGTGCAATCCAGTCCCGCATAGGATGAGAGGAAATAGAAGATGCCCACGGAACGCCATACGCTTTGAGAGCAGAACGTAATTGAAGAAAGACAAAATATGCGGATGCTGGTAGACAAAATTTGGTTCTTAATGTCTGAAATTAACAGAGGCTCTGGTTATCATATATATCACTGCACGTGTTTACACCTAAAGAAGACCAAGAGGGTTGGACAAATGGACAATTTCCACATACAAAATTAAAATTGTGCCATAAAGGAGTACTGTTACAAAATTTGAAGGGTCCACCTATCCGACGTTCAACCGTTTTCCAGATTTTAATAGAGTTAGCCACAACCGGACCAAATTTATAATTATCCCCTTTTTTTCCTGTGCCAGTAAATAAAATATCTTGAAGTCTATTTGGTTTAACCTTGTCAGCTTCAATCACTCTCCATGAAACTGTAGATTGAGGATCAACCCAATTATGAAGAGCCTTAAGCTGGAACGACCAATAATATAATTAAAAATTTGGTACAGCCAGTCCTCCTGCGCTATTAGGATGTTGTAATGTGGTAAGTCTTATTCTGGGACATTTATCATTCCAGATAAACTTAGAAATTATGGAGTTGATCTCCTTAAAGTAACCTGGAGGGGGAGAAAGTGGTAGCATAGAGAAAAAATAAATAAATCGAGGTAACAAATTCATCTTAACAGTGAAGATTCTACCTTGGAGAGAGACTTTAAGATTCTTCCATCTTTGAATGTCATTTTTGACCTTAACTAAAATGTTATTAAAATTGTCTCTGGCAATCTTATGAATGTTTTTATATATGGTAATGCCCAAATAGATGAAAGATTCCTTAATAGGGATAAATGAGGGAATAGAATAATTAACCTTAACATTGTTAATTGGCATTAAAGCAGATTTGCTCCAATTTATTTTATATCTTGATAGGTTACTAAAGTTATCAAATTCCTTAATTATACTAGAGACTGAAACATCAAAGTGGTCTAAATATAGGATAATATCATCAGCGTATAATGAAATACTATGAGTATAATCATGAATCTTAATCGATATTTCAGATTTCCTGCTGGCTTGCACTAAGGGTTCAAGAGATAGACAAAACAATAAGGGGGAAAGTGGACACCCCTGCCTCATTCCCCGCTGTAAAGGGAATGAGGGGGAAATAATATTACCAGTTATGACTGATGCTGCAGGTGAGTGGTATAATGTCTTAATCATAGAAATTAAGTGTTCACAGAAGCCGAAACATTGCAGAACTGCCCACATATAATTCCACTCTAGCCTGTCAAAGGCCTTTTCTGCGTCAAGTGAAAAGACCGCACAAGCGGTTGCGTGGGAGTCCGCAAAGTCAAGAATATGAAGGAGTCGACGCATATTGTCAGATGCATTGCGCCCCTTGATGAAACCAGTTTGGTCCTCCTTGATCAGACTATGAATTACCTTCTCCATACGAGAAGCAAAAACTTTAGCATAGATTTTTAGATCACATGGGATAAGCGAAATCGGTCTGTAGCTGGAACAATCTAATGGATCTTTCCCTTTTTTAAGAAGTAATGAAATCAGTGAAGTTTTTTGATCTCTATGAAATACCCCATGTTCAATTGCAAAATTAAATGAGTTAAGCATAGGTATCCCTACCAAATCCCAAATTTCTAAATATAATTCAGGGGGAGACCATGTAGACCCGGTGATTTGCCCTTTTGAAGGCTTTTTAGAGAGACGTGGAGTTCCTCCAAACTTAATACGGCCTACAAAGATTCTTTATCTATCTGTGAGATCCGAGGCAGTTCCAATTTATCTAAATACTGCTTACAAATTGGTTCATCAAAATCCGTTTCAGCTTTATACAGATTTGTGTAAAAACCTTTAAATATGTCATTAATTGCCACAGGATTCGTGGTGACCTGATGATCCGATGATTTTATTGCGCTAATATATGCCTTAGACTTGCATTCTTTCAGCCTAAGGGCCAATAAATGACTAGGTCTCTCTGATTCAAAATAATATTTTTGCCTAGTCCTATGTAAAATAAATTCCGCCTTTGAATGTGAAAGTAAATCATATTCTTCTTTTAAAGAGGACAGCTGTGTAGCCTGTTGCTCAGTAAAATGTTGTTTTTGTAGGTTTTGTAATGTTTGGATTTTATTTTCTAATTGTGTAAATTGGTGAGTTTTCGCTTTGGCAAGAGTAGATGTCACACTCTCGGAGTGGAGAGCAAGGAGCGAGGAGACACAGAGAATAATTGCAAACAGGGATTTAATAAAACAAGGAAGACATATAGACACATGAAGACATTTAACAACCAACACAGGACACTGGAGACACTGGGCTTTTAAACAAAAGGAAATCAAACGAGGAGAACTGAAACAGGTGGGGAGCAATCAAAACACAGGTGGAGACTAATGGAGACAAACGAGGACAGGAACAGGAAGAAACCAAATATGGGCACGAGAGGAGGGGAAACATGTGACAAGGGGAACACAGGACTGACAGTACTCCCCCCTCCCGAACGGTGCGTCCCGCACCGTACACCATCCAACGGGGAAGGGGGGTGGGCACTCTGGAGGCCTTAAGGGACATGGAGACAGGACAGGAGGCCTCCAGGGCGGCGCCCATTCTGGGAGCCATGGCGGAGCGGGGAGGTCGGGAGGCCATGGCGGATCCGGGGACTCGGGAGGCCATGACGGGTCAGGGGACTCGGGAGGCCATGGCGGATCCGGGGACTAGGGAGGGCATGGCGGGTCAGGGGACTCGGGAGGCCATGGCGGGTCAGGGGACTCGGGAGGCCATGGTGGGTCAGGGGACTCGGGAGGCCATGGCGGAGCAGGGAGCTCGGGAGGCCATGGCGGAGCAGGGAGCTCGAGAGGCCATGGCGGAGCAGGGAGCTCGGGAGGCCATGGCGGGACCGCCTCCGAGACCGCGGCCCCAGCCCCCACCTCGGTCTCTTCAGTCGGAGCCCTACTACCCCCCCCCAAAAAAAATTTCTTGGGGTAAATAGGGGCTCCATCGGGGACTAGGGGGCGCACTGGAGGCATGGACTCTTGGGTGCGCTCTGGAAGCGCGGACTCTTGGGGGCGCTCGGCAGGCGCCGGCACTTGAGGGCGCTCGGCAGGCGCGGGCACTTGAGGGCGCTCGGCAGGCGCGGACAGTTGAGGGCGCTCGGCAGGCACGGACATTTGAGGGCGCTCGGCAGGCGCGGACACCAGAGGGCGCTGGAGAGGAGCGGGCTCTGGGGTGCGCTGGCGAGGAGCGGGCTCTGGGGTGCGCACTGGAGGGCACTTGCGAGGAGCAGGCACTGGAGGGCACTTGCAAGGAGCCTCTTGGGGGCGCTCTTGAGAGATGGACGGAACCAGCAGAGGCTCTGGAGAGCTGGACGGAACCAGCAGGAGCTCTTGAGAGCTGGACGGAACCAGCAGGGGCTCTGGAGAGCTGGACGGAACCAGCAGGGGCTCTGGAGAGCTGGACGGAAGCAGCAGGGGCTCTTGAGAGCTGGACGGAACCAGCAGGGGCTCTTGAGAGCTGGACGGAACCAGCAGGGGCTCTGGAGAGCTGGACGGAACCAGCAGGTGCTCTGGAGAGCTGGACGGAACCAGCAGGGGCTCTGGAGAGCTAGACAGAACCAGCAGGGGCTCTGGAGAGCTGGACGGAACCAGCAGGGGCTCTGGAGAGCTGGGCGGAACCAGCAGAGATACAGGAAGGAGCTTTCGAGGATTAATGATCCATGGGCTTGCCATATTCTCTGCCGGCCGGCAAGGGAGAGCCGCGGGCCGCGTTGGCGGGCTTGGGGGAGCCGCGGACGACGGCAGGCTGGTTCTGGCTCGGGGCCGGACACTCTCCAGACACCGGAGGATCCCTTCCCTCCATTTTAGTCCAGTGGTGTCTGGGAGGTCCACTGGACGATGGGCATTGGCCCCGTGCCAGAACAGAGAGAGGATGGTGGCGTCATATAATGCCGTCGCCGCGGCAAGCCTGCAGAACTCCCGCGAATACTCAAGGAAAGGGAGATCTCGGTGGGCAAGGGCAATGAAGCGGGCGGCGATTTCCATCGCCGCGGGGAAAAAAAAAACAGGAACAACAAAAAACTGTTCAAAAACGGGAAAACAAAAACGAGGGAGGAGAAACGCCGCTTACTTCTGGTTAGGTTGGTTGTTCTGTCACACTCTCGGAGGGGAGAGCAAGGAGCGAGGAGACACGGAGAATAATTGCAAACAGGGATTTAATAAAACAAGGAAGAAATATAGACACATGAAGACATTTAACAACCAACACAGGACACTGGAGACACTGAGCTTTTAAACAAAAGGAAATCAAACGAGGAGAACTGAAACAGGTGGGGAGCTATCAAAACACAGGTGGAGACAAACGATGACAGGAACAGGAAGAAACCAAATATGGGCACGAGAGGAGGGGAAACATGTGACAAGGGGAACACAGGACTGACAGTAGAAGAGAAAGATCTACAGAAACCTCGTATAGCACACTTAGTCGTTTCCCACAGTATTTGAGAATCCACATCAGAGGGCATATTAATTTCAAGAAATTCCTTAATATATTCTTTTAGAGAAGTAATGAAAGTCTGATTACTTATTAATGATATGTTAAAGTGCCATCTAGGGGACTTGGCTTTAACATCGGAAAGAGGAGCACTGCACAACACAGCAGAATGATCAGATAATAAAATTGGTAATATAGACATGGAGGAATTAGACGAAATTAAAGATGGGCTTAGAAATATGTAGTCTATCCTAGAGAAAGTCTTGTCTATTGGAAAAAAAAGTGAAGTCCTTAGCTTTAGTATTCTGAATTCTCCAAAGATCAATTAAGTTAAGCTCAGTGATACATTTATTCAGTAATTTAGAGGATGGATTGGCTGTTGTATCAGATTGAGATTTATCTAAAGCAGGATTTATGACAGCATTAAAATTACCACCCACCACTAGAGGGCAATCAATCTGCTCAAGTAGAGTTTTGGAAATCTGTGTAAGGAATGCACTGTCTGTCTCATTCGGACCATAAAAAGAGACCGATGCTAACCTATTATTATATATTTTGCATCGGATAAAAACAAATCTACCCTTCTCATCACTACCAAGGTGTTCAATTGTTAAATTTAACTTCCGGTTAACAAGGATAAGCACCCCCTTAGTTTTATTTTGAGTGCAGGAAAAAGCTATTAATTTGTAATACTTATTCTGGAAACGTGCCACGTCAGATTGTTTTAAATGTGTCTCTTGAATTAGGGCACAGGAGATAGATTTACGGTGTAAATATTCTAACACATGGGTTCGTTTAACAGCAGAATTTAAACCATTCACATTCAGTGATAAAATATTTAGAGTATGCATTGAATATTCATAATCCCAAGATTGTTTTCAATAATAAAAAAAAAAAACAGACGCACTTCCATTCTGTAAATAACATGTAAACGCTGATGTGCATTTTAGATATCAAACCTCCTAGATGAAAAATCCCTTTAGAAATAAGGTAAAATAAATAGAAGTATAAATGTCTGTTGTAACAAACAAAAACAACATAAAACATGAACAACTGACAACCATAAGCAAGGAACAACTCAGACCGCACATTACCGAGAACATAGGTCTGACTGAGCAACAGAAAATAGTGATGGTTCGTGACCAATCCACTCCAAAGCAAGACATGTCTCCCGAAAGGCTCACACAGCCAAAACATTTTTTTTAATTAAACCTACTCTATAATAGTCCCCTCCAAAAAAGAAAAAAAGGAGTGTCAGTCTTACCAGCAAAGAGATCGTTGTACCGGATATATAGGGACAATATCCTAGTAGAAGAGATGAAAGAAGAAAAAGCAAAAAATAGGTTTAGCTAGCTTCCATGTTCATCCTGCTATCATCCCCTCCTGGGCAGCTAGGACCATGTCCATCCCGGCCGTCAAGCCCCTCGCACCGGGCCGGAGAAACAGTGGCCGCTGTTCCCCTGCCGCCCCCCCGCAGAGCATCGGCATACGTTCTCCGCTGAGACAGGGAGCTGACAAAATCCTCCGCTTTCTGAAGAGAATCGAAGCTCCTCTGCTCACCCTTGTGCCGTAGTTTAATTACCGCCGGATAGATGAGGAAGGGCTGGAGACCAAGCGCTGTCATCTTCTTCAAAACCGGACCAAATGCCTTTCTCCTGTTCGCTGTAGCTGGACTGAAGTCTGGAAAAAATAGCAGTGTGACATTGTTCTGTGCGCATTTCACCGGATAAGCCTGCCTGGCACCTTTCGGGATTTCCGATCTGTCATGCCATCTTAGTACACGGAAGATGAGAGTGCGCGGCCGATCGGAGACCCTCCCTCCGTCATACACGAGATGCGCCCGATCAATCTCAATGTCACGGCCCCTCAAGGAAGGAATCCACTTGGAAAGATTAGCTCTGAGGAAACCAGCTGCGTCGGGACCCTCCATCCCTTCTGGCAGCCCCACCAGTCTTACGTTGTTCCTTCTGCACCTGTCCTCCATATCTGTCATCTTCTCGGTGAGTCGCTCCAGCTGATTTTTTAAGTCCGTGACTGTCTTCTTATCTTCACGTGCCGCTGCCTGAACAGAATCAACGCGGTCACGTGTCTGCTTTGTCTCGGTAGCTATGGCCTCAAACTCCTCTCTTAGCTCTTTAACAGACTTGTTGGTCGCTTGTATGTCCTCACGCAGTTCGTGCAATGCTGGAATCAGCACCGAGTCCATCGCATCTCTTACTGCCGAATTCACAACCGAATTCAAAGTGCTTTGCTGCTCTTTAAATGCTAGTTCAATGCGGTTAGCAATAGCCTCGTCGATGTCTTCTCTGGAGATGGCTGAATCTCTGAATTTTATCTTAATCGGCGATTGCTCAGTCTCTCTTTTCCGATCCCCTATGTCTGCCTTAGCACTCATGATGGGTCCAATGCAGAGTGGTTTAAGTTTTACTGACAGGATCGTACAATATGTGGCAAAGTGAGCAGAGCGAAAGACTAAGCCTGCATCGCCGTCAAAGGGTCACGTGATCCCCCGAGACAACTTATTTTATACATATTATGGATAGATGACTTGTATTTTGGAAGCAATGGTTGGAAATTAAAATTATGGATTTGTTTCTTGCAAACAGAGTTTCACTTCACAAGATATTAATAGATGAACTGGAGTTATGAAGATTACTTGTGGATTATTGTGATGTTTTTATCAGCTGTTTGGACTCTCATTCTGACGGCACCCATTCACTGCAGAGGATCCATTGGTGAGCAAGTGATGTAATTCTAAACTTTTCCAAATATCCAAAACAAACTCATCTACATCCTGAATAGCCTGGATAGAGTACATTTTCTGTAAATTAAAATTTTTGGGTAAAAAACTTATTTTTTTTTGGATGGCTCATTTGGTTTTTGGCCATGTGTTTAGCCCACCAAACTGATGTAAAAATAATTACTGATCCACCTGGTGTCATTTGACAAATAAAAAATAATATGATTGGATAAAGCCATTGTTTATCCAAAATAAAATAAAATAAAGAAGATTCTGTCATCATTTTCTCACCCTTATGTTGGATCAATTTTGAATATTTCTCTTTATATTGAAAGTAGGGGAGACCGGGGCTAGTTGTCTCAAGAAACATATTCAATTAAACAAATGCTTATTTTCTCTAATAGTGGTTTTGTATGACGGTTTTTCATAAATGTTAGGTTGTCACACTTATATTGAGTTGTCGAATTGTTATATTTGAGAGAACTATTCCTATAAAGTTGTCCTTGGGTTAATATATGGTTCAGTTGAGAGGCCCGTAGCTGGACTGAATGACCATGATGAACACTGACCACAACAAGCAGAATCAAACCCAACAACTGCACACAGACACAACCCAAACAATACAGCAACCATTCCACGAGTGCTAGTGGTCACACACACCACCTCCTCCCTGACTCATGAGACTTCACATCTAAACACCCAGGTTAAACATTCTCTGCATGTTTTAAGAATATAGGGAAAAACATGTTTATGATGAATGTAGGAACATCCATAAATATCAGACCTCCAGCATGTCGGGGAGGTGAATTTTAGGGCTCTGAGGCATGTGGGTGAGGCACACGCCGGCTAAGATATCTCTCCTTCTCCCCTTGTCTCCTGCTCATCTGTGTTTTGTTGCATGACCACAGGGACAGTGTTGCTTCCCTTAAGGGGCTGGGAAAAATGTCAGGAATCCGCTCCACACCGCGATAACCCTCCAAACTGTTTACGTTTGGAAAGACAAGAGAAAAACAGACAGAAGTGGCAGCGGGGGGAGAAGAGGAAGGAGGGAGGCACAGGATGGAGGAATCGGAGGCTTTGGGTGTGATTGCGTTCCAGGGCCTGACACACGTAATGCTACATGAAGCACAGAAAACACAGCAAACATTCACTGCATACCAAGATATCAAGTGGTCAGGCATGTGACAGTCTGCTGGTCATGTTCTAGTAAATGTACCCATAGTTATTATGGACATAAACACTTTGCTAAAGGCACTAATACTAGTGCAATCCCTTGAAAGTGTGATCTTTATGCTCTTATAAGCGGTGATTGTTAAGGAAACATCACTATTACTCTTGCACATACTTTGAACTCATCCTGCTATGGACTATGAAGGAATAGCTTTCTGATGTCTAAAGTGTAAAGTATGTCTTTAGTTGGACTTCAGCACTACTTCGGCTCAATTGAAGTGCAATAAGTACAAAATTAGTTGTTCTAATTTAGCAGACTTTAAATATACCAGTTTATTATACAAAAAGTACAATTGCAGGGTATTTTATTAAGTACATAAATATGGAAATGTATTTGTATTCTACCTAGCACAAAACAATGTATTTAAAAGACATTTTAGTATATTTATTTTTCACTAGGGACTAGGGTTGTCACGGTACCAAAATTTCAGTATTCGGTACCAATACCAGTGAAAATCCACGGTTCTCGGTACCAATTTCGGTACCAAAGCAAAAATATGCTAATTAAAAAACACATTTTTATTAATAAAGTTAAACAAAAATAAACTGCACAAAAACCAATGCCATTCTTCATGCTTATTTAAAATTATTTCAAATTTTTCCACAATTAATAAAAGTATGAAAAAAAGTAAACAAGTTCCACCCAAATGTTTGTCATATTTCTGCTTCTGCTGAAAAACTGTAAACTGTCTGTTAGGGTTTGCTGGTGCTTCATGATCTTCCTGCAGCTGTAAAAGAAAAATATAATATAAGTAAAGCAGTGGACTGAGTCTGACCAAATACAACATTAGATCATTGACTCCAGCTAAAATATAACATTTCAGTAAATAACGAACCTCAGCTTTTATAATAAATTTAGATATGATTACATATATTTCAAGACAAGTGTATATCAAATAGATGGAAACTGTAGTATTAAAAACACTTTACATGACCTATCAAATAAACAATAGTTATATATTGCAATTCTTCTTCTTAGGGTTAATTTCAAAATTTACAAATACATAAAATCAATCAATCAATCAAAGTTCAATCTGTTAAAATTATTTAATGCACAATGAACAATGATCATGTGTTTGTATTAAACAACATTCACAAACATTAATTAATGTTGTAAAAATATATTGTTCACTCACTGTAAGTTGATGTTAGATAATAACATGAAGTCATTGTAAAGTCTATACAGGAGATAACATTTGACTGTACTTTCATTTAATACAAACTGTGTACATATTTAATTTTAAAGGGCTTTTAAAACTGCTAGTTATCCAGCCAAGAATAACAACAACTAGCAACAAAAAAACAGGCCAGAACTGTTTTCTGATGAACTGATACGACATAAACACTGTTAACTGTTTGTACATTCTCCAACACGCATATTTTAGATTCACAATTCATTTAAAAGCCTCTGGTGTGTAACAATAGTAAATACCATCATGTCCTCCTGTTGTTTTTACCCTAATAAAAGTTATAGGCGCATTAAGTAGTTAATAAAGAAACTTCATTCTAATGCTCATTATATTAGCGTTAGCCGCGCTTATGCTAACGATTAACTCCGCTATAACGGCAGTTTATTTTAATCCGACATTCAAATTCAAATATGGAATAATATTCATAACAGAATATCTAAATATTAAATATTAAATTGAAACTTACCTGCTTGAACTCTTTCATTTGATCCGGGTGTCAGTCTTTAAAGTGTTGTTAGTTTGATGCATTTCCTCCGTTTGATGTCGCACGTCTCAGTGCTTTTATGAAGAGAGCGCATCTGCGCAGCTTTCAGATCGCGCAGCAAGAACCGGGTCGACCGGGTCCTCGGTACCACCGGGACTTAAAGAAACTTGGTACCGTGACGTTTTCTTCTTTTTAGTACCGACTTGGCACCAAAGTAACGGGTCTTTTGACAACACTACTTAGGGTACATTTACAGGGCACTACCTTAGGGCACATTTACAGGGCAATGATGTATTAAAAATGTAAAAGTTTTTCCTTGGCGTTTTTGAAAAGTTTCATGTATAGATGACAACATTGTCAAATGATCCCCGTTCGCACGGATCCACAAAAACAGCTTAGCAGCCTTTCTTAACAGCCGTTCACACAGAACTCGTTTTTCTATTCCAATGCACTACTTTTCCATAGATCTTCTATGTAAACACATGCTAGATGTGTATGATCGTTGGGCTCGCGTCTCGCTTTTTTGCAGCGTCTCACACATGAGCACCGCATTTTTGAGACATCATGTCACGTTAAAAGAATTTCAACTTTTACACTCATCGCTGCTCATCAATGTCACTTTCAAAACAGTGGACCAATCAGAAGACCCCGTTGCACGCTTTTGTTTACAGTAGCAAGTAGGCAAGGCAACTGTTTTATTTGATGGTGATGTCACTTACACTATGCACATTCCTATAGACTGAACATGGTGGATGCTGCACACTGGTGGTGGACGAGGAGACCCCCCCCCCTCACAATGTAGAGCGCTTTGAGTGCTTAGAAAAGCAGAAAAGCGCTATATAAATGTAATTTGAATTATTATTGTTATTAACATGTAATACACATCACCGTTTTCCTAAATTCGAGTTTTTGTAGTTTATATAACAATATTGTTTTCAAAATCTTGCACTTTGAAACCAGTTTTCAAATGTCACCCAAAAATTAAAGTTCTGTCATTAATTACTCACCCTCATGTCATTCCAAATCCGTATGACCTTCATTCAACTTCGGAACACAAATTAAGATATTTTTGATAAAATCCAAGAGCTTTCTGACCCTCCATAGACAGCAATGCAACTACCACATTCAAGGCCCAGAAAGTTAGTAAGGACATTGTTAAAATAGCCCATGTGACATCAGTGGTTCAACCTTAATATTATGAGAGTACTTTTTGTGCACAAAGAAAACAAAAATAATGACTTTATTAAACAATTTCTTCTCTTCTGTGTCAGTCTTTGACACACATTCACAAGAGTACTATGACACATGTGGTTGTTCAGCCTAGATGCATTCATTAGCTAACATTAACAAAGTTATTTTGTATTAATGTATTAATATGATGTATGGTACAGTTACCAGCATGACACTAAAACAGACAGTAGTAATGGCTACATTTTACTTAAATACATGTCAGAGCCCATACTTTTTAACTTGAGTAAAAAAGTGTAGTCATTTTTTTTTTAAACATGAGTAGTACTTCTGCTTGAGTGAAGGATGTGTGTACTTTTGCCATCTCTGCTCAGAATACTACAACATTCACATAGCAGTGCCCTGGCAACCACCCAAAACATCCTAGGAACCATATAGCAAAACAATAAAACAAGTTTAGAACATCATAGCATCTTCATAACAACACCCAGGAAACAACAACATCACTCAAGTAACTCAGAAATGTGCTAAAAAGCATATTAGAATGTCTTAGCATCCACATAGTTACACCCTGGCACCCACCCAAGTAACTCCATAGCAACAGGCTAAAACTGCATCAGAATACCAATGCTTATAATTTACAATGAATGTGAATCTGCTCTTTTTTTTTTAGATGTTTAGATTTGTGTGTGTGCTTACTGGGATATGACCATAATAAATGCGCACACACAAAATAAAAATAAGCATCCTGGCCACAGAACTGTAGACAGCTTCTGTTACAGTAAACAAACAGGATTTTGCAGAATTATGGGCACTTTCTGGGAACATTTTAGCATTTACAGTAATTACCATGTCCCTTGAATTTCATAGGAAATCCACAGGGTTGGTGTGTTTCTGTTGTTTTCATTTCACACATGTTGATCGTAAAATCCCTAACTTCATTAATAACATCTCATTTCACCTAACAGACTTGATCCTGATCTTATCTAGGCCATATCTCTCTGTCTCCTGGTGTCTGTAATCTATTTATGCAAATCTGTACTCACACACACACAAACAGCAGCTACCTCACTGGCTTACTTCCGGATGTGGAAGGTGCTTATTATACAGGTTTGGGAGACTCTGGTGCTTGTGCAATTGGCTAGATGCAACAACTGTTTGTTTTGGGTTATGAGATTGACATTCTTTGGAATTTGCTGGAAAAACAAAAACATCTTTTGTGTACTGAAAGGACTCGGAAAGGAAAGCCAGGGTTCTGTGGAGTCATTTTCTGACTTTGGTCGTAGACATCAGAATTCCAGTCAAGCATCTCCTCTAAACAAAAATAAACTCTGTCAAAAGCATCTCAGGAGATCCACATTTTAATAAGAGAAAACCTCACAAACAACTAGAATTTTACATTATCTGAGGTAACTGTGAGTGGCGATTTACAAAACTCACCGCCATGCCATTGCAGTGTGCCTTGATGAAATACAACTATTTTTTAGACACTTTTCAACATTAGTAATACCAATTAGAAATGGGTTTGACTATATGTAGTTAAGATACATTAAAACCAGACAGATGGGCTTGGCCCAGACCTGGTTCAGGATAATGAGCCACAGCCGTCTGAAGGACACTGGAAGACCTTGAAGACCAAATCGAAATTAAGACCATTACTCGTCATTTCCTTTACATTTACAGCTCATCGCCAACCTTCATAAAAGGACATGAGACGTGCCCAAAGAGCTTTCTGATTGTCTGTTCCTCATGTATTATCTCACTCTGACCTTTGACCTCTGCTGTAGCTCCACTGACGCAACTCACGACAAAACCGCTACTCTCACTGCTGTGATGACATCATACATGAGAGAAGAAGTGTGTAATCATGATCAGGAGTGTGTTTGTGTGTGCAGATTCAGAAGCATGCATGTGTATGTGTAGATCAGGGCTTACTAACTTGAGTAGCAATGCTACTCTTCCTCTGCAGCAGGACAGTGGCTTAACTGTTTTCAGTGTTGCTAAACTGCTTCTAACAAGCTACTTTTGTGCTTTATGGTTCAAAAACTGATTAGCACTGCTCACTTTTAAAGTCATAATTACAAGTTTGTCGTGTTTAAGTGCACTGTTTTCAAAAAGAATAGGAATCACAGAGGACAGCAGGTTCATTCTTGACAGTTTCTTGGGAAAATCTTAGTAAAGCCAAAATGTATAGAAGACATTTAATCAATATGCATTGATTTTGAATAAAATGCAACATCCTTTTCATTGACAACCATGTAAACAATAAACATTACCCACAATATTGTATACATTCACCTTACTATAGACAGCTTACCGAAAACTCTGAAATTTTGCTTAAATAAATGTTATTTTCCCTTTGTAAAGTACACACAATATGCTATTTTTTATTTATATACATAAATATACATAACTGTAAATGCAAGAGAAAACAATATAGATATATCTATAGAAAAACTAAAAAACACATGGAATTTCCAACTTGTATTTCTAATTATTCCAATAGCATGCAAATACATGCATGCATTACATACATGCACACATATATATATATATATATATATATATACAGTATAACATAATATCTATTTCGTGTAAATTTCATTGCATAAATTGTTTTTCTAGTTTTAGTAATTTATTTCTAGTAATTAGTTGTATGTAGTGTATTTGTATCTGTTTTAATAACATTAATTCTGTCATCCTAATTGAGAATTATTCAAAATATATTTTGTTATTATTTTTTGTTATATTTGTTTTCAAATAGTAGCTTGACTGTATTAACTACTTTGAAGGAACAGGTCAACACAAAATGAAAATTATGTAATTTACTCACCACCAGCATGCCATTACAAATTAAGATATAGTGTGATCCACTGTTGTTTTGGACCCCCTTGACTTTTATTGTATGAACAAAAACATCATCTTCTGTGTTCCACTGAATACATAAACTTATGCAGGTTTGGAACAACAAATACCAATTTTATTTTTTGGATGAACTATCCCTTTAAATTTCAATCATAGCTTATAGATCCTACAATTTGAAAGCAGCTTCAGCAACACTGGTGTGATACGGCCTGTAATCAGCCCTCAAATTGAAGTTGATAAGTAGTTCAGCTTTTTTCTTTTGCAAATCAAGGCACTAAATCAGTAATAAGTCAACATGCTTTGCTGACCTCATTCATTAGAGTTAGACAACCTGTCATCCTGCCAGATCTCTCTATGCAGGAAAACAATGTGTTCTCATACAACAGTACAGTGTGGAGCCCTGATGACCTGAATACATCAATTAAACTTCCTAAAGCTTTCATAAACAAAGAGAGCAAGCTCATAAGACGGTCTTCTCAGACATGGCATGCCACTAAATAGACTGCAGACCCGTAGGCGGGTCCAAAATGTGTATGCTTAGAGCCTCTTCATAACTTTTGGTTTTATGATACATAAAGCAGTAAAATTAAGCTTAGAAATGTATTCGTCCCCCACACAAATTTTCGCCTAACGATTGCAAATAATTTTTCCTAAGAATGTGTATTTTTTATATTTTTCACAATACAGTCAAGTCATATATCACAAGAAAGATCTTATTCTCAGTAATCTGACTATATATATTTCATTGTGTGACAACCACAGATCGAATGATCTTCAATAGAATCGCAATGTCAAATTTATAAATTTTTCACAAACTTTGTTTTTGTCATTTTCCTACTCTTACTACTGCTTCAGTCAGCCACAAACAATATCTATATTATCTTTTAGATTAGGATATCTTCTTTCAAACGAGACCATTTTCACGTTTCTGCGTGCTTCCAATGCTGAGAAATCGTCGTGTGATCCAGACGCGCTCCAGAGAAGAATGACGCACTTTTTATCCCAGACAATAGTGCACTTGTCCAAGCGCTCTTATGTCTTACAAATCTGTGCTTTTTAGAGGCTACTATAGGTCAGATTAGATATCACTCCACTCTCAGTTAGCCAGTGAGAGGTGTGAAATGTCACACCTCTGGGTTAGAAGGGTGTGTGTGCGCGCATTCAGTGTCCGGTTGAGCTCTGATGGTGTTGCACTCTGGGAAATGTTGTTTTTGGTTGGTTTTGAAGACGGAGAATGGCGAACACATCTGCATCATGGATAAAGCAATCGTTGGACATAAAAATATAAGTTATAGATGATGAAGAGCGAACAGGCGCAACTTGGAGAGGAGAGGACGCGCTTCTGGTTAGTGCGTATGCGCGCTTTGAGTGTCTTTGCGCCGTTTTTTTTAATAAAATCGTGACTGTTTGAACGCCATGGCACAGCTAACGCTCATATGAATCAATAGCGATATCAAATTGTGTACAGTATTAATTTCGGTGAATATACAGTAAATATACATGATATTACAGTGCAGTGTAGCTGAACCGGTATGTTTGTTTGTTTGATGGTCTGAAGGGCAGAGAACCGTGACAAGCAGCTTTAGTAGCATGGAGGATTAGCTGTTAGCTTGTTTCCTGGGGCAACAAAGGACTGATGCTGAGGGATGCGGACACATCTAAAGCAGGTATGTGATGCTCCAAACAGTACACAATACAGAATGCACATAAATGGAATGATCTAAAGCTGGATGATGTGGATTCTATTTTAGATTGTGATAGACTAGATATATTTTATAATTTATACAGTCTTGTGTCTCCTGAAATAGTAAAACTGATAATATAAAACACAAAATGTGAAATTTGCTTCACTCTGGTTATGCAATTTTGTATTTTACGACTTAGAAAAACATAAAAATCACACATAATTCAATCAATAATCAAGAAAAGTGCTTATGGCACATAGTAAAATATGATTCTGGGTGTAATTTGTTTTATATAGCCTGTTTTTGCAAAGAAAACTCAAAATGACACTTCTAGGTGCAAAATAGGATAATTTCCCTTGCTTCATTTATGATGCAGTAACTCCTGTTTGGAAGCTGTTATTTGAAATTTTGTTTTTCTGGTACATTTTGGCATCTAGTGGCATCAAACTAAGTTGCAAATAGCAAGCCCTAATATAACCTGAATTTTTTTACAAAAAGTCAAAAAGCGCCTATGTTTTTTTAGTGTTTATTTACACATATAATGTTATTTATAAAAAAAAATACACCCATATGTTATAGTTCAAAGGGTTTTCTTTACAATGAATCCATGTTTTTTTAATTTCCTCCATTGTATGTGTGTAGGGTAAACATTTGAATTTGAGTGTGAACATTTAAGTGAAAATTCCAAAAAACGCACCTGAGCTTAATTAAACCACGCTAACCAAAGCATTTCATATAAAGCAAGTATCAATATTATTAATGCTCTTTTTTTAAACAGTTAATACGATCAGAATTTATAGTTTATAGCTTTATTACACATAAACCACATTAAAGAAGGAGGCACCACACTTATTTAAAAGGTCCTGGTTGGTGTTTATGATTCCATGAAGAACCTTTAACATCTAAGGAACCTTTTCATTGAACAAAAGCTTCTTAATAGTGAAAAAATGGTTCTTTTAAGAATTGTTTACTGAAAATTTCTTTAAGGAACAAAAATGGTTATTTTATGACATTGCTGTGAAAACTATCTTTCGGAACCTTCATTTTAGACACATTTTCTTTACAAAAAGCAAAACTTTAACTTTATGCTAGGCTTGAAAGCATCAGTGGATGGACTGAAAATAAGCAGATATGTTTTATGAATACTCAGCGCCATAATATCTTACATTTTGTTTGTTTCATTTCATTCACGTCTCTCTCTAGTCACGAAAGGCTCTATATGAAACACCTTCAGATGTCTGAAGTGACAGATCTAGCACATGATCATTCATCCATTCTTTAAACAGACATGTAGCATAAAGCCAGAGACACTCCTCTGCTTTCCCGGAAGTGATTGCTGTATGATGTTTGGACAGAGTGATAAAACAGAACGAAGTCAGAATGGTAATGTGATTTCAGTGCTGTCATGTATGTACAGAAATATCAGAATGCCCACAGAAATGTGCAAAACTGAAGCATCAGAGAGACTTAATGACTGTGCTGTAGTCTCTCTGTTTCAGCAATAGATCTCTGATAGCTGGGTTAGTGTTCGATGTGCTCTAGGTTATGTGGGTCTCATTCAAGAGCTCTGGATACTTTGCGTAACACTCTACATTTATCATGAAAACTCCTCACATTCTCAGCAGGTCATGCAAATTCAATTTTACAGCACAGCCAATGGCATCCTGGCGGTTTATTCAGCCACCTTTCTGGAAGACATGGCCGACTAAATCAATTTTGCTTAAAAATCCCATATAAACTCCCACAATGTCTTCACTATATTATATCCACGCCTGCCAAAGCCAGCACCATCCAACTGAGCCATCACAGCTACAGAAACACAAAGTGATGATCTGTTACATTAGACCAAAGTCAATTTCATTTGTTGCTCCTTCATAACTCATAACTTAATAACACAGACTTATAGGGATCATTCACCAAAACATTCTTTCATCACTTACTAACCCTCATGTTGTGCCACACATGTATGACATTCTTTCTTCTATAAAACCAAAAACAAGATATTTTTATTTTTATTTAATTTTTTTGTCCATGTAATGAAAGACAACAGTCTTTGGAATGACAAGAGGGTGAGTGAATAATGACAAAAGATTGATAAAATGACACAAAACTGACAAAAAAAATGGTCAAATACTGACTGAAACATTGCATTGAAATGCTGAAATACTGATATTTAGCAACACCACCTTTGAACTGGCCTTTCTGGTCAGGCCTGACTGTCCATATCATCTTCATTGAGTGCCTATTTGCCAGTTTTGGAGACAGACATCACTGGTCATGTGGCAGCTCTATCTACTTCACACTGTCCATAGGGAATTCATAGCTTTCAGTCACGTGACCGGCTCGAAGACTTGGAGGACAAACCATCCATAGAACTGCAGCAGAAGCATGTCAATTTTTTTTTTTTTCGTTTCCCAGCCGCAAATATTTTGATCACCTCTCAAAAGAATAAAACAAAGGTATTTCTGAACAAAATGCAAGTTTTGGCCATTTGCAATCCATATTAAGCACCCGCAGAAATATTTCAATCATAAACAGTGCGACAAAACATTGTAAAATCACTTAAAGTGCCGTAATATATTTAAAACGGTAATATTAAAAGATCAAATTCAGTCTTCGCCATATTAATGATGCATAGTTTACATAGGCAAGCAGATGAGACCGGAATATGAACGCAAACCACTTAATGGTTCAGTGTTTTCCTTCTAATGGTTTTCTATGGGAAGCCATTTAATGTGAAACTGTGCACATTGCGTTCATATTCTGGCTTCATCTTCTTGCCTGTACAAAATATACATCATCAATAAGGTGTTTACTGAATTTTGCCTTTTAATATCTGCATTTTACTACATTATTACTTGATGCAATCTGCGAAAAAATAACTGGCAGTCAGTGGAGCAAAGCTTCGTTTTGCCCTCCAGGTGGGCGTTCCTATAAGGGTGTGACGTCACGTGAAAACTATCAATTGACAAGGCAAAAAGCCTCTTCTAATCCTTCTGTCACCCAGAAACACTCACACACACTGACCAGTGCTATACAGGTCAATGGCAAGCTTCTGGCCCACTGACAAGAGCTGAGCGGGATTGGAGTCTGATTGAAAGTCCTGGGTTAATTCCAGTCTCAGCACACACACACACACACACAAACGGAAACAGCGATTAGATTGACTAGATGAGGTCTGCTGGGCAGTTCATTGGCAACTAAAGAGAAAGTAGGACTACAAGCACAGAAGGGGCAATGCCAATGAAAATGAATAAGTGTATGAGCTGACATCATGGCATGATGGGAAATGTGGTATGTTGTGACCAGGAAATCTGAAACATATTTTTGCAACACCCAATTTCATTTATATATTCAAGTGAATCTCTGGAAAACATCTCCAGCTCACATTTCAGGAAATTATATTTTAAATACGTCAAATTAATGATCATTAAGATTTTGGCATTGATATTATTTTCATGACAATTACAAAAGTTCTTATTACCATAATTCACCATAAAATTTTAAAATAAATCTTCATTATCATTACCATAATGCAAAACAAACAAATAAACAAACATCCATCTCATCATTATTGTCATGGGAATTTTTTAAATGAAAATAAAAAAGTGTTCTTCATAAAAAGACAGTGTTCTTACCATATTTCAAATATATTAAATTATGATTATTTTAAAGCAAAATTCTCATTATCACAGTCATGCATAAAAAAAATCACATTATGGTAATGCAAAATAATAATAATAATAATAATAAAACATCTCATTATATTTACCATAATGAACCCCAAATTTTGTAGTATTGTTTTGTTGTATAATTGTTTAACTATTATTTTCTTAGCTTTACTGTATTATTATCGTAAAAGAAAAATATTTAACTAATGCAAAAAAACAAACAAACAAAATCATTATTATAACTGTAATGCTAATTCCAAGACTTCCACAGAAGGTAGACTTTAGTGATAGGAACAAGTACAGTAAGGTCCCAATAGGGCAGCATGAATTTATGATTTTAATATACATATACAATGTACTATAATACACTAAGGTGCAAAACTAACTTGCCACTATTTGCATTGTTTAAACGGCTTTATTTGCATTAAGTATAAACAGCATAATACCATTCACACATTTGCGTGAAAATACTGCTATTTTCACTGTGTAAATCTATTGCTATTTTCAATAGTGTAAACAGAATTACACTCTGCAAAAAATCAAAATGATCATTACTGTAATGCAAAAAATGTGTTTAATTGTCATTATTATGTAAAAATGCAAAGCATCTAGGCTCTCAAAATAGGCTTAATTTTCTTTATGCAAAATATATATATATATTTTTAATTTTAAAAATAAATAAATATGACTCGCACATGTTCAAGACAGATTTTGTGATATCCATTTTATACACCTATGTTAGTAAACAATCAAAAACAGGCATTACGGGAACTAACAGGCAGTTATTGATTATAGAGAACAGAAACGTCAATTGTAATCGATCCAGACTTCAGTGAAGGCTTGTGGAGGTGAGCGATATGGAAGGAATGACACAGTCTGTTGGGATAGTGACCAGCTGTCTTCATTCATTAGTGCACATGGTTCCTAAATCTCTGAACTGACCACACAGTCGAAGTGATCTCATCGCTGGAACAGGATTAATCGAAGATCCGGTTCAATCAGAGAGCGAGCATGTTTCCAGAGGGAGAGAGACAGAACGCATGTCCACTACGACCCCGAATACATTTGCACCCTGCAGAAAACAGCCCATTTCCGGCTTAGAGTTGGACAAAAATTACAAGCGTGTCCTGAAATGCCCTTACCTTGGCACCAGTCAAACGGAGAGGAAAAAGGCAGGAGAAAGAGAGAGAGAGCGACCGAGAGATGGCCTGTCTCCTCTCTATCTGACGGGGACAAAGAGCTCTCTGATAAGAACGGCAAAAAAGGAGGGATGGATGGAGAGAAGGTGGAGGGATAAAGGAAGGGTAAGGTCAGAGAACATCCTGGAACATCCCAACACAATGCGAATTTGTGTGCACATACGACTGTGTGTGTATCCTGGTACGAAGGGAAGGTGACAGCAGCGTATGACATTTGCATGCATTAGATTTTGTGACAGGTCTATATCTGGTGAGCTAAAAATTAACATTTCCTTTGTTTTTCCGTGCTGCAAATGTAAGTGATAGGTGTTATATAAATCTACGGCAACTATAAATATCTCCCTGCCTCAGAGTGATATTTGGGTATCTGAACAAATCATAAAACACATCTGATGTTGCCAAAGACAGGAGTCCTCAGAGACAGACAGAGAAACCAAGCAACAAATTAAATTTCCTTAACCTTGTATCTACATTTGGTCTCTCAACTGGCAAAAACAAGTCGCTCCATCAAATCGGTATAAAGGCTTGTTGTCAAGTGATGTTGAGGCTTGACATGACAGATGCCACTTTAGATTTATTTGTACACACGTCAGTGTTTATGTCCCTCAACTGCAGCTCTTGTAAAGGAGCAACATTTGCATATTGCGGTGAGAAAGCTAGACTGTGTCTACAGATGATAGACAAGTGGATGACTATGCAAAGTATTTATCCAACTATGTTTAGCCTAATTTTTCATCACGTCTGAAATCAAAATATCAAAATTCAAATTATTTCTTAGAATAGTTCACCATCACTACCCAAAACCTGAATCAATAATCTCACATTCTTATCAGAAGCCTGTTATATAATGTCAAAGAAACAAGAGTAACACCTTATCACCAGTAATACCATGTTTTTGTTTGACATGATATGATTCCATAGTAAGTTCCATCATGCTGTTTACATGATAGTACCATGGTTTCTGCAAACTACTTTGAAATACTGTAAATACCATGGTACAAGAGTATGATAATCAATCAGTACCATAATATATCTTAAAGTGCCATGGAACTCACATGTTTCTGGGCATATACTATGCTGATACCATATTATTGGAAATGTCTGGTAATATCATGTTTTTGGATATAAAAATACCATTGTTTTCTGTGAAGTATTTTTAAATATCATGTAAATACCATGGTAGGCCTACATCAATAATATCCCTGCAAACATGCCCTTGCGGGGCCCATGCTGGCTTTTTGCGGGCACACTGGACTAGGGCCAGCCCACACCAAACCTAAACAGGCCCAGTGCGGGCTTGCCCAGGTGAGGCCCACAGCTTTGGGCTCACCGCAGGCTCTCTGTGAGTAGCCCACACTATGGGACTGCCCACATTAATCCAATGATGGCCCAGTGTGGGCCAGCCCGTTCGGGGAGATGGTCCTCACTGCAGAACACAAGATCCAGGGGGCGGAGTTGGATCTAGATCCAACTCCTCCCACCTTACATAGACCTAAACCTACCCGTCTCCACCCCCTGATCCCTAAACCCACCCTTCCCCACCCCTAAACCTACCAATCGCCACCCCCTGGATGTGGATCCAACCCCGCCCCCTGGATCTTTGTTCTGCAGTGAGGGGCTACTGCGTTCGGGCCAGATGCAACTTTTGTACCTTTGGGACCATGCAGGTTTGGTGTAGGCAGTAAACTATAGTAAATTGTAGTACACTGTAGTGTATTATAATATTTACTACAGTTTGTTAATTTATACTCAGCATACTCTAGTATTAACTATAGTGAGTTTGTAACTGTAGTAAAATTAAATTTTTACTATAGTAAACTGTAGTAATACTGAAGTATACTGTAGTATTTCTACATTTTATTAATTTATACTATATCGTAATGTAGTATTAACTACAGAAATAGTCAATGAATTACTATAGGATAATATGAAAATAGTGTGTACTGGTGTTAAGTAAATGGTGCTCTCTGTAGCACTCTACTTTTCGAAACCGGTACAGATAGATATCATTTGTATCGTCGTCTGATATTTTGTAAGGCAAACAATAATGTAACTTTTATTTATTTAGCTTTTTAACAAATATTTTAACTACAACAATTATCAGCGCGCCGCTGTCTTGTACTATGTACGCACATGACCTTTGTGACGTTTCACAGCGTGCTTCGCGCCAGTCGCGCGAACGCAGTCTTCAGCAAACAAAGTTTAAGACGACGCTGCAGCCTGTTATTTTCCTACTGGTGAGATCGGGGAGCTCTCATGGTTGCAAGCAATGCCAAATTGCCCTTTCTAGATGTGTGTATTGAACCAAACAGAAGACCACACTTCCCAGCCAGGATATTGGCAGTGGTAAGTTAAGTCTCGTATTAACCTTGTCAGTTCTCTTACTGTCTCATGAATTATCGGTTAAAGTAAGCATAGTATAGTCTTTAACTATCTAGCATACGTTTTGTTGTGTGTGTTGTAGCTATAACTGCTAAGTGTTGTCTGAATGTTGCCATAGAAACAGCTTCAGCTCATCGGTAAACTAACGCCATTCATATGCATTAAAGACCCAGTAAACTATTCTCTGAATGCTGATGATAAACAGGTTTTGGTAGAAATGATGGCCAAATACAATGACAAGGAAAACAAGTCAAGACCTGAGCAGGGAAAAGAAAAACCAAATAAAGGATTTAAGACTGTGATAGGATAGGAAGATGTTTAGCTAAGAGCAATTACAGTTAGTAGAAGTCATTTTTTTCACTTTAATTATATGATGTAATATGATATTTAATAAAAAGTTCAATAGTATTTTGTCAGCTTTTGCACTGAAGGCAGAAAAAAATGCATAGCTTTTAAATGGGAATGGTGCATTATTTCTTTCTACTATCACTCAAATCAGTAGTATTTACGTGTTTTATCCTATTATTCTTTTTTTAAAGGACACACTCAAGCCCATTGATAAAAAAAGAAGCAGCATCACTTCACTAGCATGGATATAGTTCAAGATTAAAGGTATGCTTTAAAAAATAGGTATATAAAAATCATGTTTATTGTGTACTTTTAGCTGCATATTATGGGTTATTATCCTGTTGTAGGCATACGGTATACACATGAGACAGGGTGTTTAAAGGCAGGGTAAGCGATTTCTGGAAGCCAATGTTGATATTTGAAATCACCAAAACAAACACGCCCCTACCCCAAAAGGGTCTGGCCCCTATTTTGATAGATCCGCCCCACATATACGTAATCTACACAACCCAGGCAACGATTATTTCTGTGAAACAAAGCAAAACTATGTGTTTAAAGAGAATAAAAAATAATATAAAAAAGATCGGTCTTGTCTGTTGTTTATTAATTGAAGCGGTGACATTCTACAATGTTGTCCGTTGACGCTGTACATAATCATGTCACTGGAATTCGAGTGATTTCATTTTTTAATTAACTGTAAGAGTACCAACAAATTTGTCCACATCTGTTTGTATCTGTGTAAAGTCACCCGTGTTCAGACTGGACTTGTGTATTTGTCAGTAATCTTTGCCTTTCTTTCAGATAGTGCTACCAGGAATTGTGCAGAGGCTGGAGAGTCTTCTGCAGTCAGGACTGCCTGTGCTAGGCCATACTCCAGTCAAGTCACCTCCTGTTGCTTGTCTGCATCAATAGAGACATGGGCCTGAAAACATTCAGTGACTGGGGTTCAGTCATCAAAAGACACTCCAGTTAAGCCGTGCATCCCAAGAAAGACTGAGGATATAACAAGTAAGAGTCAATAACAATTGAAATTAAGACACAAAAAAAGTGCATTTACCAGTAATAAATTAACGTGTGTTTTTTCTGGGGGTGCCAAGGCCAGACTCCCATTTCTGCTTGACAGCAATGTCGGGCAAAAGTTAAACAATGCCGCCAAGAACAAAAATCAAAACCAAAAAACTTAAGATGTTTTTTGGTGTTGTTCATTTTAAGGAATTTGTATGCGTTGTATTAGTATATGTTGTTGTATCCTAAACTGGAATGTTAGAAAATTTACTACAGTAATGGCCAAAGTAATTTGTCAATATTACTATAGTAGGATTACCACAGCAAATTACCATTCATAAGTTAGTACAATTTACTGTAGTACCTTTTCTATAGTATGGTTCAAAAACACTGTAGTATTTACCAGATAAATGTTACAACATTTTCTATAGTAAATTTACTATAGTATTTTTTCATGTGGGCAGCATGGCTCACCTGCTAAGGATATTGTGCTGTGTCCTGGTTAGGAAATGTGTAATTTCAAGCCCAGTCTAAAGTAAGGAGTTGATGTTTTTTTGCAGATATGTTACTTATATGCATCAGAATCAGAATCAGAATGAGCTTTATTGGCCAGGTATGTTTACACATACGAGGAATTTGTTATAGTGACAAAGCTCCACAGTGCAACAGAATGACAGCAACGGGACAGGACACAGACAACAAAAGAACAATATACAAATAGGCAATGTACAAAATAGCAAAAACACTATGCAATACAGACAATCGTGTGTGTACAGGTCTGACATGTGCAAATTTGAAATGGAAAAACAAAAAAAAATTATATATGTATGTGTGGTGAATAAATAGTTGTAAAATAGTGTTGTGTGTTCCATGTTAATGTCAAGTGTTCATGAGATGGATTGCTTGGGGGAAGAAACTGTTCCTGTGTCTGGTCGTTCTGGTGCTCAGAGCTCTGTAGCGTTGACCAGACGGCAGCAGTTCAAAGAGGGAGTGTGCTGGATGTGAGGGGTCCAGAGTGATTTTGCCAGCCCTTTTGCTCACTCTGGATAAGTACAGTTCTTGGAGAGTAGGGAGGGTTCTACCAATGATTCGCTCAGCAGTCCGGACTACCCTCCGTAGTCTTCTGAGGTCAGATTTGGTAGCTGAGCTGAACCAGACAGTTATTGATGTGCAGAGGACGGATTCAATGATGGCAGAGTAGAACTGTTTCAGCAGCTCCTGTGGCAGGTTAAAACTTCCTCAGCTGGCGAAGGAAGTACAACCGCTGCTGGGCCTTTCTCACAATGGAGTCTATGTGAATGTCCCACTTCAGGTCTTGGGAGATGGTGGTGCCCAGGAACCTGAATGACTCCACTGCAGTCACCGTGCTGTTCATGATGGTGAGTGGGGGGAGAGCAGGGGGGTTTCTCCTGAAGTCCATGATCATCTCCACTGTTTTGAGCGTGTTAAGCTCCAGGTTGTTAAGACTGCACCAGACAGCCAGCTCCTTAACCTCCTGTCTATAGGCAGATTCGTCACTGTCCTGAATGAGGCCGATCAGTGTGGTGTCGTCTGCAAACTTCAGGAGCTTGACAGAGGGGTCTTTAGATGTGCAGTCATTCGTGTAGAGGGAGAAGAACAGTGGGGAGAGAACGCAGCCCTGAGGGGCTCCAGTGCTGGTGGTGCGGGTGCTGGATGAGAATTTTCCCAGCCTCACAAGCTGCTGCCTGTCTGTCAGGAAGCTGTTGATCCACTGACAGACGGAGGTAGGGACGGAGAGCTGTGTCAGTTTATTCTGAAGGGTGTCCGGGATGATGGTGTTAAAAGCAGAGCTGAAGTCTACAAACAGGATCCTCACATAAGTCCCTGGTCTGTCCAGATGCTGCAGGATGAAGTGCAGTCCCATGTCGACTGCATCATCCACAGACCTGTTTGCTCTGTAGGCAAACTGCAGGGGGTCCAGTGTAGGCCTTCAGATAAGCCAAAACCAGTCTTTCAAATGATTTCATGACCACAGACGTTAGAGCCACAGGTCTGTAGTCGTTAAAGGGATAGTTCACCCAAAAATGAAAATTCTGTCATGATTTACTCACCCTCAAGTAGTTACAATCCTGTATGAATGTCTTTGTTCTGCTTAACACAAAGGAAGATATTCTGAAGAATGTGGGAAACAGAGCAGTTCTGGGGCACCATTGACTTCCATAGTATTTTTTTTCCTACTATGGAAGTCAATGGTGCCCCAAAACAGCCTGGTTACAAACTTTCTTCAAAATATCTTCCTTTGTGTTCAGCAGAACAAAGAAATTCATACAGGTTTGGAACTACTTGAGGGTGAGTAAATGATGACAGAATTTTCATTTTTGGGTGAACTATCCCTTTAAGTCCAGTAATTTTGGGTTTCTTTGGGACGGGGATGATGGTGGAGCGTTTGAAGCATGAGGGGACTTCGCACAGCTCCAGTGATCTGTTGAATATCTGTGTGAAAATGTGGGCTAGCTGGTCAGCACAGGATTTAAGGCAGGCTGGTGACACACCATCTGGGCCTGGTGCTTTCCTTCTTTTGTTCTTTATGAAGACCTGCCGCACGTCATCTTCACTTATTTTCAGTGCAGGTGTGGGGGAGAGGGGGGTTGCTGGAGGTGTTAATGGTTGTGTGGAGAGGTGTTCAGGGCGGGTGTGGGGTGTTTTTTCAAACCTGCAGCAAAAGACATTCAAATCGTCTGGCCTTTACGTCGCTTTGTTTGCTTTCTTTTGTTGTTGTTGTTATTTTTGTACTTTTGTGTATTTACATTTTTGGCTGTGTGTAGCTGTATTAACCTGAATTGAATGTTTTCTATTTTGTATTTAATAAATTGATTTGAAATCCCTTTGACTACTGTACATTTTTGACAATACATACATTAGTTATGTTGTGACTGCATCCATTTCAGATGTATAATAACTGTTTTCCCCAAAGACCCAAGTATTGATAGTGAAACAGATGTACTGTTGTAGATCAGGGGTGCCCAGCATAACTCTGCAGGAAGGTAGATCTCCAGGACCAGGGTTGGGCACCCCTGTTGTAGATTAATAGTGCGGGCCCTGTGTGGGCCTAGTGAGGGCTTCCTGGGGGCTAAGCGAGGGCTGCCCATGCGGGGCCAACATTTTGCCAATGAGCAAATTATCAGGGGCCCTGCGCTGACAGCCCGCTGGGGGCCCTTAGACTAGCCCTAAGTGGGCCCCGTAAAGGGCCACCACAGGCCATATTGATAATTATTCAGTACTACCATTTTTGTTTTGGACATGGATTTTTCTGAAGTACTTTGAAATACCATGTAAATAGTAAATGAGTATGATCATTTAGTACCATAATATACATTAAAGTGCCATTGTACTACCATTTTTTTGGGGGGCATGTGCCATGACTTTAGCATGCTTTTGGACATGTTTCATGCTAATACTATACTTTTTGGACATGGTAGTGTTATGTTCAACAAAAACACATACAAACAGAGCTTCGGGTGAATGCTAGTTTACTCAAAGAAGTTCGGCGGCAACAGAACGGAATACGGTACAACTGTGAAGCGTGCGCATCAGCATGACTCTCCTGCTGATTTTGAACTTTGCCCATTGTTAAAGAAATGATCAGTCTATAATTTGAATGGTAGGTTTATTTGAACAGTGAGAGACAGAACAACAACAACAACAACAACAAAAATCCAGAAAAACGCATTTCAAAAAATGTATAAATTGATTTTATTTTTTAATGAGTGAAATAAGTATTTGATCCCCTATCAATCAGAAAGATTTCTGGCTCCCAGGTGTCTCTTATACAGGTAAGGAGCTGATATTAGGAGCAATCTCTTAAAGGGAGTGCTCCTAATCTCAGTTTGTTTCCTGTATAAAAGACAACCTGTCCACAGAAGCAATCAATCAATAAGATTTCAAACTCTCCACCATGGCCAAGACCAAAGAGCTGTCCAAGGATGTCAGGGACAAGATTGTAGACCTACACAAGGCTGGAATGGGCTACAAGACCATCGCCAAGCAGCTTGGTGAGAAGGTGACAAAAGTTGGTGCCATTATTCGCAAATGGAAGAAACACAAAATAACTGTAAATCTCCCTTGGACTGGGGCTCCATGCAAGATCTCACCTTGTGGATTTTCAATGATCATGAGAACGGTGAGGAATCAGCCCAGAACTACATGGGAGGATCTTATCAATGATCTCAAGGCAGCTGGGACCATAGTCACCAAGAAAAGTTAGTCACTTGGGAAGTCGTGGCCTAATGGTTAGAGAGTCGGACTCATAATCCAAAGGTTGTGGGTTCGAATCTCAGGTCCGGCAGGGATTGTAGGTGGAGAGGTGAATAACCAGCGCTCTCTCCTCCTTCAATACCACGACTGAGGTGTCCTTGAGCAAGACACTGAACCCCCAACTGCTCCCCGGGCGCTGTAACATGGCTGCCCACTGCTCCAGGTGTGTGTTCACTTAGGATGGGTTAAATGCAGAGAATACATTTCACTGCCGGTTATATACTCTCTATATAATCGTGTATGTGACAAATAAAAAAATAATATTAAATAAATAAAAAAAAAAAAAAACAACACTTCGCAGTGAAGGACTGAAATCCTTCACTGCGAGGTCCCCCTGCTCAAGAAAGCACATGTACAGGCCCGTCTGAAGTGAAATGATTCAGAGGAGAACTGGGTGAAAGTGTCGTGGTCAGATGAGACCAAAATCGAGCTCTTTGTACTAGGGCTGCTCGATTATGACAAAAATCATAATCACGATTATTTTTGGTCAATATTGTAATCACGATTATTTAACACGATTATTTGCAGGGCCATATAACCAAAAAAATTTATTAATGTAAATCTAAAGTATTCAGTTAACAGCCTAGAAATTGAATAATCAAATGTAAAATAAAACGGTGTAGTCTTCACTGTAAGAATTAAACTTCCTTTGTTTCTTATTAAAGCTACAAAAGACCTTCTGTGAAGAGCAGTGAGTGATTTTGAATTTGTCTTTTGTTGTTTGATTAATATTAAGCACACAGTCGTCAGCAGGAATATAGCACGCTGTCACTTTAAGAGCCGCACAGATCCAGGTTACTGTTACATGCATATTTTCAGTATCATCTGTTTACATTCATTTATTCCATGGTCTGTCTGAATACTCGATTCTGATTGGCTGGCAGGTGTTGATTAAATTCGTTTAACTGCACAGGTAGTTCCAGGTCAGTTTAATCACCGCTCCATATTAATGCGCTGCTTTAATTGATGCACACTAACTAACCAACAAGCATCACTTGCTGGCGCACACACACACACAGAGAGAGAGAGAGAGAGAGGTCGGAGATCGCAGATTGTGCTGCACACAAACACAAACTCTTCCCCGCGATTTTTATTACTAAAATAAAAGATAGATACTAGATCGCTACATTATATTCCCCAGCAATGAGGTGATAAAATCAAAGTAAATTGAAGTAACGTTAATTGTTTGTAGAGAGAGATGCGCAGATGCAGCAAGCAGGTAACTTACACACAACTGTCATCTCTCTCTCCCTCTCAATCGAAAATGAATTGAAATACATGCTATAATTCATTCAAATAAATGTGATCTTACCGCACTATTTCATCTCTGTGTCTGATTTGAAGCGGGTAGAATGCTGATCTAACGAGCCGTAACTGACAAAAATAACCGTCATTTTTACCCATTCGGTCAAATAATGTGCTGCAAGGAGCAATACAAGTTTTAACTTGTCTATAACTTGGCAAATGACCATGGAATAAACGGGATAATCAACGGCTAGCCGTGCATTAAAGGATTTAATTAAGTTCTTAGCCTCCACGTCGTGCATTTACAGTAAAATCCTTTAATGCACGGCTAGCCTTTGATTATCCCTTACTTATTACATAACCGATGAGGGTTTACGTGAATAATCACTAAGCGCTGCATTTTGACACATTTTTGCATGTATTTGACCGTTTAGGTGCATATGTTCAGCTAAAGGATGACTTTACATGTCTGTGCTCTGCTCCGTCTCTGAGCGCATACACAAATATCCCCCTGAGGAACAGCGCAATCTCTCTTTCGCACTTTTTAAAAACATTAATAAATCTAATCAACTTTAATAACTCAAGCATGTCCCATTTTGCAAAAGTCACGTTACATGATTTTACTGATTTACACGTGAAAATGGGCTTTTATGGAGGAGTGAAAGCGCACTGCTGGAAAGGGGGCGGAATGGGGCACCATAATCATTTTATCTCGATTATTGTATTTTCATAATCATTGGAGGCCGAAATCAAAACTGAATTTCGATTAATTGCACAGCCCTACTTTGTACGGTGGACTAGAGTGCTCAACGCGCTGCAAATAGAAAAACACCTGCAAATTAAGAAAACAACTTCGTCAATTTTACAACACACAAGCTGCATTTGCTCACAACACAATCAAATAAAGAAACGCAATGCGAATAGAAAAAAACACCTGCAAATTAAGAAAACAACTTCATCAATTTGGATCTACGGGGACAGGACAACTGCACCACACCAAAGGGACGATGGACGGGGCCATTTACCGTCAGGGCCAGGGCATTGAAAATGGGTCGTGGATGGGTATTCCAGCATGAAAATGACCCAAAACACACTGCAGAGGAAACAAAGGAGTGGCTCAAGAAGAAGCACATTAAGGTCCTGGAGTGGCCTAGCCAGTCTCCAGACCTTAATCCCATAGAAAATCTGTGGAGGGAGCTGAAGGTTTGAGTTGCCAAACGTCAGCCTCGAAACCTTAATGACTTGGAGAGGATCTGCAAAGAGGAGTGGGACAAAATTCCTTCTGAGATGTGTGCAAACCTGGTGGCCAACTACAAGAAACGTCTGACCTCTGTGATTGCCAACAAGGGTTTTGCCACCAAGTACTAAGTCATGTTTTGCGAAGGAGTCAAATACTTATTTCAGGAGATCACGTGACCCTTCGACAGCGATGCACGCATAGTCTTTCGCTCTGATCACTTTGTCAAATATTATATAATCCTGTCAGTAAATTTCGAACCACTCTGCATTGGACGCATCATGAGTATTTCAGCACTCAAGGGCGATCGGAAAGGCGAGATTGAGCAATCGCCAAAGAAGAAAAAAATCAAAGATTCCACCATCTCCAGAGAGGATCTCGACGATGCTATCGCTAACGGTATCAAGCTAGCATTAAAAGAGCAGCAAAGCACTTTGGATTTGGTTGTGACTTTGGCAGTAAGAGATGCGGTGGACTCTGTGCTAATTCCAACATTGCGTGAACTGCGTGCGGACATACAAGCGACTAACAATTCTGTTAAACAGCTGAAAGCGGAGCTTGAGGCGCTAGCTACCGTGGCGAAGCAGACACGTGACCGGGTTGATTCCGTTTAAGTAGCTGCACGTGAGGATAGGAGGACAGTCACAGACTTAAGAAATCAGCTGGAGCGACTCACCGAGAAGATGACAGATATTGAGGATAGGAGCAGGAGGAATAACGTACGGCTGGTGGGGTTGGCAGAGGGGGGCGGAGGGCTCCAATGCGGCTGGTTTCCTCAGAGTTAATCTTTCCAAGTGGATCCCTTCCTTGAGGGACCGTAACATCGAGATTGACCGGGCACATCGCGTATATGATGGAAGGAAATACTCTGATCGGCTGCGCACTCTCATCTTCCGTGTACTAAGATGGCATGACAGATCGGAGATCCTGAAAGGTGCTCGGCAGGCTTATTCGTGAAATGCACGCAGGACAATGTCACACTACTATTTTTTCCCGACTTTAGCCCAGCCACAACCATCAAGAGAAAGGCCTTTAATCCGGTTTTGAAGATGATGACAGCGCTTGGTCTCCAGCCCTTCCTCACCTATCCGGCGGCAATTAAACTACGGCACAAGGGTGTGCAGAAAAGTTTTGACTCTCCTCAGAAAGCGGAGGATTTTATCAGCTCCCTGTCGGAGAGGAAGTCATATGCTGAGGCTCTACAAGGCAACGGAAAAGCGGTGGCCATCATCTCTTCGACCCGGTGAGAGGGGCTTGAAGGTCAGGATGGAGGCGATCCCAACTGCCTGGGAGAAGATGGTGGCAGGGTGGAGATGGATACTTGCTAAATCTCTTTTTCTTTTTTTTTCTTTCCTCTCTCCCCCTGGGATACTGTTTCTATTTATTCGACACAGCTGTCTCTTTGCTGGTAAGACTAACACCCTTTTTTCTTTTTTGGAGGGGACTAATGGAGAGTAGGTTTAATTACAAAAAATTTTTGGCTAGGTGAGCCTTTTGGAAGACATGTCTTGCGTTGAAGTGGACCGGTCACGTATCATTACCATTTTTTTGTTGCTCAATCAGACCTACGTTCTCTGTAATGTGCGGTCTGAGTTGTTTCCTGTTTATAGTTGTTCCTTGTTCATGTTTATATATGGTTTTTAATTTTTACAACAGACATTCATATTTTTATTTACGTTACCTTATTTCTAAAAGGATTTTTCATCTAGGTAGTTTGGTATCTAGAATGCGCAACAGCGTTTACATGCTATCTACAGAATGGGAATGCTTTTTCTTGTCTTCATTTGCTGAATATAGTTTTGGGATTATGAATATTGTAATGATTTTATAAACAATACATTGTTTAATTTAGCTCTTTGGTTTAATCTTTATTTTAGCTTTAGGGAATCTTACGATTTGATATTGATATGATCAATTGATATTAATCAAAATGTCCAACTTATACCTTATTTAACAATCGTCCAGCGAGTTGTTAGATTTCAGTATATCTGAGAAATTCTGTTTATTCTCGTGGCCACGATATAATAATACAGAATTATTTTAATAACCTTATGACAGTTATGAGCATAGGTAACGTAATCTGGGCAACGTTTTGATTTGAATATTACACAACAAAACACAGAACACTTCTCTATAAATCAAACAAGAGTTTATTTGCTATCTTACTAAAATACATGAACTAAGCTAAATAACATAAAACAAAATACATACAAACAGGCAATGAATTGTTGCAATTGAGAATGATCAAAATATAGCACTGTTTTGCTATTTCCACAAGATTTTACCCGTGTCGATCATCAAGAGGAGAACTCTATTATCCTTACTTTAGAGATAGATACGACCAGTTCAGCCACTTTATAGAGATTTTGTTTGATACTTGCTTTTAAGTTGAAATGATGCTGTGTGGCTTGAAGGAATCCCGCTCGTCGTTGCGTGATGTCACTCTGGGGATGTCCTTCTGTTGTTGCTTGGTTGGCTCTGGGGCTGTTTTACGCTCTTGAGTTCCTTTCGCGTAGCTTCAGACTTTCAAGGGTTTCTTCAGAGATTTGACTGAGTGTTGGTTCAATGTTCAAACTCGGCCTAGATGTTAAAGGCTAGAGCTCCTTTGGAGTAGCTCCAAGTTTCAAGAATACGCGCGATTTCGAGCAGAGAGAGCTGGGAGTCAGTATTTTAGACCGTGGTTTTCGGTCCCTCCCACTCGATGCTCTTCCAATGAAATAGTTCCTGGGGGCGGAGCCCCGCCCACATGGATCAATCTTCCGTGCGTAAATTTATCTGCTTAGTTATTTTGTCACATGAAGAAAATATCCTGGCAGATTTCTATATGTGTTAAAATCATACAGTAGGATCAGAAGAGTCAACTTTCACTTACACCAACTTGTTGTTTGTGAAATCAGCTATTATTCAAGACCAAACAACAGGTATTTGGCATACACAAAGTGCCCATATTACTTTTTACCTACTACACGGGTTAAGGCATAGATTAAACTATGCTAAATTCTAAATAATCACACCACGCATGTGAAATTAAACAATAGTGATCGGGAAGATTAGACCTCAAAAGATTCCAAAAATACCATAGATTCCAATAACACAGCAAGCTTATAAATGACATAAAATACACATTGATATATTTTGTAAAATATATTGTATATATTGCTTTTGATAACAGCAACAGGTATTATTTGTCTTTTGGTAAGAAGTTTATGAGAGTTTGGATGTTCTTTGTTCAAGGAGAGAAATTGAGGGGTGTTTCAGTTTGGAATGTGAGAGAAACGGGAGGTCAGGAAAGTCACTGTCCAGGTCATGAGAATGTCACGTTTGTGGAGATCTGGTCTTTCTTAGCTGAACGTCTGCCGTAAAAACGTCTTTTCTTGTTGATAAAAATCATTTAATTATGCGTTAACGATCAGGGGATCCATGACGTTTGTTGTTGGACCATAAGCAGATGTTTCGTCCTGTTCCGGTCGAGTTATGGTTAAGTGATAAGAACCAAGTGAAGTACTGTTTTAAACCACATTCAAGATGCTCTCCTCCAACTTCTTGTTTTAACAACGTCTCTTGAGATAAGGAGGTTTTATGGCAGGAAATCGGAACTCAGGGATGGGCTCGCCATTATGTTCAGGTGTGTGTGCGTTCTACCTTCCCCCAAGGTCTTACACATCCCCCTTTTGCTCGGTGAGGTTCCCATTGCGAATGTCGGCGGGCACTGGAACAAGAAGCAGGGAGAACAGGCACACACAAGACACAAACAACATCTCCATCACCGATTGAATCCTAGTGCAGTGTAAGACCTTGGGGAAGGTAGAACGCACACACATCTGAACATAATGGCGAGCACATTCCTGAATTCAGATTTCCTGCCATAAAAGCTCGTTATCTGAAGAGACTTTGTTAAAACAAGGCGTAATTGGAGGAGAGCATCGTGAATGTGGTTAAAACAGGACTTCACTGGTTTCTTATCACTTAACCATCATTTAACCAAGATGGAACAAGGATCACTGGATCTGAACATGGTCTGGGGATGATCGCTTAAGCAGTAACTCAATGATGGTATCAAGAACAAAGACGTTTTACGACAAACGTCCAAGCTAAGAAAGACCAGATCGCCACAAACAGGACACTCTTATGACCTGGACAACTGACTTTCCTGACCTCCCGTTCCTCTCACATTCCAAACTGAAACACCCCTCAATATCCCTTCTTGGTCAAGGAACAGAACCTTCCAGCTTGTTTCTGTTTATTGGCTTTGCTAAAAAGACTCAAAGACTTTTATAAAGTGTTCCAAAAGGACAATTGATAGTAGCGACTACTGCTATTCAAGCTATGTTATCAAAAGCAATATATACAATATATTTTACAAAATATATCAATGTGTATTTTATGTCATTTATAAGCTGACTGTGTCATTGTAATCAATGGTATGTTTTTATAATCTTTTGAGGTATAATTTTCTCCTGTAAAGTGAGTATTACACTTATAGCATCATATACATGATGTGTTGTTTCTAATCTTTAACTAGAACCCTTTTGAGTTAGTTTTAGCATGAAAGCTATTAATGTATGTCACATACCTTATATTTGGTTTCATATTAACGGTCAGGACAAATGCAAGAATTTGGTGTGCATGGGAAGTTAATATTGAGTATAATAATGTGTGATTAGAACTTGTTAAAAGATATTTTCTTCATGTGACGAAATAACTAAGCAGATAAATTTTACTGCATGGAAAATGAGCCGTGTAGGTGGACCTCCGGCCAGAGGGACAACCTGGTTGGTGGAAGCCTCTGGGGGTTGAAAGGAAGGCCTCTGACGTCAGTCCCTTTAAAAAAAGCGGATCCCCGCTCTCTCTCTCTCTCTCTGTTCTGCTCGGAAATCGCGCGCTTCTTTGAAACTGGGGCTACTCCAAAAAGCTCGTAGCCATAACATCTGGCCGAGTTTGAAGATTGAACCAACACTTCGTCAAAACTCTGAAGAAACTCTGGAAAGTCTGAAGCTACGCGAAAGGAACTTCAACATCTAAAGCCATAAGAAATCGAAAAGAACTTCGAGCATCAAAGACACCGAGCAACCAGTCAAGCAACAACAGAAGGGCATCCCCAAGAGTGACGCAACGACACGACACGCGGGGTTTCCAACATCCGGGAAACGAAAGACAGATCAGCGTCATTTCAACTCAAAAGCAAGTAGCAAACAACCTTTATTCTGCCGAATCGTGGCGTATCTATCTCTAAAGTAAAATTAAGAGAGTTCTCCATTTGATGATCGACACGAGTAAAATCGTGTGTAAATAGAACAGTGCTAGATTGTAATCATTCTCAATTAAATTCACTGCCTGTGTGCGTGTGTATGTATGTATTTTGTTTTATGTTATTTAGCTTAGTTCATGTATTGTAGTAAGATAGCAAATAAACTCTTGTTTGATTTATAGAGAAGTGTTCTGTGTTCTGTGTGTAATATTCAAATCAAATCTTGCTCAGATACGTTACCTATGCTCATAACTGTCATACGGTTATTTAAATAATTCTGAATTATTATATTGTGGCCACGAGAATAAACAGAATTTCTCAGATATACTGAAATTTAACAACTCGCTGGACGAGTGTTAAATAAGGACGTTTTGATTAATACTAATTGATCATATCCATATCAAATCGTAAGATTCCCTAAAGCTAAAATAAAGCTTAAACAAAAGAGCTAAATTAAACAATGTAAATGATTAATTTTATTACAGCAGGGTAATTTGGGAAAGAACAGGTTAGGAATTTGAGAAGATGTAGGGGTGCATTCCTTAGGACTACTGGCAATTGAGTCATTCCGATTGGTTTAATTGTCAGGGGTTCGACGAGGCGGTATAGGCGTGATCTCAAGCAGGTTGGTTGAGTTCTCAGGTTCGGGTTCTTGGTCGGTTTTATCACGTCGGAAAATGCGTGGGACGCCTGACGTGTATTTGTTGAAAGACTCTTGAATGGCGTTCACTCGCTTGTGTAGGAGGAAGGCCAGTGTCAATGTCACAACGTACCCTACAATAGTAGAGATGCAAAGTGCTGTGTCAGCGGCAGACCAAGACCGAATAATAGGCGCGCCAGCGGGCGGAAGGCGAGCGATAGCTTCTAAAGCTGTATCAACAGGAGTCAAGTCAATAAGTTGCGTTCCTTCCTCCTTGATCCTTTCTTCCAATTCTGGATAGAGTACGAAGGAGTGCTGTTTAAAGAAGGGAGAAGATTTCGATTTCGTCCTGATACTCGTCGTCGGTAAGGGGATACAATGCCAACTCGTCGATATGGAGGATCGAGCCCTTAGGGACAGTGATCCATAATGTTTGGTTGGGCAAGATAATGCGTGTGGCTGTGTCTTGTTGATCGTATGTGAGGGTATCTGTTCGTGCTGAGGTGTTGACCAGCCATCGGTTTCCAATGATTTCGGCTTGCGTTACCTCAACTTGAGAACGTGGTGTCACTTCGGCGGGGCAGCTAGTGTCGGGTCTAATGGATTCTAGGCCGCAGATGCCCTCAGTATTATCGCATACGAAAGGTTTACTCGGGCAAAGGAAGTGTATGTCCTTCGTGCGTGTACACATCCTCAGGTTTGGGACCAAGTACAACTGCTCGTTGCTATCGTGATACGCAACGACTTCAGGAATGTGGATTTTGACATAGGTGTTCCCTTGCCAAAAATCCCACATTCACAACATCTTTGAGCTGGTAAATGCTATTAGTCAATAATGGGCAAACTAAGGAGAAAGGCCAAGTCGCCTGCTTCTGGGTCTACGTACAAGGGAATAGCGCTACCCAGGGAAAAGGCGAGATGGGTTTGGATGGGACTAGCAGGGCCCACGGTGGCCCAAGTTAGGATGTTTTGGACAAGGTTTAAGAGGTATCAAGTAGTGTGGAATCCTACCCATGGCTAAGTTATCAATCGAGGACTTACTTCACGTAGCATGTCGGTCATGATTTGGCGGGTCGCCTCGATCGGTTGATAACGGTTCTCACAACGAGTTACAACGACTTTATTGAAGAGAGTCAATCTTAATTTTGGGACCTGGATTTAAATAATTGGTAAAGGGAGTTCCCTGATGAGGGGACTAGAGGGGAGAGGAAATTATAGTGAGAGTGGAAGAATGAGAAAACTAAAAACAAAGAGAGACACAGGTGAAAGGAAACAACAATACGAGAAACGGCGGCACAAGGACACCGAATGAGGTTAGGCAGCAAACGAGTGCCACGTGTGAAGTAACTCCTCTCTACTAGAGATTGACTCTAGAAGTGCAGCTGAGGAGAGAGTGTAAGTGTTGTGTTTCAACAAGGTCGCTATATGTTTTCCTAACAACAGAAATTATGTTAGTGTGGTGTAGAGCATATGATTGTCGGTCTGTGTCAGTGGGTTTGATCTTCCCCCTTTTCCGGTCGGCTGGAGCTCTAGTGCCTCTTTATCTGGTTTCGATGGACCCATCGAAGGACTGGCTCGCTGCACCCTTGTCTGATTTTGATTCGGTAGGCGACAGGTGAGAGCTTGTCTACAATCGCGTGGGGTCCTGTCCAGTGAGGTAGGAACTTTTTTGACAGGCGATGGGGAGTGTTCTGCTTTGGTTGGGCAAAGCTGTAGTACCACACTTTGTCTCCGACATTAAACTCATGGTGAGAGGCCTTTTGGTCGTAGTAGGCTTTACGACCTTCCGCGCTTCGTTGTAGCTGCTGTTGAGCGAAGGCGAAAGTCGTTCTCAGGTGCTGATGCAACTCTTCCAGGTATTGGTGAGTGGTATAGGCGGTGACGAGGTTCACGTCACCAGGTTGGTACAGCAGGTGTAGCGGTAGCGTCATGTTTCTCTCTGTCATCAATGTGAATGGGGGTACGTCGGAAGACTGGTGAGGGGTGGCTCGAGCAGCCATCAGTACCAGCGGAAGTTTAATATCCCAATCCTTTTAATTGGCGGACACATACTTCTTCAACTTGCTGACCACTGTTTTATTGGCCCGTTCAACTTGACCCGAGGAAATTGGGTGATGGCTTATATGGAGCTTGGCCTGTACACCGAGGAGTTTCCACACTTCCTGCATGATGTCGGCGGTGAAGTGGGTTCCGTGGTCAGAGTTGACCCTTAAAGGCAGTCCAAATCTTGAGAAGATGTGGTTCATTAACAGGCAGGCTGTTGTTTCTGCTGTATCATTGGGAGCTGGGAGGCACTCTATCCACTTCGTGAATTCACAGACCACGGTGAGGAAGTATTTGTTACCTCGCGTTGACCGTGGCAGGGGTCCTACCCAGGCTATTTGGAGGTCTGACAAGGGGAAAATCATTCCTTTCCTTTGCAGTGGAGCTCGGTGGTTTGGGTTTGCCCGTTGAAACTGGCAACACACCAGGCATCCTTTTACGTATTCCACCACGTCTTGCTGCATGCCAGGCCAGTATGCTACTTGCTTGAGTGTTTCATAGGTGGCCTTGGCACCGTGGTGTCCTGTGCATGGTGCATCGTGGGCGTGTGTCAGCATCATCCCCCTTTGGCCGTGAGGGACTACGAGCTTTGGCGTAGTTAGGGGGCACACCGTCTCTCAGATGCAGCATGTGCTTGATTGAGTGGAGCGTGCGGAGCTCGGAGGAAGCAGCTAGGTCGGAGGTGGAAATAGGATGAGTTAAGGTGTCGGAAATGTGAGCTGCCATAGTTCGCAGTGTTCGATCCGGATTTTGGAGTGTGAGGAGATCGTTAGCAGCAAACTGAGGTGGAATGGCAATGTGGGAGGAGGTGGGGGTTTGTACGCCAATGGCGTGTTGGCGGCGGGTTATGGCCGTTACTGAAGGGTTGGGAGGGAGGGCTTGAAATGTCCAGGACTCTCCGTGTAATGCACCTGCTTTGGCGAGGGCATCGGTTTGGTCATTGAGGTCTTTGTCTTGTCCTGGTTGACGCGAATGACCTCGAACCTTTTTCCAATAAACGATAATGTCATGTTCAGTGACAATGGCATCGCCTGCTTGGAAGAGTTCCTTGTGTTTGACAGGCTTGTTGTTAGCTGTCTTGAATCCGTTCTGTTTCCATCCAGCTAAATGGCATGTGACAGGCGTAGTTCGAATCGGTACAGATGAGGATTCTTTGATGTTGTGGGATGCCATTTCAAATGCCATTTGAAGTGTGATGAGGATGGCTGTTATTTCAGCATATTGCGATGAGCGAGGGCCTAAGTTGAATTACTGCTGTGGGCAGGGGTCGTTGTTGAGCCAGACCACTCCCGCTCCAGCTTGTAAATTGCCCTTGTGGTTGTAGGAGCAGCCGTCGACATATGCTGTGGGCATTCCTTCACATACATTCTCCTTGAAGTACCTGTGATTCGTCAGTTGAGGTTGTGGCGGTTCTTTAGGTTCCGCTGGAGTATGCAGCGTGTCCGTTGAACAGTTTTGGCAGGCCGCTAGCCCGTTTCCAAGTGAGGATTTGTATTTTTGGGCATATCTTGCCTCGACGTCTCGTCCTTGGAGTGTCATTAGCCAGGTAGCTATGCGTGCGTTGGTCACCACGCCATCTCTAATGCGTTGACTGTTTAGGAAGGTGACCAGCTGATGACAAGTCTCGATGATGACTTTCTGTGCACCGATGTAATTAGAGAAACGCTGGATAGCCCACACAGTGCAAAGCAACGCCTTTTCGCAGTTTGAGTACTTGCATTCTGGGGGAAGCAGCGTTTTGCTGGCATAAGCGACCACTCGTTTGTCTTTGTCATGGAGCTGGTATAGGCCTGCGCTGAGGCACTGATTGGAGAATACAGCGTCCAGATAGAATTATTTTTCTGGGTCTGGGTAGGCAAGGCACGGAGCAGAGCACAGGCGCTGTCTGAGCTGGCCCATTGCTGTGTCCTGTGTTTCCGTCCAAACGAAGAGTTCATCCTTTTTCAGGAGGGAAGTTAGTGGTCGTGTGATGTCAGCGTAGTTTTCGATGAACTGTCGTGAATAATTGCACACTCCCAGAAAGCTTTGCAGCTCAGAGATGTTAGTCGGCGTCTTTATGCTTTGGATTGTTTGGGTGCAGTTAGACTGTGGCTCGATGCCGTTTCTTCCGACAAGCAATCCGACATAGTTCACCTTGGTTTTGCACCACTGTCCTTTGTGAAGGGCGATCTTGGCTCCTGCCGTTGTCAGCTGATTTAGGATGTGATTGATTTCTTTGAGGTGGTCTTCCACACTTGAGCTTTTCATCAAAACGTCATCTACATAGACAAGGTTGCCTCTGGCTCTGGCGTCAGGGCATGCTTTGTTCAGGAAGATGTTGAATTCTGCTGGTGAGTTGACATAGCCGAAGGGACACCGTGTGAAGGTGTACTGTCGATTGCCAAAGGTGAATGCCAGCTTGTGTTGGTCATCGGGATGGACAGGGATTGTCCAGAACCCGGAGGCGACGTCCAGTGTGGAAAGGATCGTCAAGCCTTTGATTTTTGGAATTTCTTGATCCAACTGTGTCATAGGCCATCGTGACAATGGTACTTGCTGATTCAACTTGCGATAGTCGATGGTGGGCCGCCATTTGCCTTTGGGTTTTAGGACTGGCCATATCGGGGCAGAGGATGTGCTGTTACAGGGCCGGATGACCCCCTTTTCCAGCATGGAGTCAACAATCTCTTGCACTGGCTCGTATGACGCTATTGGAATCTTGTACTGTCGCACAAATGTGGGTGGCGCATTTGGGTTTGTCGGGATGCTCACCGTGTGGATGTTGGTCAGTCCACAATCCAGGGAATCCTTTGCGAAAGAGTCCTTGTATTTGTGCAGAACCTCTTTGAGTCCTTGGCGATCCGCTTCATTGTGGAGGGCATTTGCCTCACTCAGGATCTGTTGAACTTGTGCGTTGAACCCGGCGTAGGGTTCTTCTGAAGTGAGGTCATTTGAGGGGCTTTGGGCCCCGATGTCACCTGTGTAGGTGATTCTGTCGCAGGGTGTGTTGAGACAGCATAGACAGCGAGATGAGTGTCATCTGTTAGTTCTGACCGCCAGACGCTTTCTCTGGACACCGGCAGAATGGATGTGATGGCAATCACTTCATGGGGTTTTGTAAACGTTACGGTGTCGTCGTATTCGTCTGACATTAGCTGTGTGGGTATAGGGCCTATGACAGGTACCATCAGTTCAAAGTCGTGGAACGCCTGGCTGATGAGCCATCCCTGGTGATTGGTTTAGGAACGTGGATGTCTTGGGCCGTACAGTTGTTGAACAACACATACTCAGCACGAGATGACACTTCCATTAGAGGTGTGGCTTCCAGAGTCAGTCCGAGTTTTAGGCAGGTCCTGGAAGGTTGGAAGAAGCCTAGCTTATTGTTGAGCGTTTGGCCAGGTCGCATGTTGAGGCGGATGCTGACATTCTTGCTGTAGGCAGGTATTGTGGCTTCTTGCTCCGTGATCATAGCACATGCATCTGGCATGGTTTGACCGGATTGGAGGTTCTTGAGGTTGACTGACATTGTCAGTTGGTGTGACAGGGGAGCCCATATGATGTCATTTACGGTGTCAATGCAAGCATTGAGCCGGACCAGGATATCCGCTCCAATGTAGATGTCATGCGGCAGGTCTGGGACAACAAGGAAGTAGTGAGTCAGCTGTCTGTTGTTCCATCGTATGTCCAGAGCGCAGATGATCTTGGAGGTGGCCATGGTTGTCGACCAGGGACTGAGAGGGAAGCGGCTGTGCTTAGTGACATGTGGTAGACACTGATGTCTTTGCTTCAATGTTTTGAATAACTTCAGGCTGATGGCTGAGTTCTCTGCCCACAGAGCTAGTGCCGTGTCGGACACTGATGTGCCTTGGACATCTATTGCAGTCATGATTCGAAGGGGGCCTGCGTTTGATTCAGGCTCCTGCAGTGAGCAGAGGAGAGGGTCCTTGTCCTTGCTGTTTGTGCTTGGTCCAGATCCTGGCTTTGCTACTGCATCATCGATCAGTGACTTGGGAACGGTGTCGGTGACTTGACACTGCGACTCGTTGGAGTCTAACGCCTGGCAAGGCAGAGGTTCACGGACTTGTGTCCACATCTTTAGGTGCTTGAAGTCTATTAGAGGTTCGAAGCGATTAAGCAGATCTTTCCCAATGAGGAGTGGATACGTTTTAAGTGGTGAAACGTATACGGGATGGACGAGGTCCATCGATCCCACCGTTAGGTGAATTGGGGCCACATGTTTTAGTTATAGGCCCGTGTGGGAGTATGCTTGAAGGTTTAGTTCACACATTTGGAGTTTGAGGGTTCTGTTAGTCCTCTTTGATCTATCTTGGACTTCCTCCAGGAGTTCGGTAGACATTAGAGTAATGTCGGCTCCCGTATCGAGGAGGGCTTCGACTCTGATGTGTCGTTCGATGATGATGGAGAGGTAGAATTTTCTGGCTATACTTTTCTCAATGAGATCGCCTAGGAGTTGAGGGACTGGAGTTTGGGAGGAAACAGTTAGGATATCAGGGCTGATGTGGCGTTCTTCGGAGGAGTGGCAGATGACCAAGACAGCACTTTCAGGAACTTGAGGGGTTTCGTCAGCAGGTGGTTGTTGGACGCTGCTGTAATTCAGAGCATTAGGTGGTGAGTTAGTGTCTAACTCTGTTGCTGGGTTTTCAAGTGGGGTTTCGTGTCCATCTGAAGTTAGTGTGATTACGCTTCTCTGAGAGTGAGGTGACGGAGTGCTGTTCTCCGTGGCTGGTTGTGTCAACTGGTCGCTGCCATCTTGTCCGGCCCCTAGTCAGGCTGAATCTGGTTTCTCTTTCTTTTCCCATTTCCGATCTTCCTCCTTCCGTTGGAAGAATTCTTTCATCATCATTTCCATCAGTTCTTGTGAGTCGAAACACACTGGTGTCTCTTGTTCCAGTGTGGGTTCAGTTTGAGCTTGGTCAGCTTGGAATCTTTGCGAATTCTTTCGTCGATTCCTTGGGCTGGTTGCTCCAGGGTGAGTTTATCGTCTTCCCTTGGATTCCCATGAGTTTTTCCCTCTTGAGTTTCCAAATGAGCTTGGCAGGTTCCACGATCTCTCCCAATGACTTTCGTGAGGCCTTGACTGGTCCCATGTCTTTTCCCAGTGCCGTCCAGGTGAGCGTTGACGTCCATGTGGTCCATCCCAGCATTCGTACCTCTGTTTAGATCGGGTACCAGTGTGGGAGTCTCCTTCTTTGTTGGACAAGGGTGCATTCCACTCCCTGGGTGGCGGCTTGGCATTGTCTTGGCGTTGAGCGCCCTCTAGCACCAGCCCTCGACTTTGAGTGTTGAAGTCAAGAACGGCTGGGGTCTTGGCATTTTTTTCTGAGGCCATCTTTTGTTTGCCGTATGCTTTCTGTGCCAAGTCTCGCAACTGCTGAGCATTCATTGTCTGTGGACATGCGAGAACGCCAAAATGGTGGCTTACGCCGGGATGAAGGTTTCGTAGGAAGAGAGTTTTAAAGTTCAGTTCATCCTCCATGTCAGGTTCGTTGCGAGTTCCAAAGTATGCCCGTCTGAGTCGGCTGTAGTAGGCTTGAGGAGGTTCGTGACGTCCTTGTCTCGTCTCCAGAGCAGCCACGAGGCCTTGTTCGGACTCAGGGTCGGAGAACTCTTTAATGAGGGCTTCTCGGAGCAGTTGGTAATCATTCTTTGTGTGAGCAGGCTGCCTGTCCAGGAAGCTGCGAACTTCAGAACTGGATGTTGTTCGAAGTAAGTATAGTCTATCTTTGTCCATAACATTAGGTCGCATTTCCAGATGGAAATCTATATCTTGGAGTCACACTTGGACATTTGGGCTATTTGGCACGCTTGGGGTGAATTTGCCAATGTTCCTGGCGAGCTTGTCGAGGTATTTTAGGTCCAAGCAGTGCGATGATCTGTGACTGGCTGCAACAGATTCTTTTGGCTGAGGTAACGTGATGTAATGTTCTCCAGAGTGAGTTGGTGAATGTTTCAACACCACCCCCTCCATATTTTTCTCACGTGTCAGTCCAGGAACAGGTGACCCGGTCCTGCTCGGCAGGAGTGATGTCGGTGTGCGTCGTGTCCTTGGTGGCTTGGTGGTACTCTTCTTCATATGTTTTGGGAGTGTCCCATCGTCATTAATCTTTGGACACATGTAAACCTGGTTTTATCCTCCTTACTACAAATTGATTTGTTTGCTAACCCAAGTTTGTGTCTTCTTAATGATGATTCTGGTCTCTGTATAAGCTTAATACAAAAGAGAATGTTGTTTGCTGGTTTTATGGCAGCGAAGAAGACAATAATACAAGAACTGGTTTACGCCACACATGTGTGGAAAAACATATTGGATCCATAGCCACCTGCAAATAGTAACCTGTGAATGTACAACAGCGTGAATTAATGCTTGGCAGTGTTTTTCCTCTAATATATGTGATTATATAAAGGAACGACTTGTTGTGTTTTTTTTTCTCCATCTCTCTCTCCCTTTTGATTGGACTTTTTGAATAGGGAGTATACGTTCGTTGTTTTGTTTGTTTTGAATGGATATTGTGTTGTGATGTTGTGTGTGAAAATAAATAAAAAATGTTGATAACAAAAAAATACTTATTTCACTCATTAAAATGCAAATCAATTTATAATTTTTTTGAAATGCGTTTTCAGGATTTTGTATTTGTTATTCTGTCTCTCACCGTTCAAATAAACCTACCATTAAAATTATAGACTGATCATTTCTTTGTCAGTGGGCAAACGTACAAAATCAGCAGGGGATCAAATAATTGTTTCCCTCTCTGTATATCAAAGTCTCACTGTCATACCATGTTTTTTTTTTGTTTTTTTTTACATGTACCATGCTAATGCCATGTTTTTTTCATGGTAATGTCATGTTATATATATGTCATATATATACTGTATATATGACAGTACCACAATATTATGTTTTTGAACCATGCTAAAACCATGTTTATGGTTTCATGATAATTTTGGACATTCCTTGGAATTCCATATTTAAATTAAGTACAAACCCGATTCCAAAAAAGTTGGGACACTGTACAAATTGTGAATAAAAACAGAATGCAATGATGTGGAAGTTTCAAATTTCAATATTTTATTCAGAATACAACATAGATGACATATCAAATGTTTAAACTGAGAAAATGTATCATTTTAAGGGAAAAATAAGTTGATTTTAAATTTCATGGCATCAACACATCTCAAAAAAGTTGGGACAAGGCCATGTTTACCACTGTGTGGCATCCCCTCTTCTTTTTATAACAGTCTGCAAACGTCTGGGGACTGAGGAGACAAGTTGCTCAAGTTTAGGAATAGGAATGTTGTCCCATTCTTGTCTAATACAGGCTTCTAGTTGCTCAACTGTCTTAGGTCTTCTTTGTCGCATCTTCCTCTTTATGATGCGCCAAATGTTTTCTATGGGTGAAAGATCTGGACTGCAGGCTGGCCATTTCAGTACCTGGATCCTTCTTCTACGCAGCCATGATGTTGTAATTGATGCAGTATGTGGTCTGGCATTGTCATGTTGGAAAATGCAAGGTCTTCCCTGAAAGAGACTACGTCTGGATGGGAGCATATGTTGTTCTAGAACTTGGATATACCTTTCAGCATTGATGGTGCCTTTCCAGATGTGTAAGCTGCCCATGCCACACGCACTCATGCAACCCCATACCATCAGAGATGCAGGCTTCTGAACTGAGCGCTGATAACAACTTGGGTTGTTCTTGTCCTCTTTTGTCCGGATGACATGGCGTCCCAGTTTTCCAAAAAGAACTTCAAATTTTGATTCGTCTGACCACAGAACAGTTTTCCACTTTGCCACAGTCCATTTTAAATGAGCCTTGGCCCAGAGAAAACGCCTGCGCTTCTGGATCATGTTTAGATATGGCTTCTTTTTTGACCTATAGAGTTTTAGCCGGCAACAGCGAATGGCACGGTGGATTGTGTTCACCGACAATGTTTTCTGGAAGTATTCCTGAGCCCATGTTGTGATTTCCATTACAGTGGCATTCCTGTATGTGATGCAGTGCCGTCTAAGGGCCCGAAGATCACGGGCATCCAGTATGGTTTTCCGGCCTTGACCCTTACGCACAGAGATTGTTCCAGATTCTCTGAATCTTTGGATGATATTATGCACTGTAGATGATGATAACTTCAAACTCTTTGCAATTTTTCTCTGAGAAACTCCTTTCTGATATTGCGCCACTATTTTTCGCCGCAGCATTGGGGGAATTGGTGATCCTCTTCCCATCTTGACTTCTGAGAGACACTGCCACTCTGAGAGGCTCTTTTTTATACCCAATCATGTTGCCAATTGACCTAATAAGTTGCAAATTGGTCCTCCAGCTGTTCCTTATATGTACATTTAACTTTTCCGGCCTCTTATTGCTACCTGTCCCAACTTTATTGGAATGTGTAGCTCTCATGAAATCCAAAATGAGACAATATTTGGCATGACATTTCAAAATGTCTCACTTTCAACATTTGATATGTTATCTATATTCTATTGTGAATAAAATATAAGTTTATGAGATTTGTAAATTATTGCATTCCTTTTTTAATCACAATTTGTACAGTGTCCCAACTTTTTTGGAATCGGGTTTGTATTTAATGAGCCTAATAATCATTTAGTACTATAATAGATAGCACTTTACCATAGTGATCACATTTTATCTTATATTGTGTATCATGGTATTCTATTAAGTGCCTTTGAGTCCCACTTAAGTAACTGGTTATGATACAGTACTATACGTTACATGTAACAGCACCATGATCTTACCGTCTGTACAACCACAGCCCTTTTTTATAAAGCTCTGACCCTCAACTTAAAGTGAAGTCTCTCAAATACACGTAAACACACTTTCCTCTTTGGAGGATGTGGGGAAAGATTCCTGCAGACAAAGATGAAAGATTCATGGTTGTGCTGGCTGAGTAGCAGCAGCTAGAATATCAGATTAATGACTAATTCAGAGAAATCCTGTTCAGATATCCAGCCCAGTTGCCTAAGGTCAAATCTTTACCCGAGACCATTTACCACTTTCTCAATAACAACAACAAGAATCAGGTTAATCTCAACTTTGTTGAGATTTGTGCAAATAGCAATGACATGAACATCTAAGAGATTACCTAGCACTCCTGTTATAGAAAGATTTGCAACCTAAACCACAGGATTTTTCTGTATTTACCCGCCAAGAGAAAACAGAAAATCAATAACAGCAAAGCCTGACACAGTTCTATTTCCCCCAAATCCCATTTTGGAGGACAGAATGTTATTAGAATTCATAGAAACCCTGTAAATTGGACAGAGCAGGCAGAGTTGGCACTAAACTGCACTGGAGGTAATAGTTAGCAGGCAATATTGCACAACTGTGATCCAATGCTGTTGTGTATGCAGACGGGGATGCAGACAAGGACGTAATATCATTGTAAATTCATGAGGCAGTGACTCTAGCTTGTTATTTAACATCTCTAGAGTCAATGTCACTGAGCCCTGGGAGAAAATAAATGACTCAATGGAATTATTTACCTCCATGTAATACTGGACAAATGATTCCTTCATACCCCTTCTCTTGCTTTTTCTGTAATTCATAGGGTTATTTAAATATACAACCCCAAATCAGAAAAAGTTGGGACAGTATGGAAAGCGCAAATAAAAAAAGAAAGTAGGGATTCCTAAATTTACTTTGACTTGTATTTCATTGCAGACAATATGAACAAAATATTTCATGTTTTGTAATACATTCTTTCCTGTCATTCAGACCCGCAACACATTCCAAAAAAAGTTGGGACAGTAAAGTATTTACCACTTTGTAATGTTGCCATTCCTTTTCACAACACTTAAAAGACATTTATGGACTGAAGACACCAAGTGATGTTTCAGGTGTAATTTTGTCCCATTCTTCCTGCAAACAAGTCTTAAGTTGGGCAACACTACGGGGTCTTCGTTGTCGCATTTTGCGCTTCAAAATGCGCCACACATTCTCTATTGGAGACAGGTCGGGACTGCAGGCAGGCCAGTCAAGTACCCATACCCTCTTCCTCCGCAGCCAGGACTTTGTTATGTGTGCAGAATGTGGTTTTGTATTGTCTTGTTGAAATATGCATGGACGTCCCTGGAAAAGATGTCTTCTTGAAGGCAGCATATTGTGCTCCAAAATCTCTATGTACTTTTCAGCATTAATGGTGCCATCACAGAAGTGCAAGTTACCTTTGCCAAGGGCACTGACACAACCCCATACCATGACAGACCCTGGCTTTTGGACTTGTTGCTGGTAACAGTCTGGATGATCCTTTTCTTCACAGCACACGGCGTCCATTCCACCAAAAAAATACCTGAAATACTGATTCATCTGACCACAGTACACGTTTCCATTGTGTGATGGTCCATCCCAGATGCCTCCGAGCCCAGAGAAGTCGACGGCGCTTCTGGACACTGTTAACATAGGGCTTCCTTTTGGCACAGTACAGTTTTAACTGGCATTTGTGGATGTAACTACGTATTGTGGTACTTGACAAAGGTTTGCCAAAGTAGTCCTGAGCCCATGTGGTGATATCGCTTATAGATGAATGACGATTCTTGATGCAGTGCCGCCTGAGGGATTGGAGATCACGGTTGTTCAGCTTAGGCTTGCGCCCTTGTCCTTTACACACTGAAATTCCTCCAGATTCCTTGAATCTTTTAATTATGTTATGCACTGTTGAAGGTGAAATATCCAAATCTCTTCCTATCTTTCTTTGAGGAACATTGTTTTTAAACATTTCAATAATTTTCTCACGTATTTGTTGGCAAACTGGCATTCCTCGGCCCATCTTTGCTCCTAAAGGACTAGACCTTTCTTGGATGCTGCTTTTGTACCAAATCATAATTACAATCATCTGTTGACATCAACGGTTTCAAATCACATCATTATTTAACCAATTTACTGCGTTACTAGCCCTAAATTGCTCCTGTCCCAACTTTTTTTGGAATGTGTTGCAGGTCTGAATGACAGGAAAGGATGTATATTTACAAATAACATGAAGTTGACCAGACAAAACATGAAATATTTTGTTCATATTGTCTGCAATGAAATACAAGTCAAAGTAAATTTAGAAATCACTACTTTCTTTTTTTATTTGCGTTTTCCATACTGTCCCAACTTTTTCTGATTTGGGGTTGTATATATCTATACACACACACCATTCAAAAAAGTTTGGGGTTGGTAACATTTTAAATGTTTTTGAAATAAGTCTCAACAAGGCTGATGACAAAACCTAGTAAAAACAGTAATATTGTAAAATAATATTACAATTCAAAGTAACAGTTTTTTATTGGACTATATGTTAAAATGTAATTTATTCTTCAGTGTCACATAATCCATCAGAAAGCATTCTAATGTGCTGATTTGCTGCTCAAGAAACATTTCTTAGTATTATCAATGTTGAAAACAGTTGTGCTGCTTAATTGGTGGAAACAATATTTGGGAAAAAATTTTTTCAGGATTATTAAGATAAACAAAGTTCAAAACTATTTATTTGAAATAGAAATCTTTCACAACATTATAAATGTTTTTTTTTTGTTATCAACAATTTTTTTTTTTTTTTTTTTTCACAAACAACACAACATAATATCCAAAATAAAACAAAACAAAACAGCAGACACATACTCAACATTTCAAGGTTCAATCAAAAGGGAGGGAGAGAGGGAAGGACAACAAGAACACAAAAGTTACTCCTTTAAATAATCACGTATATTCAGTAAAAAACACTACCAAGCCTCAATAGTTGAAGGCCTGGCCCCACCGACTCGCGCCGTTGTATATTCACATGAGACAATTTGCAGAAAGCTACGAATCCAATATGCCTCTCTACACATGTGTGGTGTAAACCAGTTCTGAATTATTGTCTTCTTCACAGCTGTAAAACCAGCAAACAACATTCTCTTTTGCATTGAACTAATACAGAGACCAGAATCATCATTAAGAAGACATAAACTTGGGTTAACAGACCAATCAATTCTCCGTAATGATGACAAAACCAGGTTTACATGTGTCCATAGACTGATGACGACAGGACATTCCCAAAACATATGCAGAAAAGTGCCCGATGATGTCAGGGTTGGGGATGAAGGGATGAGGCGAGGACTCAATGGTGCAGGAGATGGGCTTTTTATTAGTAAAAAATAAAACAAAAGAACAAAAACTACCCCGTAGGGGAAAAACAGGACAGCTGGCAGGCTTGGCAAGGCAGAACACGACACGACACGACACGACACGACACGACACGTTCAAGGACATTCGACGACGAACCAGCACGGGACTGCAAACACAAGGAGATTATAAAGGGAGCAAATGAGGAGGGTAATGAGGAAAACACAGGTGGGGCAAATTAACCAATAATCAGGTAACAAGATGGGTGGGGTCAAGACAATTGACATGAGAGCACATGGCACACAGAAAACTAAGACAAAAGCCATGTGCTCACACAAAACAAAAACACAAGCACATGGCCAGCAAAACAAATCACCAGCCATGTGCAAAACAGGACATGAACACGCAGCTAATGAGAACACTCATAAGCTGCGTGTTCACACAAGACATGACAACATAAAAGCACGCAGCCAATGAAAAACACGAGCTGCGTGCCACACAGCACAAGACATAACATGAATGCACGCAGCCGATAAAAACACGGACTGTGTGCAACACCACACACACAACACACGTGGACAAGAGAGTGCGCGGCCGAGCGAACTCGAGCCGCACGCTCACACGGTGAGACAGAACATGGAGCGCAAGTGTCCGAACCCCAACACGAAACCGAAACAGCGCGAGTGTCTGAACCCCGACACGAAACCGAAACTCAAGACATGAGTGCCGGGATCCGAACACCACGCTCCAACACAAAACGAGGCACGCAGACAAGAGAGCGTGCGGCTCGAGCACACTCGAAGCCGCGCACTCACATAAAAACAGGACATGAAGGGAGTGCCAGGGCTCTGTCACAAAACCATGAACAACACTAGACCGAAGTGACAGAACCCTGACAGATGATGTAGTGTTACATATATGGCAGTTAAAATTTGACTGTAGTTTCATTTTAAATCTTTTGTAAGGAGTTATGTATGCTCTATGAATGACTTTGAAGTGAATAAGACGATGACCCAGATTTTTAGATGTTAAACTGAGATTAGACCACACTCTCTCCCAGTTGACAGATAAATTAAGATCAGATAATTCCCTATTCCAAATAGTTTTAATAGAAAGAGGTTTTGTAATACAATCAATAATTTTATTATATATTAAGGAAACAGATGGCCGACCAGCAGATGGTGCAATCCAGTCCCGCATAGGATGAGAGGAAATGGAAGACCAAGGAACGCCATACGCTTTGAGAGCAGAACGTAATTGAAGAAAAACAAAATATGCAAATGCTGGTAGACAAAATTTGGCTCTCAATGCCTGAAATGAATAGAGGCCCTGGTTATCATACATATCACTGCACGTGTTCACACCTAAAGAGGACCAAGAGGGTTGGACAAATGGACGATTTCCACATACAAAGTGAACAGTTAATGGTTAATTAAGTGACTTTATGAGAATGATTACAATGAAAACTCTGAAAATGCAAAATGAAATTTCAAACATATTTCATGTAAGCTTAATTTACAATCACTCTCTGGGGCCAGAGTTGTCTATTGTGTTGTCCACAAGGAGGAAGCCAGAGTCCTGCGGGCGGGTACACGCAGGTGAATTGCTAATATTTGATTTAATGGGTGGACTGATATTCATGTGTAGGGTGTGGTGTGGATGCAGGCCGGACGGTGACAAGCACGGGCGGGTTGCGGGTCCAATAACCAAGACTATTTTGACTCGGTCCAGTACATGCTGAGCAATGTAGCCAATCGTGCTGCCACTGATTGACAGCTGTACTGATTATATTAAAGGGAACGCTCTTTGCTTGCTTTCTGTATTTACTCTATTCACAATTTGAATAAAAGTTTTAATAAATTAGTTTTGTCTACATCATGTAGGAGATTTAATGCAGGTGCGGTTCGGGTCCCAGTTTTTATGTCAAATGGGTTAGGTATGGGATTAAATTAGTGTTGCTGTCAGATAACGTGTCAGGTGTTCTGTTAATTACTGCGATTGTGGGAAGATAATTTCACCAGCCAAGAAAGGTGAACGAAAATGCCTCTCTGTGATTTCACCACGAGGCATCGCTTAATTACAGATCTCAGGCTTCTGGAGGGGATGTAGATTTGTAAGAGTGAGTGGAAGTAGGAGGGTGCCAAGCCTGTGGCTGTTCTGTACGCAAACATCATGTCTTGAACTTGATGCGAGCCGCAACCGGTAGCCAGTGCAGGGAGATGAAGAGAGGTGTGAAGTGGGCCCTTTTGGGCTCATGGAAGACCGGTCATACCGCTGCATTCTGAAACATTTGTCGAGGTTTGATTGCACATGATGGAAGTCCAGATAGAAGAGCACTGCAATAGTCCAGCCTAGAAATGACAAGGGCCTGCATGGGAAAGAAGTTGTGCAGCATGCTCTGTTTGGAAGGGGCTGATCATCCTGATGTTCAATGTAAACCTGCATGATCAAGCTGTTTTTACAATATGGTCCTTGAAGGTCAGCTGGTCACCAAAGAATAATTTTTGATGAACCTAGCAGGATGATGAAATCATGCTGTAGAGTCGGAGTGGCAGGGAAAACGAGAAGCTCAGTCTTTGCCATGTTGAGCTGCAGGTGATTCATCCATGCCGAGATGTTTGCCAGGCAGCCTGAGATCCATGCAGCTACTATTGGATTGTCTGGTTGAAATGAATGATAGAGCTGTGTGCCATCAGCATAGCAATTGTAGGAGAAACCATGTGTTTGTATAATGGGTCCCAGTGATGCAGTGTATATGGTGAAGAGGAGGGGTCCAAGAACTGATCCCTGAGGAACCCCTGTGACCAGTTGATTTTCTTTGGATACCTCTCCTCCCCAGGGAACCTTGATAGACCTACCTGTGAGATAAGATTCAAACCAGTGGAGTGCAGATCCGGTGATGGTAGACAGGATAATTTGATGATTCACAGTGTCAAAACTGGCAGATAGATCCCGCAGAATAAGAACTGATGATTTGGAATCAGCTTTTGCTATCTGCAGGGCTACAGTGACCAACGGCAAAGCACTCTCAGTTGAACGGCCGCTGCTGAAACCTGATTGGTTAAAGTTCAGTTGGTCATTCTGTGAAAGAAATAATGCAACAATGGCTGTGTTCGAAATGACATACTTGCTTACTGCCCAGTACACAGCGCATACTGCCTATTATTTTTTAAAGAATAGTGTGTGAAACAGTATACAATAAGCAACAAATGTTTCAGAGTAGTATGCTTATTTGTCACATGACAAACACAAACATTAATTCAGCACAGCTGTCAAAGTTATTGCCTTACAAACAAATGTGCTAACTATTCTTTTACAAAGGCTTGTTAATAAGGCTTCATATTAGTAAACAATGCTATATTGCCCAATTGAACTCATTTCATAATTGAAGAACTTTACATAGGCTATTGGACTGAACTGAATGAGCTGTCTTTAAATGAACTATGATATTTTTGGCAGTTACACTAATTGGAAAGAGTGATATATTCTAGTTACACTAAGTGCAAATAATGATAAATTCTGTTTACACTAAAATAGCAGCATTTTCTTTAGCAACAGGTGTGTAAATAGTAGTAAGGTGGCAGATATTTAGCCTATACTTCAGTACTGTAGTACATTATAAAACAGTATGCAATAACATATTGAGTACAAATTATACATTTTATTTGATGAACGCCACTTTATTGGGACAAAAACCTACCTACAGCTAAGCACACTGTATTATTAATGAGGCGTTTAATTTCTACTTTTCAAATATTTACTTTTTTTTTTATTGAAAATGAATGCCTTTCTGATTTGGTATGTGATGGGAAAAGGAGTTGCACGAGTTTGTCAAAAGGCGGAATCGAACTTGGATCGCTCGCATCAACAGCACACATCTTGCATCTTTTACTCACTGCACCACTGATTCTACAGAAATACACGAGTCTTTTGCAGTGCTGTTTATCACAGCCAGGCATTGGTGCGTGCACGGAGTTTGTGTAAATAGCCTCTGCTAACAAATTGGTCTATTTGTCCTTAGAGTAAATACATTCCATTTCTTTTTAGAGCTGCTTGACAACAGAATTTAATTCTGTTTGCTTAATTGAAATATTAAGCTTATTTATACATTTTATTTATATATTATTCTACTGCAATATTAATATTATTATGTAATATATTTGAAACAATGTATAAAGCGCTATAGAGATAAAGGTGACGTCATTTGACTTGATCGGAAAAGTGCCATAGAGATTAAAGTACAATTTATGCCCTACAAATGATATTGTTTTTAGATGCACGGCGATAGTTTGTAGTTTACATGTATATGTATATACGTACATATACAAGTGTAACATTTATAATTACTATTCCCCGCCTCCAGTTCACTCACGCGTTTGAAGATGAAACGTCACATGGAGCGCGTTGCGTTCTGGGAAACAGTATCCCACGCAGTGTCTTCAGATGCATACATCAAATTTCAGCAAATGTAGCAGGTAATCTGGGCATTCCATGCATACAGAAAATTCACATACTATTCATAGTATTCACACAGCATACTGCAGTATAGTAGGAGTTGTATGATAGTATGCCATTCGGAACACAGCTTCTGTACTGATTTCAGTGTACTTGAGTTATATTTAGCAGATTCTGGCAAATATAGTAGGTCATGCGGGTATTTCATGCATACAGAAAATTTGCATATTATGCGCAGCATACATACTGCATGCTGCAGAAATAGCAAGAGTAGTATGACAGTATGGCATTTCGAACACAGCCTGTGTCTATAAAGGTGTGAACCAAATGGTCCATACCATTAGAATAACAAAGGAATAATATTCCTCAAGAACGTCTTGTAGATTGCAGGATCTCCAGCGGGAAGGTCCTAGCAGTATTGTTTCTAGCCCTTTTGTCTAAAATTATATCCCACAGACAGAACTTTGGGAGAAGATAGGATTCATACAAGGGCTAATATTGTTTGAAGGAAGACATGCTAACATTGCTATTGAAGAACTGCTACACTACCATCTTCAATAAATTCTTCTCCCCACAAACATTTTGGTCAAGCCTACTTAATTTTTTATTTTAGAAAAATCTAGTACATCGGTGAGCCACCCAAAAGACTGCTCAGCAAAAATACAGTAAAGATGATGATACATGGGGCAACGTTTTAGTTTAGAAGGGGTAGTATGCACTGGCCTGTCTAGACAGATATTGTTTTGACAAGAAGTTAAAGTGGATAATAAAGTGTCAGTTGCTGTATTTACATCCAGAGATGTAATGTAAGAAATGGGTGGGTGAGGGAAGAGAGGATAACACAACAGAAGATGGAAAGGTAAAAGGGAGTGTAGGTTTTGCCTAAAAGTAACTGGTAGAGGAATTGGTGGCACACAGGCAGTAATATGTAGGTTAAATATAATAAAAAAATGAGCAGAGATGTTTAGAGGTTTTACCAAATGTCGTCTGTGATACAATTGCATGTGTAAATTAAGTCAAGCTGGTTGCCTGATTTGTTAGTGCTTGTGGTGGTAAGCCATTTGAGATCAAATGAAGCTAGGAGTGGAAGTGGAATTTTGCAGTGTAAGGCTTCTCCAGATAGATTTCGAAGTCACCAAAGACTACAAGTGGACTGCCATCCACAGAGAATGAGGACATCAGCCCATACAGCTCCTCTATAAATGTGCCCAGTTGACCAGGAAAGCGATAAATCATTACAATATGGAGTTTAAAAGACTTATGAGCAACTAATGATTTCTATGCATAACTCCATATTATGTATGTAACCCACACATTTGACTATCATGTACTAATCACTCATTGTGTATGTCTTTTTGAGAATGAGAATGATCTTTATTGCCAGGTATGTTTACACATACGAGGAAGTTGTTATAGTGACAGAAGCTCCACAGTGCAACATAAAAGACAACAACAGGACAGGACACAGATAATAAAAATAATCATATACAAAATAGGCAATGTACAAAAAAAAGCAAAAACAATATATAGTATAGACAATTATGTATGTACAGGTATGATATGTGCAAATTTGAGATGTAAATAAGTATGTGTGATGAATAATGTATAATAGTGGTATGTGTTGTGTGTTCCACGTTATTGTCAAGTGTTCATGATATGGATTGCCTGAGGGAAGAAACTGTTCCTGTGTCTGGCCGTTCTGGTGCTCAGAGCTCTGTAGCGTCGACCAGACGGTAACAGTTCAAAGAGGGAGTGTGCTGAATGTGAGGGGTCCAGAGTGATTTTGCCAGCCATTTTGCTCACTCTGGATAAGTACAGTTCTTGGAGAGTGGGGAGGGTTGTACCAATGATTCGCTCAGCAGTCCGGACTACCCTCTGTAGTCTTCTGAGGTCAGATTTGGTAGCTGAGCTGAACCAGACAGTTATTGACGTGCAGAGAACAGATTCAATGATGGCGGAGTAGAACTGTTTCAGCAGCTCCTGTGGCAGGTTGAACTTCCTCAGCTGGCGAAGGAAGTACAACCTCTGCTGGGCCTTTTTCACAATGGAGACTATGTGAGTGTCCCACTTCAGGTCCTGAGAAATTGTGGTGCCCAGGAATCTGAATGACTCCACTGCAGACACAGTGCTGTTCATGATGGTGAGTGGGGGGAAAGCAGGGGGGTGTCTCCTGAAGTCCACAATCATCTCCACAGTTTTGAGCGTGTTAAGCTCCAGGTTGTTAAGACTGCACCAGACGGCCAGCTCTTTAACCTCCTGTCTGTAGGCAGACTCGTCACTGTCCTGGATGAGGCCGATGACTGTGGTGTCATCTGCAAACTTTAGGAGCTTGACAGAGGGGTCTTTAGATGTGCAGTCATTGGTGTACAGGGAGAAGAGCAGTGGGGAGAGAACACAGCCCTGAGGAGCTCCAGTGCTGATAGTACGGGTACTGGATGAGAATTTTCCCAGCCTCACTTGCTGCTGCCTGTCTGTCAGGACAGTCTTTCAAATGATTTCATTGCCACAGACGTTAGAGCCACAGGTCTGTATTCATTAAGTCCAGTACTTTTGGGTTTCTTTGGGACGGGGATGATGGTGGAGTGTTTCAAGCATGAAGGGACTTCACACAGCTCCAGTGATCTGTTGAAGATCTGTGTGAAGATGGGGGCCAGCTGGTCAGCACAGGATTTCAGACAGACTGGTGTCACACCATCTGGGCCTGGTGCCTTCCTTCTCTGTTTTTTTCTGAAGACCTGGCGCACGTCATCTTCACTTATTTTCAGTGCAGGTGTGGGGGAGAGGGGGTTGCTGTAGGTGGTTGTGTGGAGAAGTGTTCAGGGCGGGTGTGGGGTGTTTGTTCAAACCTGCAGTAGAACTCATTCAGATTGTCTGCCCGTTGTTGATTCTCCAGAGTGCTGGGGGATGGTGTCTTGTAATGGTGATGTCTTTCAGACCTTTCCACACTGAAGCAGAATCCCTGGAAGATAATTTGTTCTTTAGCTTTCCAGAATAATTCCTCTTTGCCACTCTGATCTCCTTTTCCAGTGTGTATTTGGCCTGTTTGTACAATACCTTGTCCCCCTTCTTGTAGGCATCTACTTTGGCCTGACAGAGCTGTCTGAGTTTTGCAGTGAACCATGGTTTGTCGTTGTTGTAGGTTAAATGAGTCCTGGTAAGAATACACATCTTCACAGAAACTGATATATGATGTTACAGTCTCTGTGAGCTCATCCAGATCATTTGCAGCAGCTTCAAAAAACAGACCAATCAGTGAGGTCAAAACAAGCTTTTAAATCTTGCTCTGCTTCATTAGTCCATCTTTTAACAGTTCTTAATACAGGCTTAGCTGATTTCAGTTTCTGCCTGTAGGTTGGTATAAGATTAACCAAACAGTGATCAGAGAGTCCTAAAGCTGCCCATGGGACAGAGTTATATGCCTATTTTATTGCTGTGTAACAGTGATCCAATACATTACTGTCTCTGGTGGGACATGTAACATGCTGTCTGTATTTTGGCAGTTCATGGGAGAGATTTGCTTTATTAAAGTCCCCCAGAATGATTAAAACAGAGTCTGGGTGTTGTTTTTTCTGTCTCTGTGATCAGATCAACGAGTTTCTGTACAGCTGAGCTCACGTGTGCTTGCGGTGGAATGTAGACACTCATGAGAATGAACGAGCAAATCTCCCGCGGCAAGTAGAAAGGCTTACAGTTAATGAAGAGCGTTTACAGATCAGGACAGCACATCTTCTTTAACACTGTTACATCTGTACACCACCTCTCATTGATGTAGAAGCATGTCCCCCCACCGTGTGATTTCCCTGTTTATTCTGCATCGCGATCTGCTCTGATCAGCTGAAAGCCTACTATTTTTTTTACTGCAAAACTCATGTGCGGGGCTCCGTAGTGTTTAATTGTTTGACTGTTTAATTCTTTGAACATTTTATGCTGTCGGTATACAGTGCCTATAGAAAGTCTTCATATCCCTTTATTTTTCACATTTTGTTATGTTGAGTTATGTTAAACTGCTTTAAATTACTTTTTTCCCACATAAATCTACACCCCACTCACCATAATGACAAAGCAAAAACTGGATTTATCACAACTTTACAAATGTATTAAAAAGGAAACACTGAAAAATTAGTAATTTAAAGCAGTTTAACATAATATCACAACATAACAAAATTTGAAAAAAAGATTAAGGGGTATGAATACTTTTTATAGGCACTATGTTTTTGTGAAGTTATGCCTTTACTGTACAGCACTTTGGGCAGCAGTCACTGTTTTAAATGTGCTTTAGAAATAAAACTGCATTGCCTTGCCTTGCCTTTACGGAAGAAAAAATGAGTACTGAGAACAGCCTTTGAACAACTACAGTATCTCCGGTCTCCTCTAATCATAAAGTAACTGCCAATATGGTTCATAAGAAGGACCAATCACACTGTTTCCAGACCACCTTCACTGTATACACTGATTTTAAGAGTCTAGTCTGCATCAAAAACCTCGCATGAAACTCAATTTATCCTGATTGAAACTAATATACCTCTTCCTCAAAATGTTTTGAATCTCTCACACCTACACCACAACACCACCTGAACCGGCTAAAGTTACACGACCATCCATAAATAGAGAGGTAGGAGGACACACAGAGAGAGAGAAATAATGGCTGTGAAATGCCTCATTGATTTTGACGGTATTGTAGGATGAGGAAACTGTCGGGCTTTAATCGAGACAGAAGTACAGCACAGTCCACAGGCAGCTGAGGAAACGCCTGGGGGCTACTGGCTATTGCTATTAGTGTTGAGGATCCAGACCTGCCTTTCTGGAGCAACCAGTTTGAGATCCTTATACAGATACACTCAAACACAATTTTTTTTTGTCAATTTACAGCCCTATATGTATGTGTGTGTGTATTTTTTATATATATATATATATATATATATATATATATATATATTATAGAGAATAATGATAGTATTTGCAGGAATTCGCTCAACAAAGGTTGTATCTAGTATGAGTAGAACAATTTATTAATTAATTAAAGGGATAAAAGTTTATGTTTATCTGCTTACCCCCAGGGCATCCGAGATGTAGGTGACTTTGTTTCTTTAGTAGAACACAAACTGAGATTTTTAACTAAAACCGTTGCAGTCTGTCAGTCATATAATTGCAGTCAATGGTACCCATGGCTTTGAGAGACAAAAAAATCATACACAGACAAAACCAAATTACACCCTGCGGCTCGTGACGATATATTGATGTGTAAAGACAAGAAACGATTGGTTTGTGCAAGAAACTGAACAGTATTTAAATAATATTTTACCTCTGATACACTGCAATGTGCAACTTTTTTGGGGGTGAACTATCCCTTTAATTAGCCTAATTAATTTATTACTTTTTATTTGATTCATTTAATTAATTTTATTATTATTTGTGTGTGTGTGCATGTGTGTGTGTGTGTGTGTGTGTGTGTGTGTATATTTATATGTTGTCTGTGAGGTATTGTATGATGAAGCCAGAGACAATTTTCCAATGTGGATAATAAATTAAAATAATATATAATCAAATACTAAAAAATAAATATAATAATATATACAAAATATAAATAATATTTTATTAATTTAAATGTTTAATATATATATATATACAGGTGCTGGTCATATAATTAGAATATCATCAAAAAGTTGATTTATTTCACTAATTCCATTCAAAAAGTGCAACTTGTATAATGTATACATTCATTCCACACAGACTGATATATTTCAAGTGTTTATTTCTTTTAATTTTGATGATTATAACTGACAACTAATGAAAACACCAAATTCAGTATCTCAGAAAATTAGAATATTACTTAAGACCAATACAAAGAAAGGATTTTTAGAAATCTTGGCCAACCGAAAAGTATGAACATGAAAAGTATGAGCATGTACAGCACTCAATACTTAGTTGGGGCTCCTTTTGCCTGAATTACTGCAGCAATGCGGCGTGGCATGGAGTCGATCAGTCTGTGGCACTGCTCAGGTGTTATGAGAGCCCAGGTTGCTCTGATAGTGGCCTTCAGCTCTTCTGCATTGTTGGGTCTGGCATATCGCATCTTCCTCTTCACAATACCCCATAGATTTTCTAAGGGGTTAAGGTCAGGCGAGTTTGCTGGCCAATTAAGAACAGGGATACCATGGCCCTTAAACCAGGTACTGGTAGCTTTGGCACTGTGTGCAGGTGCCAAGTCCTGTTGGAAAATGAAATCTGCATCTCCATAAAGTTGGTCAGCAGCAGGAAGCATGAAGTGCTCTAAAACTTCCTGGTATACGGCTGTGTTGACCTTGGACCTCAGAAAACACAGTGGACCAACACCAGCAGATGACATGGCACCCCAAACCATCACTGACTGTGGAAACTTTACACTGGACCTCAAGCAACGTGTATTCTGTGCCTCTCCTCTCTTCCTCCAGACTCTGGGACCCTGATTTCCAAAGGAAATGCAAAATTTACTTTCATCAGAGAACAATACTTTGGACCACTCAGCAGCAGTCCAGTCCTTTTTGTCTTTAGCCCAGACGAGACGCTTCTGACGCTGTCTGTTGTTCAAGAGTGGCTTGACATGGACCCTGAAACCCATGTCTTGCATACGTCTGTGCGTAGTCGTTCTTGAAGCACTGACTCCAGCTGCAGTCCACTCTTTGTGAATCTCCCCCACATTTTTGAATGGGTTTTGTTTCACAATCCTCTCCAGGGTGCGGTTATCCCTATTGCTTGTACACTTTTTTCTACCACATCTTTTCCTTCCCTTCGCCTCTATTAATGTGCTTGGACACAGAGCTCTGTGAACAGCCAGCCTCTTTTGCAATGACCTGTTGTGTCTTGCCCTCCTTGTGCAAGGTGTCAATGGTCGTCTTTTGGACAACTGTCAAGTCAGCAGTCTTCCCCATGATTGTGTTGCCTACAGAACTAGACTGAGAGACCATTTAAAGGCCTTTGCAGGTGTTTTGAGTTAATTAGCTGATTAGAGTGTGGCACCAGGTGTCTTCAATATTGAACCTTTTCACAATATTCTAATTTTCTGAGATACTGAATTTGGGGTTTTCATTAGTTGTCACTTATAATCATCAAAATTAAAAGAAATAAACATTTAAAATATATCAGTCTGTGTGGAATGAATGTATACATTATACAAGTTTCACTTTTTGAATGGAATTAGTGAAATAAATCAACTTTTTGATGATATTCTAATTATATGACCAGCACCTGTATACATATACACACATACATACACACACGCACACACACACACATATATATATATATATATATATATATATATATATATACAGGTGCTGGTCATGTAATTAGAATATCATCAAAAAGTTGATTTATTTCACTAATTCCATTCAAAAAGTGAAACTTGTATAATGTATACATTCATTCCACACAGACTGATATATTTCAAGTGTTTATTTCTTTTAATTTTGATGATTATAACTGACAACTAATGAAAACCCCAAATTCAGTATCTCAGAAAATTAGAATATTACTTAAGACCAATACAAAGAAAGGATTTTTAGAAATCTTGGCCAACTGAAAAGTATGAACATGAAAAGTATGAGCATGTACAGCACTCAATACTTAGTTGGGGTTCCTTTTGCCTGAATTACTGCAGCAATGCGGCATGGCATGGAGTCGATCAGTCTGTGGCACTGCTCAGGTGTTATGAGAGCCCAGGTTGTTCTGATAGTGGCCTTCAGCTCTTCTGCATTGTTGGGTCTGGCATATCGCATCTTCCTCTTCACAATACCCCATAGATTTTCTATGGGGTTAAGGTCAGGCGAGTTTGCTGGCCAATTAAGAACAGGGATACCATGGTCCTTAAACCAGGTACTGGTAGCTTTGGCACTGTGTGCAGGTGCCAAGTCCTGTTGGAAAATGAAATCTGCATCTCCATTAAGTTGGTCAGCAGCAGGAAGCATGAAGTGCTCTAAAACTTCCTGGTATACGGCTGTGTTGACCTTGGACCTCAGAAAACACAGTGGACCAACACCAGCAGATGACATGGCACCCCAAAAAATCACTGACTGTGGAAACTTTACACTGGACCTCAAGCAATGTGGATTCTGGACCTCTCCTCTCTTCCTCCAGACTCTGAGACCCTGATTTCCAAAGGAAATGCAAAATTTACTTTCATCAGAGAACATTACTTTGGACCACTCAACAGCAGTCCAGTCCTTTTTGTCTTTAGCCCAGACGAGACACTTCTGACGCAGTCTGTTGTTCAAGAGTGGCTTGACATGGACCCTGAAACCCATGCCTTGCATACGCCTGTGCGTAGTCGTTTTTGAAGCACTGACTCCAGCTGCAGTCCACTCTTTGTGAATCTCCCCCACATTTTTGAATGGGTTTTGTTTCACAATCCTCTCCAGGGTGCAGTTATCCCTATTGCTTGTACACTTTTTTCTAACACATCTTTTCCTTCCCTTCGCCTCTCTATTAATGTGCTTGGACACAGAGCTCTGTGAACAGCCAGCCTCTTTTGCAATGACCTTTTGTGTCTTGCCCTCCTTGTGCAAGGCGTCAATGGTCGTCTTTTGGACAACTGTCAAGTCAGCAGTCTTCCCCATGATTGTGTTGCCTACAGAACTAGACTGAGAGACCATTTAAAGGCCTTTGCAGGTGTTTTGAGTTAATTAGCTGATTAGAGTGTGGCACCAGGTGTCTTCAATATTGAACCTTTTCACAATATTCTAATTTTCTGAGATACTGAATTTGGGGTTTTCATTAGTTGTCACTTATAATCATCAAAATTAAAAGAAATAAACACTTGAAATATATCAGTCTGTGTGGAATGAATGTATACATTATACAAGTTTCACTTTTTGAATGGAATTAGTGAAATAAATCAACTTTTTGATGATATTATAATTATATGACCAGCACCTGTATATATATTAGGGATGTGACGAGATCTCGTGGCACGAGATCTCGCGAGATCTGATGTGTCTCGCGAGATCCGACTGGTCTGACGATATCCTCGCAAAATATTTTTACAATGTTCACATTAGAGCTGCACCATTAATCGTTACCCACGCGATCTTCTTCTTGAATGACAACGATTCAGCTATGTCTATTTAGACTGTTTCACATCGTGAGTGTCAGTGGAGCATGAGAAGCAGGTTTTGTCGCTGCCCCTGTAGATGAATCAGAGGGTCGCCATCATCACGCTTCCGATGCGAATGCTGTCATTCACTGATATGGGCGGCGACAAAACACGCGCTGCTCAAGCTCCACTGACACTCGCGATGTGAAACAGGTGTTAAAGACATTCAAATCTACATTCATGCTGCTGCTGATCCAGAAAGAGCAACACAAATAGTCTTTTCAACCACACATCATTATTTCTGTGTTACAGACATTAAAATTACAAAAGTACTGGGATAAAAGTTTATAGTTTGGGTATAAACACTTATTGTCTACAGTAGCGATCAAAACGAAAGGATCTTAACACTTGTATTGTAACGCTTATCTTCCGCCAGGAGGTGGCGACAACCCGTTTAAAAAATGTATTTGACATTGAATCATTCATTCAGGAGATTCCAATAATGAACAAGTCTTTATGAACTGAGACACTGACTCCTTCATTGATTTTTTTTTTTTTTGTTCAAATGAATATATATATTTTTAAAAGACTTAAGCAATGAACATTTTTGTCATGTCAGAACCACTAGTAAATTACGTCATTTTGTGAGAGAATTGTGATCTCCAATTTATAAAAAAAAAAATTGTGATTCTCAATTTATCCAGAATTTAGCCTACATGTTGTTTATTACTGCATATAATTCATTTAAAGTTTAATTTCATAAAGTATAAGTTGATTTCAAAATGCACCTACATTTTTTGCATTTTGTGTTTTCCTCATGTATTTCATCATTGAGGATTATTCTTGTCTCGTCTCGTTCGTGAACCCAGTCTCGTGTCTCGTCTCGTCTCGTGGGATAAGTGTCTCGTCACACCCCTAATATATATATATATATATATATATATATATATATATATAGAGAGAGAGAGAGAGAGAGAGAAAATTATAATTAATAAAATATTATTTATATTTTGTGTATATATATATATATATATCCATGAAGTAAAACTTGAAATGAAAAAATCAACGCTAGCATTTTTAAAGCTATCTGAAATATAGCAGAAATTAAAATTAAGCTTGAAAATATTAATAATAAATGACAAAATTATAAAGTAAATTTGCGCAGGTTGACACAGAGTGTCTCTACATCGCTTACGTTAAAGGGCTTCAACAAGAGAGGGCAGAGCTCATAAATGACTATTAATTCTGTCGTCTGTAATCCATCTCAATCTGCTCATCCTGCCACAGTTAAAAGGTAAAGTCTATAATCAGGCGATGGACAGACTGCATGAATAAATACTGCAAGATTAACTAGCCACTGGACATCAGTAAAGAGAGGGGGCTAATTGCTAATGCTTTAGAGCTTACCAGCCGGCCAAATACACGGCCTCGGAGTGCAATGAAAGATAAGAGCTTTCCCATAAGAAATGATGGAAATACACTGCATTAACCACTTAATGGATATACAGTAATAAATAACATTAACCCTTAACCATAAAACATAAGGTCACTGTGACTTTAATGAATAAGCAGTTCACTGTAGGCAAGTTATCAGTTTGTTGTGTGTGTGGATGTTGCGCCACAGGGTTGACCCAACCATCAGGAACAGAGCCAATTCCACTCATTATGTCGCTCATCCATCAATCAAACACATCAAGCTGCCATTACGCCATAAGACCCTGACCGAGGCAGTGGGCCTCAGGAGGGGTGACCGTGTCCATCTACAGTTGACTGGAGCTCAGTGGCTTCCAGTTGGACACTATATGAATGACTGTAGTCACATAAATTAACAAAAGACTTCTAATGAGGTTGGGAAAGTAACAAACTTTAAAAGACAGTAATTTTATGATTTTATTGTTATATTTATAGGGAAACAATGATGTTGTAACACAGGCCAAGTTCTAACCCATCTTCCAAGTAAACACCCCAGCTCAATGAGTCTGAGGTAAACATTAAAGGAATAGTTCACCCAGAAATGTAAATTTACTGACCCTCAGTCTATCCCAGATGTAGATGAGATTTGGAGAAATTTAGCATTACATCTATTGCTCACCAGTGGATCCTCTGCAGTGAATGGGTGCCGTCAGAATGAGTCTCCAAACAGCTGATAAAAAACATGACAATAATCTACAACTAATCCACACCACTCCAGTCCATCAATTAATGTCTTGTGAAATGAAAATCTGCATGTTTGTATTTAACAAATCCATCATTATGCCATTTTAACTTTAAACTGTCAATTCTGGACAAAATATGAGTCTGTAATCCATAACACTCCCACCAGTGAAAAAGTCCATCCCCTGTTGTTTTATCACATCAAAACCAACCAACATATTTCTTCAGAACTGTTTTCACGTGTAAACGTTTTTTGATCTGTGCATATTTCTCTCCTGGTTCAGATGAGATGACTTTTCACAGGAAAACACATTATTATGGATATAGGACTCATATGAAGTAAAAAAAAAAACATTTTAATGGTGGTTCCCTATCAGTCGGTCACTCCGAGTCACGTCGGGTGACCGACGAATTGGGATCTCCCTTAGAGAGACCAATCCACTTCGAGTGTAACTAAACGAGCCAATGCACATTGGCATGTGATTATTGCATCCAGCTGCTGCTGATCACAGCGTGAGTATAAGTAGGCAGCAGGTGCAGCGCATATTCAGCTTTTCGCTTCGGAGCAGAGTGGTTACATCGTTCTGCTCCTGACTTCTGCTGACGAGTGAATTCAACGAGTTGAGCACACTCTTCGGAAGACTCTCGTGCTGGCGGTACGGCGCCTCAGTGGCGGTGGTTCTTCCTGTGTCGAGTGGATTGCACACATCAGGTTGCACTACCCCCTGTTTGTGTTGCAGGCGACCATCTCCCCTGTGCGCTTCAGCACATTAAAAGAGCTTTTCCCTAAAAGAGCATTCATGGGTGCGTATTTTTAAAGACGACATTGCATCTGGCAAACTTGACGTTACGTCTTTGTAAAGACAAGTTGGGTTTTGCTACAGACAACGTGTCACCCGTGCGTTTCTGGATGCGGTCGTTACCTGGTGCCGGGTGATGGTCACGATCGCTGCCTCACGTGCCTGGGCAGTAAGCATGCTGAGGTGGGGTTCGTGGATGAGGCATCTTCTCATGGTGGGAAGATGATCATCTTGGAGTTGCGGCCAGGCTCTGTTACCTCGGCAAAGGGGCGGAGCTTTGTTGCCTCTGCCTCGATCTGGTTCTCGTTCTGGCTGCAGACAGACGAGGACTACTTCAGGTGGTGGCACGGATGGTCTGAGGATTACAGTGGTTGCAAACCCTCCAGGGAACCAACCCTTGAGGGACCGTCGCTCCACTTGCACTCCAAAACCAGTTGAGCTGCCAGTGGAACGTGCTGGACCCTCTACAAGGGGCGTACCAGCAGTATCCCTGGTGCTCCTCCCGATGACCGGATGTCGATCGCTGCATCGGAGGGTGAGCTGGAGCTTTCTGGGGAAGAGGATTCGGCTGCGCTGCTGCTACGGCAGTAGCAATGCCTGAGTCGGATCCAGAATCACGGCTATGCTTTCCCGGGCCGCTGAGAGGGTAGGGCTCGAGTGAAGACCTCCACCGTGTCCCGAGCCCTCAAGGTTGGACGACTGGTTTCTCGGGGTAGTTTGTGCTGGTTCTCAGCACCCTGCCCCGGTGCCTCTCTTCCCGGAGGTGCATGGGGAGCTTACAGGTTGTGGATGGCACATTTTACTGCCAGAAACTGACCTGCTAGCTCCTCCTCCCTCACCACCCTCGGTGGTGGTGCAGCTAGGGGGTATACGGGGCCCCCCCGGTGGAGCGGTCGGTTGCGACGGTTGCAGGGTAAACCGTGCTTCCTCTTCCGGGCCTGTAGGTACTCGTCTGGTCTGTCCGGTGATGCTTATGTGACCCGTGGAGAAGCTGCCAACCGCTTACGCTACGGCGTTACTGCAGGTTCTCCAGGCTAAAAGCACTGGGAGACATGCACGAGGGTGGTCACGATCCAGAAGTTCTGAAAGAGCTTTGTACCACTTCTGGCCTCGCGCTACGAGCGACGAAGGTCATTGCATGGTCTTTGGGTCGTGCGATGTCCACACTTGTGGTCCAGGAGCGTCACCTGGCTGTGTCTGGTCGACATGGGGATGCCGACAAAGTTCGGTTCCTCAAGGGCCCTGTGTCCCAGACTGGCCTCTTCGGCGACGCAGTCGAGAGCATGGCCCAGCAGTTCTCGGCTGCGTAGGAGCAGACTGAGGCGATCCAACACGTCCTGCCCAGCGGGCAGCTGCTGCAGCCACCCGTCCGCTGGCTGCAGCGCCCCAGCCTGCTCGTCGCCGAGGGCGGCCCCTGCGTCCGTCCCTGCTCCCGCACCACATCCGCAGCAGCCTCCAGAAGCAGTGCCGTTGAGCTGGGCATAGGCAGGCCGCCCCGCCCGTCCTGGCCCCCGTCAAACCTGGCGGTGAGCGGAAGAGCAAGAGGCCTCAGGACGGGTGACTCAGAGGGAAAGAGGACTGCTTCGGGAGATGGTGGATGCACCTCTCCCTCCCCCGGAGGAGGGCCGGGCAGAGAATATTTGGTTTAAAAAAAAAATAAAAATCTCGACAAGAAGCGGTTCTCTCTGCCTCTGGGTCCCAAGAGGGCATGAAGAGTCATGGACGGACCAACACCAGACCACACTCTTCTCCCTCTCTCGCCAGCAGGCAGCAGTGGGTGGTTCGAGAGCGTCATCAAGGGTCCTACTCACGCACCCTCTGCCAAACTGTGGAACCAGATAAGTGTTGCACCGCACACTTAGACCCCTCTTTGGTCCGACACGGGCCGGGTCCCTGCGTTTCACCTCGCTGCCCCACCGCGGGTACGTCGGTGGTCCCGCAGGTACCGCTTGTACAGTGTCTGGGTGCCTGGACCCAGCTCGTCTCGCTGGCTCCTGTGGACCATCTGACTCGGCTACGCGATTCAGTTCGCCCGGCGTTCTCCCAGGTTCCACCTCACAGCAGTAAAGGCTTGTGTGGGGAGATCACTGTCCTATTGGCGAGGGACGTGATGGAGCCGGTCCCTCCAGCCGATATGAAGACAGGGTTTTACAGCCCTTACTTCACTGTGCCCAAGAAAGGCGGTGGGTGGAGACCAATCTTGGATCTGCGCGTCCTGAACTGGGCAAGCTTCCATTCAAGAGACTCACGCAGAAGTGCATCTTCGGGTGCATCCGTCCCTGAGATTGGCCCATTTGAGCCGTTGCAGACAGTCGAGCTGAAGTTTCTTTCAGACTCCGCTCCTACTTGCATTGGCCTCCATCAAGAGGGTAAGGGACCTGCATGCATTTTTGGTCGGCGATTCGTGCCTAGAGTTTGGGCCGGCCCAGGTAATCCTGAGGCCCCGGCCTGGCTATGTGCCCAAGGTTCCCACTACTCCCTTCAGGGACCAGGTGGTGAGCCTGCAAGCGCTGCCCTCGGAGGAGGCAGACCCAGCCTTAGCTTTGCTTTGTCCCATCCGAGCATTGAGATGCTACGTTGACAGGACGCAAAGCTTCAGGACCTCAGACCAGCTCTTTATCTGTCACGGAGGCTGGCAGAAGGGAATGCCGTCTCCAAGCAGAGGATGGCCCACTGGATAGTGGATGCCATCACCCTGGCTTATTAGGCACAGGGTGTGCCCTGCCTGTTCAGGTTGAGAGCCCACTCTACTAGAAGTGTTGCATCTTCCTGGGCGTTGGATCGTGGCGCCTTGCTGGCAGATAATTATAGAGCTGCGGGTTGGGCGACCCCTAACACATACGCTAGATTCTATAGCCTTTGTGCTAGATTCTATAGCCCGGTCTCCTCCTGTGTTCTCACCTCAAACGGGTAGAAGCACTGAGAGGCTCCGGTTTCAGGTCGGCTTGCTAAAACTGCTCCAGAGAGTCCATACTGTAGACCTTGTCGAGCTCATCCGTCCCCTCGGCAGCCAGACGTGGCAGAGCATCTGGCGCCAGGCCCTCACTCGATGAATCTGTGAGAACCGGTAGAGGGCTGGGGTCCATATGTAGAGACCTAATTGGATCTCATATGTGTAAAGTCCACGGTATAGCCTCAGAGCCCGTGTTTCCCCGGCAGACATTCTGCCAAGAGGCTACAATCACCTCTAATCTTCCATATGCACCTAAACGGTTGTTCATATGCGTAAGTGCTTCTGAACCTCCTTTGGGAAGGATGGGCTTCCGCAGCGTTCCTGTTCCAAGTGGAACGGATATGTTTTCCCAGTGTTATCCAGTCTTACTGAGTGAGTAGTGCCATAGCAACAGTAACTGGTCTTCTTGTGAAGCCCTGACCTGCGCCAAAAAGTAGGGGCGCAGGAGGCTTCCACAGGACACTGGAAGGGGCAGTATCCGTGGCCTTTTGGTAGGGATCCCAATTCGTCAGTCACCCGACGTGACGTCTCCGTTCCCTCCTTCAGGGAACAAGGGTTACATACGTAACCGAGACGATTTGTTTCTTACAAACATTTTTTTTCACTTATAAGATGTTAACTTATGGACTGGAGTGGCGTGGACTACTTGTAGATTATTGTGATGTTTTTATCAGCCGTTTAGACTCTCATTCTGACGGCACCCATTCACTGCTGAGGATCCACTGGTGAGCAAGTGATGCAATGATACATTTATCCAAGTCTTTTCCAATAAAGAAACAAACTCATTTACATCGTGGTTGGCCTGAGGTTGAGTAAATTTTCAGCAAATTAAAAATTTTTGGGTGAACTATTCCTTTAAGCCACAGCTTCAGTAATCCTAAATCTTTGAAAAGTCTTGTGATATTCACATTGTTTATTTGGAGTCCCACAGCAACATTACACTGAGCCAAACCTTGGTAGCAGCAAATGGGAATGACTTGGGAGTTTTGCAGAACAAGGTTTACTATCTAGATGCAACCAGTTTAAATAAAATAAAATAACCCACACAATTCGTGTGAATATCTTGAGTTATTCTGTTGGAAACTCCCTTAAGCTGATTCATTATGGTCTCCTGGAAACAACAGCTTTCAGAGAACAACTTTCATCCCACTTCTGGTCACAGCAGGAGATTTTCGACTAAAAATCTGAAGAACCAGCTTTCCTCACTGTGCAGTAGAGTTAGAAAACCAGTATTGGACCTCAGAATAAACATAATTTAGAGGCTCAGGCCCACCATGTCTGCTGTAGTTCCCCCAGAGCCATCTAATTTATCCTCTGTGGTCCGCTGAGTGAGGGGGTGGTGAGATGAGAACTGATGTTTATGGTGGGAAACAATGAAAATTGTGTGTGTGAGAAAATCTTTACTTATGTATTTGAATCTCACACACATGAATGTTGACATAATTGACAATGAAAGCTTTTGGTTTCAGAAACCACATTTACAAATACACACTACTTTTTTGTTGCTATTATTATCCAACAATGTTTTCCTGCATTTTCATATACTATCGGGGGTCAGAATTTGGCACAACACCGGCTCTAAATGTGGGTCACAATCATACAACTCTTACCAAATCATACAATTCAATTTGATATAATGTAATAAAGTCAATGTTATAATGATTCATTGCAGCACAATATTTGGTATAATCTCATTCTGAGATAATATTCAGTACTGCTTTATTTCAGTACATTCTGTGGGAGGTATTCATTTTATTATGATGTTCAGTACTGATTCACGCAAGTATAAAATTCCCTGCTGATTCATTTTTGTACAATGTTTGATACAGCTTAATTTAAATGAATTGTTTGTTACAGATTCATTTCAGTGATTAATTTTTGAATGTGTAGGAATGACAGACATGCATGTTCAATGCAACCAGCTGCACACACATACACTGTAGACAGACATAAGGCACACACAAAGATTGCATGCACTCAAACATAACACAAGCGAATACAATGAGCTTCTGAGGAACACTGTGATGGCACAGAGAAACACAGCGACTGTATAGCCCCTTTCACACAGAGATTCCGGAAAATACACGGGTAATGTGTTCCGGCATTTGTTCCCGGATCGTCAGATTTGCTGCATTCACACTGCCAGTGATTTTCCGGAATCTGTGCGTGCATTCACACACAACCCGTAAAGACACGTGACCTTTCATGTGACGTGTATAATGCGCGCTCACCATTTCACTAAACTGGAGAATGATTTCAGCTTCAGCGCGGATAGTGAGGAGCTCCCTGTTCGCTGCTTCATTCTAGTTTACACATTTTTCGTCGTGTGAACGTTGATCTGCCTTCAAAACAACCGGTAAAACTGCCGAACGATAAAGTGCGTCATCACTACCACACACTCGTTACGGCATTGATCCGGCTTTTGTTCACACTGCGCTCGTTCCGGAACTGAACCCGGCAATGTTACTAGGTCCCAACCCGGGATCAATCCCGGAATTAATCCCGGGACGTGTTTGCGTTCACACAGAAGGCACTCCGGCAATTTTCCGGCAATTTTCCGGGACCAACGTGCAGTGTGAATGGGGCTTATGACAGAAGCTTCGGATGAAAGAGAGAGAGGGAGAAAAGAAAAGTGAAAAACAAGATTAAAGGAAAGCAGCAACATGCTAGGAGAATAACATGCCTGTCTCTAAGCCACACCATCTCAACCAATCTGCACCATACTGAAAGAAGCTCTCTGTCTGTCACTGCACAGACAAATCACCCAATCAGCAGACCCCACGATGCCCTCACACACAAACACATTCATACACACACTAAACAGTGAAAGTGCAAAGGGGGTTACTTTGAGCTGTGGGGATGAGGTGTCTGGCACCTTTCTCTCCCTGAGGGAAGAGGACAAGATATACTCATCCATCCATCTCTCTTTCTTTCTTTCTTTCTTTCACACACAGACAGATACAGACACAGACACAGACACACAGACACACACACACACAGACACACACACACACACAGATGGACAGACAGACACATATACAGACAGACAGATGGACACACATATACAGACAGACAGATGGACACACATATACAGACAGACAGATGGACAGACAGACACATATACAGACAGACAGATGGACACACACATATACAGACAGACAGATGGACAGACAGACAGATGAACAGACAGACAGACAGATGGACACACACATACAGACGGACGGATGGACGAACGGACAGACACATAGACAGACAGACACACACACACACACACACACGGACGGACGGACGGACGGACGGACGGACAGACACATATACAGACGGACGGACGGAAGGACACACATATACAGACAGACAGATGGACACACACATATACAGACAGACAGATGGACAGACAGACAGATGAACAGACAGACAGACAGATGGACACACACATACAGACGGACGGATGGACGAACGGACAGACACATAGACAGACAGACACACACACACACACACACACACACACACGGACGGACGGACGGACGGACGGACGGACAGACACATATACAGACGGACGGACGGACGGACACACACACACACACACGCACACACACACAGTCACTCTTCCTCTCAGTCTCATTTAGAGCAATGAAACAGACTGTGAATTAAGGCCGTTATTATCGTAGCAGATGATTTGTGATATTTCATTCTAAAGCAACCATTAGCCATTGCATTATTACACTAAAGCCCTATTTGTACAGGACTAGTTTTCCCCAAGGAGGCTGGGTATAGTCATGTTTCATAGATGTACTTTGTGATTTTAATCTCGCCTGAATCGAGCACCTGTGTTTTTCCTCTCACAAAAAAAAAATTCTAAAAATATCCTTCTATTTTCAAGCATCTTTTGAAAAATCAAATCCCATAAAATTTCTAAAATGCTTCTCCTCATATTTAGTTAGCTTTAGATACAGTATATTTGTTTTTATTTAAAAATGTTATCTATACATGTTTGTTTTTATATAAATATATTTATGAATATATTTTAATTAATTAAAAATTAAATGCATATTTTTTTATTTATAAATATAATACTATTATTATTATTACTTTTATTTGTTATTTATTTCTATTGAATGTTGTACTTGCAGCTAAATTGCTCAGTGCACTGCCTAGTGCACCTTCATTATTGATTTAGACCTCTTGCCAGTGTGACCTTCAGTAACATCACATCTAGACAACAGACACTCCCACCTTAGTAAAAAAAATGACATATTCCAATTCAACAAATCAGCAAAGGTCATCCTGATAACACTGCAATTCAGTTCAATTAAGGTTTGCATTAGTTAATGCATCAGGTATCATGAATGAACAAAGATGAGCATTTATTACAGCCTTTTAATAAATTAATTGTTCACCCAAAAATTTTAATTTGCTGATAATGTACTCACCCTCAGGCCATCCAAGATGTAGATTTGTTTGTTTCTTCATCAGCACAGATTTGGAGAAATTTAGCATTATATCACTTGCTCACCAATGGATCCTCTGCAGTGAATGGGTGCCGTCAGAATGGCTGCTGAGAAAAACATCAAAACAATCCACAAGTAATCCACACATGACTTGTGATTGTAAGAAACAAATCCATCAAGACATTTCCTAGTCCATAATCCATAATAACGCTTCCTCAAGTGAAAAAGACCATTTCCTCTCATCCTCTTACATCAAAATCCACCAACATATTTGTTTAGAACTGTTTTTTTCTTTGGTGCTTGATCTCTGCATATTTCTCTACTGATTCAGATGAGACTACTTTCACTTGGGAAACCAATTGCTTTAATCTAGATTAATGTTATTTTATAAAATTCACTGTTAATTGCATGTTTAGTCATAATACATACAGCTAATATTAAGCTATTCAACTTGAAATAATAATAATAAAAAATAATAGTAGGACATTAAAATTAAATTATGTTTTATTAACAAAGTTCGGGAGGAGCACGTTCAGATAATTAACCTAATTAACATGAGAGGAGAACAATCAGTAATCAACCCAGTTAACAAGATAAGAGGTGTGTATATATACACAGCAGACTTACCTCTATTCATTGGCAGTTTTCCAGCATCCCTCCGCCACCCCTTCTCCGCACTTACAACTATTCCTGTCCTAATCTGTGGGGGGTACTCTGGGTTCGGGCCAAAATTCCGAGCTCGGAGCCCTCCCCTCGGACAGCAAGCCAAATACGCATAAACTTTATTCTATTTATTATATGTAAGTGTGAACTCGTGAACTAATATTATTAAGTGGTGTAAAAGTATTGTTCATTCATGATACCTTCTAATGCATTAGCTAATGTTAACAAATTGAATTTTACTGTAAAGTTTTATCAGCATCCTTATATTAACAATTTGATCTCATAAATAATTTAGAAAGCACATCCTGACTGAACAATGTTTAAGCCGAGACATTAGGCTGGTACGTTCAGTTTACCAGGAAACAATGTGCTGTTGTGTGGAAATGACTTGTGCCCACAGCTCATCCATATTTCAGTCTCTCTGTCAAAACATCGGCCCTGTTTGGATGCGCTTTCAGACCTGTTACCTCCACCACAGTCTGAACGACTCCAGCAAAAGGGCAGGAAGGCTTGAATCTTCCTAACATGATTTTTAACCGACTCAGCTTGTCTAATTAATTAGAGCAATGGAGCAGTTTTCTTTAATCTGAATGTGTCTTTATGCAGATCAGTGGCCTACGTCTTTCCACCGGCTCCTGCGGAAGCTACTAATTATTTTAATGGATGACGGACTGATTAGTGAGATGATAAAAGGTTGAAGATGTATGTTTTAATGACCTGCAACCTTCTGTAATGTTGCTCCGTCCGGACGTGAACCACAATGGCAGTACAGGAGAGCTTGCTGTCTGTTTAATATGGATACAAGAGCTCAGATTTGTGTCGTCTGATTGCATTTGGCTCTGAGGGCTATGTAATTACTGATGCTTCGTTCGTAGCACACGAGAAAAGAGCGAATCCGAAATGCATCAATAAAGCAGGAGGCATAAACATAGGACGGGCCTTTTTCAGGTCACTCACAGACCTGGAGGGGGAAAACTGGCTTTCTTCTGCATTTTCCCCCTGCCTTTCTTCCTTTCCTCAGTCTGTCTTACTCTCTCTCTTCTTCTTGCCAGGGGGCAAAGTCAGGCATCGACAGGATTCAGTCAGGGAGGATTTGGATCGCTGTTCCCACGGAAACAATTGAGATGTTGCTGCCATGACAACAGGCATCCTTCTCAGCGATGGAGTGCACAGGCCCGCTAGTCTTCCATTAGCCACAAATGTGTTTTTAACACACGCACGCCCCATCTCCATTTCTCACACTATCTCTCTCTGCATCAGAACGCAAAGACTCATACTACCATAACGACATGGGAATTGAGCCGCAATTAGAATAATTGAAACAGTGTTCAGAACGAAACAGTCCGTTGTGACAGATATGGCTCAATGCTGTGAGCCAAAGGAGATCTTGTTTTAATTTACATTCGGCTATGATGGTTATGTACTGTATGTGGCTGCTGAATCATTACACCAATGTGTTACACCTTGTTTCCAACAGGACTTTCAACACGAGCTTCAGTTGAAGCCCATTTGTGCATGATTTTGACAGAATTGTCTCTGCACCAATGAAAAGCCTGACAGGTATAGGAATCATGGCAGCAACAGTATAAGAGACAGACTGCTCATAAAAATGAATGGGAGAAACAGTAACGCTCAGGATGGCGACTGTAGGAATGCAAGTCTCGCTTTTGAATTTAAGGAATATTCTGGGTTGAACTCAACAGACAGCATTTCTAGCTTGGTGAAAAGTGGTTAAATTCCAAACCTGCAAGACCTTTGTTCATCTTCAGAACACAAGTTAAGATATTTTTGATGAAATTCTGACCCTGACTCTGCATAGACAGCAACACAACTACCATGTTCAAGGCCCAGAAAGTTCAAGGACGTTGTTAAAATAGGTAAAAAAAAATTTTTTTTTTGTGATATGCAACACTATGATACAAATGTTGACTGAGCTTAACAGGAATATTCCTTTTTGTGCCAGTTGCCTTTTTGATTGAGTTTGTTTCAACCCTCACGAAAAATCTCATGATAAAAAATTAATTGATAAAATGAATTGGTGGCAAACTCCTATCAACTTCTTACCAATTTGTCAAATTGTCTGAACGAATTCAGACAAATTTGCCACCAATTCACCAAAACCAACTTTTTTAGCAAGCTTTTTTAAGCAAATGAAGCCATTGTTTGATAGTATTGCTAATCTGAAATGTGTTACTGAAACCCATTCCTGACAAAGTTTTGGCCTTTCTCTATTCAAGTAGATGGAAGTAGAGGAACTGTACTCGTATGAGACTCTACCTAGGAAATAACTGCCTGCGGGTGTTAACAAAATGGCAGCCGATGGAACCGATTTGCCTTAAAGGGACTTTGCGGTAACAGCGAGCTACGTTTAACACCTGACATATGGGACAGTGAGTAGTATGAAGCCCATTCAGGGTCCCAGTCAGCAACTGCTCATGATGAGCAATAGAGCAGCCCACGCTACAGTTTATGAGCGGGTTTCAACACCGTGTGAGAATGGGCATCCGGGCTGTCCGTCCTTATTGACATTAGACAGAGATGAGGGCAGGGAGGGGAAGAGAGAGAAGCCTGACCTCGGCGTGACGTTCCTGCGCTCCGATGCTAGTTGCTCGCTCCACAAACCTGCTCCCCCTGATGCAGACTGACATTTATTGCAGTCTGCCCTTTGGGATTTGTCGTTTATTTTTTTATGGTAGTTTCTCCTCCCTCCTGCTCTCCTTGGCTCTGGTGCAGGGGAGAGTTTGAGCAGATCTGGAGTGAAGGCAGGGCGTTGGAAGTTTAGATTATTGATGTGGCTGTCAGGGGGAGTTTTCATCAGGCGTCCCACCGACGAAGGGTGGGTTTATGTGACCCCTGCGAGGTCTAGCACTCGCTGGATATCATAACCTTTTTGCGAGGGGTGTGTGCGCTCATGTGTGATGGCCTGAGAGGAGGTGTGAGGCATTTTCAGCCTCTTCTTAATCAGGATACAACAGCCCCGATAGAGGATTGAAGTCTACACCCCTGCACTGCTCAGCCATATTTAACCTCATATTCTAGACATTAAGGCATTTAGTTTACAATCGACATGCACAGCTGCTGAACAAACAGCCCATAGATGGAGTGGGAGAGGATGGAGTTCATAGAGAACATCATAAATTGTCAAAAACATGAGGGAATGTATGGGAGAATTATGTTCACCCCCCAAAAAATCCTCAAACATCTGCATCACTGTAATTATTATTATTATAATTCCTCCAGTATATGCACTAATACTTTCTTAAAATAGATAAAATGTTTTTTTATAAATACATTTATAATATAATGCATGTATATACACTCACACACACATAATATTAAATAATTTTAAAAAATTTAAAATATAAAAAAATAATAATAATTAACTAATTTAAAAGAATGTGTGTGTATATAATGTATCACATGTATTTATATAAATGTGTGTGTGAGTGTATATACATGCATTATATAACACACACACACACACACACACACCAGTTTATAAATTTGAATATATAATTATAAAATATATTTTTGTACATTTTAAGCAAACATATATTTTTAATATATACATTTTTTACAAAATGACATATGTTTGCTTGTTAATTTTTTTATTAACAACAAAGAACAAAGCTAATTTCATGCATTTAAGCATAAGCCTTTAAATTAAACAATTTTTAAGATCGTGAAAAACATTTAAATTGAGTGTGTCTGAACTTTTAACTGGCAACTCATAACTAACACTTACTGATTAAAGAGGAACCTTGTTTCATGTGAAACACAATTAAGAAAGTCAATGAATAAATCTATACATGCACTCAGTGTATATGGGCTCCATTCCCGTTCCTCCATAGCTGCACTGACCCCACGCCATATGTTCTAAATTAACAGCAAGAGGCTCACGTATATATATCATCAGTGTTGGGGGTAACGCGAGTTACATAATAATATTACTTTTTTTCAAGTAACTAGTAAAGTAACGCATTACTTTTTAATTTACAAGAAAATATCTGAGTTACTCCAGTTACTTTTTTCCCATTTATTGACTGACAGTGTGTGAACATGAACATGCTGTGTGAACATGTTACTGTACTTCTAGACTAAATGTGAACGTGCATTAATTAATCTTACTCGCAAAAGATTTAGTATTGATCAAAATGAATTAAAACAGTGAAATGCAAACTCAGAATATGACGCAAACCTTCAATAATTAAATATGTTAAATAACACAAATGTATCCAATCCCATTTTATTAACCAGTGTCTTTGCTGCTCACCTTTGTTGCTATAATTACAACTTCTTGTATTAAAAACAATCAAGCCCTGCTCATATTTAAAAAGTAACGCAAAAGTAACATAACGCATTACTTTCCATAAAAAGTAGCTAAGTAACGTAAATAGTTACTTTTTAGGGAGTAACGCAATATTGTAATGCATTACTTTTTAAAGTAACTTTCCCCAACACTGGCTATCATTCCTTTCTATAGGAGAGGGCAGGCCGCACTGGACTGCGGCCTGAGTTCAATCCGCATTGGGATCTCGGGAGTGAGCAGAGTATCACTATACTATTTTGAAGTTCAAGTTTCCATGAAATTATGAGCCATCTCGTCGACAGTTTTACAGTCGGAGATAGCAGCTATGTTGAGAGAGCAAGCACTGAATCATGCCATACTTAAGTAAGCTGTCATCACAGGTTCATCCTGGAATTCCAATCCATACTTCACTGAAAAAAAAGCATGAAAACCACACGGGCGATTGAAGTAGCAAACTCTACGGTGACTCGGATTGTCTGCATCTGAGCGAGAGAGACAGATACTGCCAAATACTGTTTCAGCTGCCTTTCACAATGTGCAAGTGGGCATTACTGATGGGGTCACACTTTCTGGATTTCCATACACTGCACATTCTCTATGCACATTAGATCATGATAATGAATTATGAAACCAGAATTTTTTTCAGGCCAGTAGTCATTTTTAACAGGCAAGGCTGCTACACTATATAACAAAAATGACCTGCAGAAAACAGGCATACAGGCATGAGGGTCAATGAAAAATAAGAGGGTCCATGATAAAGAGAAGTCTATTTAAAATTGTTATTTTTATTTTAAATATTTATTAAAAAAATTACTTACAAGTGCCAAGTTGTTAGAAATGTCCTCTTTGTACTTTTATGTTGGTTTAATTTGGTTTTCAAAAGCCTTTATAACATTTACAAGAAAAGTTTGAATGTAATCACTAAAAATGTCATGTGGCTTTTTACCAAAGCGACTTACAAATGAGGTTCAAATTAATCAAAATTTAAAGTATAAAGCTTTTTGGCGGAGAAAGAACTTTGCCTTGCCATAAAACAATGATACATTCATGAGGGTTCTGCTTTTTAGTAAAAAAAAATTAATAAAGCCCCCCCACACACACACTGGTTGCATCACATGACTTGATTTGTTGGACAAATCAGTGTTACCTTATTAATACCTTGTTAAACTAAGAAAGGTGAGTTTCATAATTTAAAATGTAATCTGACTATAATTTGTCATAATTTTTGTCATTTCATTGATTACTAATCTAAACATCTGAACAGATTGGGACTTCATATGTGAACCATGACTCTAGCATCATTGCCTCTGGCTGGATTTTGTATGATTCTGATGGACAGGACAATTGATGGCCAATACCTCAGTCAAGCAGAACATACACATGGTATAGATTTTAAAGTATGGATCGAAATAAAATTACTGACCCTAACTATTGCTGTGCAAATGCTTTAAATGGTGTCACACTTTAAAAAAAAAAAAAAAAAAAAGGCATAGCAGATCTCTAAAGGAAGCTTAAAGGATTTAAAGGGCCAATATACAGTATGTCTCTAGTGAGGGAAACACGGTAGCAGTAACAGCACACGTTCACATTCCCTCGTTCCCCTGTGCATTCCCTCACATAACCACCCAGTGCTTTCTTTGCTGTCCATGTTTCCTGTCTTTCTGGGTTTGGTTTCTATGGAATTAAGCATAATGGGAAATCGCTCTGAGGTCTTGCTGCCTGGAGCCATCGCTCCCCCTCCACACCAACCAGTCCCCCACCCTCGGTGTCTAAATAGGCTCCTAAAATCTGTTCAGAAATTGCACATAAATACACACCTTATCACGTATCAGTATTATTTAAGAGCAACATCTTCTCCGTGATGACGTTGTGGTTTGCCAGTCCGTCTCCTGATTCTCATTCCCGTTCTAAATCTAAATAATCTGCCGAGCTCCATCGACATGCTTCAGCCGTTGCCATGGCCACCAGTGAACGTTCCCGGAGGTTGCCAGAGCAACTAATCAGGAGTCACATTGCATCCACCATCACCTGGCAAATTTTGAAAGCGTCAGAGAGAGTGAGAGAAATAAAAACAGAGAGAAGGCAAAATGAAAGAGAATTAATGTGAGGGGGGCTAGAGACCGAAGCAATAAACAACTCCCGGTATATGACTTCCATGCTTGCACACAGATTAATATGCACCTGCACTTGGTAACACAACAAGAATTGAATTACAGCCATATGAATCATGAATTCATATATTAAAATCAAGCATGCTAAGTTAAAAGATCACACATATGGTTTTGTAACAGTCTTTTTTATTAAGTGGCAATTTTTGCAGGCAAATTTACTTGTACATCCACTATATAGACAAAAGTATTGGGTCACCCCCTTCTTTAGAACAGAAAAATGCACTTCCAAATCTGTGACAGCAACGATGGGAACATAATTCATGTATTTAAAAATTGTATTTCCATCTCTGTTGCAACAGTTTTGGAAGTGACTAAAATCACTGTCATTGGTGTTTGGTGATGAGGTTTTGGCTCAAGGTCTGCATTTACAGTCACACCAGAGGTGTTAAACTGGGATTAGGACTTGGTTTTATGCAGACCAGTCAAGTTCTTCCACACTGACTGAATCAATAATTTTCTTTTTGAACCTTGCCTTATACACAGAGGCATTGTCATGTTAGAATAGAAAAGGGTCCTGTCCAAACTGTTGCTATAATATTAGAAGCACACAATTTCCTAGAATATCATTATATGCTTAAACATTAAGATTTGTACTCATAGAAATGACTAAAGAAGTCAAACCTGTTCATTAGAAGGTTTGCTTGTTTTACAATAGGTGTGTGTATATCGTCTAGTGATGCATTAAAAAAAGCAAGGCATGTAATGCTGAACCTGCCAGAGGCAAGAAAGCCAGGCCAAAGCTGGTACAGGTTGGAGGTACAAGGTCCTGGCAGAGGATCATTTAAAAGCAGTCACTTTCAGTTAGGATGCGAACTTAAAAGGGAGCTGCATATGAAGGTATACTATGTGACAATCAAAAAGACTAAAAATATCAAATCAACTGCGGGTAATTCTAGACCAAGCCAAACAGCACTTGTCAGGATTAGCCAAATCGACAGCATCAATAGCTGCATTTCCATTACCCTTCAAATTTTGCAAATTGAAATTGTAAATACGCGTAATGGAAACACGTCAATTTTGCAAATACTCGCATATATCGCAAAAAAGTTTGTATGCTTGCATGTTGTGGTTTTTCAGGCAATTCGAAAAAGGAATACATTGCAAAACTGCAATGGAAACAGTTTTGTCGCATTTACAGATCACCTGGCGTATGTAAAAGTCAAATGATCATTGTTTAATATGCTATAACCGCCAAGAAACACTTCATACATGGCCATTCTCAAGTATAATGTGCTTTCCTTGCCATTAAGGCTTTTATAACCCCTTATTTATACTGCACATGTCTGTGGCGCATTATATCTCCGACACGTACTGACCACTTGTGTTTATATCAGCCGCGCTGCAGCACGTTTCAGAAACGTCCCAGAAGTGACTGTCTGTGTGCTTCTTTAAAGATACACACCTGTCTCCATCGATTAAAAATAATGGCTAGTGCGACGGCTGCGATATATGCGTAAACCTTCCAACACCCGTTGTAATGACTTGTCGCAATCGGAGAAAATTTGTTTTAGTAGCATCACATCGGTTAATGGAAATGGCGTCATTTCGCAATAGTTTATCATCAACATTTATAAAATATCGCAAAAGTTTTGCGCTAATCTGTAATGGAAGCACACTTATTGAAAGCTGTCTTAAAGGGGACCTATTATGCAAAAATCACTTTTATAAGGTGTTTGAACACAGTTGTGTGTCCGCAGTGTGTGAAAACAACCAGCCTATAATGCTAAAAATCCACCCACTCATTTATTTATAATCTAAATAATCATAAACAGTCTCTCAGAACGAGCTGTTTCAGATTCTCCCTCTGTTCACGTCACAGAGGGGAAAAAGTCCCGCCCATTTGTGACGCTGCCCTATTACCATAAACACAGCCCAGAGTGAGAAGCTGTGGTCCGCCTCCGCCATTACTGATCACTTGCTGTAGCTGCTGGAGATATACAATGTCAGCGCCAAAGAGGCATTTCTAGTGTTGTGTTTTGGGATGCACTAACAAACATAGGAGTCTCCATAGACTCTCCATAGACATCTGAGCCTGAGGACACTGTTACCCCTTTTCCACCAAGGCAGTTCCAGTGCTGGTTCGGAGCCAGAGCCTAGTTTCAAACCGGTTCTTTGTCTTTCAACACCCAAAGCACCAGCTCCGAGCCAGCAAAAGCGGTTCGTAAGTAGCACCAAAACATTGCTGGGCTATAAGGAAGAACCGCTTGCGTCAGGGGCTGGGGGTGGGGTTACCGTGACCAACAAGACGAAAGAAACTGTGGACCGCCATATTTGAAATAGCAGCTAAACACAGACACGTTGGATTCGCCATGTTTGGATGCCGATGTAGATTCGCAAAGCCATGAACGTCAATAACAACACAACGTCTGCCATTGTTGATCGTTTGTTTAGGCTTGTTCGGGATGGATCGGCGCTACGCGGACCGTTCTGTGCGAGGCATCGGGGTGCTGCGGGAGCGACTGGAAAGCTGACGGCTCTTTATGCTTTTGGATCGCTCTCGCGGTGCTTTAGTGTGTTGTGTGCCGATCGGTCTGCGTGGCGCGATGCACCTCGGACAAGTCTGTTGTGTTTGGCGCTGCCGCGCTAGTGAAACGAAACATGAAATGTATTCAGTGACGTAAGTCCTGGCTCTGTATTGGCTCTCTAGCCTGTGCTCCAGAAAAAGTAAGTATCATGCGTTTGTTTTCCAAATTGCCTTTCTGAAAGAGCTTCTTAGCACTCTGTAAGGCTAATGATGCTAAAGCTACCATTGTCTCTGCCTGTATTCACTGGTGCTGTCTTCATGAATGATCGTGAATAGGAATGTGGTGGTTAAAAGTTGCATATGAAAGCAATGCGAGTCGATTGCTTGACTTTGTTGAGCTCATAATCACGAGTGGGACTTATAAAGTTTGTGATAGCATGCCATGAACCATAAGACCAGCGATGTTGTTATTTTTATCGTCCCTGTCTGTGTAATTCATAAACGCGAATTTATTATGCATAGTATAATCAGATGACTGACGTTGAAACCGAGTAGTTTTCTTTAAAGATAACAGGCTTGTACTAATAGTGGAATGTTTATTTGCAACGGCTAGCACTGCTAATGCCGAGCTTGAGCTCTTAAAGCTCCGCCCTCTTCTCCAGGAGCAACAGCTCTCTCGCATTTAAAGCAACATACTCAAAAATGGAGCGTTTTGGCTCATAGCCTAAAAGTGGCAATTTTAACAAGCTATAAAAAAATATCTGTCAGGTATTTTGAGCTAAAACTTCACATACACACTCTGGGGTATCAGAGACTTATTTAACATCTTGTAAAAAGGAGCATAATAGGTCTCCTTTATATAGATGACAGCAAACATACGCTCTTACAGTATTGCATGTATGGGAGAATCCCAGAATGCATTTCAACAGTCTTTGTGAAGAAATGCATCTAAGATGATGGATAAAGTTGATATCAACCCTGATATGAAACCATTTAGCACTGAAAAGTATGGATAAAACAGCCTCTTTTTTTTTACAATTTACATGATACTTGTGAATGCTATGCATTTGTTGTGCTGACTACAGTATTGTGTTGTTAGCTTAGCAACATGTCAACATATCAAACTCAATTGGAGGCAAAAAAGTTCAGTCTTCACACAAGAAGAGTTATTTGTGCTGCAAACATTCTATTCATGTAAACCCTGTTTGAAAAACCTGTTTAAACCAGCCTATAGTGTTTTGGTGGTGTTAGTTGGTTTAAGACGGTTAGCTGGTTTAAGCTGGCTTGGACAAGTTGTAAAATACCCAAAACCGTTTTAAATCCAGCCAACATATCAGCTTGACCAGCCCGGGAGACCAGCCATGACCAGAAAATCAGCTTAGGCTGTTTTTTTTCAGCAGGGGATCATTTAAAAGCAGTCTCTTTCAGGTAAGATGTTACTTCAGAAGGGAGCTGCCCATGTAGGTAGCATCTGAAAAACTAAAATATCTAATCAAATTGTGAGTAAATCTGGATAAAACTGAACAACATTTGCCAGGATTACCCAAACTCAATGGGATCACTGAAGGCTGTTTCAAACCTATACTCTTTTTAGCTAAATTCTAAGTCAGCATTGCATGTATGGGGGAAGGCAATCCCAGAATGCACTGCAACAAGCTCTGTAAAGAAATTCAATGGCGGATGAAGTTATACTGTATGAAGTTGCTATTAAATCATTGAAAGTATCAATAAAGCGGCCAATTTTTACTATTTTGCCTGATACCTGTGTATGTTATGCATTTGACATGCTAATTAGAGTAGCCTACTGTTTTGTTAGCTTAGCAACATGCTAACAGCAAACACTGGAAGCAAAGTTTAGTCTATACATAAGGACATTTGTGGTAAACTTGCTATTTATGCAGCCCCTGCTTGAAAACCTTGAAAAGGCCAGTTCACACCAGGTCGAACATTCAGTGTGAAAATTCAGTGTGATAAATATTTTAATTTGAATGAATGGCTGTTAATGCATCTGTTCAGATGTTGCATGACGTATATGTTTTTTTGTTTTGTTTTTTTACAGAGAGATGTTCCAAGAAAACTGGCCAACCATGCTTTTGGTCACATACCCAGAGCCTCTATTGTTACATAAAACTACTATATTTTGCTGAGTATTTTGCTAAGCAACAGTGAGTATCAAAAGAACAACACACAACTGGATCTCTGGTCTCTATGTATATGGTGAGATTTGATGAACATTATAGCAGATACAAAAATCTGAACTGCTTTTAGTTAGTTTAAGATGGTCTTAGCTGGTTTAAAATGGCCTTGACTACCCTTCTAAAACCAATCAACTTACTAGCTTGACCAGTCTTGGAGACCAGCTAAGACCAACAAACCATATTAGCCTGGTTTATAATATTTTATTTTGCAGCAAGGGAACATTTCAAATCAGTCACTTTCAGCCAGGATGCTAACTAAAAACATCTAATCAAATTGTGGTAAATCTGGATCAAACCAAACAGCATTGGTCAGGATTTGCAAATCACATATACAGACACAAATATAGATATATGATATAACAAAAACACAGAAATAATCAAGAATGCTAATCCTTCACATGGCGATTAGGTTCAAGAAACTGCAAAAAAAGATGTACACTTAAAAATAAAGGTTCTTAATTGACACCAATGGTCCCACAAAAAAATAAAAAAAACTTTACCACCCATTCCTAAAAACAGTGTAAAAAGGTTCTTTAGATTATTAAAAAGATCTTCACACTAAAAAAAATGGTTCTTTTAAGAACTGTTGACTGAAAAGTCCTTTGGGGAACCAAAACTGCTTCTTCTATGGCATAGCTGTGAAAACCCCTTTTTGGAACCTTTATTTTTAAGAGTGTATCTGTTTGTACTGGAAGCGCTGACCCAGCCATTGGCCCCTGATTCATGCCCTGTCCAGACAAACCCCCGTCTCTCTCCTCCTCTTTTCCTCCCTCTACCCCTGTCCTATATTTCATGTTTAATCTGGCCAAAGAGAAAGGATTTCTTGTCCTACTACCCAGTAATCTTGTCAAGGCAGATGGTGCCTGTGTGACCCAGATTAGCAGAGGAACGTTCCTCTCATTCCAGCAAGCTCCAGACTGGCATTGCCATGAGGCCCTGGTACAACCAGAAGGGCCAACAGGTTGAAGCTTTGAGAGACGTTTAACAAGGGACAGCATGTTTTTTCTCTTCTTAATGTGTTTGGAAACGACCTGAGAGAAAAGCCGAAGAGCAAGGGCCGATATAATCAAATATGAACAAGCACACACAGATGGATCTTTCGGAGTGGGGAGTTGCATAATAAATGAAGCGTGGTGTTGTAATTGGGAGTATATTTAGCTGTGGTGTAGGCTATGTGTTGGTGTTGGAGGGTGGGTGGCCCAGTTCCTTCTGTGCTCTTTACACCGGCGGAAAGTCCTTTATCTTGTATAGTGTATGCTGCCTAGAACCAGCGATATGGACACACAAGATGAACATAATTGTTTTATTTTATTGCTCTCCAGGGATAGATTGAGGTAGGAGTGGTTGTGCGTAAGACCAATAGAGAGATAGACTGGGAGAATGAGTGTGAGAGGGTGATAGACAGTGTAGATAACAAATGACAGAGGTATTAAACTTCAATCCGATGCCTGTTAGACAGAAACAATTAATCTCTCAATCAGTCAGCCATGAATTGTTAATGAGCCAGTCCATTCCTGAGTGTGTCAGGAGCCTGCGTCCACCTTTGACGGCCTGAATCATTCTCCACATCACTAGTCCAGAGGGGAAATGGTGCCATTTGTGCCCCATTTGTGTCCCATGACTCACTTTTGTATGTAATTACATGTTCCTGTGGCTCAGTGGTAGAGCATTGCATTAGCAGCGCAAAAGGTTGTGGGTTCAATTCCCAGGGAACACACATATACTGATAAAACATATATAGCCTGAATGCACTGTAAGTCGCTTTGGATAAAAGCGTCTGATAAATGCATAAATGTAAATGTAAATGTAATTATCAAGATAGTGAACTTAGTTATATCACTGGATTTGCTTAACTCTGAGTGTGTAATGCACTACAAATTAAAACATTATTTTTTATTTTACACATTTATTTTTATTAGAATAGCAGCCAATTTTCTTGTCCCCAACCATCAACATTATGTTTTAATAGGACTTAATATATATTTTTTTTACAAACAATTCTACTAAAGATAAAAAAAATGATGTGCTAACTGTAAATAATGTGTGACATTGTAAATAATAATAATGCCATTATTTGCGCCGACCTTCAACAGGTAATATGGTTTATTAATTATTTGGGCCTACAAATATGTTTATACTTATTATTTTTTCTATGATATATATATATATATATATATATATATATATATATATATATATATATATATATATATATATATATATATATATATATATATCATAGAAAAAATAATGATATATATATATATATATATATATATATATATATATATATATATATATATATATATTGGTTTTGCTTTGTTTTCAGAAATATATTTTTAAATAGTATGATTAAATAAAAACTAACTAACTAACCAACCAATTAAAATACAAACTAATTAACTAAATAAAATATTAACTAAAACTAAAAAATATATCCAACTAAGTACTTAGCTAAATAACTAAAATAGAAGAGTAAATAACTAAACAAATAGACTTAATTTTAACTAACCCACCTAAATGAATAAATAATATAGAACACTAACTAACCAAAATAAGTAGAACACTGACTAAATAACTAAATAAATAATCAGAAGACTGACGAAAAAACACAACAAAATAAAAAATATTTTAATTAATTAATGTAACAAACTAAATAAATACACAACCAACTTACTATCTAAATAAAGACTAACAAACAAACAATTATCCAACTAAATAATTAATAAACTAAATAACTAATAAATAAAATACTGAACAAATAAGTTACCTACAAAATAACTAATTACTAAACAAACAAGCAAACAGAACACTGACTACATAACTCAAATTATTTTTATTTATTATTGTCACGAATCCAGGCCACGAACTTTCAGACACTCACCACTAGAGGTCACTCACCCACCACATGGACTTTCACACCGTTACAGATCACACTAAGGACTACATTTCCCAGCATCCACTGCACCCACACAGCTGTTCACCATTTATCCCACACGCACCTGCAAACAATCACGCAATCACCATCACCCAATCACACGCACACACAAACACTATAAATACCATGGACATTCATTCACACGCTGCCGAGTATTGTTAGACCAGTCTACTTACAAAGCGTACCTGAATTCCTAGTTTGTTTCTGCCCTTGTTTCCCGTTTGCCTAGTTTAGATCTCCCGTGTTTGACTCTGCCCGTTTCTCTGTTTATTCTCTCTGCCTTGCCCTTTGGACTCTGATTACCTCGTGTTTGGATTATTGCTCGTTACCTTGGACTATCTCTCTGCTTAACCCTCTGGATACTGTACGCCGATCTCCGACCCACGCTGCCCTTGGATTATTCTTGTGTCTTGCCCCTGCCATACCTGTTTGCCATTGATCGACCCTGCCTGTATTGACCATGTTTATTAATAAAGCCTTGCGAATGGATCCACCTGTCTCACGTCTCTTCAGACCCGTAACAGAATACTCGGCCAAACGAGGATCCAGCGGCTTTTCTAATGGTCCCTGGTCAGGTATGGACCCATTCAATCAGCTACTTGACCTGCGTCAAGGAAGTCAATCCATTGAGGAGTACGTCACTCAGTTTTGTGTGTTATCTGACAAGGTACCTTTTGATGAGGTTGCATTAAAAGACATTTTTCGTTTTGGACTAAGTGAGCCCGTAAAATCATGGTTACCTGAAGGAAGGTTTAATGTGAGTTTAAAGGATTTTATGGACTATGCTTTGCTACGTGCTGGCTCTTCGTTTACTGTGGGTGTCGTGGAAGAGGAACGCGACACCACATCTGTGACTGAAATGGCGGACGCACCAGAGCACGCTCACAAAATGGCGGCCACAACAACACCCCGTCATGTCAGTGCTGCCAGTCATGAGCCAAGTCAAGTCACCGCTGATGTTCAAGAGTCAAGTCAAGTCACCGCTGATGTTAAAGAGGCAAGTCAAGTCACCGCTGCTGTTAAAGAGGCAAGTCAAGTCACCGCTGTTGTTAAAGAGTCAAGTCAAGTCACCGCTGCTGTTAAAGAGTCAAGTCAAGTCACCGCTGCTGTTAAAGAGGCAAACCAGAGCACGGTTGATCATCATAAGTCAAGCCAAAGCCCAGCTGATCATCACAGGTCAAGCCAAAGCACAGTTGATCGTCACAAGTCAAACCAAAGCACAGTTGATCATCACAAGTCAAACCAAAGCACAGTTGATCGTCACAAGTCAAGCAAAGCCACAGTTGGTCGTCACAAGTCAAGCAAAGCCACAGTTGATCGTCACGAGTCAAGCAAAGCCACAATTGACCAGCCAGAGTCACGCCACGCCTCAGCTCTCCAGCCAGAGTCACGCCACGCCTCAGCTCTCCAGCCAGAGTCACGCCACGCCTCAGCTCTCCAGCCAGAGTCACGCCACGCCTCAGCTCTCCAGCCAGAGTCACGCCACGCCTCAGCTCTCCAGCCAGAGTCACGCCACGCCTCAGCTCTCCAGCCAGAGTCACGCCACGCCTCAGCTCTCCAGCCAGAGTCACGCCACGCCTCAGCTCTCCAGCCAGAGTCACGCCACGCCTCAGCTCTCCAGCCAGAGTCACGCCACGCCTCAGCTCTCCAGCCAGAGTCACGCCACGCCTCAGCTCTCCAGCCAGAGTCACGCCACGCTGATCTGCCAGAGTCACAGCATGTCTCAGCTGATCTGCCAGAGTCACAGCACGTCTCAGCTGATCTGCCAGAGTCACAGCACGTCTCAGCTGATCTGCCAGAGTCACAGCACGTCGCATCTGACCAGCCAGAGTCAGTCCACGTCGCATCTGACCAGCCAGAGTCAGTCCACGTCGCATCTGACCAGCCAGAGTCAGTCCACGTCGCATCTGACCAGCCAGAGTCAGTCCACGTCGCAGCTCCTCAGCCAGAGTCAGTCCACGTCGCAGCTCCTCAGCCAGAGCCTCTTCACGTCTCAGCTCCTCAGCCAGAGCCTCTTCACGTCTCAGCTCCTCAGCCAGAGCCGCTTCACGTCTCAGCTCCTCAGCCAGAGCCGCTTCACGTCTCAGCTCCTCAGCCAGAACCTATCCCACCCAGAGATTCAAGGCCAGTCCTTCAAGTTCTCCGGTTGATATCCAGCTTGAGGGATGCACCGCTGGTGTCTGTACGCACTGCTGGTATCCCCAAGTCCACTCACTCAGATCCTTCTGTCCATGAACTGATCACCCTGTCTGAAGTGCTTCCCAGGGTGGGGATGGCACTATGTTGCATTTGGGCCACCTACACCACCACTGTACTGCCCCAAGGGAGGGCAGCTGCCGCAGAACCTCCCCAAGCGGTGATGCTCGCCTCAGTCCCTTGCAAGGTGGTGGTGCCCAGCAATATACTCTCACCCGGTCATGGTACCACCGTAGAACCTCCAGAGGTGGCGGCATTAGCTGCAGAACCTCCAGAGGTGTCGGTGGTATCCTCCCATGAACTCTCGCCTTGTCCTGTCACGGCTAAGGAGGCCGTCTATGAACTCTCGCCCTGTCCTGTCACGGCTAAGGAGGCCGTCTATGAACTCTCGCCCTGTCCTGCCCCGGCCATGGAGGCCGTCTATGAGCTCTCGCCCTGTCCTGACATGGCCATGGAGGCCGTCTATGAACTCTCGCTCTGTCCTGACATGACTAAGGAGGCCGCCTGTGAACTCTCGCCCTGTCCTGACACAGCTATGGAGGCTGCCTGTGACTCCCAGACCTGCTCTGTCACGGCTCCTGAGACCAGGATGGCTCTCTCTATGTTGTCTGTCTCTACTCTCCCTGTGTGGTCTGTCTCTGCTCCCTCTGTGTTGTCTGTCTCTGTTTTCCCCCAGATCTCCGATCAAGACATGGTTTCCCGCCCAGGCTACGGCCCTACTCCGGTCTGGTGGGCTCCAGGTCCGTCGGCTCCGCCATGGGGAGCTCCTGTCATGCCTGCTCTGCCCTGGGGGACTCCAGTCCCGTCCGCTCCGCCCTGGTGGGCTCCAGTCCCGTCCGCTCCGCCCTGGTGGGTCCTGGTCCCGTCTGCTCCACCCTGGGGGGCTCCGGTCCGGCCTGCTCCGCCCTGGGGGGCTCCAGTTCTGCCTGCTCCACCCTGGCGGGCCCCAGCTCCGTCCACTCCGCCCCGGTGGGCACCAGCTCCGTCCGCTCCACCCTGGCGGGCCCCAGCTCCGTCCACTCCGCCCCGGTGGGCACCAGCTCCGTCCGCTCCACCCTGGATTATAGGAGCGTCTGGAAGCCGCTCATTGGGGGGGGGGCTATGTCACGAATCCAGGCCACGAACTTTCAGACACTCACCACTAGAGGTCACTCACCCACCACATGGACTTTCACACCGTTACAGATCACACTAAGGACTACATTTCCCAGCATCCACTGCACCCACACAGCTGTTCACCATTTATCCCACACGCACCTGCAAACAATCACGCAATCACCATCACCCAATCACACGCACACACAAGCACTATAAATACCATGGACATTCATTCACACGCTGCCGAGTATTGTTAGACCAGTCTACTTACAAAGCGTACCTGAATTCCTAGTTTGTTTCTGCCCTTGTTTCCCGTTTGCCTAGTTTAGATCTCCCGTGTTTGACTCTGCCCGTTTCTCTGTTTATTCTCTCTGCCTTGCCCTTTGGACTCTGATTACCTCGTGTTTGGATTATTGCTCGTTACCTTGGACTATCTCTCTGCTTAACCCTCTGGATACTGTACGCCGATCTCCGACCCACGCTGCCCTTGGATTATTCTTGTGTCTTGCCCCTGCCATACCTGTTTGCCATTGATCGACCCTGCCTGTATTGACCATGTTTATTAATAAAGCCTTGCGAATGGATCCACCTGTCTCACGTCTCTTCAGACCCGTAACAATTATATTTTATTTGTTATCAAATAAATCTTGCTGAAATGTTCAGGCCAGGGATGGAAATTAACTTTTTTGTCCACCGGCCACTGTGGCTGGTGGATTTCAAAATCTACCAGCCACTCAATGTTTTTACCAGCCACTTTCTTGTTTTTAACCGACAATGTGTAACTGCATGTGAAAATTAATACTACAAGATCGACAATACTTAAGCAGTTTATTTAATCTCAAGTCTCAATGAAATACTGACATTTTCATTAGGGATGCAACGATACCATTTTTTCAGATCCGATCCGATCCAGAAAATTCTGAGGATCGCTGATTCCGATCCGATCCTAGCGCAGATTTTTTTTTTTTTTATCAATATAGAGTTTCTATACCTCTGTGTCACTCTTTTGTGTGTTAAACACAATCTACTAGACAACTTCATTTTAATGAAAAATAACATGAAAATATATATAGGGGCTGTTTACATCTGGTCACTTCATGAGTTTTGTAATATAAATCTGATCGCTCAAAACACTTCAGGAGGAGGTCTGGGCCACATTCTAGATGAAACTGGACATGTGTAAATGCATCTGGTTGTTGAAACCACATACAGTATATGAATTTTACTCCTCCCAAAATGTAAAAATAATAAATGTGTGAGACCGTGTTTTAGGCTATATGACATTTTAGTCAGATATGACTGCACTAATGCAACAAGCCTCACCGCGGAGGAGTATCTGAGCATCGCAGACACGCAAACTACTGTGAATGAAACTGAAAGAAAGACGCAGACGCTCAACACAATCATCTTCATTAACAGTATAAAACAAGCTTATCTCTCCAGTGCTGATGCCGCGCGCTCCTATTGCGGTCTTTGATCTGGAAATGAACTGATAATTAATAAAATGCAGCGCTTTTGATTTCGTTGACGTGAACTTCGTTAAATTTATATACAGCGCGGGAATTGAAGATTGGATTTATATCGGTTTTGTGAAGATTTATATGGCCAAGTGTAAATGGAAACGTTTAAACTAATCAGATAGATATCAGATCAGAGAAAACACATGAAATGACCAGGTGTAAACAAACCTATTAATAATCTATGACAAAAATAATATTATAAACTAGGTTAGTGGATAATTTAGCAGCAAAAGTTATTCTAGAAAAATCATGAGTGCACAATTTTATAAAATCTAAACATTTAGTGAAATAACATTATTTAGTGGGGAACAAATAAAAGTGAATGTGAAGGACTAAATCTAGTAAAATGTTACACATTGCTCTTTGCATTGTTGTAAAATACATTAATGAAAACAAGTAAATGTATTTATTTATAAATATAAACTACAAAATTAAAAGACATTTCTTTTAAATATATAGCACAGTAATGAAGGCAGCAACATATGATAGAGGAGTCCTGCCTCCATTACTGTGCTATACATTAGATTATTAATAGCCTTGATAGGACAGTACAAGAAACGCTATAAATAATTTAATTGCGCAAAAGTATTATAATACGAAAAGCTCCAATAGAGAACGGACGGCATAAAGCTCTGTGCGTTCACACTGCAGGCGGCGAGAGCGTCAAAGTGGCCGGAAGTCATTCATTTTCAATGTGATCCGGCGGCGAGCTCCGGCGAGAGCGGCGCGGCGAGTTTTGGGTGGTGAGAGCGTCGAGGAGAGTTGAAATCAAGTCAACTTCATGGTAATGAGCTATGACGCGGTTCGGCGGCGACCAATCAGAATGTAGAAGTCCTCCGCTTGAGAGGATTCCAGAGAACGCAGTCTTGTAAACTTTGGTTCCGAGCACATTAGTTCCCAAGCATTTTAGCGCTAGAACGCTTTGTTTTTTTCAGCGGGAATGCTATTAATTTCCTCAAAACAACATAGTTGACCAATTACATTAAGACACTTCAACCAGGACAGTTTGGAATGTAGGCTGCGCACAAATTAACGTTAATGTTAATTAAAGACCTACGCTAGTAAACGTCTCCTATAAACTGCATGTTGAAATTAGACTAGCACTTAACCAACACACACCACACAAATGGCATTTATTGGATTATTTCGTTAGCAAACAAGTAACTATAATTGTTGTAACTATAAAGCTCTTTCCATTGATCAATTTCTTACTTTCACAATTAAAATATTTAATGAGGTTAACTTATACCCTACTTGTAATCAGTCTGCACAAGATAAATATGCTTGTTTCCTTTGCGGCTCCTTTAAATACAAGACCAAGCGTTCGCTCGTCAGAGCGTCAACGAATCTTTCTACAGCGTCGTTGTCAGCGCGGCCAGAGCGAATGTTGACGCTCTCGCCGGCGGCGGTGTGAACGCACAGTGCGCATCCCGTCACAACGCATTTTTTTTGAAGGTGTGCCTCCTCTAAAAGTGTCCGCCGTCCGGGTGAAACAGTATGCTATTTTTATTTACCCGCCACGGTGGCCAGTAGGTGAAGCGAGTTTACCCGCCACAACACAAAATCACCCACATTTGGCTGGTGGCGGGTGCTAATTTCCATCCCTGGTTCAGGCACAAGTGGCAGTTCACCTGAGAATGTGTTTGTTTGTTTGTTTGTTTGTTTGCTTAAAACGGTGCACAAAGATAATCAGGTTAATATGTGTTCATACACAGAGTTCTGCTGAATATATGAATGGGGCTTTACACAAACCTGTTATGCCATATTCCCCTAGAGTATCTCTCTCCTACACACACACAAACACAGCAGTCACTGAGTCACTCTCTGACCTTTAGCATATGCTTCACTACAGAGATGCACATTTCTACTTCATTACCCACAGGAGCTGCGCTGGGCGTCCCTCACTGTCGTGAATTTATCTCGGGTGATGGCTGTTCTACTATTATTGCCTATATTATTTGGGGTAATAGCTGACTGAACCACTAGTATCCATCACATTCTTCTCACATTCTCTCTATGATTTACTCCCACTTCTCCTGCAGCTTTATTCCTCTTAATGCCGTCTCTTTGGCCATACTTGGCTATTTTATTCGATCTTGTTTTACTGTACCCATCCTGGCTCTTTGGTTCAATGTTCTTCTCACTTTCCTCACTTCTCTGTCTCTCTCTCTCTCCTCCATCTTTAATGTACTTTGCCCATGTTCTTCATCTTTACCCCATGCATATCCTTCCCTCCTCCTTCACTTTCTGTTTCTCTGTGTATCTGAAAGGGAGTTTGTGTGGTGTGTGTTTAACAGACATTGGGCCATGCGGGATGTCCTAATCACAGGGGTGCGTCTATCGCCTAATTACCATGATTTAGTGGCATGAGTGCCATACAGCATCAATCTCAGTGCCAGGCGGGCACACAGGCCTGGCAGTGCCAGCCAGCTCAGCTGCCCACGCCAGACCCACCCCCCCGCCCCAGCACTACACAACTCAATGTAACACCACAGCACAACAAAACATGATACAGTAACAACACATCTGTCTAGATACCACAATGAAGAAAAAGTCTGAAAAGAAGAGTTCGACATTCATTGTCTTATTAATATGTGAAAAGCTGGGGGATCACGCGACGCATATCCATGTATGTAGCCCGTCTTTTACTGTTGTTCGACTTCTTTTCTTACATTTGGGGTAGTTTTTTCACTACCAGTCAAAAGTTTTTGAACAGTAAGATTTTTAATGTTTTCTAAAGAATTATCTTCTGCTCACCAAGCCTGCATTAATTTGATCCAAAATACAGCAAAAGCAGTAATATTGGAAAATATTTTTTTCTATTTAAAATAACTGCTTTCTATTTGAATACATTTTAAAATGTAATTTATTACTGTCATTTCAAAGCTGAATTTTTAGCATCATTACTACAGTCTTCAGTGACACATTATCCTTCAGAAATCATTCTAATAATCTGATTTGCTACTCAAAAAATAAATAAATAAAATAATAATAATAATATATATATATATATTTAATGTTGAAAACAGCAGAGTAGAATTTTCTTCAGGTTTCTTTGATTAATAGAAAGTTCAGAAGAACAGCATTTATCTGAAATAGAAATATTTTGTAATATTTTAAATGTCTTTTTCATCAATGTTGATCAATTTAAAGCATCCTTGCTAAATAGAAGTAGCCTATTAATTTCTATAATTTCGTTCCCTATATACAGTATATACAGTATACTGACTAAAAGCTTTTGAATGGTATAGTGTATAATGTTACAAAAGCTTTTTATTTCAGATAAATGCTGATCTTTTGGATCTTTCTATTCATCAAAGAATCCTGAACAAAAATGTACTCAACTGTTTTAAATATTGATAATAATAATAAATGTTTCTTGAACAGCAAATCAGAATATTAGAATGATTTCTGAAGAAGTGACTGGAGTAAAAAAAAAATCAGCTACAGGTGCTACATTTTATTCTTTCCTACATTAAAGCACTTGAATACGACAAGTTCGTAATCACAACTTCATAAGTGGGAAATAGGACATTTCCGAAAGCACATGCAGGCAGCATAAATCCATACGTTACAGTTGTCCGTTGAGCTCCATCTCGCGCTCTGTTTGAACGGTCTCTAACGCAGCGCTGGGCTCAAATAATACATATCAAACTGTATTTTTATCGTTCTCCGGATAAGTGCAGCTCAGTACCGCATAGGAGAATATTTATTGTAATATTTATGTGGAAAATACAGTGGAACTGCGTGTATTTCGAGGATTCATAGCGCCGCGAAAATAACACTGACATACATATAACTAGCAAATACTGCGCTTTAAACCACACTTGTACTCTTCTTAGACAACATACGAAATTGTACACATATTAAATCAATAAATACAAATATTTACTTACCAAAATTGTTGATCGAGAATGTTTCCCAACTTTGTGGAGAAGCTCATCAAGATGGCTGACGAACGTCTTCTGTCTGCAGTGGTCTTCACAAGATCTCGCGATAAGTGACGTTGAGAACGTGACATCGTTATTGAATTGATTCAACACTTTTTTTTAAGTTGCGGGGGCAAATACTCTAGTTCAGGGGTTTTCAACCTTTTAGGACATGCGCCCCCCCAAGTTTGTCTAATTTCACTCGCCCCCCCCCCTTTTTTTTTCTTTTGCTCTTTTTGATTAACATTATTTACACAAAAAATGCACGGATCCGTTATACTGATGTACATTTGATATTTACTTTACTGTTTACGTTCACTTGAAACAACCGACTGTGCTTACGAGGATACTCCTCAGGACTGGTATTCACCTGCTGTCTGGGGCTGTTCACATGTCGCGCCTAAAAACGCGTGGAAAACGCTAGACGCGTCGCTTTCTCCTTCTTTTCAAAGCGCTCTGTAGCTTGCGCTCCCCTGGCGTCTGCCATTGCTAAGCAACCATGAACTGCGCTCTCCTTGAAGACCTGGACGTTTCAGCAAAGAATAAAATGGATTTCCAGCACTAAAAATCGATTGCAGTAGCTCTGCTACTATATTTATTTAAAAATGACTATCCACGTACAGCTATGATCAGCTGTTCCTTCATCTTGGCTGAGCTTTCAATGTTGTTACGTGAAAGGATGAAGCTGATTGGTTGGTTCTTGTCACATGACCTGCTGTGCGCTTGCGGCATTCTGAAAAGTTGAGATGTTTTTATCTCGATGCGGCGCGGACGCGCCTGGAAAAAACGAGCGCATCGCACCGCGACCGCGTCGCTTCCATTATGAGCGCGCATACCGCGCGTCTACATTTGAAATAACGAACTTGAGCGCGCAAAAGACGCGATATGTGAAGGCTATCTGTTTGTGCGCGCAGGCGCGCAGAAACGCTCTGTCACAGCGCGTGAGTACGTTACCGCGTTGAGATGTCTTGGGCTTAAAATTACTTTGTTTAAATTGACAAGACTTAAAACACGTGAGAATTAAAAGCTTTCTTGAGGAAGCAGCACTGGCCTGATCGTTAAAATAGTTTTGGGGGGCTGAAACCCACCTAAAAAGGGTTTAGAACCACCCCTGCCTGGTATAGCCTGCATAATTATACTGAAACATAAATATATAACCAGTTTACCTGATTCAGTGTGATGGCTGAGCCTGTTTCTGAGATAACAACATGCCAATCCGTGGTTGGATTTCTGACATGACTAATTCTCACTGTCGCCTAACAGCGGGAGTCAGATTGCCCCCTAGCGGATGGCTAAAGATTTGAAAGCTTGTATTCATAAATCTTCAAGGCAATGTCTGAATTAATTGATGCTCGCGCCCCCCTTGACAGGTGCTGGCGCCCCCCTGGGGGGGCGCGCCCCACAGGTTGAAAACCCCTGCTCTAGTTCAGTCAACTTACAAACTAGTTGAGACAGTGAACACTTATAATGTTAAGTTGAATGAACAAATTCAGGAGCTGCAAGTTGTCAACTTAAAAAAATCATTCAAACAACTAAAATGCGAGATCATTTTTTACAGTGTACATTTCTGACAACTTACCAGGGTTATTATAGTTAACTAAAACCATATGTTTTTATTTAAAATAAACTGAAACAAAAAATGTATGTATGTAAGTAACCTTTATTTTTCATTTTATTTCAGCTAGTTGCTCATTTGTATGTAGTTTAACCTAATGTAATAAAAAGACAAACTTAAAAAATAAATATATTTAAAGAAAACTAAAACTAAATGACAAAAACACACAGTAAAATTAAATTAAATAAAACTTAAACTAAATTTTAAATTTCAACTAAATAAAAATAAACTAATTTTAAAAATTAAAAATTACAAGTATAATTTAAAGTATAATAAATAAGTATATAATAAGTATAATTAAATGTATAATAAAATAACACTGTACTCTCAGAAAAAGGTACAAAAGCTGTCACTGGGTGGTACCTTTAGTGGTACCAAATATGTACAATTCAGGTACTAATATGTACCTTAAAATACTTATATGCACCATATAGGGGTAAATAGGATACAAAGGTGTATCCTATACCTTTTGAAAAGGTTTTGCCCCAGTGACAGTTTTTGTACCTTTTTTTAGATTGTGTGTAATAATGTGATTCACAAATGTTGAGCTTGGCCTTATATTAACTCAATAAATGCTATATGAAAGAGACTAACACAATATCAAAGCCAAAAGATAAAAAAACAAAGGTTCTATTCCTGGTTGAGGGAGATAATGTTCCATGCGAGCAGGAAGAACATATGAACAATCAAATACAGTAAATGCAGTTATAGGGGCTGAGGAGGGAGAAGAAGAAGAGAAGAAAAAAACAACAGAGATAGAAGAACAGCAATTTGAGAGACACAGTGGGGACACAGGAAGAAATATAGATGAGAAAAAGAAGCAGAGAGGGACAAAATGGTGTGAAAGGAAGGCAGAGAGAGTTGCTCCGTGAGGTGTAGAGTAGATGAAAAAGTGTAGCTGGAGGGGAAAGGAGTCCTACACCCTGACCTGTAATTGATCGGGGAGGCTCAGGACCGACACAGCTTTAACCCAGTAATTACAACACACGGCTATACAGCAAATCCAACAGCACAGGCAGAGCAAGGAGAGAAGGTAAATAACAAGAGTGGCCTGACACGATAAAGGAAAAACCCCACTGCTTTGGAAAAACGATAAAACCCCCTGTAAAACGGAATCGATGCCATAGAAAAGTGGACATCTGAAACCTCAAGTTCTCCTATTGTATATGCTAGAAAAATATTTCATTTCAGAGCTCAGTGCTCTCTTGCATTCATTCATTACAGGCGACACCCTGAAGGCCACACTCACTTATTGTGTCTGGCCTGGGCAAATAAATAAAGAAATGTCTGATGGCATTATAAACAGCCAAATAGAAATTAAACCACAGGATTTAGAACATCAATCCATATTACTTGAAAAACAAGCAACCTCACGCCAACCGAACAAAGTCCTGAGTGAGAATTAAAGGCTCTTGGCCAGACCCCGGCTCTCCATTTGGATAATTAGGACATCGCTTTAAGCCCGCAGCATTACTGTACAACAATTTCTCCTCTCATTCTCCGGCCTTCATTCTTGAAAAACAAAGTATTTAAGAATAAACTAAAGCTATGTTTTAAAGCTGATGTGCTGGAAATGTGTTAAGATGTGTTGTTTTTGAATGATTTTCTTTTAAATAAAAAGTACCTCGAGAGCAACATACTAAACTACTTAGCAACCACACAATAACATGCTAAAAAAATACTCAGAATTTATCAGCAACTGCGAAACAACCAGTGCTGGGTAAATTACTTACAAATTGTAGTCCATTAATGATTACAAATTACGTAACGGAATTTGTAGTTAATAATGTAATCTGTTGAAATACATATATCATAGGTAATGTATTCTGACTTTTTGATTACTTTTAGACTACTTTTCTCCTAACATAAGAAAATACTTTCTATTCTTTGTTATCAGATTACAAATAACGTAAAGGAAATTGTAGTTAGTAACATGATCTATAGGATTACATATATTAGGTAATGTATTCTGACTACTTTTCGATTACTTTTGTCCGAACTTGTAAGAAAATACTTTCCATTATTTCTTATTAACATCATGAAGTGCATAAAACATTACATTACACAAAGTTTTCCCAAACTGGGGTTCCTAAAAGAACTGAAGGGGGTTTGTGAGGTGATAAAAATCTAATAATTAAATCATAAAAATGTCAAATTAAACTAATTATGTGGACTGGTGTGTGCAGTTCCATAAATCTGGAATACTTTCTGATTTTTAGAAAGGGAAAAAGAGAGAGAGAGAGAGAATAATTAGAATAATTTACTGCCATTGTGTTAATAATATGTAATCATGTAATCTATAAAAAGTAAAGGTAATATGATTACGAGCTCTTAAAAATTAAATATAATCTAAATTACAAGTACTTAAATTTTGGAAACCGATTACATAATCCAGATTACATGTAATCAGTTACCACCCAGCACTGCTAACAACATGCTAAAAACCAAATCACAGCATCTCTGTATCCTCATAACAACATGCTAAAAACCAAATCACAGCATCTCTGTATCCTCATAACAACATACTAAAAACCAAATCACAGCATCTCTGTATCCTCATAACAACATGCTAAAAACCAAATCACAGCATCTCTGTATCCTCATAACAACATGCTAAAAACCAAATCACAGCATCTCTGTATCCTCATAACAACATACTAAAAACCAAATCACAGCATCTCTGTATCCTCATAACAACATACTAAAAACCAAATCACAGCATCTCTGTATCCTCATAACAACATGCTAAAAACCAAATCACAGCATCTCTGTATCCTCATAACAACATACTAAAAACCAAATCACAGCATCTCTGTATCCTCATAACAACATGCTAAAAACCAAATCACAGCATCTCTGTATCCTCATAACAACATACTAAAAACCAAATCACAGCATATCTGTATCCTCATAACAACATACTAAAAACCAAATCACAGCATATCTGTATCCTCATAACAACATACTAAAAACCAAATCACAGCATCTCTGTATCCTCATAACAACATACTAAAAACCAAATCACAGCATCTCTGTATCCTCATAACAACATACTAAAAACCAAATCACAGCATCTCTGTATCCTCATAACAACATATCACAGCATCTCTGTATCCTCATAACAACATACTAAAAACCAAATCACAGCATCTCTGTATCCTCATAACAACATACTAAAAACCAAATCACAGCATCTCTGTATCCTCATAACAACATACTAAAAACCAAATCACAGCATATCTGTATCCTCATAACAACATACTAAAAACCAAATCACAGCATCTCTGTATCCTCATAACAACATATCACAGCATCTCTGTATCCTCATAACAACATACTAAAAACCAAATCACAGCATCTCTGTATCCTCATAACAACATACTAAAAACCAAATCACAGCATCTCTGTATCCTCATAACAACATATCACAGCATCTCTGTATCCTCATAACAACATACTAAAAACCAAATCACAGCATCTCTGTATCCTCATAACAACATGCTAAAAACCAAATCACAGCATCTCTGTATCCTCATAACAACATGCTAAAAACCAAATCACAGCATCTCTGTATCCTCATAACAACATGCTAAAAACCAAATCACAGCATCTCTGTATCCTCATAACAACATGCTAAAAACCAAATCACAGCATCTCTGTATCCTCATAACAACATACTAAAAACCAAATCACAGCATCTCTGTATCCTCATAACAACATGCTAAAAACCAAATCACAGCATCTCTGTATCCTCATAACAACATACTAAAAACCAAATCACAGCATCTCTGTATCCTCATAACAACATACTAAAAACCAAATCACAGCATCTCTGTATCCTCATAACAACATACTAAAAACCAAATCACAGCATCTCTGTATCCTCATAACAACATACTAAAAACCAAATAACATCATCTCTGTATCCGCATAACAACATGCTAAAAAACAATCTTTTGCAACATGTTAAAAACTACACCAAACTCTTTAGCAACCATAATAGCAACAAGCTAAAACTACTCAGAACTGCCTAGCAACCACATAGTGACATACTAAAAATTTAAAACCTTTACACCTGCATAGCACTACACTAAAAAAACAACACTCAAAACACTTTAACGTCCAGATAACAATGGCCTGATGTATCATTGTGGAGGCAGAAAATGTAAAAATCTAGTCGATTTTCATTTAGCTGCATCTGCTGCACGCCTTATACTTGCTTCACTGTAGCATCCATAGCTCAGATCTATTTTATGCGTTACATCATCCGTCATCACAGGCTGAAACTCAGATAATAAGGTTTTGTTGTGAACGGCAGAATGGAGGAATGTGAACCCGGAGGGCTCACATCCACCCCTTTTTAGCGCTTGTTCTGGTGAAAATGGATGCCGGGTTATAGGTGGAAACTATGGTGTCATTTCAGGATCATTTCATGCGTTTTCAGAGGGTTCCACATTGTTATGTCTCATTTTACACCCACATCTTTATCCAGAGCCTCCATCATGAACACAGCACACAACACGCATACATGCTGTACAAACGCACACACACACACACACACACACACACACATACAAATTCCAAAACAGCTTCCTTTGTCTTTTCAAAGGAACTTGAAACATGAGTTTTGATGTACAGTGTGATGAAAAAACAGACTGACCACAAACCCCAGAGAGGGTGCAGAATGCGTGTACGTGTGCGCCCATATCTGTGAATTCCAGACCGCTGTATGGCTGTAAGCCCACTTTCTTTCTCACTGAACTGAGCCGATGTTAATAATAGTATGAAGTGTCTCAGTTTCAACATCAAAAATGTGTCTCGGTAACCTGATAAAGAATGACAGCGAAAAAAGAATGTGAAATAACCTGACGAGATTTGGAGCAAAAGCCTTTTGTCCTGCGCTAATTAGTGAGAGGAGATTCTAATAATACCCACATCCAGGCACAGCATTTAATTACCATGAAAAAGAAATCTGGCTCAGTAGAATTATAGGCATGTCATATTTGGAATGGGGGGAGGGGACGTTCCATACATCTTGGAATACTGGCTAACGGCAATAGATTCCGCTCCCTGTGATTGGATACGTGTGGATTTTCCCAGGAAAGACTAAAAATCACACCTCATCGAATGCTGAGCAACCCTTGTTTTTGGGAGGAAGCAAAATGGGGGATTGGACAGATGTGAAGGACAGGTTAGAGAAGTGAAGATGGAAAGACAACGAAGAGGGGGATATGTGGAACAGCAGAGGAGAGAGACTGAAAAGAAGAGAGAGAGAGAGAGAGACAGGGAATGTGGTGGAGGAAAAATATGGAGGTAAGGAGAGAGAGAGAGGAAAAGGGCAGAGAAATGGAGGGGGGGGGGGGGGCAGCGGTGGGAGGCTTGATGGGTGTTTCCATGGTGATACTTTCCTCCTTTTCTACATGCAGAGAGACCATGGTGTTAACCATGTGAAGCTTCGCCTGTCTGTCTGTCTCTCTCTCTGTCTGTCGTCTATCCTTCTTACATTACTGAATAAGAGGGTGAATTAATAAATGAGTAGAAAATGGGATACATAAATAAATAAAAGACACAATGCCCCTCCCTTCCACAAAATGCCAATTGTGACCTATATCTGTCTGATTTGTAGGCGTTTCCTTCAATGGTTACTGTGATGCTCAATGTACATACCTACAAACACACACAGAGAAGTGGTGCAGACGCACAAAATAAAATGTAAGCCAGTATCAGAATTCTGCTTCCCAATAGACTCAGACCCCATCCCCCCTTCCTCTTCCCAAACCCGAGCAGACATGCTGTACATGTTAACTAGCACACACACACACACACACACACACACACCAACCATGGGTGTTCATCACAGCAGACTGGTAAAAGTGAGCGGTAACAGGTAAAACGGGTCTGTTTTCTGTGTGTGTGTGTAATGGACACTTGAGCTATGAATGGTCGTAAAAATGTCAGAGCTAAATACAGACAGACTGGTAAAATGCACACGAAGGTCTGTGCGTGATATTTTGCGGCGAAGCGTGACATGAATGAAGACGAGAAGACCAATTCCTAGGTGGCTGAAAAAAGGGTGGCGGCTGGAGGAAGAGACGGGAAGGGTTTTTGGGACAATGTCGTCACCTGGTGTTCGGTGTGAGAACTGTTGAGGGAAAATATGAAGTTAATTAAATTATTTATCAAGTATATACAGGTGCATCTCAATAAATTAGAATGTCATGGAAAAGTTCATTAATTTCAGTAATTCAACTCAAATTGTGAAACTCGTGTAATAAATAAATTCAATGCACACAGACTGAAGTGGTTTAAGTCTTTGGTTCTTTTAATTGTGATGATTTAGGCTCACATTTAACAAAAACCTCAACAATCTCAACAAATTAGAATACTTCATAAGACCAATAAAAAAATAGTTTTAGTGAATTGTTGGCCTTCTGGAAAGTATGTTCATTTACTGTATATGTACTTAATACTTGGTAGGGGCTCCTTTTGCTTTAATTACTGCCTCAATTCGGCGTGGCATGGAGGTGATCAGTTTGTGGCACTGCTGAGGTGGTATGGAAGCCCAGGTTTCTTTGACAGCGGCCTTCAGCTCATCTGTATTGTTGGGTCTGGTGTCTCTCATCTTCCTCTTGACAATACGTTCAGGTCAGGTGAGTTTGATGGCCAATCAAGCACAGAAACACCATGGTCATTGAACCAGCTTTTGGTACCTTTGGCAGTGTGGGCAGGTGCCAAGTCCTGCTGTAAAATGAAATCAGCATCTCCATAAAGCTTGTCAGCAGAAGGAAGCATGAAGTGCTCTAAAATGTCCTGGTAGATGGCTGCGTTGACTGTGGACTTCAGAAAACACAGTGGACCAACACCAGCAGATGACATGGCAGCCCGAATCATCACTGACTGTGGAAACTTCACACTGGACTTCAAGCAACATGGATTCTGTGCGTCTCCACTCTTCCTCCAGACTCTGGGACCTTGTTTCCAAATGAAATGCAAAATTTACTTTCATCTGAAAAGAGGACTTTGGACCACTGAGCAACAGTCCAGTTATTTTTCTCCACAGACCAGGTAAGATGCTTCTGACGTTGTCTCTTCAGAAGTGGCTTGGTAGCCCTTTTCCTGAAGACGTCTGAGCGTGGTGACTCTTGATGCACTGACTCCAGCTTCAGTCCACTCCTTGTGAAGCTCTCCCAAGTGTTTGAATCCGCTTTGCTGGACTGTATTCTCAAGCTTGCAGTCATCCCTGTTGCTTGTGCACCTTTTCCTACCCAAATTCTTCCTTCCAGTCAATTTTGCATTTAATATGCTTTGATACAGCACTCTGTAAACAGCCACACCTCTCAGTAATGACCCTCTGTGACTTACCCTCTTTGTGGAGGGTGTCAATGTTTGTCTTCTGGATCATTGCCAAGTCAGCAGTCTTCCCCATTATTGTGGTTTCAAAGAACAAGAGATACCCAGAATTTATACTGTATGGATGGTCATTTATTGAAACTCAAATGTAAATATTCTCATATTTTGAGATACTGATTTTTGACTTTCATGAGCTGTAAGCTCTAATCATCAAAATGAAAACAAAAAAAAAACTTTTGAAATGTTTTACTTTACATGTAATGAATCTAAAATATATGAAAGTTTAACTTTTTGAAATAAGTTACAAGAAAAAAATTACTTTTTCCACGACATTCTAATTTCTTGAGATGCACCTGTATAATAAAATACCTATTTAAACACTAAATGCTAAAGAGAAGTCAACACAAACATGTCACTGCTCTGTTAAATTTGCAAGTGCGTGTGTGGAGCTGAAAAGTCTAAGACAACAGATTTTTTTGTTTGTTAGTCTGTTCATTTAAACCTGAATGCATAGATTTATGTATAGATTTACAATAAAAACATAAAAACAAAAACTTAATTTTTATTTTTAAATATAATCATTATACCATTTGTTTTTAAAACATGATCAAAATGTTAATGGAAACATTTTCACTAGTGATCTTTGGTATTTTGGTAATCAATTGTACATTGTAAAAAATTACTTTTCGAAGTTGTTATAAAGAGATTATTGGAGTATGTTTTACAAGAAAATACTATTTCAGTTTTTTCTACTTCAAAATGTGATTAATTCGGTGTGTTACTTGCTATTTCTTTGTAATTGTTTGTGAAATTTACTAGCAATTTGTAAGTGAAAATTGTTTCTTCACGGAATTTTGTTCAGTGTACATAAATACATAATTATACATAATTATTATAAATAAAAAAGCAATACATTTGTTGATGTCTTTTTAAAACATAAATTATTGTACATCTGAGTGTGCCAAATTCAAAAGACTGAATCTCTAATATCTGTTTCAATTTTATATTTTGATATCTATGCTCTGACAATATTTTTGAGGGAAAAAATATAATTCTCAATAGCCTTAAAATACTTAAAAAAGCTTTAGAGATGCCATATCACTGTTGATTTGCATGAGAACAAATTTTCCAGAGAGCAAAGAGCCTAAAGCATGATAAGCACATAAATCTAACATAAGAAATTAATTATATATAAAATAATGATAATAATAAAAAAACTTTTAAGTAAACCAATTCCACTTAAATTTCAAACTATCCACCAAACGCCAGTAACTGAAGTATAAAGCCACTAGAGGGAGAAGCAGCATTATAGTTTGAGGACACCAACATCAATTCACAGGATTCACATTTACAGTGATTCATAACAGCTGCTCTGCTTAGAATCAAAACAAGTATTACAATTCAAAATCACAGACATTAAATCCATTTAAAAGATAACCAATAACCTATTTTGAAGTGTATATTCAAACGTCAAACTGCTTAGTGCAATGGTCCTCAACCAGGGGGCCTCAGAAAGCTTCCAAGGGGGCCTCAAGATGACTTCAAATTATAAGACAAAACAAGAATTACAATAGCTAAAACAACTATAAATCAAGATATTTCTTATTTGAATGCACCCCTCCAACAGCGTGGAAATCATGTAAATGAATAAAATCTTAAAAATCCATTGGGCCTTCATATATTGTTGTGGACAATGAGGGAGCTTGGAGTCAAAGATAATCAGATTGAGAACGATTGGCTACTATTAAGCCAGGTATGTGTACAATTTTTTGATACTCCTAGCACACTTTCAGATGGTTTAAAATTGAATAGTGAAACAACTATAGCCTAAACTGTAAACGTGATCATGTTGCCATGAATTGTATTTGCAGTAGAAGATGAATGTCAGACATGGGCTGGGGAAGAGACAGGAAAGTGTGTGCTAATGCACAGCATGTCATGAGCATTCAGAAGCCCATAATGCCTCTGGGCAGTCAGGTGTCAAATGAACAGCTATTTATCATAAACATCTCTTGTATAGTCGAGGACTGACACGAGTTGCAGGCGTCAATAATAAAGTGGGTTTAGAACAGTAAAGTCAAATAGGGAAAAGAGGTTGTGGGTTAGAGAAAGATCATAATCTATAATACATCCATAGTCTTGGAAATCATTGTAAGTTCAGAGTTCAGCCACATCTTCAAATCACAAACAGTGCATTCAATATAATGAAATGCATGCAAAAGCAGCTAACAATAGGTTAGATTCACAAAGTGCAATTTAGTATATTTTATGAAAAGATCCACTTAAATTTACTACTGCTAGTACTACTACTACTAATAATAATCATAATATATTTCTATGAATTATTATTAGTTTTGGTCTGACTCCATTCTGGTATATAAAACCCACTTTTCATCATCCAATCCAGTCTGGATGGATAAAATCAAGTCCTGTCTTACATTTTTCACTCATAAATATGTGATATCATGATATACTTAAATGGTTGCGAAAGACAATTCTCATTTACTTTACACTTTCAATAAAAGGAGACAAACGTGAAGCTAGATAAGGGAGCAATGAGATAGGGAGGTGGTGTATTTGTTTGTTTTGATTGAATCAGTGGGAGGCAGGGACTGAAAATGGCATTCAGTGCTCCTTGCAAGGCTCTGTTTAATTGCTTTTGTGTCAGCGTCAGTTTGGCTCAAAAGAAAGCTGGGGAGAGTGCATGAGACAGAGGGAAGAAATCTCCAGAAGGGACAGATTATGTGGATAGAATGGAAACATAAGGGTGAATGTCATATCAATAGATATCACATAAATACAGCAATGATGATATATAATAGCAAAAATTATTTCCGCATCTGCTGGCTCTTATTTTCTCTCATTAGATACTCTCATTTTTCTCAAGCGCTGAGCTCAGTAATATGTTCCCTGTTGAAAAGACCAACATACTGTACAGTAGTTGCTCACCAGCATACAGTACATACACATGTAAATATTTTCAAAATATATACTGAACGTAGGAGCCCCGCAGGGCTGCGTTCTGAGTCCCCTGCTATACTCTCTCTACACACATGACTGTGTGTCCTCTCACAGATCCACATCTATTATCAAATTTGCTGATGATACTGTGGTTCTGGGCCTCATTTCCAACAATGATGAGACCGCATACTTGGATGAGGTGGAGAGACTAACATCATGGTGCCAGGACAACTGTCTCTCTCTGAACGTGAGCAAAACCAAAGAACTGATTGTGGACTTCAGAAAGAGACACCTGCTGCCCTACACTCCTCTTATGATCAGTGGGACCCCTGTGGAGAGAGTAAGCAGCTTCAAGTACCTCGGCGTAAACATCTCCGAGGACCTGACTTGGACTACACACATCCAAACACAGGTCAAGAAAGCCAGGCAAAGACTGTACCATCTGCGACAGCTGAGAAAATTCAGGGTCTCACCAACAATCCTGAAAACTTTCTATGCAGGGACCATAGAAAGTGTTTTGACTCAGTGCATCTCAGTGTGGTATGGAAACAGCTCCAGCCAAGACTGCAAAGCCCTGCAGAGAGTTGTGCGCTTAGCTGAGCGTATCTCTGGGTCGGCTCTCCCCTCTCTGCAGGACATCTACATCAAACGATGCAGAGGCAGAGCTGACAAAATCATCAAAGACTCAAATCACCCTGGTAACTGTCTTTTCACTAGGCTGCCATCTGGTAAGCGCTTCCGCTGCCTGATGGCAAAAACAGAGAGACTCAGGAGGAGTTTCTTCCCCACGGCCATCAGGCTCCTGAACTCAAAGTCAGCCTCTTAACAACATCATCTGACTTACTTCAAATCACTAATCACACACTCATTACTCTCTACCTCATAACTGTCAGTGTCATTTGCTCATTTGCACACTTGCACACTTGCACACAACACGTTCTGTATCTTGTAAATCGTATCTTATTTTTATATTTATTTTATTTTTTGTGATTGGCTGCTTCATGTCAACCATGTATAACCTGTTGCACATTCCTCTCTGTACAGTCATGCTTATATATATATTTTTTTTTTTTTTTTTTTTTTTTTTTTTAACTGGCCTGTCAGTAGCACAGATAACACATGACAGTACATATGCGTGGCTATGCTATCATCATTCACAGCCTTTTTTTCTTTTTTTTTTTAATTAAATATATATATATATTTTTTTTTTTTATTATTATTATTTATTTATTTTATATTTTTTTTTTTTTTACCTATTTTTTTTTTTTTTTTTTTTTTTTTTTATTAATTAATTTAATTTTATATACCCTTTTACTTAACCACACTGTGACATACAAGACCAGGGGACAGAGAAAACAAGAGAGAGAAAGAAGAAAGAAAAAAAAAAAAAAAAAAAAAAAAACAGGTTGTGGGGAAAGTCAACAGAGAAGGGGGGGAGAGAGAGAGAGAAAAAAGGAGAATGGGGGATAGAGAGAGAGAGAGAGGGGAAAAAAAAACAAAAAAACAGACAATTTGCTTCGATACCTGCTGACAAAAAGAGAAAACAACCGAAGACACAACATCAAAGAGACTGCAGCAACAACCAACATCTGTATGAATCTCAATAAATTCTAAATGTTATTGAGCAGCACACATAACTAATATTACAAAATAAGTTTTGAAGCAACAGCAGATCAAGACAATGTGTGTCTGTGAGCACCTGTTTTTATACCAATGTGAATGCTTGAGTGTACACCTGTGTGTGTGAGCGCGCTTGTGTTCATAAGGTTCCTCCATGTAAATGTTTAATAGTGTGTGTGGGGAACAACAGCCCCATCCCGCAAGGCATGAAGCAGGCACGGGAAAAGGCCCGGGCCCCAAACATCCAGAGGCCCCCCAGGGCACGGGACCCCCAGGAGAACCACCGCAGGGACAACCGCGGCCTCCACCCAGAAAAGGGCAGAGGAGAGCCCGAGGGTGGGACCTCCGACAGCCACAGTGTAGACGCCCCAGGGTGCCGTGGCGGCAAGCCCGCAGGCTCCACCGGCAGTCGACCACACCAGGGCGGACCGGGCCCTGGGCCCGGAGACCCAAAGGCCCCCCACCCCACAATCGGGGCCCAGCAAGGCCAGTAGGGCCAGGCCCCGCCAATCGACCGCCGAGAGTGGGCCGGCGCTCGCCTGAGCATCCTGCCCCGGCGCGAGAAATCACCAACGCACCGGCGGCATCCTCCACCGGCAGGGCATGGTGGTGGGGGTCGACTAAGATGATGAGTGAGGTGGAGTCTAAGGCCCGACCTGACACATAGACGTAGACGACAAGCACACATATACACAAGCATATGTTCCCACCCTCATGCACGCAAACGAATATTCACACCCTCGCACCACATGTAGACACACAAAAATGGACACGGTACCCACACTCACACTCCCCATATGCACTCTATACTCCTAGGTCCAGGCACCACCACCCCCAGAGGGGTAGCCAGCGCCCGATCCCGGAGCTGAACCCCCTTCGCTCCGGCGTGGGGACAGGAAGACCACCCCGGTCCCCGCAGCAGCAGAGAAAATCAACAGCCCAGACCCCGACCGGGTGGCCAGCTCATCCTCACAGCCCCCGGCCCCAGACAGAGAACAGAGAACAGGGGTGTGAGAAAAAAAAAAAAAAAAAAAAAGACCCCATGCCTCACCCCCCCCGCTCAAATGTAGTGTTGGTGTGTGTTGTTCTAAGGTGCTTTAAAACAGGGGTGCTTTAAAACAGGGGAGGGGCACCCTCCACAAGCTTGTGTCAGCTCGTCCCCTCCCTATAGCCCTCAATGTCTATGTGCAACTTAAAATTGAGAAGTGGGCACTGGCACCAGAGGGAAGGCTGAATGAACAGACCGCCCTCCGGATACCATTCAGTGTGCCCACCCCCAAGGCCCTATATGTATGTGTCATGTGACAGTAAGTAATGAGAATGTCTAAGTTGTAATGTGTAATTGAGATGCAGGCGGCCACGAGGAGACAGAGGAGTACCACCTCCCCCGCATCCCAGCGACGCACCCGCACCTCAAAACCCTACCTATGTGTTGGTGTGATGGAGCGGGAGAAGTGAAGCCTTAGGGATGGGGAGGAAAGCATCAGAGGGGGCAAAATACCCCCCCCTCCGGAGCCAGCTCCCCCGCTGACCCCCATAGGCACCCCCGTTACCCCAAATCTGCCCAGGGCGGGGGGCCCAGGCCCATCCAGACCAGGGCCCATGGCAGCCCGGAGCGGCCCACCAGACCCCACAGCAGAGGAAAAACTACCCCACCCCATCATCCAGTCAGTTCCCAAACTACATAAGACAATAAGACACCCAGGTAAAGCCCGTTTGCCCCGCCTCTATTGGACCCCCCCCCCCCCCCTGCGGAGGCACCGATGCATCGAAGACCCCCACACCAGAGCCGGGCCCAAGCGCATGCACCAACCCATGCTCCCGGCGGCACACCAACCAGGACCCAAGCCCCCCAGGCCCAGCCGTAACCCCAACCCGGAGGCAGAGCGCCCCCAGATCCCCAACCCCCCCCCCCCCCCCCCCGGACCAACCCCGGAACAGTACGGCCGCCAGGCTGGCAACCTACGTCTGCCGGCACAGGCATCCCCAGCAGCGCCGCATGCCGCCGCCAGAGAAACAACATCCAAGAGTCACCAATACCCCATCCAGGCCAAGGCCGCAGCCCCAGCGCCGAACCCCCCAAGAAACCCACCCCCAGGGAACCCCCAGATGCCCCAGGCCCATATTGCCACCCCACGCCAACAACAAAAACCACAACCGGACAGAATCGGGACCCCCACCCACACTAGGTGATGGAGCTGATCAAAGGAGCCCAGAGAGATTGATCTAATGTGTCAGCAGAAGCTGATTCAAGGCTAATATAATCCCTCAAATAATCTCTATATTGGTTGATATTAAGATTATTTTTATTTTTCCAGTTCATGAGGACAGTCTTCTTAGCAATGCATAGGGCAGTGAAAGCCATGTGGATTGTGTTATCTTCTGTAGTGACACCATCTAGGTCGCCCAACAAGCAGACTAAAGGAGAGGTTGGAATAGAGCATTTAAGACACTTTGATAAGTCTTCACAAATCCTGTACCAGTACCTCTGAACAGGTGGACAGAACCATAGAGCGTGGATGTAATTGTCAGGTGTATTGCCTTTACAGTGTGAGCAGTTGTTAGAAGCTGTAAAACCCATCCTGAACATCCGATGACCTGTGTAGTGCACTCTATGCAGAATTTTGTATTGTATTAATTGTAAACCAGGATTTCTAATCAGTTCAAAGGTTTTTAAACATATCTGAGACCAGAAATTATGGTCCCAGCTTACTGATAGATCTGCTTCCCATTTTGCAATAGGAAGTGATACTGATTCATCTATTTTGGAAAGTGCCCTGTATATTTTAGACATTAATTTGGGGGTTTTGAGATTAAGAAAATCTGCCACACTTGGTGGTATTTGTAAATTGATATGATTAGACTTAAATTTCCTTTTTACAATAGATTTAATTTGTTGATATTCTAAAAATCTGTTCTTATTAATCCCATATTGTTTAATTAATTTGTCAAAGGGAATAAAGTCTGTCCCTTCGAATATATGTTCCAGGTATTTAATACCTTTACAACTCCAATCTGTGAAGTTTATCATATTGTTGTTTAGCAATATGTCAGGATTGTTCCAGATGGGGGTACGTTTGCATGGGATTAGTGAAGACTCCGTCATTTTTAGAAACTCCCACCATGCTGTCAGAGAAGAGCTGATACTGATGCTTTTAAAGCATACGTGCCGTTTACTGATCGAGCTAATGAATGGCAGATCCGAAATCTCTATATTATTGCATAATGCCTGTTCTACATCTAGCCAAGGCTCATCTAAGAGGGTGTGTTTTAACCACCCTGAAATGTGTTGAAGCCTGTTGGCTAAGAAATAGTGGTAAAAGTTAGGTAGATCCAGTCCTCCTTTATCCTTGGTCTTTTGCAGCGTTTTTAAGCTAATACGCGGGGGTTTACCTTTCCAAAGGAATTTAGAGATGGAGGAGTCCAGAGATCTAAACCAGTCAGGTGGTGGTTTGCTCGGGATCATTGCAAATAAATAATTAATTCTTGGCAAAACCATCATTTTTATTGAGGCGACTCTTCCCATGAGTGATATGGGTAGAGACCTCCATCTGGTTAGATCATCTTCTACCTTCTTTAAAAGTGGGATGTGGTTTAATTTAATCAAATCTGCCAGCTTAGGAGAAACATTAATACCTAAATATTTAATATTTCCAGATTGCAGTGGAGTGGAAGAATTCTGGAAGGAGCAATTAATTGGAAGAACTGTTGATTTTAACCAGTTTATTGAATAATCTGAGACTCTTGAGAAAGAGTTTATTAATGTAATTACCTCAGAGAGAGTGGTTTGTGAATGTTGAAGAAAAAGTAACACATCATCTGCGTAAAGACTAACTTTATGTTCTACATTCTTGCATTTAATGCCTTTAATCACTGTTGCCTGTCTAATTACTGCTGCTAGTGGTTCAATAAAAATTGCAAACAGTGAGGGGGAGAGGGGGCATCCCTGCCTGGTGCCCCTCTTAAGATAGAAGCTAGAGGACGTTTGGTCATTTGTCCTGACACATGCTGTTGGAGAGTTATATAATATTTTTAACCAGTTTATGAAAGAGTTTCCAAAACCAAATTTGTGTAAAGTTGCAAATAGAAAATTCCAGTTAACCCTATCAAAAGCTTTTTCTGCATCTAGAGACAATATTGTAATTTGAAGGTTTCTATTGCATGAATAGTCTATCAAGTTAAGTAACCTACGTGTATTTGTTGAGGAGTGCCTCCCTTTTATGAAACCAGTTTGGTCGGAATGAATTATGAGAGGGGTTATCTTCTCTATTCTTTTTGAGATAGCTTTGCAGATTATTTTAGTGTCCACATTAATAAGGGATATCGGACGATAGCTAGTAGGTAATACAGGGTCTTTGCCTGGTTTTAGTAAGAGACTAATGTTGGCAGAATTCATATTTGATGGAAGTCTGCCATTTTCTTTGGTTTCCTGCAACATTCTGTAGAATGTTGGTGCCAGAATAGCCCAGAATTCTTTATAGAATTCTGCTGGAAAGCCATCTGGACCTGGAGCCTTTTTATTGGGCATACTGTTCAAAGCTTCCTGAAGTTCATCTGATGTCAGTGGAGAATCCAATGCCATCGCTTGATTGTCTGTTAATTTCGGAAGAGTTATATTGTCAAGAAATTGGTCAATTTCGTCTTTAGATGGGTTAATCTGTGGGGAATATAAAGATTCGTAAAAATCTCTGAAAGTGTTGTTTATTCTTTCAGGGTCATATACTGTTTCCCCAGTTAAATCTTTAACAGCACATATAGTTGTTTTTTCTTTATTTATTTTTAACTGGTTCGCTAGGAATTGACCTGATTTATTACCATATTCAAATTCTTGCCAGCGAAGTCTTTGTGCTAAGAATTTAGTTTTTTTATTAATAATTTCATTTAATTCTAGTTTTGCTTTACATATTTTTTTCAGCATTTCCTGTTCCTGGGAGGATACGTAGGATTCTTCTAAAATTTTTATAGTTTCTTCTAATTCCTGAATACATTTATTTTCTCTTTTCTTTTTATGCGATGAGAATGAGATTATTCTACCTCTCATCACAGCTTTGCCTGCTTCCCAGAGAACAGATGCTGATGTTCCAGGCAGGTCATTATAGTCTAAATATAAAGCCCACTCTTCTTTAAAATATTTAATAAAATCGTCGTCTTTAAGCAATGATGTATTGAATCTCCAGTTATTACTTGGTGGAGTGGCCTTCTTATTTACTAGACTTAAAGAAACAGCAGCATGATCGCTGACAGCTATAGGGTGTATCTCTGTGTCTGAAATGTCACTCAGCAGTGAGCTGCTGACTAGGAAATAATCCAGACGAGAATAAGAGTGATGGACATGTGAGAAGAAAGTAAATTCCCTACTGTTAGTGTGGAAAGAACGCCATGCATCGCAAAGTCCATAGTCGCTCATGTACTGTTTAACTATATTTGTGGATTCCCAATTGCGCTGAGTTCCAGCTGTACTTGCTTATACTTGCAGTCATGCTTATATTAATATTTAATTCTGGTTAATTCTGGTTAATTCTTAATATTATATTAATATTTAATTCTACAGCTTACTGTCATGCACATTCTTTTACATTTTATATTTTATTCTTTATATCTTATTTTTCATTCATCTTATCTTATGTTTACTTCCCTTGTGTTGTTTTTTCAATATTTGCACTGTCCATGGAGCGGACCCGACTCTCATTTCACTGCTGGTTATACAGTCTCTGTATAGTCGTGTATGTGACAAATAAAACTTGAAACTTGAAACTACTGTATGTGTGTGTATTTATACATACATGATAAATATACACAATACACATACATATATTATGTAAACAAAAACTTTTATTTTGGAAGAGATTAATCACGATTAATCATTTGACAGCACGAAAAGAAAAGAAAAGAAAAGAAAAGAAAAGAAAAGAAAAGAAAAGAAAAGAAAAGAAAAGAAAAAAATCATCTCTGGTTCAAAATGATTGGACAACTAAATAAGGAATAGTGGTGTAGTTAGTAGTGTATTAATCTTTTCTTCACATTTAATAATAATAATGATTAAAAAAAGGCAACGCAAATCCTCTCCTTGTCAAAATGACCAGATAACTACGTGAGAGATAGTAATTAGGGATACTTAATAGTTCAGCATAATATTTTCTTAGAGTTTAATACAAATGTAAAATAGAAAGAAAGAAAGAAAGAAAGAAGGAAAGAAAGAAAGAAAGAAAGAAACAAACAAACAAACAAACAAACAAACAAACAAAGAAAAAAGTCCACTCCGATTCAAAATGATTAGACAACAAAATAAGGAATAGGCCTAGTAGTGTAGTAAGTAGTGTATTCATTTTTATTTATTTATTTATTTGTGTGTATTTCTTAAATGAACTGATAACAACATTATAAGAGAAAGTAGTTTAGCATAATCTTTTCTAAGCATTTTATAGTAATATGTCAAGTGGTTCAAACAAGATTGCATAAATATATAAAAAAAATAAGTACTCCTGTAAATTGTCATGACTGTGTGTCAAGGTCTATAAGCCTTTTAAAATATCAAATAAGTTGATAAGTGTCAGGGTTCTGTTGTGTGTGTCATGTGTTCCTGCCTCTTGTGCCCATATTTGGTTTGTTTCCTGTCCTCGTCAGATGTGATTATTAGTTCATTCGTGTCCAGGTGTGTTCATGTCGTTATCTATGATTTACCTGTGTATTTATAGTCCTGTCTGTTCAGTTAGATTTCGTCTGGTCAACTCGTTACTCCCGGTGTTTCCTGTCTGTCTGTCTGTCTGTCTGTCTGTCTGTCTGTCTGTCTGTCTGTCATGCCTTGTCCTCATTAAAGACTGTTATTTGAGTTTACGTACTCGTCTGCGTGTCCTCGTTCCTCCCTGCTGTGTGCACCATGACAGAAGACCAGACCAACCTGTAAGCGGCGCCCCTTCACCTTGTTTTGTTCGTTTTTCCTAGTTTTTATTTGTTTCCTGTGTTTTGTCTCTCGCGGCAAACGAGTCCGCTGGCCGCGAGCCCTCATGCCCGCCGATCGCGGGAGATTTCCGCCACCAGCTGTGGCTATCCCAAGCCCACTGGCTGGTTCTCTAGTTCCCGGGTTGCCGCTCCCCCAAAGCCCGCCGTTCGCGGGAGATCACGCCGCCGGCCCGCCGCTGACACTTGTGACACGCCCCGATGCTTCAAATCGCCTTAGTCATGTGACATGGGTGTTTCAAATCACGCTTCGGAGCAGTGTTTCGTAGTTTCGAAACATCTGCGCTTCGGGACCTCGACACCGTGTCGAAACGTCAGTTTCACGTCTGCCATCCCTACCGAGAACAGCCCAGGAGGGCTTCCCGTTCCTGTGAGATGTCCTGTCCTGTTTGTCTGGCCCTGGAGGGCTTTCCTGTCCTGTTTCTGTGTCTAGCCCCGGAGGGCTCCCCTAACTACCCCAGGGAAATTTATTTGGGGGGTAGAAGGGTTCCGGCTGGAGTGGCCAGGCCGAGGGACGAGGCTACGGCCATGAAAGGCCACCTGCCATGGCCTCCTGAGCTCCCTGCACCGCCATGGCCTCCGTCATCTGTTCTGCTCTGGAGGTCCCCGTCCTGTGATCCTGTCCGTGTCTGTCCTGAGGGGCCTCCAGAGCTGTTACGGCGTGGGACACGCCTTCCGGGAGGGGGGAGTTATGTCAGGGTTCTGTTGTGTGTGTGTCATGTGTTCCTGCCTCTTGTGTCCATATTTGGTTTGATTCCTGTCCTCGTCACATGTGATTATTAGTTAATTCGTGTCCAGGTGTGTTCATGTCGTTATCTATGATTTACCTGTGTATTTATAGTCCTGTCTGTTCAGATAGATTTTGACTGGTCTACTCGTTACTCCTGGTGTTTCCTGTCTGTCAGCCTTGCCTTGTCCTGCCTTGTTCTCATTAAAGACTAGGGGTGACCCCGAATAGTCGACGATTCGATGCTTCGATATGAGGAGCCTAATTCGACTCCAAATCTCACAGTCGAATATTCGCGGGGTGTTAGGATAATGCCATTTTGGCTATATGGGGGTGCTCAAATGTCTGATTTCACATAGAACTACTGGTTTTCTATAAGTTAATATGCAGCCTATTATGATAATGCTGTAAATAAGAATCTGAAAAGAAAGAAGCTTTAAATAAATATTTTAATTGAGTGAATAAATCCAACCACCATTATAGATTTAAATTAAGTTTCACTTTCCATAATAGGCTACATGACCAACGGAGAAGCAACTTGGCAGCAGGGATTTAAAACTTTACCTCGACTCAAATTGACACAGGCAGATTGAAAGACTGGATTTTTTTCGATCAGGTGGGGTATACGTGATTTCAAAACATGGCAGCCAGATTATATATTGTGTATTATTTATCTTGCATAAGATGCATCGCGCTGAATTAAAGCGCTTCATTGTACAGTGATTATCAACGCGCAGCGCGAGCAGTAGCTACAAACAACAATAAAATTAATAACTGGGACTGGCATATACATAACATTATAATGAGAACACTATTATAATAAAACGCTGTGAATGTTTAGAGTTTGGTTGCCGTGTTTCTACATGTTGTTGCATGAAGAACGCGTCCACAAAAGGAGTTCATTCAGAGCCGCGCGAACACGTTCACTTCTGCATTCGGGGCATTCTGTGCAGGTAGCCTGTCGTAATATTAACGTTATGTTTTATAAATAACGAAGCGTATTCTATATATTCTATATTAGATAAATGAGTTAAATCCCACTGATTAAAAAAACTACTATCAAATGCTTCATTCTACTGGTCATTCTACTTTGTTACATCTCGGCTAGATTACTGCAATTCTTTATATTGCGGAATATCTAAATCGCAAATTGCACGTCTTCAGCTAGTCCAAAACGCTGCAGCCAGACTTCTTCTGAGGCATCGCAAACATGAACATATCACACCTATTCTCAGATCTCTTCACTGGTTGCCGGTTCATCAGAGAATAGACTTCAAAATTCTACTCTTTGTGTTTAAATCTGTACCTAGCTCCTTTACCTAGCTCCTTAACCTAGCTCCTGTCTACCTCTCTGAACTCCTTCATTTATACACTCCATCTAGAAGCCTAAGATCTTGCGACCAGGCTCTGTTGGTAGTTCCACATATTAGACTTAAGCGTAGAGGGTAGCGTGCATTTGCGGTGGCAGGGCCACGTCTTTGGAATACCCTGCTTTTAGAGATTAGAATGGCTCCTTCCCTGTCTTTTTTTAAGTCCCTGCTAAAAACCTATTTGTTTTCCTTAGTGTATTGATTACTGTTTACTGTAATTTCAAAATGGGTTGTTCTTTTTATCTGGCTTGTTTTCTGTGTATGTTTTTATAAATTTTCTCTCCTGTAAAGCACTTTGGTCAGCCGAGTGGCTGTTGTAAATGTGCTATACAAATAAAATGAACTTGAACTTGGTCATCTTCAGCGCGCAGCTCAAAACAGAAATGCAGAACATTAATAACTAGGCTACTGTCATATAGCCTACATTATAATGAGAGCACTGTTGTAAAAAATGTTTAGAATTATTAGGGTTTCGCTGGCGCTTAATGTTAACTATCTTTTAATCAAAGCATAAAACATTATTTTTGTATCTGCGAGGTGTCCATTACATATTTCCGCTGTGTGTTAACGTCAGTAATTATGACTGTCTCTTGGTAATGTATTTTGCCCCGCCCCCAAACATATGATTCAACTATCAGTCGAATATCGGCAAGATTCGAAAATTCCGATTCGACTATGAAAATCCTTAGTTGGGGACACCCCTATTAAAGACTGTAATTTGAGTTTACGTCCTCGTCTGCGTGTCCTCGTTTCTTCCTGCTGTGTGCACCGTGACAATAAGTTAATGACAAGAAAATGTTAGTTCAGGTTGTAATATCATGTTATGTGGTGCAGTTCTCTAAAAACAATGATATTAATGATTCATGGTAATTAAAATACCATGGTTAAAAATACCTATCTATAGGAAAATAATATTTGTACACTCATATATTCAAGGTTTAAGTAAAATGTTATTAATTTACATGACAGTAATTAAATTAAAAGCTCTGTTGAAAATGATATAAAAGTTTTTCAAAACCATAGGAAAACAACATAAATAGAAAAATGAAATGGAAATTTATGCCAGTCTTTTCAGCAGGGTTGAGTCAGCTGAGACAAGTACAACAGCTTTATCGATACGATCAAAGCAGAACTGCAAGCAGAAAAACCATGTTCAGTCACATGTCCACCTCCCCCCAAAACAAGACACAACACCACCACCACCAAGGTTTATGACTGATAAAATATTACCATCTTCTTGTGTATTCCCCTGCCTGCCAGCTAGATAAGGGTAACATCACTTTACTGCGAGCTTCATAGAATTATTCATGAGAGGACCAGATTTCCCAGAAGATCTCTGAACTTCCCTCCTCCTTATTTGACCTCTGTGCGAGATGGAGTGTCATTCAGTGGATCTATCGAGCTGTACAGCATTTGTTTGATGTGACTACCACTAATGTCTTGTGTTTTAAGTGCTTGTGTGCATGCATTTGTTCTGATGTTCTGCTTGACTAATAATGCTGATAATAATGCTGCACAGCCAGTCTTCAGCAATTACCACAAATGCAGCTAATATGACCACAGGAAAAAAAGTGCATGTTTTACTGATCATCTGCATGTGTGTGAAGATATATGCTAAAAAAAAAAAATGGAATGAAATTCTACATTATGGTGATAAAAAAGGGAAAAAGCAAAACATTTCACTCGACTAAAAGCACTTTCTGTTTGCTTATATTCTGAAAACAGAAAAGCGTTTATGCCAACAAGCAGAGCTGATCCTCCCTATACGCAGAATCCGCATGCTGCATAGGGCCCCCGAAACACCAGGGAGGCCCCTTGCTCTCAAAGATGTTTTAATTTTAGTTACGTTTTGGAATTTGGCCAGCTGTTGTGAAAACATGAATGATAATTTATTTTAATGTGGTGCGCTGTCACACTCTCTATGTAAAAATCGTGTAACGTGAATGTCGTACAGTCTCTTGTTTGAGAAAAAAAAAACGAGTTGAAAGCTTACCGTGAAGAGATACTGCTTCTCGAGCGCCTTCCGTGAGCACCATTCGAGACGGAGTGAGACACGGCCAAATGCGTTTCATCCATTCCTCAACGGAAATGCGTTTCACAGCCCAACCCCCACATTTTTTTTGTAGATGATAGATGAGTTTGTTTCTTTTTTTGTTATCAACAATTTTTTATTTTCATTTTTTCACAAACAACACAACATAATATCCAAAATAAAACAAAACAAAACAAAACAGCAGACACATACTCAACATCTAAAAGTTCAATCAAAAGGGAGGGAGAGAGGGAAGGACAACAAGAACACAAAAGTTACTCCTTTAAATAATCACGTATATTCAACAAAAAACACTGCCAAGCCTCAATGGTTGAAGGCCTGGCCCCACCGACTCGCGCCGTTGTACATTCACATGAGACAATTTGCAGGAGGCTACGGATCCAATATGCCTCTCTACACATGTGTGGTGTAAACCAGTTCTGAATTATTGTCTTCTTCACAGCTGTAAAACCAGCAAACAACAATCTCTTTTGCATTGAACTAATACAGAGACCAGAATCATCATTAAGAAGACATAAACTTGGGTTAACAGACCAATTAATTCTCAGTAATGATGACAAAACCAGGTTTACATGTGTCCATAGACTGATGACGACAGGACATTCCCAAAACATATGCAGAAAAGTGCCTGAAGATGTAGTGTTACATATATGGCAGTTCAAATTTGACTGCAGTTTCATTTTAAATCTTTTGTAAGGAGTTATGTATGATCTATGAATGACTTTGAAGTGAATAAGACGATGAGCCAGATTTTTAGATGTTAAGATGAGATTAGACCACACTCTCTCCCAGTCGACAGATAAATTAAGATCAGATAATTCCCTATTCCAATTAGTTTTAATAGAAAGAGGTTTTGTAATACAATCAATAATTTTAGTATATATTAAGGAAACTGACGGCCGACCAGCAGATGGTGCAATCCAGTCCCGCATAGGATGAGAGGAAATGGAAGAAGACCAAGGAACGCCATACGCTTTGAGAGCAGAACGTAATTGAAGAAAAACAAAATATGCAGATGCTGGTAGACAAAATTTGGCTCTCAATGCCTGAAATGAACAGAGGCCCTGGTTATCATACATATCACCGCATGTGTTCACACCTAAAGAGGACCAAGAGGGTTGGACAAATGGACGATTTCCACATACAAAGTTCAAATTGTGCCATAAAGGTGTACTGTTACAGAATTTGAAGGGTCCACCTATCCGACGTTCAACCGTTTTCCAGATTTTAATAGAGTTAGCCACAACCGGACAAAATTTATAATTATCCCTTTTTTTTCCTGTGCCAGTAAATAAAATATCTTGAAGTCTATTTGGTTTAACCTTGTCAGCTTCAAACACCCTCCATGAAACTGTAGATTGAGGATCAACCCAATTATGAAGGGCCTTAAGCTGGAACGACCAATAATATAATTCAAAATTTGGTACAGCTAGTCCTCCTGCACTATTAGGATGTTGTAATGTGGTAAGTTTAATTCTGGGACATTTATCATTCCAGATAAACTTAGAAATTATGGAGTTGATCTCCTTAAAGTAACCTGGAGGGGGAGAAAGTGGTAGCATAGAGAAAAAAAAAATTAAATCGAGGTAACAAATTCATCTTAACAGTGGAGATTCTTCCTTGGAGAGAGACTTTAAGATTCTTCCATCTTTGAATGTCATTTTTGACCTTAACGAAAATGTCATTAAAAGATGGAAGAATCTTAAAGTCTGGCCAATAGAATCTTCATTTTTGACCTTAACGAAAATGTTATTAAAATTGTCTCTGGCAATCTTATGAATGTTTTTATATATGGTAATGCCCAAATAGATGAAAGATTCCTTAATAGGGATAAATGAGGGAATAGAAAAATTAACCTTAACATTGTTAATTGGCATTAAAGCAGATTTGCTCCAATTTATTTTATATCCTGATAGGCTACTAAAATTATCAAATTCCTTAATTACACTAGAGACTGAAACATCAAAGTGGTCTAAATATAGAATAATATCATCAGCGTATAATGAAATACAATGATTATGGTCATGAATCTTAGGGTTCGAGAGATAGACAAAACAACAAGGGGGAAAGTGGACACCCCTGTCTCGTTCCCCGCTGTAAAGGGAATGAGGGGGAAATAATATTACCAGTTATGACTGATGCTGCAGGTGAGTGGTACAATGTCTTAATCATAGAAACGAAGTCTAGACCCGGCGATTTGCCCTTTTGAAGGCTTTTTAGAGAGACGTGAAGTTCCTCCAAACGTAATGGGGCCTCCAAAGATTCTCTATCTATCTGTGAGATCCGAGGCAGTTCCAATTTATCTAAATACTGCTTACAAATTGGTTCATCAAAATCTGTTAAGGCTTTATACAGATTTGTGTAAAAATCTTTAAATATGTCATTAATTGCCACAGGGTTCGTGGTGACCTGATCATCCGATGATTTTATTGCGCTAATATATGCCTTAGACTCGCATTCTTTCAACCTAAGGGCCAATAAATGACTAGGTCTCTCTGATTCAAAATAATATTTTTGTCTAGTCCTATGTAAAATAAATTCTGCCTTTGAGTGTGAAAGTAAATCATATTCTTCTTTTAAAGAGGACAGCTGTGTAGCCTGTTGCTCAGTAAAATGTTGTTTTTGTAGGTTTTGTAATGATTGGATTTTATTTTCTAATTGTGTAAACTGGTGAGTTTTCGCTTTGGCAAGAGTAGAAGAGAAAGATATACAGAAACCTCGTATAGCACACTTAGTCGTTTCCCACAGTATTTGAGGATCCACATCAGAGGGCATATTAATTTCAAGAAAGTCCTTAATATATTCTTTTATAGTTTGTTTCTTCATTAAAACTGCAGTGAATGGGTGCCGTCAGAATGAGAGTCCAAACAGCTGATAAAACATCACAATAATCCACATGACTCCAGTCCATGAATTAATGTATTGAGAAGTTAAAAGCATTTTTGTAATAAACAAATCCATACAAAGGAGGATTAGGGCCAAGCAATAATAAAAATAAAAAAAATCTCAAAATTAAAGTCATTAAATTTCGAGAAAAAAGTCATTAATTTTCTGAAAAAATCTGAGATAAAATGTTGAGACTAAACTCATTAAATTTTGAGAAAAAAGTTGTTAAATTACGAGAAAAAAGGAGACAAAAACACATTTGTGTCATGTTCATGTCATCTCGTTGGACACAATTATTTAGTGTCTGCAGTGACGGAGGTTGGAGAGAAATGCACAGGGGAGAAGCGTATGGCACGATCGATGGGTTCTAGTCTGGCTTTTGCCAAACTCGCTTTTCTTCTTTTCTCATCACATATCTCATCGGAAAAGTGGAAATCAATTGCTTAACGAGTGATTCATAATAATGTATTAGGTAGGTTTAGTGTTACTACAGTAAATCCACTGATATTAATTTGTGGATTGAAAAGTATTCTAACTGCATTGTTGTCACACGTTTTCCGCGTCAGTGTTGTTGAGAATGGCAGTGCGTATTCATCTGATTTAAATTTAATGAATCGACAGCCTATCTGCTAATCTTCAACATGTTTTACACTAAAAATAGTTCAATCCAAAAGTATTGTTTAGAGTTTACTATGAAAAAAAGCTGTTTTATAAGAGAAGTCACTTAATTTTTGCGACAGGTGGGATTCAGCTTACGGCACTTCTCATTCATTCCTATGGTATCCATAAACAGCGATTGAGTGTCGCACAACTCTGACTGAAATTCACTGACATCAAGGCTGTAATGTGATTGGTTATTATGGCACACGTGATCCAAGTTAGCCGTTACGCTTTCTCCAATAGTAAGTAATACAGACCCTCTTATCTCCCTAAAAAATATCTGCTAATAGCAGTCAGTGCAGCGCGCTTCACACGAGTAGCGCTCTTCCGCTTTCGGTGCGCTAAACAAATGACAGCGCATATGAGTTATCAAATTGTTGTCAACTGCATGATTTGTAAAGTTTGATTGGCAGGCCACATATAACAGCCTACATTTCAATAGACAAGCTGTGGGCCGTTTGAAATTCATCCACTGGCCGTATTTGGCCCGCGGCCGGACTTTGGACACCCCTGTCATAAATGCTATTTAAAGTGAAAATAGTTATATGTACTATTTACTCTAATTGACAACTGCAGCATTTGTTAAAGCATTTCATAAAGTGAAAATAGCCATTCTATTTACGTTATGTAAAAGTATTAGATCTTTGCAATAAGTGTAAATAGTAGCTAATTAAATGCTATTTAGCCTATGCTTATAAATAGTGGCAGATACTATTTGCACCTCAGTATTGTTGTACATTAACAGGATGCAATAATAACATTGATTTTAACAACAATGATTTTATTTATTGAAATGATAGATGCTGCCTTATTGGGGCAACAAAGACCTCCCTATCCTAATTAGGATAATAGGAAAATATGTAAATGTGCATGCCCAGTAGCTGCAGCTGTATCCCTTTTAGCCTTAACCACAAATCAGACAGGGGTGCTAATTAGCCTACCCCTAATTAATACATTATTATTAAACACTCGTTAAGCAATTGACCGTTCGCAAAGAGCTTGATTGACAGACAATCTGACCAATCAGAACACAGATATTATGTGCCGCTGCTGCTACCCGCCATCTTGCCCGACATCTACAACAGGTCTCCATAGAAATACATGTTAAAACGGGGTAAAAAAGATAGACTGAATTGAAACTTTTCGAGTTTCCTAGTCGGAAAATGGCCATATAAGGCCTCTCTAAGGCAGTTCATGTCCAATTTCTGACTAGGAAGCTCATATTTACGATAATTCCGATAGCACGTGAATGCAGCATTAGCCCCGATCGGGAGCTGTATATATACACATGTGCGCTCATCTGTTTACAATGCAGCTCTCCTCGCATCGCTTCATGTCATCTTCCAACTCATTAAACTATGACAGGTCCTTTACTGCAAAAAGATGGTCATTGTGACACTAAAGTGATGAAACTATGGCGCTATGTGCTTTTAAAACCATTTTCATAGGTTTCACGTTATACTGTTGGCTCAGCCCAGTAGCTGCAGCTGTATCCCTTTTAGTCTTAACCACAATTCAGACAGGGGTGCGTTTCCCAAAAGCATTGTTAGCCAACTATGGTCGCAAGTTCCTTGAACGATTCAGTGTTTCCCGAAAACATAGTTCAAACAAACGTATGCAATCAGCATCACAAACTTTCGTGGTTTGAACTACAGCTCTCGACCTGTGGTTAGAAACATAGTTTCTTGTTAGTAAGATATATGGGCTTAAAAATATGCTCTTGGGCACAACAAGCAAGCTAACATGCAGTACTATCTGTATCTTCCATTCTATCTAAATATAAATGCATTTTAATTATGTATTTTTGCTCATCCATTGTAAGCTCTGTTTTTGAAAAGTGTGCATGTTCATAAATGGGAACCCAGGAGTATGACGTAAGAGGGAAGCTGAGATGAATCAAACATCAAATAAAGCAAAATGACAGGGAACAAAAAATAGTGAATTAATCAGTAGGTGCCATATTCAAAACAGTAGCATCTTAGAGATCTCTAATCAGTTAAATAGCAGAAGTTATTCCTCCACGTATGCGTGTAACGTCATTAACAATGGCCCTATGTTGTTGAACTAATGTGGTTCAAACGATGGAGATGCGACCGTGTTTGGGAAACAGTCGTGACTAGCTAGTTCATTTCCAAAACAATGCATCGTACTATGGTAGTTAATCAGCGAGTTACGTCATTTTTCGTGAAATGCACCCCTGGAGAGTAGATAACTTCAGTGGACTTAAACTTGAAAAATGGTGTGTTCCACAGTTGAAATAAAATACTTTCTGATGTTTATTTATGTTCATTTCGTGCTTTAAGTAAATATGAAAAGACGATCGGTTCACGAGTTTGAACTGAGGCAATACAGCGATCTGTCACGACACATTGAAGAGCCACAAAACAGTATTTATTGTTTGAATTTCTTTAAAAATTACAGTTTAAAAGCTGAGAGTCCTGAGATCTTGTTTCATATCAGAAGTAACCTGCTCTGTCTTCTCTGTCGGTGTGTTGTCAGTTTCCTCTTTGCTCTGCGACAGGGCTGGACTGGTAATCGGGCATACCGGGCATTTTCCCGGTGGGCCGACGCACTGAAGGGGCCGACAGATTTTTTTTTTTTTGCCAAGGACCATCATGCAGGGACAACGAGCAGTCATACCCCTTTTCCACCAAGGCAGTTCCAGTGCTGGTTCGGAGCCAGAGCCTGGTTTCAAACCGGTTCTTTGTCTTTCGACACCCAAAGCACCAGCTCCGGACCAGGAAAAGCGGTTCGTAAGTAGCACCAAAACATTGCTGGGCTAGAAGGAAGAACCGCTTGCGTCAGGGGCTGGGGGCGGGGTTACCGTGACCAACAAGACGAAAGAAAATGTGGACCGCCATATTTGAAATAGCAGCTAAACACGGACACGTTGGATTCCGATGTAGATTCACAAAGCCATGAACGTCAATAACAACACAACGTCCGCCATTGTTGATAGTTTGTTTAGGCTTGTTCGGGATGTATCGGCGCTACGCGGACCGTTCGGTGCAAGGCATCGGGGTGCTGCGGGAGCGACTGGAAAGCTGACGGCTCTTTATGCTTTTGGATTGCTCTCGCGGTGCTTTAGTGTGTTGTGTGCCGATCGATCTGAGTAGCTCTGATGTACCTCGGACAAGTCTGTTGTGTTTGGCGCTACCGCGCTATAGTGAAACGAAACATGAAACGTATTCAGTGACGTAAGTCCTGGCTCTGTATTGGCTCTCTAGCCTGTGGAAAAGCAACCGGATCTTAAAGGGCTCGCGAGTCGAACCAACTAAGAACTGGCAGTAGCACTGGCTCTGAACTAGCACCTGGTTCCTGCTAGTGGAAAGGGGATATCAGTGGCCCATTGGTTTGTCTCCTGCATTGACAGCGTAAACCACCCAATCACAATGCGCTATAGACAGAGCGATGAAGTATTTTGCTCCGCCTAAATAAACCCCAACTTCTTCCGTATCGGCTTTCCCCACGTTTCACAGCAGCTTTATAAAAACAGGTTTGCTCTGCGGTGAGTGATGCGGGCCAAAGAGCCAGGCAGGAGGGGAGGGGAGAGTAGTTGAATCGGTAAAGTGCTTAATAAGGGACTCGCAACGGAGGCAGGCATCTATTGTGTGTGCGCGCGCCATGAGTGCAGAATACGCTTTTTAATATTTTTTATTTATTTTATTTAACACTTTTTAATAAACCATAAATTCGTCCCCCGCGATTTTTTGGCCAAGTCAAGTCAAGTGTGTTCATAGAGGTTTCTATGGGCCAATGCGAATAAATCTAGATTTAAATTCGAAAAGACACGATATTGTCGGACCTGACGTTTTATTCTTATCCAAAACAACTAGATGCAATGATACATATCTACACTACCAGTCAAAAGTTTTGGAACAGTAAGATTGAGATTTTTTTTTTAAAGAATTCTCTTCTGCTCACTAAGCCTGCATTTATTTGATCCAAAATACAGTAAAAGCAGTAATATTGTGAAATATTTTTACTATTTAAAGTAACTGCTTTCTATTTGAATATATTTTAAAATGTAGGCTATTTTATTTCTGTGATCAAAGCTGAATTTTCGGCATCATTACTCCAGTCTTCAGGGTCACATGATCCTTCAGAAATCATGCTAATATGCTGATTTGACGCTCAAGAAACATTTATTATTATTATTATTATCAATATTTAAAACAGTCAAGTTTTTTTTTTTTCTGGATTCTTTGATGAATAGAAAGATCCAAAGATCAGCGTTTATCTGAAATAAAAAAGCTTTTGTAACATTATACTCTATAGCCTACCATTCAAAAGATTGGCATCAGTATAATTTTTGTTTTGTTTTTTTGGGAAAGAAATGATAGAAATGAATACTTATTTAGCAAGGATGCTTTAAATTGATCAAAAATTATGATAAAGAGATTTATAATGTTACAAAATATTTCTATTTCAGATAAATGCTGTTCTTCTGAACTTTCTATTCATCAAAGAAACCTGAAAAAAAATCTACTGAGCTGTTTTCATAATACATAATAATAATAATAATAATAATAATAAATGTATTTTGAGCAGCAAATCAGAATATTTGAATGATTTCTGAACATCATGTGACTGGAGTAATGATGCTGAAAATTCAGCTTTGATCACAAGAATAAATTACATTTTAAAATATATTTTAAATATTAAAAACATTTCACAATATTACTGTTTTTGCTGTATTTTGGATCAAACAAATACAGGCTTGGTGAACAGAAGCGACTTCTTTAAAAAAATAATTAAAAAATCTTACTGTTCAAAAACTTTTGAATGTGTATATCATATATATATATATATATATATATATATATATATATATATTATGGTGGTGGTGGGCCGCCTGGACCAAAAAATGCCAGGGCCGATTTTTTGTCCCAGTCCAGCCCTGCTCTGCGATGTATTTTCACTGCGTAAGAACATGAGTGTAGTGTGAGAGCGGCATTGTTTGTCGGTCATGGCAACAGTAACTAAGGGTGGGCGGGTTTTGCGAACGGTCAATTGATTTCCACTTTTCCAATGAGATATGTGATGAGAAAAGGGAGAAAAGCGAGTTTGGCAAAAGACGTACTCGAACCCAGTCGATCGTGTCATACGCTACTCTCCACAGTGCATTACTCTCCAACGACTTTTTTTTTTTTTCTCAAAATTTAACAACTTATTTCTCTAAATTTAATGAGTTTATTCTCAACATTTTATTTTATTTTTTATTTTTTCTAAATTTAACTACTTTTTTTCTCGAAATTTTACTACTTTTTTTTCTCATAATTTAATGACTTTTTTCTCGTAATTTAATGACTTTAATCTCGAGATGGTTTTATTTTTTTATTATTGCTTGGCCCTAATCCTCTTCCGTAAATCCATCATTAAGATTTTTAACCATTGTTTAAATATATTAAATACCATATATTATATTATTTTAAATTAAATACCATAAATAATTGTGATACACACACTATTTATACACTTATTCATCTAACACACATACTTAGTCTACATTTCAATTGCACATAATATACCTGTACATACAAAACTGTCTACTGTTATATACCTGTACATACAATTGTCAATTTGTATATTGTTATTCCTTATTTACTTGTTCTTTTTAATTCTTCTTTTTATTATCTGTATTTTTTGTTCTGTCACTGTCATTCTGTTGCGCTGCAGTAGCCTCTGTCATGAAAACAAATTCCTCGTATGTGTAAACATACCTGGCAATAAAGCTCATTCTGATTATGATATGAATCTTCTATCCATAATATTACTTTCTCCAGTGGAAAAAAATGTAATCTCGTCTGAATCAGGGGAGAAATATGCACAGATCAAGCACCAATTATAAGCCAAAACAGCCCAAAACTGTTCCAAACAGGCGCGGCTCGATATGGGCAGGTGGGGTAGAGCCCCACCAAAATATTCATCCTAAACATAGACCTCTATATAAACTGAATCAATAATAAATTGTAAATGTTTTCAGCATTCTGCAACATATTTTTCGGATTTTCTATACTATTTTAAGTCGCAAAGTAAGCAGTATATATTAAAATCCAGCGCATGGCTTTAGCAGGCATGTATACATGATACTAAGTGGGGCAGACAGAGCCTGAGTCCCAATATCCATACTATCCATCCTAAATTCTATGTGATGGTAGTAATTTTCAGTACTATTTAGGGCAGATAGTGTGGATAGTACGCACATTGGGACCAGGGGAGCCTGAGCCCTCCCGAGCTCAACAGCGCCCCACAATTTTGCTACGTAAATCTGTGGTGAAAAGGGGAACTGCAGCGCGCTCTAATTGAGAGCCATTAGGTCAGATTTGAGCAGTGATGGGAATAACAGCGTTATAAATAAATGGCGTTACTAACGGCGTTATTGTTTTCAGTAACGAGTAATCAAACTAATTACTGTTTCCCCCGTTACAAGGCCGTTACCGTTACTGACAATAAAATGTGGCATTACTATAATTTATTATAGTAAATCTTTGTCTCTCTCTCCCACACACACACAGAGCGCGCAAAGAAAGATACAGAGGGAGAGAGTATTTCATAACATGCAGAATTGACGCGCTACATGTAAACGATATTCTTGTATTTTCCTGTCAAAATAACAGAGTTCCTTTGGAATTCTTCAGCTTTTAAGAACTGCCGGGTTCTCCGCTAGTGGGCGGAACTAATGCGCAAATGACAATCTCATTGGCCGGCGCTCACCTATTATCATCCCTGTTTTGATTTCAGCAATTCATTTCGAGCGAACCCATACAACGTGATTAATATTCATGAACCCAGCAGCTCCTTTATCCTTAGTGTGTTTTATATTGTGGTATAATTCGTAGTAGTTTTGTTATCTTATCAATTTTTTCCCCCTTTTTTTATAGAAACACTAAATGACAAACAATATCTTAAGCACCACCACCAGTCCTAAGGTTGGTTTAGTTACTTTCCCTGGTAATTAGTTACTTTTATAACGATGTAACTCAGTTACTAACTCAGTTACTATTTGTGAGAAGTAACTAGTAACTATAACTAATTACTTTTTTAAAGTAACGTGCCCAACACTGGATTTGAGACTGTCCCGCTTATTTTCACGTTACCTTACATGAACCTCGCTCACAAGACGATATCAATCCGCTTCAGCTATGTGTCTGCTTCAGGGCTGCGTTTCCCAAAAGCATCATAAGTTTAAGTTGATCGTAAATTTTGTCTAACAGTAGGGGGGGATGGGACAATATACATAAAATTTCTCAAGAGCAGTTTTTGAAGGGGACACAAATAATACAGCTAAAAATGTTCTTGTAAGGATGTATACACAGAGGAAAGCTACTACTATTAAGCCCCTTTCACAGCCATTCCGGAAAATACATGGAAAATGTGTCCCGTGATTTGTCCTGGGATGGTCTGATTTTGTTTCATTCACACTGCCAGTGATTTTTCGTAATCTGTGCGTGCGTTCACACACAACCCGTAACTGTGCATTCACACCCCGCCGGCGAAAGCATCAAAATTCGCTCTGGCCGCCCTGCCAACGACGCTGTAGAAAGATTCGTTGACGCTCTGACGATGGAACGCTAATCTGCCCCACCTAAGTTTATGGTCAGGAGCCGCTACTGGTTCCAAACAAATATGTTGGTGTATTTCGATGTGAGAGGACAACAGGGGTTGGACATTTTAAATAGAGGAAGCATTGGCTGAACGGTAAGTACATTTTCTACCTGTTCTACCTATAATTTACAGTAAAAAAGTTAATTAATAATGGAAATTTGTATGGAATATGTTTGTGTTTGTGTTTAAATGTCAGCATATTGCAGGATAATATCACACTGGTCCACTAACATCTGCACAGCAGCAACAGAACTATAAACTAGCAAATGTTTTCATTTTCATATGCACATGACTTGTTTGGTATCATTACAGCAGCATTTGAGCAGACTCAGGTGACCTTCAGAATGACTGCAAGAATCATTTATCATGATCACAGCACTAGATATAGTAATGATAGAAGAATGAATTAAATGAAAAAAAATAAAAAAATGGCAGACTGCCCACTGAGATCAATAGCAGCAATTCACACATTTATTATTCTGCCACTTCAACGTGAAATTCTAGAGATATGAACTGGAAACTTTTAGATTGGACTTGGGTCAGATTTTGAGGATTTATGACTTGACTTCGGCAAATATTAAAATACTTGATGCATGATACTTTGACATCACTTACTTGTGATCTGAGCTGATGACTGGAGATGAGTCATTCGATCACAGTCACATAGTGTAATCTGTTAAGAAATTGCAAAATGTGAGTGGAAAAAACCCAACCATATCAGTCTACATCACTGAAAACAGCATTCAATGATGCACAACAGCAACTTTCATAACCCAAAATGACAAATAGTTAATATAATATAATAAAATATAATAAAAAACAAGAAGTCCCATCAAAACCAACCATACTGACAATTCACAAACATATAATGCAGTAGTTAGTTAGCTGTCTGGTTTATTACAAATCAACCATCAAGGATCCTGAATCGGTGAATATTGTAAAATACAGATAAAGCTTACAGTACAAACACCCTATGCTGCATCATAATATAATTTAGGTTGTAGTAATTATGCATTACATATGCATACATTATAGAAAAAATACCCATTTTTTATTTTACAGTGAAATTTTACAATAGTAATTGTTTATAATAATAACAATTATCATTATTATTATTAACCATTTTTATTATATAACAAATCACAATTATATTTCCCCCTAAATTGTTCAGCCTTATGAATAATTGTTAAAAATATAGTAAAAGTATAGTCCAATAAATAAATATCAACATACTTTATTAATGCATACTTTGTTACACTCAAAGATATGGTAACATTAATTAAAAACTTGACTTAAAATTTACATTTACATTTACATTTACATTTAGTCATTTGGCAGACGCTTTTATCCAAAGCGACTTACAATTGGGGAGTACATAAAGCGATTCATCTTGAAGAGGCAATCAGACAGAGGAAGTGCTAGTAACACCAAGTCTCAGTCATTGTTCAAATAAGTACAAGCTAGCAAGGGAAGGAGAGAAAGATAGAGGGAAAGGTTTTTTTTTTTTTTTTTTTTTTTTTTGGAACAAGTTTAGGATGAAGTCAAGTAGTCCCGAAAGAGATGAGTCTTCAGTTGATGCTTGAAGATTGACAGCATTCCGGATAGGGGTGGGAAGATTATTCCACCATCCAGGAATGGTGAATGAGAATGTTCTGGAGAGTGATTTTGAGCCTCTCTGTGATGGTACCACAAGGCGTCGCTCACTAGCAGATCTCAGACTTCTGGAGGGGATGTAGATTCGTAATAGTGAGTGGAAGTAGGAGGGTGCTGAGCCTGTGGTCGTTCTGTATGCAAGCATCAGTGTCTTGAACTTGATGCGAGCTGCCACTGGTAGCCAGTGCAGTGAGATGAAGAGAGGTGTAACATGGGTTCTTTTGGGCTCATTGAAGACCAGTCGTGCCGCAGCATTCTGAATCATTTGTAGAGGTTTGATTGTGTTTGATGGAAGACCAGCCATAAGAGCATTGCAGTAGTCCAGCCTAGAAACGACAAGGGCCTGGACAAGAAGTTGCGCAGCATGCTCTGTCAGGAAGGGCCTGATTTTTCTGATGTTGTGTAGCGCAAACCTGCAAGATCGAGCAGTCTTTGCAATGTGTTCTTTGAAGGTCAGCTGGTCATCAAAGATTACACCAAGATTTCTGACTGAAGTTGATGGGGTAATTATTGATGTGCCTAATTGAATCGAGAAGTCATGCTGTAGAGTCGGAGTGGCAGGGATGACAAGAAGCTCAGTCTTTGCCAGGTTGAGCTGTAGGTGATGTTCTTTCATCCATGCCGAGATGTCCGCCAGGCAGCCTGAGATCCGTGCAGCTACCGTTGGATCATCTGGTTGAAAAGAGAGATAGAGCTGTGTGTCATCGGCGTAGCAATGGTAGGAGAAGCCATGTGCCTGTATGATGGGTCCCAGTGATGTAGTGTATGTGGAGAAGAGGAGGGGTCCAAGAACCGATCCCTGAGGAACCCCAGTGACCAGTTGATGTGCTTTGGATACCTCCCCACCCCAGGCCACCCTGAAGGATCTACCGGTGAGATAGGATTCAAACCAGCGAAGTGGAATCCCAGTGATACCCAGCGATGAGAGGGTGGACAGGAGGATCTGATGATTGACAGTGTCAAAAGCAGCAGAAAGATCGAGCAGAATGAGGACTGATGATTTGGAATCGGCCTTTGCGACTCGCAGGGCTTCAGTGACTGAGAGTAGCGCAGTCTCTGTTGAATGGCCACTCCTGAAACCTGACTGTTTAGCATCCAGTTTGTTGTACTGTGAAAGAAACAGTGAGAGCTGGTTGAAGACAACTCGTTCGAGTGTTTTCGCTACGAATGGAAGGAGAGAGACAGGTCTGTAGTTTTCTAAAAGAGAAGTGTTTAATGTAGGTTTTTTGAGCAGTGGAGTTACCGGGCCTGCTTGAACGCTGTGGGGAAGATGCCAGTGCGGAGAGATGTGTTGATAATGTGTGTGAGTGCCGGTAAGAGTGTGGGAGAGATTGCTTGGAGAAGGTGAGAGGGGATTGGGTCAAGAGGACATGTTGTAGGATGGCTGGAGAGGAGAAGTTTGGATACTTCCACCTCGGTGAGGGGACAGAAGGAGAAGATGGGAGTTTGAGCAGTGGATGTGGTTGGTTGGAGGTCCTGTGTGTGTGGAGTTGTGAACTGGTTACCGATTGTTCTAGTTTTGTCGGTGAAAAAAGTGGCAAAGTCGTCAGCTGTTATAGAAGTGGTGGGCGGTGGAGGAGGGGGACAGAGGAGAGAATTAAATGTTCTGAAGAGATCACGCATGTCAGGAGCGCTGTTGATCTTGTTGTGGAAGTGTGAGGATTTGGCAGTGTGGACTTCAGTAGAGAAAGACAAAAGCAAAGACTGATACCTAGTCAGGTCTGACGGATCGTTTGATTTGCGCCATTTTCTCTCTGCCGCTCTGAGTTTGGTCCGATGCTCACGAAGAACATCGGATAACCAGGGGTTAGAAGGGGCAGCCCGTGCTGGCCTGGAGGAGAGGGGACAAATGTCGTCTAGACAAGAGGTTAAGGTAGAGCATAAAGTGTCAGTAGCTGCATTCACATCCAGAGATGTGAAATGGGTAGGTGAGGGAAGAGAGGAGGATACTACAGAGGAAAGAAGGGTGGGGGAAAGGGAGCGTAGGTTACGTCTGAAAGTAACCGGTAAGGGAGCTGGTGGCACCTGGGTAGTAAAATGTAAGGTAAATGTAATGAAGAAATGGTCAGAGATATGTAGTGGTTGTACCAGAATGTTATCTGTAGTACAGTTGCATGTGTAAATTAAATCAAGTTGGTTGCCTGATTTGTGCGTGCTAGTAGTGGTAAGGCGTTTGAGATCAAATGAAGCTAGGAGTGAATGGAAGTCTGTAGCATAAGGCCTGTCTAGGTGAATGTTGAAATCGCCAAAGACTAAGAGTGGAGTGCCATCCTCCATGAAAGAGGATAGCAGGCCGTCCAGCTCCTCTAGGAAGGTTGCTAGAATTTGGCCAGGGGGACGATAGATTACTACTATCTGGAGTTTTATGGGAGCCGTTACAGTAATCGCATGAGATTCAAATGAGTTGTGATTGCCCAGGGGAGAGTGGGTTGAGTATTTCCAATTGTTTGAAATGAGCAGACCAGTGCCCCCACCCGGCCAACTTGCCTTGGGGTGTGAGAGAAAGAGAAATTGTGAGACAGAGCAGCCGGGGTAGCGGAGTCTTCTGGACGAATCCAGGTCTCAGTCAAGCCCAATATGCTGAGAGTGGATTGTAAGGCAAAAGCAGAAATGAAGTCAGCTTTGTTGACAGCTGACTGGCAATTCCAAAGACCCACAGAGAAAGAAAGAGGTGTAGTAGGAGATGTAGCGATCGGGCGTAGGTTAGCAGGATTACGCTGCCGACTGCGTGTGTTTTTAGAGCGTGGTTGAGAGAGAACCGGAATGGTTTCGAAACACATGATAGAGGTGGAGGGATAGAGGATAGGAAAGGAAAGTGTGTGAGGGAAGATAGAAATGTTACTTAAGTGTGTGCCCGGTGTCGTTGCTCGGTTGAAGTCGCGCAGGAAAAGTCGTCTGTCTTTACACTCGTTGATCTTCACACGAGGCGGCTGAGCACGACGGCTGAACGCTTCCGCAGACGCTTCCGCGTCAGCGCTCTGACATCAAATAAATACAGTCTAGGAGACTACAGTGAAAACAGCTGAGGCCGGCTTCTGCTCAGCACAGCCAATAACCTTAAAGGACTGTTAATTGCTGTATACAAAACTAAACACTTCACGCAATCACACAGGCTTGTTCTTAGCTGAGGTGCAAAATCTTCTAATTGCCGGCAAGTGCAATCAAAAATCTAAGCCTCAACGAAAATGCACAATAGAAATAGGTAGGAAACGAAGTATTCCTTCCTAGCAGCAAGTAAATAATTTAAACAACAGAACTGCGAAAAAATATTACAAGACTTACGCGAGCTGCCGTCCTTCTCTTCTGGTGACTAATCGCTTTCCCAACTTATAACAGCCACCAAGCAGTTTAAATACTAACAGTCGCTGAGGCCGGCTTCTGCTCAGCACAGCCAATAACCTTAAAGGACTGTTAATTGCTGTATACAAAACTAAACACTTCACGCAATCACACAGGCTTGTTCTTAGCTGAGGTGCAAAATCTTCTAATTGCCGGCAAGTGCAATCAAAAATCTAAGCCTCAACGAAAATGCACAATAGAAATAGGTAGGAAACGAAGTATTCCTTCCTAGCAGCAAGTAAATAATTTAAACAACAGAACTGCGAAAAAATATTACAAGACTTACGCGAGCTGCCGTCCTTCTCTTCTGGTGACTAATCGCTTTCCCAACTTATAACAGCCACCAAGCAGTTTAAATACTAACAGTCGCTGAGGCCGGCTTCTGCTCAGCACAGCCAATAACCTTAAAATTTACTTTTTTAATTTGAGACTATTTAATATTTTCTTCCATAATTTCTTCCACAATTTGCTCTTTTAAATACAGGATTTTCTTCCATCATTTGAAACATGACTTTTTAAATACAGAATTTTATATTACAAAAACTTTCTAATTGTCTGGGAAAATGCACCTGAACAGCATTGTAAAATGAGCACCAATCACTTCTATCTAATCAATGAATGGTGTGTTTCCATTATGGGCTTTATTGTTTCTTTGTTTAGCACTGCTGCATTTCCTAATAACATTCATCGGCGGCAACTGTAAATGTACCATGTAGGCAAACATCTTTTGGTTTACTGTTGTAAATTTGCACATTTTTCTCTACACATTCTGAAGCTTTAAGCAGCCAAATACCAGTTCTCGACTGTTTCAGACCCCTGAAAGACGGTTGATTGGGCTGCTTCAGTCAACATCCACAGCTCCAGCTGTGCTGCTCAGTCCAGCTCCATGCCAACAGTGCCCACTCAAACTCTCAATCGATGCAGCCCGCATCCCTCTCCCCACATCTCTGAGCTTTCTTCGGGAGCTGTGGCTACTTCAGAGATTTTACAAAGCATTTTCTGCAGAGCTAATAGAGCTTTAATGGAAGGGACATGGGATGAGCTCCTGATTTACTATCTGTGTGCGGCAGCACAGTGCTAGCCAATAGGCTTTATCATAGGCTGCGGCTCAGAAAAGCTCATTTGCTTGTGAGGCTGGGATGTGCCGGCTGATAGCAGAGCTGAATTATGAAGGCTTCTGCTTATGTTTATTTCTCCCGGGCTTTTGGTTTGTTCGCTTTGTTTGCTTTTGTCTCCATATGCCTTCTTTTTGTCCAGTTGGAGGGTGACCTTGCTGGGCGAGTGCAGATTGTGTACTTTCCTGATTTGAAAATGGGGGATAGACATTGGCACTTAAAAAGCTCCAGATAATACAGTATTGATTTCATTGTCGCAAATATGATTAAACCTAGAATAATGAATGATGCAAACTCCAGTGAGTTGTAAGAGATTGTTTCAAAAGAGTCTATGGGATGGAATAAGTAGGTCTGAACGATTAATTGAAATAAAAACCAAAGAATTCAAAGAATTTGAAACCAAAGAATGCAATTTAATTAAATAAACATATGCACCGAGTGAAGTGCAATATGCACCAATCATCTTCCCAAACTTATAATGAGAAGCGCTTATTAACAAAACAGAAGCTTTAAGGGCAGTTTTGTATCAAAATATTTTTTTATGGTTTAACGTGAAAAACAACAACAACAATAATAATACTAATATATATATATATATATAGTATTGTAATTTTACAGTTGTAATGTAAAATAAAATTATATATTTTTTTTCTTAAATAGTCTTTTTTTATAATAAAATATTACAATAGTGATATTTCTTATTTCACTTTTTTTGATTTTTTTGAAAAATTATTATTAATAATAATAATAATAACAATAATAACAACAATAATAATAATACATTTATTAGAAAAAAATGAGTCCCCCCAAAATTATGCAGCCCTAGTATTTCAATAGCAATATTTCTTATTTTGTTATTATTATTATTATTATTAGCACATTGGGCCGGATTCACAAAACATTCTTAAGAAGAAATTTCTTCTTAACAGCCATGTTCTTCTTATTTTTTATCTTGAGAAAAAAAATAAGAATGTTTTGTATTCCCAAAAATCCTTCTTAAGAATTTTTTTTTTTTCATAAGATTGTTCTTAAGACAAAACTTAAGAAGTATTCAAATTCTTGAAAATAATCTTCTTAAAAATCATCTTAAATAACTTCTTAAATTTAGGACAGCCCCAGACTTGTCTTAAATCCCAAACAGCAAGAATTATTTAATAAATGTATCAGGTTATTTCAAATTAATTGTTATATTTAAGCATTACAACAACATTAGCTACATATAATAAATCGTAGGACTATTAATAGGGATGTGCACTAGTTTTCTGAATTGACAGCGATGATGTAAACAATGATCGGTTATGATTAGCCTATGCTACTTTTTGCTGACTTCAAAACTCAGTAGAAACTCTACAACGAGTCAGATAGGAAGCTTTAATTGGACGCTTTTATTTTAGCTTATACATACGACATAATCTTTGGCAGTATGCAGCGCATTTGAATGTGCCGATACACAGGACGCGTTTGCTGTAGCAGCGCCGGACATGCATACCGGAAGCGTTCACTCAGATGAGAGCGCAAAACACAGCACAAAAATTAAGTGATGTTTTATTAACAAGATTCAGGAGGAGCACGCGCAGATAATTAACACGGCCTATTCATCATCAGTAATCACACCACCTATCCAATCAGCACGAGAGAGAATCCCTATAAATAAGCAAAGCAGTCTTACCTTCATCATCTCTCGTCTTCCAGCGTTGGCACACCCAATCGCAGCATCATGTCAGAGATAGAATTATTTCCAATCGAAAATTCCTTCGACACCACGGATTCTCCTGCATCTCCAGCCGCTGTCCAAGGCACCAGCGCTCCGCAGGACATCATAATCGAGCCCACGGCTGCAACACGGGGCCGCCGGCCTTCCCGCATAGCACCCGCTCATACCTCCAGGCGTCGAGGCACGCCATCACCTTCATCTTCAAGGCGTCAGCCACCTTCTCCAGCATCCTCCTACACATCAGCCGTTTCCTACGCCCCAGCTGCGAAAAATTGGACCATAGCAGGACTACGCCAGGTACTCACCAGCTCCGGCGTCATCATCCCAAGCCGTTCAACCAAGCCGGATCTCCTCGCCCTCTACGCTTCTCTCCAGTCCGTGGAGCCTTCAAACTCTTCTCCTCCGTCCAAAGCAGTGACTAAAGCAAGCCAGGGCCGCGGCGGTCCTTATGCACGGCCCGAACAAATCAGCACTCCCTCGGGGACGGGCCTCCGGCCGCTAGGCCGCACCAGAAGCCCTTCAGCAAGCCTGGGCTGCACCCCTGATGCCGCAGCCGCCAGCCCCCACCCTCCTCCTCGAGCCACCGAGCACGAGCTAGTAACCCATCCTGGCGAAGAGCCGGCCTTCGCCTCCACAAGCCGCTGTGTCAGAGCGAGCACACCTCCGTTAGCTGCGAAGAGTCACCCAAAGCCCCGGCCCCACCCCACTCTCAATCCCCTCCCCTATCCATGGCCAGCAGCCCCACCTCACACGTATAGCGCGAGCATGTCTCTGCAATCGGTGCAAACCCCGGCACCCGCAATTCCTCCTCTCCCCCCCCCCCCCTTTCTCTGCTCACCGAGCTTACCCAAGCGCGAACATGCCTCCGATAACCATGGTGCAAGCCCCGGCGCCCGCCATTCCCCCTCTCTTCCCCTCCCTTTTCTCTGTTCACCGAGCTTAGCCATTACATTTACATTTATGCATTTAGCAGACGCTTTTATCTAAAGCGACTTACATTGCATTCAAGTTACAGTTTTACATTTTGATCAGCTCTTGCTTTCCCTGGGAATCGAACCCATGATCTTGGCGTTGCTAGCGCCATGCTCTACCATTTGAGCTACAGGAAAGCCAAGCGCGAGCATGCCTCCGCTAACCACGGCGCAAGCCCCGGCGCCCACCATTCCCCCTCTCTTCCCCTCCCTTTCCTCTGCCCACCGAGCTTACCCAAGCGCGAGCATGCAGCAGCTAACAGCGCAAGCCCCAGCGCCCACCATTCCCCCTCTCTTCCCCTCCTTCTTCTCTGCTTCCCGAGATTTCCCAAACACAAGCATGCAGCCGCTACCTGTCCCGGCGGTTACCTTTCCCCCTCTCTCCGCCCGAGGTCCATTCTCACTTTCTTCAGCCACGCCCCTACCCATCCCTCCGAATCCGCTCGCACTGGAACCAGCCCCCGTAGCCAACTCCATCAGGACACAGATCTTGTCAGGTGCGGATGTAGACCTTTTCTCCCTTTTGTCACCAATTTCACCTCTGTCTGCTGGTCGCCAAATCGACTGCGGCAAATTTTCCGTCACCTTAAAAAACTCAGCCAACAACCCGTCACATATCTTGTCATTCACAGAATTCACGATTGCTTTCAACCGCTACACAGAAGTCATCTGCACCGAGTTTCCCCACAGGAGACGCGAGCTCGGCGAATATCTTGCGATAGTCGACGAACTCGCATTATCATACGTAGGCTCCCACTTCTACACGTACCACAAATTATTCGCAGCTAAATGCGCCATTCGTGTGGCCCAATGGAATCAAGCTCCTTACTGGGGAGCTCTGGACACCGAACTCCATAACAGGGTATTTTTAGGCTGCCGTAACATCACATGTGCGGTCTGCCGATCCATTTCCCACTCCACCATCACATGCCCCTTCATCAACCCATCCATCCCCCCCTGCCCAGAACCATCTCAGCCCAAATCCACCAGCTACGTGCCAAGCATTCCACACGTCTCAACCAACCTACCCCCCCTCCCTCTCTTCGCCACCGCCCATCTTCCTCCGACAACCAGGTCTGCATCAGTTTCAATATGGGTAGATGCTCAAGACAACGCTGCCGGTTCATGCACGTTTGCAATTTTTGTGGCGGTGCCCACACAATTCCCCATTCCCGAACATCAACAGCCTCATTCCGCTCGAAGAATTTTCTCTCCACTACCACGACATCGACCAAGCCATTACTCTGATCAAAATCGCGGGTCGCGTCTCGCCCCCCGACTCCATCCCGGCCGCACATCTTTTAACAACTCAAACGTTTTTTTCAGTGCTCGGGATTTCCCTCGCCCAAGACAAAACCGCGGGCCCTAGCACTTCCATCGAATTGTTAGGTATCAGATTGGATTCACAAAACTTCCAGGCTTCTCTACCAAAAGAAAAAATTGACAGGACGATTCTAGTAGCATCCACTCTCTTAGCCAACCCAAGCTGTTCCAAACGCAAACTGCTGTCCATTCTCGGGCATTTAAATTTCGCGATGCGCATCATTCCGCAAGGCCGTCCCTTCATCTCCCATCTCCTCTCTCTCGCGTCGTCCGCCCACGCACTTGAGGATCAAATAACTGACTCATGCTGCAACGAGCTCAACTTATGGATATCTTTTCTCAAACAGTGGAACGGCTTATTTTTCTTTTACAATAACCTGATTTCTTCCCCAGTCGACATCCAATTATTTACCGACGCCGCACCCTCCGTCAGTTTCGGAGGTTTTTATCAAGGCCGCTGGTTCGCATCTACATGGCCCCCCAGCTGTTAGGTTTACCTCAGCCACTAATGTCCTCAGCATTATTCGAGCTATATCCTTTAGTCGTCGCAGCCCTTCTGGGGGGCAAAGAGTGGTCCGCCACCAGCATCATTATCCACTGCGACAACGAGGCTACAGAGCACTGCATTAACAAAGGCCGTTCCCATTCACCCGCGCTAATGCCTTTGCTAAGACGCCTGATTTGGATTTCAGCTTGCGATCAATTCATCATAACCGCAAAACATATTCCCGGGTCCAAAAACCTAATAGCTGACTCTCTCTCTCGTTTTGCTTTTCAGAATTCAGAACATTGGCGCCAGAGGCGGATCCGCTCCCAACCCCGGTACCTCCCTATTCAGAGCTGATATTCCCATAAATCATCCTCTGAAACCTCTCCTTGAAGCTTCTCTAAATTCGATTCTTCAAGCAGTCTCCCCTAGGACCCTCCAGTCTTACCTAACAACATGGAAATGCTTTAAAACTTTTCACTCTGCTTACAACCTGCTGTTCCCCGACTTTTCCCTGCTCTCATCACCTCTTTCATCTCTCACCTCAATGTCAACAAAGAACTCCAATTCAGCTCCATTAAAAGTTATCTAAGCGGAATCCAATTTTTCCACAAACGTTTATATGGTTCTCCTTCTCCCCAAATAGCCAATTCTCAGACCTCCCTACTCATCAAAGGTATCCAAGAAGCCCATCCCACCCGCCCAGACTCCAGGCAGCCCATAACCTTAAAGATTTTGACTGAATGTATTTCCACCCTCCGCAGAGGTTATCATTCCGTCCACACTGCCCGCACGCTCGACGCTATGTTTATCCTGGCTTTTTTCGTCTTTCTCAGATGCTCTGAGCTCGCTATTACATCGATATTTAACCCAATCATTCACCCCACTATTTCTGATCTAGCGGTGCTGGACGATGAAACCATCTCTTACTTCATTAAGCAAAGTAAGACAGACCAGACAAAGAAAGGCCACTTCATTTACATTTTCAAACTCCAATCGCCCATACTACCATTCCAAAGCCTCCTCGCATTCCTCCACCTCAGGAAATCACAGTCCAAACTCCCATCCGACCCACTTTTTACAGACGACTCCAACCGCCCTGTCACTCGCTTCTGGTTCCAAAAGCACCTTAAGTCAGTCCTTCTCCTATCTGGTACCCCATCTGAAAACTTTTCCAGCCATTCGTTCCGAATAGGCGCGGCAACCACAGCAGCCCATAAAGGCCTTTCCCAACAGCAGATACAATCACTCGGTCGCTGGTCGTCAGAAGCTTTCAAAAGCTATATTCGATCGGACTGCTCCCACATCAAGGAAGCTCACCAAACCCTAATCAGCCAACCCCTCTAATGACAATATATCCCTAGGAACTCAAACTCCAGACCCTCCATAGCCAACCCCTATTTAACATCACCTAAATCCACCTATAACGGCCCATCCCCACTCCATTCATACCAAAAGCAGTACACACAGCTTTTGTCTGTACTCCCCCACTGCCGTAGCAGTGACTGCTCCCACAGGAGCCTTTTCTATATCCCCCACTGCCGCAGCAGTGACTGCTCCCGCAGGAGCTCTATCTGTATTTCCCACTGCCGCAGCAGTGTCTGCTCCCGCAGGAGCCTTTTCTATATTCCTCCACTGCCGCAGCAGTGACCGCTCCCGCAGGAGCCCTATCTGTATTTCCCCACTGCCGCAGCAGTGTCTGCTCCCGCAGGAGCTTTTTCTATATTCCTCCACTGCTGCAGCAGTAACTGTTCCCGCAGGAGCCCTATCTGTATTTCCCCACCGCTGCAGCAGTGTCTGCCCCTGCCCCCGCAGGAGCCTTTTCTATATTCCTCCACTGCCGCAGCAGTGACCGCTCCCGCAGGAGCTCTATCTGTATTTCCCCACTGCCGCAGCAGTGTCTGCTCCCGCAGGAGCTCTATCTGTATTTCTCCACTGCCGCAGCAGTGTCTGCTCCCGCAGAAGCCTTTTCTATATTTCCTCCACTGCCGCAGCAGTGACTGCTGCCGCAGGAGCTCTATCTGTATTTCCCCACTGCCGCAGCAGTATCTGCTCCCGCAGGAGCCTTTTCTATATTTCCTCCACTGCCACAGCAGTGATTGCTCCCGCAGGAGCTCTATCTGTATTTCCCCACTGCCACAGCAGTGTCTGCTCCCGCAGGAGCCTTTTCTATATTTCTCCACAGCCGCAGCAGCGACTGCTCCCGCAGGAGCCTGTATCTCCACCTCCCTCTCATCTCTACTTTCCAGACTCCGCAGAAGTACCACTACCACAAGCAGTGTTCAGCATCCCGTCAGCCCTAAGCTATGCAAATTTTGGGGGGGTTTACTGGCCCACTTTGACTGCTGTCCTACGATAATAGCATTTTGGGGGAGCATTCTGGGTCCGGGCTAAACGCCGAACTCGGACCCCTCTCCCCGGTCGGGGGGAGTACCCCGGGTTCGGGAATGATTACCGAGCTCGGAGTCCTCTCCTCGGACAGCACGCCAAATATGCATAACCCTTTACTCAGTTTATTATATGTAAGTGTGAACTCGTGAAGTGATATTTTATTAACAAGTTTCGGGAGGAGCATGCGCAGATAATTAACACGGCCAATTCATCATCAGTAATCACACCACATATCCAATCAGCACGAGAGAGAATCCCTATAAATAAGCAAAGCAGTCTTACCTTCATTATCTCTAGTCTTCCACAGTCCCTCCACCACCCCGACTCCTCACCTTCAGCCCGTTTCTACCCCAGCACGGGGAGGAGCACTCGGGGGAGCATTCTGGGTCTGGGTTAAACACCGAGCTTGGATCCCTCTCCCCGGTTGGGGGGAGTACCCCGGGTTCGGGAATGATTACCGAGCTCGGAGCCCTTTTCTCGGACAGCACGCCAAATATGCATAACCCTTTACTCAGTTTATTATATGTAAGTGTGAACTCGTGAATTAAACCGATCGCTGCAGCGACAGCTGTTCAAAAACACGCCGCATTAAAAACGTGAAGCTGAGCGCCAGTCAAAGTCGCGACAAAAAGAGTGTGCGTACTTATTATGATTATTAGGGTAACATTAATCTGCAGGAAGCGCAAAAAGACAATAAAGTGCGAGTTTATCAGTGGTCATGTATTCACTCAGATAAAGACGGTCATTTTCTTCTTAAGATAAAAATTAAGATGTTCTTAAGAATATATTTAAGAACTTATTAAGAATTTTTCAAGAACTGCACTTAAGAACATTCTTACGAACTTCGTGTAATTTATCTTAAGAAATTTCTTAACTTATTTCTGCAGCGTTCATTTATATGTAATTGTAATTAAATGTAATTTAAATGTTCTTTGCTCTCTTTCTGTACAATGAAAGTGTTAACTTAGTTAGTGTGCTAACTTATAATGTTTTTATTCACATTAACTTTCAGTGTTAAATTCACATTAAATATAAAGTCAGTCATATTAAAAATATGTTATGGCATGACACCCATATCTGATAATTAAATAAACAGATTTATTCAATTCAAACCAGCTCAGATTCGGCTAAGTTACATATGGAGCTTAAAATATCAACCTGTTGTGATGTTGGGTGCCAGAATCGATGTAATACAGCATCAAATTAGAAATTTGATCGCATACCTGCTGCCACTGCCAGACAAAAAAACGATGACAGCTGTGGTTAAATGCGATAAAACGAGCGGACTGGACAGAAACGATCGTCAAAAATGCTTGCGTTTGAAGCGCACACTTATTATCAGAAAATGTCCAATAAAGTATTGTCTTTTATAGTTATGGGCGTGTGTGTAAAACAACAAACTGACGATTTATATATAATCATTTGTAATTGTATATTGTTGTGATTAATTGTGGCTGGAATAATAATGTAGCTGAAAAAATTGTTGCCTGCTGAAATTGAAATGTATTTATACCTTCATCATGACTAGATAGACACGGTGAGTTTGTCTTTACTATACACGTTAGATGTGATCCACCTCAGTAACAATCCTGTCAGATCGTCCATCCTTTTTTTTGTGAACAATTATTTTTATTTTATTAACAGGCAAACCCAACCACAAGAAAAATAACAAATATACATGAATACAAAACAAATCACACATCAAAAAGAAGAAACAAACGACTCAACAATGTCAAAAGCAGCACTCCAGGTCCCCAAAGTCTCCGCCTTTGCTCCATGAATACGAGCCGTAGATAGCTCCACAGAAACAATACAAGCCCCATACACATCCGGTCATCAAATGCGGAGGAACCCAGTGACCGACCAACATCCTCCCTGCAGTAGCGAGAGCAGCCAAAAGTTCTTTTGTTGCAGAGTCAATCCTTAAAAGCCATCCAAGAAGAAAAAATCTGGAGTCAAAACCACATCTTTTTCCAACAGGAATGACACGTCATGAGCAAGCTGAGATCAGAAAAGAGAAAGTGCAGAGCACTCCCCCCAAAAAAATGCAAACATGCACCGAGTGCCCCCCGCAGACACAAACAGCAATTTGGGGAAGGTGACACATGCATACAGAAGCGCTTCAAAGGGGACATACAGAGTCCATGCAGCAATTTCAAATGGATCAACCGATGATCTGGATGATGTCTCCCAAATCCGATCAGAAAATAAAGTTTGTAAGTCACCAGTCCACTGATATCCTTAGACCAGATTTCTGTTATGGATAATGGTTTGTATGATTGTTTGTGGAGAAAAGAGTAAATAACTTAAGCAGAAATAACAGAATTATCAGTGGGGAGAATTACTTTTCACAAGGGATGTATATTACTTTTCACAAGGGATGTACAGGCAATTCTGTCTAAAATGGAAATATTTAAATTTCTTCTAACAATTATCAAAACACCTTTAATTTTATTGTCAGTCACAGCTAAAGAGACCACCTCGCAATATTTATTATTGCATCTATGAACATCATCCTTCCGCAAATGAGCTTCCTGGATTAAAGCAATGTCAACCTTTTTTCATCGCAATAGTTCTAAAAAACTTGTACGTTTATGGGGGCCAGAGAGTGTGTTCACATGGTTGCCAGGTTGGAGAGATTAAAGGGATAGTTCACCTAAAAATGAAAATTCTGTTATTAATTACTCACCCTCGTGTCGTTCCAAACCCGTAAGATCTTTGTTTATCTTCGGAACACAAATTAAGATGAAATGATCAAATCTAAGATGTTTTGATTAAATCTAAGAGCTTTCTGACCCTCTGTAGACAGCAATGCAACTGTAATGCTCCCAGGTCCAGAAACGTAGCAAGGACGTCGGTAAAATAGTCCATGTGACATCAGTGGTTCAAACGTAATTTAACATAGCTACAAGAATACTTTCTGTGCGCAAATAAAACAATAATAACATAATTTATTCAACAATTCTTCTCCCTGAGTTACCGTCTCCTGCCATTTTGGAGAGTACCCCAGAAAGTACTCAACGTAATCAGCGTTGTTTACGTTCAGCATGCGCGCAATGTCTACTGAACTTGTTTTCTTTGCACACAAAAATTATTCTCATAGCTTCGTAAAATTAAGGTTGAACCACTGATGTCACATGGACTATTTTACCGATGTCCTTGCTACGCTTCTGGACCTGGGAACGCTGCAGTCGCATTGCTGTCTACGGAGGGTCAGAGATTTTAGGGTCTCAGATTTTATCAAAAACATCTTAATTTGTGTTCCGAAGATGAACAAAGATCTTACGGGTTTGGAATGATACGAGGGTGAGTAATTAATGACAGAATTGTCATTATTGGGTGAACTATCCCTTTAAGCAAAACACTGAAAAATTTATCCATTTAAGAAAAAAGCTCTGTCCAAAAAAAATATTGCAGACGATTATGCCTAAGTAATGCAAAGCAGCAGAAATGAACACAAACTGATCACAATTAAAATACGATTAATCATGTAATCATAGAATGCACATGTTATATGGACTATTTTATGACACTTAAGTTGTCCTTTTTTCATGGTGTTTTATGGTCATGGGTCTATTCTTCTAAAATTTTACTTCTGCATTCCACAGAAAAATAACACATGGGTTTGGAATGACATGAGGTTGAGCAAATAATGACAGGGCCTTCATTTTTTAGGGACCTATCCTTATTAACTTCAGGAGATGATGTCAGATACAGAATATAATGAGGGACAGGTTTTGTTTTAGTCTTGGTGAACTGTTATCAGACAAAAGTAAGCCAGAGATTTATCACTAAAGCCAAACAGAGCTCCAGTGACAGTGATCTGTTGTGTTGGCAAGACTTGTTGCCAACAAGTCCCTGACAAGTCCCTGGCGCTCAAGTTCCTGACAAAATGAGGCAAAATGAGGCAAAATTCCATTAGGCAAAATGAGAACATTAGTGTCTTTCCAAGAGCCGGTCCGGATGACAAATGTTAGAGCTAAAAAACCGTCTTCGCATCCTGCAGGTTTTCCAGAGTTTATTGAATTAAATTATTTAATAATTGAAATATTAAATAATGTGATTCAGACGTAATCTGAATGTGATTACGCCACATGGATATCGGGTTCCAGATGGCTCGGCTGGTCTCCATGGGTACAGGGTGCTATGTAACCAGGGGGTGGTGGGTGTTATTGGCTTCCTAGTGGAGTGAAAAGGTCAAGAAGGGGCCGCGGACCGACGGAAGCAGTTTCACAAGGCTGCAGACGAGACTGACATAAGACGCAGGAGAGCAGAAGGCCGTAGAAATGAGCGCGTACATGCCTGACCACTTCTCAGAGATTCAACAGCATGTGATGATGCAAAACTTTCCTTCTGAGCCACGGGCTTTGAGAAACCGTGTCACATGAAAGGGTTCGATACACTTTAAGCTCTATTGACAGACTCAGCATGTTGACTACTGCAGAAAATAATTTCATCATCCTCAACTCTCACTTTGTAAATACAAGGAAAACTAAGACATTGTCTGTGTTAGCATGAGTCTAATACAAAAAGAATGTGCATTGTCACATAAGTTTTAGTTATCTAAAAAGTAAAAAGATATTCTAGTACAGTAAAAATAGCAGAAAATACTAAAGAACTATATGTAAGGAATAATTGACGATGGGCCATTGAATTATTAGAAAAATAATGCACACCCGAGGTGGTGATGCGTTCATGATGCAAAGCGGAGTAATTCAACGGACCAAAGTCAATTATTCCGTTTATACAGGTGCATCTCAATAAATTAGAATGTCGTGAAAAAGTTCATTTTATCTTGTAACTTATTTCAAAAAGTTGAACTTTAATATATTTTAGATTTATTACATGTAAAGTAAAACATTTCAAAAGTTTTTTTTGTTTTAATTTTGATGATTAGAGCTTACAGCTCATGAAAGTCAAAAATCAGTATCTCAAAATATTAGAATATTTACATTTGAGTTTCAATAAATGGCCATCCATACAGTATAAATTCTGGGTATCTCTTGTTCTTTGAAACCACAATAATGGGGAAGACTGCTGACTTGGCAATGATCCAGAAGATGAACATTGATGCCCTCCACAAAGAGGGTAAGTCACAGAGGGTCATTACTGAAAGGTGCGGCTGTTGACAGAGTGCTGTATCAAAGCATATTAAATGCAAAGTTGACTGGAAGTAAGAATTTTGGTAGGAAAAGGTGCACAAGCAACAGGGATGACCGCAAGCTTGAGAATATAGTCAAGCAAAGCTGATTCAAACACTTGGGAGAGCTTCACAAGGAGTGGACTGAAGCTGGAGTCAGTGCATCAAGAGTCACCACGCTCAGACGCCTTCAGGAAAAGGGCTCCCAAGCCAGTGCCGAGACAATTTCAGAAGCGTCTTACCTGGGCTACGGAGAAAAAGAACTCAGTGGTCCAAAGTCCTCTTTTCAGATGAAAGTAAATTTTGCATTTCATTTGGAAATCAAGGTCCCAGAGTCTGGACGAAGAGTGGAGAATCCATGTTGCTTGAAGTCCAGTGTGAAGTTTCCACAGTCAGTGATGATTTGGGCTGCCATGTCATCTGCTGGTGTTGGTCCACTGTGTTTTCTGAAGTCCACAGTCAACGGAGCCATCTACCAGGAAATTTTAGAGCACTTCATGCTTCCTTCTGCTGACAAGCTTTATGGAGATGCTGATTTCATTTTCCAGCAGGACTTGGCACCTGCCTACACTGCCAAAGGTACCAAAAGCTGGTTCAATGACCATGGTGTTACTGTGCTTGATTGGCCAGCAAACTCACCAGACCTGAACCCCATAGAGAATCTATGGGGTATTATCAAGAGGAAGATGAGAGACACCAGACCCAACAATGCAGATGAGCTGAAGGCCACTGTCAAAGAAACCTGGGCTTCCATACCACCTCAGCAGTGCCACAAACTGATCACCTACATGCCACGCCGAATTGAGGCAGTAATTAAAGCAAAAGGAGCCCCTACCAAGTATTGAGTACATATACAGTAAATTAACATACTTTCCAGAAGGCCAAAAATTCACTAAAACATTTTTTTTTTATTGGTCTTATGAAGTATTCTAATTTGTTTAGATAGTGAATTGGTGGGTTTTGTTAAATGTGAGCCTAAATCATCACAATTAAAAGAACCAAAGACTTAAACTACTTCAGTCTGTGTGCATTGAATTTATTTAATACACGAGTTTCACAATTTGAGTTGAATTACTGAAATAAATGAACTTTTCCACGACATTCTAATTTATTGAGATGCACCTGTACTACGGTTGCCACACCTCAAGACATCGATCAGATGATATATTTCAAGGCATTCGTCCGGTTTTTCTACTTAAATCGCTATTGTGAGTAGGATTATTTCTTCCGCATCTCATCCAACGGCTCCCTTGCTAATTCCAAAACGTCATTTTAAACCGTAATGGAGGACTGAGCCGTTGATAGCAGACTAATGCAGTTAATAACTAAGTTATGAGAGAGAGAGAGAGAGAGAGAGAGAGAGAGGGAGAGAGAGAGAGAGAGAGAGAGAGATATTACCTGTGAGTCTGTGCATCTCTCAATAGTGTTCGGCAGCAATGTCTGTAGTTATAGTGAAACTTAAGTTCATTTTCTTCACAAACAGCGTTGTTACCTCGCTTGTGAGAAGTCATGCAGTTTTTAAGTTGTTAAACTATGTTACTGATAAAATCGTCAGAGTAGCGCTAACAACATTAGCGCGTATGTTAACGTGTGCAAACTGTGTCTGTGAGGGAGAGAGAGAGTGCTTTCCGTACATAATAAAATGTAATTTTGTGGCAAAAACATGGATATGATCTGTCGTTTTTATCCTTTTGTTCACTATATTTATTTGTTTGGCCAGTGTTGTTGTGGTTCTTGTGCTGTTTTAGGCTGTAAGGACCTTTGAAATAACAGAAATCATTTGGCGAAGTGATATGGTCACGTAATGCGGTGCCTGGAACTACGTTCACCGTGCGTTTCCCTGAAAATAATTGCACACCTTAGAACGTTCGACAGCCAATCAGATTCAAGCATTCAACGGCCCCGTAGTATAATACATATTATGCTATTTATACAAAAAAAAAATATTTGGTCCCCTGCTGATTTTGTACGGTTGTCCACTGACAAAGAAATGATCAGTCTATAATTTTAATGGTAGGTTTATTTGAACAGTGAGAAACAGAGTAACAACTAAAAAATCCAGAAAAATGCATTTCAAAAAAGTTATAAATTGATATGCATTTTAATGAGTCAAATAAGTATTTGATCCCTTATCAATCAGCAAGATTTCTGGCTCCCAGGTGTCTTTTACACAGGCAAGGAGCTGAGATTAGGAGCACTCTTTTAAAGGGAGTGCTCCTAATCTCAGCTTGTTTCCTGTATAAAAGACAACCTGTCCACAGAAGCAATCAATCAATCAGATTTCAAACTCTCCACCATGGCCAAGACCAACGAGCTGTCCAAGGATGTCATGGGCAAGATTGTAGACCTAGTATTTCGATTTTATTTAAATTAAAGGGGTCATATGATGGTATTTTAAAGATCATTATTTTGTGTATTTGGTGTAACAGAATATGTTGACATGCTTTAATGTTCAAAAAACACATTATTTTTCAAATACTGTACGTTATTGTAGATCCTCTATGCCCCGCCTCTCTCAAACGCTTCGTTTTCTACAAAGTCCCTCTTTCCGACAAGTGCAGTCTGATCTGATTGGCCAGCTGACACAGTGCATTGTGATTGGCCGAACACCACAAGCACGAGTCGGAAATGTAACGCCCCTTACCATAATCGTGAGCTTTAGCTTTCAAAATAAATGTAAAGACAGTTAATAATGTCCTTAGTTTTACCATCAGTTCAAGCCTGAGAGGGGAACTGTGAGAGACAAAGTGATGAAGCTCGTATGCATTTGCACACAAGCCACGATTAAGATATTTGACGTGCTGTGATGTGACCCTGTCTCTCTCTCTCTCACACACACACACACACACACACACACACGACGCGCAAAACTCTGCATTTGAGCAGTCAATAGCAAATACTGAAACTAATAACAAAACATACAGTTGCTGATTCAGAAGCGCCAGATTGTCATAGCAAAGTCAGAATTACCTCCTCTCCTAGGTTCACGAAACGGTCTTCCATAAAATGCATTGTGATAACATCTGGGTTGTGCTCTTCTGTTATAAGTAATCTTAATGATTTCTAAATGCATCTACTTTCTGAAGGCCAAATAAAGTGCTTTTGCTTTCGCCTAGAAACACGGTTTCTCCCTGACACAGCTGCATCAACACTACTGTGGTTATTGAAACCACGCCTTCTTTCTTTGCGTGAACATTATGCAAATATTTCCACATCGTGACGTAGAGATGTGGGGGCGTGTTTAAATTAGCCATTTTAGGGGGGCGTGGCAGAGTCTTAACTTTGATAAAGAATATCTCTTTGGTTTTGAGACTTTAGTCTTTGCAACTTCAGGGATCTTATCTATGCACAAACAGCTTGTAACACTCCAAAGAGAAAGCAAAACTTAAAATCGCATCATATACTTTAAACATGCAGCCTTATTGTCACGGCCAGCTCGCAAGCCGCGACAAAGAAGGAAACAACACGTTGGAACATGGTAAACTAAAGGAATTACATTTATTAAAGTAAGAATAAATTAGGAAAACGGGACAAAAACAGCACGAGGAAGGAAGACGAGCCCCATCACAACTGAAGGGAACTGCTTAAATCTGCCAGCATCAGCTCCAACACAGGTGTAAGTCCTCAGCCATAATGACGTCACTCACCCTAATTCCATCCTGCAAAACAAACAAAGAAAAAACAAGCAACCAACCAATATGTCCCATACTGGGTTCATAACACCCTCCCCCATTGAAAAGGGTGTCCATTTATGAAACCCAACCTAACCCTTCACCCGATAACCCCCCACACACTGGAGAGCACCCATCACTCTGTCATACTCCCAATATCCTCAGCAACTACGGGCCCTGTAGAAGCAATTTAAGAGAATTAAAGAAGTAAAACAAAACATGGACAAGTCAACAGCTAAGAGGAGTAAGGAAATCTAGACAATGCGTCTGCCACCACATTGTCAGTCCCTTTGATATGTCGGATATCAAGGGAATATGAGTGCAGAAAGAGGCACCAACGAGTCAATCGCTGGTTTGGGCACCTCAAAGAGTGTAAATAAATGAGCGGATTATGGTCTGTATACACGACCAAGGGGTCCGACACAGATCCCACATACACCTCAAAATTTTGCAGGGCCCAAATCAAAGCTAATGCCTCCTTCTCAATCACTGAATAATTTAACTGATAAGAAGAAAACTTTTTAGAAAAATAGCTAACCGGACGGTGAATGCCTGCATCACCAGCCTGTAACAATACAGCTCCCGCACCCACGTTGCTAGCATCTACACATAAGCTAAAAGGGCGATCAAATTGGGGAGCTGCTAACACAGGAGCAGAAACGAGCAATGATTTAGCTGCCTCAAAGGCTTCCTGACAGACAGAAGTCCAAACAAAAGCTGCTTTCGCTTTCAGCAAATCAGTAAGTGGGGCTACCACGGTAGAAAAGTTCCTGCAAAACCCCCGATAATAACCCACTAACCCCAAAAAACGCATCAACTCCTTCGTTGTAGGAGAAGGAAATTGATCAATGGCCTCAACCTTGGCCCGAACCGGCCGCACACAGCCCTGTCCAACGACCTTACCCAAGTAAGTCACGGTGGCCTTGGCAAACTCACATTTAGCTAAATTTACCGTCAGACCAGCCTCTCCAAAACGAGAAAACAGGTCTGCAATATGACTCAAATGCTGGTCCCATGAATCACTGAAAACTACCACATCATCTAAATAAACCGTGACTCCCTCCAACCCAAAAACTACCCTATTCATAAGTCGCTGAAAGGTTGCAGGAGCATTTCTGAGGCCAAAACTCATGACATTGTAAGAGAATAACCCTTCAGATGTAATGAAGGCAGAAATCTCTTGGGCTCTTTGGGTCAACGGAACCTGCCAATAGCCCTTAAGCAGATCGAATTTACTAACAAATTTCGCTGACCCAACTCGATCAACACAATCCTCAATACGAGGGAGTGGAAAGGAGTCTGGCTTAGTTACTTTATTTATTTTCCGATAGTCGGTACAAAAACGGTAGGTTCCATCAGATTTATTTACAAGCAAGCAGGGGGAGGCCCAGCTAGAAAATGAAGGCCGTGCAATGTCGTTATCCAGCATATATTGAACTTCAGCTTTAAGATGCAGGAATTTATTTGGGGACACCCGATAAAAATGTTGGCGAATAGGCTCAGCATCCCCAACATCAATATCGTGCTCCAACCAGTGCGTACGTGAAGGTACATCTCCAAATAAAGAGACATAATTGTTAATAAGAGCAATCAAGTCAGCACATTTACTCTCTGGCAAATGGGCAAACATTTTATGCAAATTTTTAAGAGTCTCTGAATTTTTAAGACGTCCCAACAGTACCGTATCCTCTGGAAAAGACACTCCCTCAATTTCTTCCTCCAAAGGAACAGGTGAAGTACTCTCAACTACCAATACAGGCTGAACCTCAGCCTTGGCGTCTAACGGTTTGTGAGAACGGCAATAATAGGGCTTCAGCAAATTAATGTGACACAACTGTGTAGACTTCCTTCTATCTGGGGTGGCAATTAGATAGTTTAAATCAGTAATTTGCTTAACCACCACAAAATGACCTGTATACTGAGCTTGAAATGGTGAGCCCTCCACAGGTAACAAAGCCAACACTTGATCGCCGGGCATCAATTGTCGTTTCTCAGTTCGCCAGTCATACAGTGATTTCATATGCCTTTGTGAAAAACACAGTTGTTATTTTGCCATTTTACCTGCTTCATACAACCTACGCTTAAAGTCATTTACATAACTTATTACATTTTTAGGTGGTGTACTTTCAGTCCAGTTATCACAGAGCACAGCCAGTGGGCCCCGAACAGTATGCCCAAACACCAAATCATTGGGACTGAACCCAGTACTTTCTTGACATACCTCACGTGCTGACAACATCAACCATGGCAATCCCTCCTCCCAATCACCCTCCATCTCCGTACTATACGCACGCAGTAAGGACTTAAGCGTCTGATGGAAACGCTCCAAAACCCCCTGGCTTTGGGCGTGATAAGCACTAGCTTTATTGTGCTTAATGTGCAGTAGCTTCAAGACCTGAGAAACAAGTGAGAGGTAAAATTAGAACCTTGATCACTCTGCACAATTTTTGGAATGCCAAAAACGGAAATGAACTGTGTCAGGGCTTTCACCACTGATTTTGCAGTGATCGTACGGAGGGGATAGGCCGCAGGGTACCGAGTCGATGCACACATAACAGTGAGCAAATAAATACTACCTGATTTTGATCTAGGCAACGGGCCTACACAATCAATAATCAGATGCTCAAACTGTGAACTGACAGCAGGAATAGGAAACAATGGAGCAGGTTTGATCTTTTGATTTGGTTTGCCTGTTCAAAGGTGGTTTGCCATTTGTCACGGCCGGCTCCCAAGCCGCGACAAAGAAGGAAACAACACGTTGGAACATGGTAAACTAAAGGAATTACATTTATTAAAGTAAGAATAAATTAGGAAAACGGGACAAAAACAGCACGAGGAAGGAAGACGAGCCCCATCACAACTGAAGGGAACTGTTTAAATCTGCCGGCATCAGCTCCAACACAGGTGTAAGTCCTCAGCCATAATGACGTCACTCACCCTAATTCCATCCTGCAAAACAAACAAAGAAAAAACAAGCAACCAACCAATATGTCCCATACTGGGTTCATAACATTATTAACCCAAATGTGGTATTTTGGACAGAAATAATCAATATGCACTGCTTCAAGTTAAACACTGAAGGTTTTCTGAGTCAAACACACCTACTGTAATATTAAGTAGTATGTCATGGTTCATCACTGACATAAAATAATTAATGGCTATTAACTATATAACACATAACTTCCTTTCAATATAGTAAATATTTCAACACAGGAAACACAAATGAATTCTGTAAGCGATGTCATGGGGTCTTTAAATAGGTGTTAAAACTTCAAAAAGGATTGACATTGGAATACTTGACCACAGTATACTGTATAAACAAAGGCAAATGGCTGATGAAGATAACACTGAAAAAAAGTAGGAAAGACGAATGGGACTCGCTGTGAACTCAGCGACACAAGGGCAAAGCGTAGACAGTCAGTTTATTTTATTCAAGGTAGGACTTTTATTAATGGTTATGAGACAATAAACCTTGAACTTGGCTTTGTAATGTTTCTGAAGAAGCATTTTGTTTATGATTATGGAGTTTTACGGAATTGAGTATCAGCATGAGTCAAATTGGCATTTATATGAGATGGAGAAGTATTTTGCATTTCTGCAAGGGAAGACTGAGAAATGTACAGGGATATATGTCTCTTATTTTATGAACACGATATCTAGAGGAATAATCAATCTCCATTGCCCTCAGCAACCCGTGGCAGTGTTCAAGGAGATGTATCTGTGTGGAAAGTCCACAGAGACAACAAGTAAACAAATTACTCCACTTATAGAAAAAAGAAAATCTGATTTTATGTTGACATGACGGTTTCATAATTTCGGCCAGTGACGTCATGATCTGACATCAACAGCAGGAAAGGAAGGGTTGCATTTATAATTCCTGCTATAGTAAACAATGATAAACCACGATGCATGCAGATTTTACTGGATATTCCCTTTTTATATACATGTAGCATGGTAATATTTGAAACACACTGCAGTATTGTGTACAGTATAGCATGGGTATATGAAAGTGCTACAAAATATACAATAATAAAATATTAAATAATTTTATAATAAATATAACATATAATATAATATATAATATAAATATAATATAAAATATAATAAAATGCACAATACAATTCAAAGATTTGTGTAATTTTTTTGACTCTTTTGCTCTCCAAGGCTGCATTTATATAATTAACAAAACAGTAAAAATAAAATAAAAAAATAATATTATTGTGAAATATTGTTACAATTTAAAATAACTGTTTTCCATTTTAATATAGTTTAAAATAAAATGTATTTCTGTGCGGCAAAGCTGCAATTTTAGCATCATTACTCCAGTCTTCAAAGTCACATGATCCTTCAGAAATCAGTTTAATATGCTGATTTGCTGCTCAAAAAAATAAAAAACAATATATGTATATATATACTGTATATATCAATGTTGAAGACAGTGCTGATTCATATTTTTGTGGAAACTGTGATACTTTTTTATCAGGATTTACTGATTAATATAAAGTTGAACGGAATGAATGGAACATATAGAGTATATATATATATATATATAAATTACAAATTATAATACATTATACATGTCTTTACTGCCACTTTTAATAAATTTAATGCATCCTTGCTGAATAAAAAGCATTTTTTTATTAAAAAAATATACATATATATTTTTTTGCAACATTATAATGCACGGCTACCATAATTCACGAGTTAACATTTTTATGTCTTTCTTTTTCATAATGAATTATGAAGTGAAATGTTGCTCTTAATAACTGCTTTAGATACAGTGGGGAAAAATGTATTTGATCCCCTGCTGATTTTGTATGTGTGCCCACTGACAAAGAAATGATCAGTCTAGAATTTTAATGGTAGGTTTATTTGAACAGTGAGAGACAGAATAACAACAAAGAAATCCAGAAAAACGCATTTCAAAAAGTTATAAATCGATTTGCATTTTAATGAGTCAAATAAGTATTTGATCCCCTATCAATCAGCAAGATTTCTGGCTCCCAGGTGTCTTTTACACAGGCAAGGAGCTGAGATTAGGAGCACTCTATTAAAGGGAGTCTCAGCTTGTTACCTGTATAAAAGACAACCTGTCCACAGAAGCAATCAATCAATCAGATTTCAAACTCTCCACCATGGCCAAGACCAAAGAGCTGTCCAAGGATGTCAGGGACAAGACTGTAGACCTACACAAGGCTGGAATGGGCTACAAGACCATCGCCAAGCAGCTTGGTGAGAAGGTGACAACAATTGGTGCCATTATTCGCAAATGGAAGAAACACAAAATAAATGTCAATCTCCCTCGGACTGGGGCTCCATGCAAGATCTCACCTCGTGGAGTTTCAATGATCACGAGAACGGTGAGGAATCAGCCCAGAACTACACGGGAGGATCTTGCCAATGATCTCAAGGCAGCTGGGACCATAGTCACCAAGAAAACAATTGGTAACACACTACGCCGTGAAGGACTGAAATCCTGCAGCGCCCGCAAGGTCCCCCTACTCAAGAAAGCACATCTACAGGCCCGTCTGAAGTGTGCCAATGATTCAGAGGAGAACTGGGTGAAAGTGTTGTGGTCAGATGAGACTCTTTGGCATCAACTCAACTCGCCGTGTTTGGAGGAATGCTGCCTATGACCCCAAGAACACCATCCCCACCGTCAAACATGGAGGTGGGAACATTATGCTAAGGGGGTGTTTTTCTGCTAAGGGGACAGGACAGTGAAGGAGCGAATAAGATCATTTTCACTTCATTTTGTAGCAAAAACTCTAGTCTACCACTTCCAGTTCTCAAAAGTCTTGTGAACAAATATTCTGTATGTGTTTTATGGCCTTATTTCAGTGACTTAAAAAAATAGTTTTTCACTAACCACGCATAAACATTGTTTTCTCAAAAACACAAACATGCACTTTCAAGCTGCTCACGTATTATTGTAGCCCAGTTTGTGCTGAATACAGTGTTATTAGACTTTAGCCATTAATATGTTTTCAAGATACTGAAAAAAAAAATTCAGGGCATGTCAAAACTTCTCCAGGGCCCCAAAACACCCTCAGACCCCAGAGGGATAATCCCATAGAAAATCTGTGGAGGGAGCTGAAGGTTCGAGTGGCCAAACGTCAGCCTCGAAACCTTAATAACTTGGAGAGGATCTGCAAAGAGGAGTGGGACAAAATCCCTCCTGAGATGTGTGTAAACCTGGTGGCCAGCTACAAGAAACGCCTGACCTCTGTGATTGCCAACAAGGGTTTTGCCACCAAGTACTAAGTCATGTTTTGCGAAGGGATCAAATGCTTATTTCACTCATTAAAACAGCAAGAAAAGCATTTCACAGCTTGAAAAGTCACATTCTTTAAATGATTTTCGGCCCATTGCATTAACTTCTTTAGCCATGAAAGCCGTAGAGAGGGAAGTTAAGTCAAAACTTATCACAGTAACAGGTCATAAGTTAGATTCTTTGCAGTTTGCATATCGCACTAAAAGAGGTGTGGATGATGCAAAGATGTTCCTCTTAACCACTTAGACTCAGGTGCGTTTTTTGGAATTTTTGCCTAAATTTTCACACTCAAATTCAAATGTTTACCCTACACACATACAATGGAGGAAATTTTAAAAAAAGGATTCATTGTAAAGAAAACCCTTTGAACTATAACATATGTGTGTATTTTTTTTTTATAAATATCATTATATGTGTTTCAAATATTACAATAAACATATAGAATAGAATAAACAAAAAATAGCCTTTTGACTTTTTTGTAATTTTTTTTTTTTTAAATCTGTAATTCAGGTTCTATTAGGGCTTGCTCTTTGCAACTTACTTAGTTTGATGCCAATAGATGCCAAAATGTACCAGAAAAAAAGAATTTTTCAAATAACAGCTTCCAAACAGGAGTTACTGTATCATAAATGAAGCAAGACAAAGACACCTAGAAGTGTCATTTTGAGTTTCCTTTGCAAAAACAGGCTATATAAAACAAATGACACCCAAAATCCTATTTTACTATGTGCCATAAGCACGTTTCTTGATTATTGATTTGTAATTTTTATGTTTTTAAAAATTCTAAGTCTGTTTTTCTAAATTTGAAGCAAATTTCACATTTTGTGTTTTATATTATCAGTTTTTTTTATTTCAGGAGACACAAGCCTGCATATATTATAAAATATATCTAGTCTATCACAATCTAAAATAGAATCCACATCATCCAGCTTAATATCATTCCATTCATGTGCATTCTGTATTGTGTACTGTTTGGAGCATCACATACCTGCTTTAGATGTGTCCGCATCCCTCAGCATCAGCAGCAGCATTGGTCCTTTGTTGCATCAGTGAACAAGCTAACAGCTAATCCTCCATGCTACAAGAGCTGCCTGTCACGATTCTCTGCCTTTCACGCATGTGTTCGCCATTGTCCGTCTTCAAAACAAACCAAAAACAACATTTCCCAGAGTGCAACACCATCAGAGCGAAACCGGACACTGAACGCGCACATACTTCCTCCAAACACTGGCTCACTGAAATTTAATGACATGTAATATGACCTATAGTAGCCTCTAAAAAGCACAGAAGAGGAGATGAGTCCGCAGAGTCTAAGTTTAAATACCATACATCAATATTTAGAGAAGGGAGGCACATTTGCTAGAATGTTTTGTTGATTTCTCCTCTGCGTTCAACACAATGAATCTTATCATTTTAGCAAAGAAACTTGTATGTGAATTTGATGTGAGTCATGGTTTGGTTTTATGGATCTTAGATTTTTTGACATGTAGGCAGCAAAGAGTTATGTTGAATGGAGTACTGTCAGATACGCTTGTTACATCAATTGGATCTCCTCAGGGATGCGTACTGTCTTCAATTTTCTTTATACTTTATACAAATGAATGTCGTAGCACTAAGGATAACTGTCATGTAGTTAAATATGCTGATGACACAGTTTTTCTATCCTTGTTAACTAGTGCAGAATGTGATGACAGTAATGATCACAATGAGTTCTTTGAGTGGTGCAAAAAAGCTGAACTACAACTGAATACAAGTAAAACGAAAGAGATGGTAATTGATTTTAGGAAAAAATGCCTCAAAGGTGAAACCAGTGTACTTTTATGGAAAATAAGTTGAAAGGGTACAGGAGTATAAGTATCTTGGAACTATCTTTGATACTATTTTAAAGTTCCAGCAGAACACAGAGGCCATTATTAAGAAATTTAACTATTTCTGTGTACAAAAAAAAAAAAAAAAAAAAAAATCATACTGAGAACTTTTATACTACCTTTATTGAGAGTATCTTGAGTTTTTCTTTTTTATGCTGGTACTCATCACTCTCTCTTAAGAACAAGAATCGTTTGCAGACCTTAGTTAGGACTTGCTCAAATTATTGGTGTGTCTTTGAGGAGTCTAGCTGAATTCTATGAGCAACAAATGCTAAGGAAAACTCGGAGTATCACGGGAGATGACTCTCACCCTGTTACGGAACTGCCAGACACAAAGGTGAGTGTTGAGAACAGTGAGTTTATTAACAAGGATAAGGTGAGACAACAGTGGTGAGAGTCCTTGAGTGAGGTAAGTTGCTTTCTTAGATGTATTGTAGATAGTGCGTTGGGATTCTGACTGTCTCTGTCTCTTGGCAGGTTTGTGGCGGATAGGAATCCTGGAGAGCCCGCGAGTCTCTAGAGTCCACAGATGGATAGGGATCTGGTGGTGAGAGGGAAGACAGAGGATAAGTATCATCAGGTAAGTAATGCAGGAAAGTATACTCAGCTAGCAGTCCGCTTGTAGAGTGAAGGTCCGTATAGTATCCTCAGGTCTCAACAACATGGCAGCTTTGTGACTTCAAGATCAGACGATGACTGGAGTGAGGAGTGAGCTTAAGTAGAGCAGCTGTGATGAGGAGCAGGTGTACATGATAATTAATCAGGTGCAGGTGAGGGTGATCAGTGATGGTGGAATACGGGCCATTCTGTGACAGTACCTCCCCCTCCCGGACGGCGCGTCCCGCGACGTAATAACAAAACCTGGGAGGGGGGGTGGGCGCCCTGGATGTCAGTGGAAGACATGGACACAGGGAGGGCATCCAGGGCGGAACCGGAGTCAGGAAGCCATGGCGGGTCAGGAGGTTCAGGAGGCCATGGCGGATCCGAGGCTTCGAGAGGCCATGGCGGATCCGGGGCTTCGAGAGGCCATGGCGGATCTGGAGGCTCGGGAGGCCATGGTGGATCTGGAGGCTCGGGAGGCCATGGTGGATCTGGAGGCTCGGGAGGCCATGGCGGATGCAGGGCTTCGGGAGGCCATGGCGGATGCGGGGCTTCGGGAGGCCATGGCGGATCTGGAGGCTCGGGAGGCCATGGCGGATGCGGGGCTTCGAGAGGCCATGGCGGATCTGGAGGCTCGGGAGGCCATGGCGGATCTGGAGGCTCGGGAGGCCATGGCGGATCTGGAGGCTCGGGAGGCCATGGCGGATCTGGAGGCTCGGGAGGCCATGGCGGATCTGGAGGCTCGGGAGGCCATGGCGGATCTGGAGGCTCGGGAGGCCATGGCAGAACTGGAGGCTCGGGAGACCATGGCCTATTTCTTTTGGGCGGCCATGGTGGGTCATGGATCTCCGTGGCCTTGGCTCTGGGCCAGGCCACCCAGGCAGAGGATATATAGCCCCCCCCCAAAATTTTCATGGGGAAGCTCCCCTCTGGTGGGCATTCTGGAGGAGCGGGCTCTTGAGGAGGCTCTGGAGAAGCGGGTTCTTGGAGGTGCTCTGGAGAAGCGGGTTCTTGGAGGTGCTCTGGAGAAGCGGGTTCTTGGAGGTGCTCTGGAGAAGCGGACTCTAGGGGGCGCTCTGGAGGAGCGGGTTCTTGGAGGTGCTCTGGAGAAGCGGACTCTAGGGGGCGCTCTTGCCGCGCGGAATCAGGACGGCTGGGCGGAACCAACGGGACTTCAGGACGGCTGGGCGGAACCAACGGGACTTCAGGACGGCACCAACGGGACTACAGGACGGCTGGGCGGAACCAACGGGAACTCAGGAGGGCACTGGCGTGGAGCAGTCACTGGAGGGCACTGGCGTGGAGCAGCCACTGGAGGGCACTGGCGTGGAGCAGCCACTGGAGGGCACTGGCGTGGAGCAGCCACTGGAGGGCACTGGCGTGGAGCGAGCTCTGGTGAGCTGGACGGAACCAGCAGAGGCTCAGGAGAGCTGGACGGAACCAGCAGGGGCTCAGGAGAGCTGGACGGAACCAGCAGGGGCTCAGGAGAGCTGGACGGAACCAGCAGGGGCTCAGGAGAGCTGGACGGAACCAGCAGGGGCTCAGGGGAGCTGGACGGAACCAGCAGGGGCTCAGGGGAGCTGGACGGAACCAGCAGGGGCTCAGGGGAGCTGGACGGAACCAGCAGGGGCTCAGGGGAGCTGGACGGAACCAGCAGGGGCTCAGGGGAGCTGGACGGAACCAGCAGGGGCTCAGGGGAGCTGGACGGAACCAGCAGGGGCTCAGGGGAGCTGGACGGAACCAGCAGGGGCTCAGGGGAGCTGGACGGAACCAGCAGGGGCTCAGGGGAGCACTTCGCCGTGGCATCATCGTCGCCGTGAGTGGCGGAACCATCATCGCCATCTCAGGCGGCGGAATCATCATCGTTGCTTCAGGCGGCGGAACCATCATCGTTGCTTGGGGCGGAACGCCGACTCGGGATCTGAGGCTCTCCAGACACTTGAAGACAGTCTCCTGCCAGGTGAGGCTGGAAGTGTCTGGGAGCTTCAAGGGGTGATGGGCTGTGATCCCGAGCCGGAACAAGATCTTGAGGGCTCGATCCTCTAGCGAGCTGGAGAGGGCGAAAGCCACGAATTCCCTCACAAAATCCAGCGGTTCGTGGATTGCATAAGCCCTATTAATGAATGAAGCCTCCTCCATATCGGTGTGGTCCACTTAACTTCGGTCTTGGTCTGATCTTCGGTTACGGAACTGCCAGACACAAAGGTGAGTGTTGAGAACAGTGAGTTTATTAACAAGGATAAGGTGAGACAACAGTGGTGAGAGTCCTTGAGTGAGGCAAGTTGCTTTCTTAGATGTATTGTAGATAGTGCGTTGGGATTCTGACTGTCTCTGTCTCTTGGCAGGTTTGTGGCGGATAGGAATCCTGGAGAGCCCGCGAGTCTCTAGAGTCCACAGATGGATAGGGATCTGGTGGTGAGAGGGAAGACAGAGGATAAGTATCATCAGGTAAGTAATGCAGGAAAGTATACTCAGCTAGCAGTCCGCTTGTAGAGTGAAGGTCCGTATAGTATCCTCAGGTCTCAACAACATGGCAGCTTTGTGACTTCAAGATCAGACTATGACTGGAGTGAGGAGTGAGCTTAAGTAGAGCAGCTGTGATGAGGAGCAGGTGTACATGATAATTAATCAGGTGCAGGTGAGGGTGATCAGTGATGGTGGAATACGGGCCATTCTGTGACACACCCCTTGAAGGTTTACTTTGAAGTACTGCCCTCTGGAAGAAGATTTAGAAGCATTAAATGCTCATCTAATAGATATAAATTTACTCTTGTTCCAGAGGCTATTCGTTTTTGCAGTTCAAAGTCTTAAGGGTTTTTTTTTTTAATGAATTTATGAAGCATGTCGGGTTGTGTTTTTACTTTTTTTTACTTATTTATTTTTTGTGCCGTCTATGTGATGTTTTGTGTCTGCTGTGTGATGCTGCTGCCCTGCTTGAATTGCCCCTTGTGGGATTAATAAAGTTGTTAACTTAACTAACTAAACTAAAATGCAAATCAATTTATAACTTTTTTGAAATGCGTTTTTTCTGGATTTTTTTGTTGTTATTCTGTCTCTCACTGTTCAAATAAACCTACCATTAAAATTATAGACTGCTCATTTCTTTGTCAGTGGGCAAACGTACAAAATCAGCAGAGGATCAAATACATTTTTTCCTCACTGTAAATAGGGTGTTTTTTCTAGTTTCATAATCTGTATTTAGTGTAAAAGTATCTGTTCAATTTAATGCATCCTCGCTGAATAAAAAAATCTAATTAAGATAATTGTGCTTCATATTGAGCCATACCACCATAAAAAACTGCTTAAATAGCTTTATTGTTGCTATTTCTGTTAGCAGCTTGTAGTGTAGTGTAGACAGATAGCCTGACTGTGGTTGAACTTTAAATTATGAGTACTGAGTATGAGTTTCAAACAATCTCCCCCAACGCTGCTACATCATCCACAGCATCAGTGTGTGTTTGTGTGCACGCTTGCCTCTTCTTTCTCCTCTGTGACGCCCTTAGTTAGTCTCTTATTCACCGTTCTCACATTAACACTTATATAATTATGTCTATCACTTTGCAGTGTAAATAGTTTAATGAGAGGAAGCCGTCTCTCTCATATTCACACTCTGTCTCGGCTCTTACACTCCATCTACACTGCTAGTGACACGACGCAGCCAAATAAAACGCTAGACACGGCACTAGCTCACAGCGTTGATGGGCTCTTTCACCCACACTGAGATGAGCCGCAGACACAGTCTGGCGGTGAGGAGAGATGAAGTCCCTTGACACTCTCTCACGCTACACTAAAGCAGGTTTCAGCGGGAAATCAATCCCTATCCCTCTCTCCGGGAATTCACTGCCATGTTTATCCTCTCTCCACCTGAATGACTGTGAGCTTATCGGTCCGCCTGAAGAGTCCACAACGCTGAGTAAAAATATTCCTTATTACTGGCACTTTTGTTAAAGGAGATATGTAGAGCGTGATACCTGTTTTATTTTTGTAATTCAAAGGACTCTTGAATTGGTCAGAAATAGGCCTTAGTATAATACATGGTCTGCAGTTTAATGTGTTAAAAACATGGTTAGTTAATTACAATTATTTACCAAATTTGTACGAGAGCAAATAAATGAACTCTGCAATGTTATAATTTTATAATGTTACCTACATGTTCAATAGTTGGTAGTTTTGAGATCAGTTGTACAAGTAAACTTGAAAGTTGTGACCTATATTCAGGTGTTTCATCAAATACACATACAGTAATTTCATAAATTATTTTCATAAACCCCACTTTTCTCATAACCCCAAATGAATGCATTGTGATTTATAGTGGAAATTGTAGACATGACAGTGATGGAAATTACAGTGGCAAAAACTGATTTTTTTTGCAGTTTATGTATCCTACATAAACAATGTTAAATAATTATTGCAAAATTAAATATTTTTTGCATAATTTGATTACATTTTAGCTTAAATAAAATGGAATATATATATATTTTAGCTGGATTTTGAATCAATCTATTTTGAATCAATATTAATAAAAACTATATTAGGACCAGGGCCGTTGCTAGTGGGGTGAAAGGTGGTGACAAAATCCAGGAATTATACTATATAGGCCCATGTTTTGTGAATAATTCTAATATTTTATTAGTTGTTTAACTGAGATATTATGAAAACCACAAAAAAGCATGCAATTTGGTTCCATGCTTGTATATTGTACAGTATGTGTATATGTGGGGGGTGGGGCACATCAATATTTTTTCAGGGGGCCCCCAATCCTCTAGCTACGGCCCTGATTAGGACTGTCACAAATCCGGTCTATGAACTTCCGTTCACTCACCACCAGAGGTCACCCGCTCACCACAAGGACTCTCACACTACACAGACTGTTAAACTATACCCTGGACTACATTTCCCATCATCCATTGCACTGATTGCACACACACCTGAATGCACTGATTACACAGACACACAGCTGAATCCCATCAAACACGCTTTATAAGCCTTGGACTTCCTCTTCCAGATCGTCGAGGATTGTTTAGCGTTTATCACAGTCATTGCTGTTAGCTGCTTTATGGAGCCTTTCCTAGTTTCTTAATTTTAGTCCAGAGCGAAGTAGGTGTAGTTCAGACACACAGAGAATCAGCTGTTCATTTTGATTTCTGCGCTTGTTTTGGACACTTCTATTGGCCGCGCGGGGAAACGTCACAGCGCGCAGTGGCAAAAGTTGAACTTTGACCGCGGCACTCGCAGCTGGCGCGCTGCGCGTGCGCTTTGTTCGGCACAGCAACTCACCGCCCTCGCGCGGCACAAGCCATTGAAATGAATGGGTTTCATAGCGCAGCGCTTTCCGCATCCTGTGTGAAAGGCGCTTTAGCCGTCGATCGACCACGCCGGTTTAGGATACTTCTCTTGCCTTGCCCTCTATATACCTGTTAGCCATTGTCAGATATTTGCCTGTGTAATGACCACGTCTCTGAATAAAGCTTTGCAGATGGATCCGAACGCTTCCTCTGTTCCGTCCGTAACATGTACTATTATATTAGTATATAAATAATACTAAAACAACATTGCTCACAAGTGATATTTCCTTTTAATTTCTTTTTCTTTTTCCTGACACATCATATCTCATATTTCATCTCAAGCTCTACACTGACTCTGCAGTCTCCTTGGTTAAAAAAAAAAAAAATGACAGTAGGGCAGTTATAATTTGTGGCAAATTTGAATAGACTATTTTTTAATAATGATTACTTTACATATTATATTTCTGGTTGTATGCAAAGAGAAATTAAATAAATTAAATCTTCACCTGAAAGTAATTAAAAATAATAATAATATCAGTAGTTAAAATTCCTATAGAATTTTATTCCTATAGAAATAAATGCCATTTCTTTATAATACGTTGATTTTTTTAATTAATTTTTTATTTTAGCTGTTTCTATTAGTTATTTTGTTTTCTTCATCTATTCAGTAATGCTGACTATAACACTAATATGCTCATATTTGTATTTAATAAGTATGAGCATATAGCAGCCGTTTTAACCAAAGTGACATACAGTAGGTTATATTAAAGTGACTTATTATAGTGACAGCCCCCCAGGAGCAACCCCAGGACAGGTGCCACGCTCAAGGGCAGGACGGTAATTGCTCATGGACCACTTCTGAAAACATCTCCCAACAACAAATATAGCTACTTTTGCATTTGTGCTAAAAAGTGTATTACCATATTAATAGTTTGTCAATAACAATAAGTTATGCATCTGTTACCTAATAATTACTTAGTAAATTTTCCAATCATTTACTCACCCTCATGTCGTTCCAAACCTGTATGACTGACTGACTTTTATATTTTGAAGAACCAAAACATTTCAAACCAAAACTGTTTAGTTACCAACATTCTTCAAAATATCTTATGTTCCACAAAAGAACAAAACTCATACAGGTTTTGATCTACATGAGGGTGAGTAAATGATGACAGTTTTTCATTTTTGGCTGAACTACCCATTTATGGCGGGTAAAGTTTCCTATGCATTTGCAGGTTGAAAATGACAGAGTAAGACAAAGTGCTAAGAGCTGGAAAAACACGACAGATGGTGTTGAGACAGTCCTCATTAGAAGTCTGCAATCTGGACTGCACATCAACACTAGATCATTAAAAACCAGCCCTCAGTCCACATGCTCACTTACATCATAAGTACCTACAGAGCGCCCATGTAAATTATTCACGATGATGAATACTCTCTGAGGATGACATGAAGCAAAGGAAATTATCACAATCTCCTGAAAATCACCTTCAGGCAAAACTTCTTCTTAACTGGAAGCAGCAGGTAATGACATAGCAGAGGAAAGGACCTGAATGAGACACCTGTTCTAATTAGACATCTCTTCCTCAGGCTCCAAAACGAGAGGCGGTGGTCATGACGTCTGCCCGTCAAGTTCAAACCACACTGGGCGCCTAATGAAGCATGCTGACCACCGTACATCTGTCCCACTGTTTCCACAAACACTCAGTACACTCTGGGAAATGTAGTTCATACATGAGCTATACGCCCATCTGCGGGGTGAAATATGCTCAGCGCTGTCGAAATCAAGGTGACTTTGAAGGTGGCCCCCAGCCAACAAAACTTCCTTATGTTAATCGAAGCATTCTGTTTTATTGAGCCATTAAAATCCCCATGAATGTCAGAGGAAGAACTGAGTGCATGACTCCCTGAAAGTCAGCTCTCTCCTACGGGGGTCTTTGGGCCATCAGATAGGGAAGGAGAGCATCTGTCACCCCCCAGAAACAGGTTCAGCTCAGGACAGTATGGATGAGGAGGGTGGAGGCGGGTAATGATTGTGGAGGCTGAAGGATTTTGGAGAGCGCCGGATCTCAGACTCATATATTGGGCTTCTTGAGGGTGCAATGATTCCAGCCAACATCATTATGCTTAATGGGATCTATTTCCTTCAGAACATCTCATTGTAATTGCACAGTTCAGAACAGCTTCCATCATACCAAAAATACTGTATGATTTCTGAAGCTCATACTGGCATCTTCTCAAACTGAATTACTAGGTAGGAAATCCACCCACTGCTATGACTAGTATAGATCCTTTACAACCTGTTAAATAACAGCACTGTCAAAAAAGGTTTGTAAAACTGTAAATGGTATATGTCATTTTACTGTAAAACACTGTCAAATTTATGTTTTAAGTAAAAACTAACATTAAAAAAAACAATAAAAGAAAATTCCTTGCATGAAACAGTTGTCTTATTTTTGTTATCATTAATATAATTTAGTGTGTTTTTTGTGTTTAGTAAATTATCATGTGGGCTTTGTTTCAAGTGTATCGTTATCAAATAACATAATGAAATATAGGACTATAAAATATGCAAGCCACCTCATAACACAGGAAACAATTTCATTGTATTTTACAATGAATTTCTGGCAACCAAATCTGCCAGGTTTTTTTTGTTGTTGTTGTTGTTGTTGTTTTTTTTACAGTACATTTAATAGTGTTTTTACAGGGACATATAAGCAAACAAGCTATTGAAGTCGCTGTGGATAAAACTATTGATGATCAAACAACATTATAAGCTGACAAGACCTTTCTGGCAACCAAATATCCACAATTCATGTCAGAATGATCATATATGAGCTGAAAGGATGTGAACGAAACCAGAAACTAAGATGGAAAGTTTGTTCAATTTGTTGAGCCCTGCATTTATTAAAGGTGCATTCTGAAAGCAAATGTGTATTGGTTATAAATTACGAATGCTGAATGTACAATTTAGTTTGAACTGTTGATGAAAAATAGCCTGTCAAAAAATTATTACGAAGCAACAAAAATACACGTTCCATAATTTTTTGTGGCAGCACAAGAATGATAAAATTACATAAAACATCAATTACACACCTAATCACTCTTCATTTTGTTACTAGCTGTCAAAATGCATGCTGCCTTTGTCAGGAGCTTAAAGAGAGGAAATAATATGAAATTGCCCAAGACATTTGTTTTGTACAATCCCCTAAAAAAAAAAAAAAATTCTCACAAATCTAGAATCCAAATTAAGACACCAGTAATTAATCACAACATTTAATTAAGACAAATTACACTTTCTATATTAACTTGAATTTATTTTTATATACACCACTGTTCAAAAATTTGGGATTTGTAAAATGTTTTATGTTTTTTAAATGAAGTCTCTTATGCTCACCAAGGCTGCATTTATTTGATCAAAAATATAATAAAACAGTAAAAAAACAGTAATTATAAAAATTCAACTGTTTTCTAGTTGAATATATTTTAAATTGTAATTTATTTCTGTGATGCAAAGCTGAATTTTCAGCATCAATACTCCAGTCTTCGGTGTCACATGATCCTTCAGAAATCAAAATAAACAAATTTTGTCAAGTTAATTGAACTTGTACAGGTATCTTCCCCTGAACGTGTCGGGTCACTGCATGGACCAAATGTGTGAATGAGAAAATAGCTATAATGTCAGTAGTGGCTAAACTCAAGCAGGAGTATGTATGCAGTGCTGACATCAGTTTGTTGTGGTGCTGCAAGGTCACTGACAAACAACGTCATCAGTCTCTCACTGCAGAGGAGTTTATAACTTACTGCCCTGACTAAGCGAGATGAGTTGGCTGAGCTTTAGGAAGCAAACGTACACTCCTGTAAGAGGTTTCTGTGCCCCTGGGAGAATGTGTGGAAATGCTAAGAATAGGTGCTCAAATGAGCATTTTTAGACATGTTCAAAAGGCCATAAAGGTGAACTCTCCTCTGAGCTTTACAAGAAACTAGAAAGAACATCTAACACTGCAGAAAATACAAATAAAATAATAATTCTCCTTACTACATAATTAATAGTTCAGACTAAATTCTGCCTGAATGTGCTGCATATAATGCCACTGCAAAATGCAAATAACTCACACATTTTATTAGTAAAACCTAGTGACACAAATAACGATAACTATAAAAATAAGTATAACAATAACTATATTAGCATCCACACCAATTCACAATAACATTCTGTTTATTATAAGTGCACACTGCAGTTTTGTCGTCTGTTCACATGTTTTAAAGTTAGGTGAATTCTCTTTTTTATTCATCAGCTGGGAAAAAAAAAAAATTCTAAAAGTGATCCGAACGATATCGAATGCAGGTGGAGCTGGGGAACGTGGAGGGTTTCAGAGGAACTCTGCAAAGTGCTCTTGTAAATGCTAAACAGGCATTTAAATGTAATGCAGCAAGCTCTTTGGCTGCGTATGCAACATGAACCAATCAGCTTGTGCCAAGTAGTTTAACACTGTGAATATAATCAGTTTGGGTTAAAGGGATACTCCATTCACGTATGTCCAACAAAAACACTGCCAATTCTGGCGATGCTTTTCATACTTTTATGGACCTTGACAGTGCAATTTACTTGGCAGTCAATGGGACAATCACAAGCCTCCCGGTTTTCATCCAAAATATCTTAAATTGTGTTTTGAAGATTAAAGAAGCTTTCACGGGTTCGGAACGACATGGGGGTAAGTGAAAAACGACAAAAAGGACCCATCAGCCTGTGCTATCTAGAGTTTCATGACAGAACTTGGCATTTATCGGGAGCGAAAAGATAATTATGATTTTATTTTCTGTTCTCATTTTTTTTCAGCATTTTAATTTAGATTCAAGATAAAATATTTTAATATATTTATAATAATTTAAGTATGTTTAAGTCATCTTTTGGCTTAAATGGGTGGTTGACTTTTTTTCTAGGCTTGATTGTGTTTATGGGGTGCAGTCTAACATGTGTTAATGCTTAGTTTAAAAAAAAAACATAATTTTTCACATAATTTACCTTTATTCTACACCGCTCTGTCCCTTCTCCTATATAAATGCGCTGATGATTTCCTGCTTAAATGAAGCCCCTCTCTCAGAAATACGTGATGAGCTCAGATTGGTTAGCCGGCCCAGTGTGTTAATTGATTCGCTAAACCGCCTCTAGTGCACGTCTGAACGTCTTGCCCCTCAGCTCAGCAGCATGTGCTCCTGTTGTATTGTAAACAATGGCATCGTCTATATTGCTTATCAATTCGAATCCGATTGAGACTCAGAGGATAATAGTGAAGAGGATTGCGCAGAACCTGTGCAAGCACGGCTCTTACAGGACGTTTTAGAATCGGTATGTTTCTTTGTTTGTTGTTGTCTCATACTTTTAGATACACTGTTATTTGTAAATGCTACTGCTTATGTTAGCTTTCAATATACATTGTTATCCTGATTAAAGCTTTAATACAGCACGGCAACCACATGCACATCCATGTTAAACACTTCTCATTGCTATGTAAAATATATCTGTCTGTCGACACACAAAGTGTATAATTGGAACAGTTCATTGTTGTAGCTGAGCTGGTGAGCTGATGATCTGAATGAGAGAGAGAGAGAGAGAGAGAGAGAGAGAGATGCAGAGCAGAGTGCGTGCAGAGCATGTGCAGAGCAGGGAGGAACATGATTAAGAACCACTGCTTTAGAAAATTGATTTTGAAACTTGTGAATCCATTAGAATCGTTAGAACACAGAATTGTGATTCATATATGAATAGATTTTTTTCGTGCACCCCTAGTGTTGACGGCATGACGGGGTTTATCAGGGTTTGTGATGTCACAAACCCAGGAAGTAGCTCGTTGTAGTTCCTACGAGCCGTTTATGTAGGCATTAAACTGCCAGAATTTCAAAAGACGATATCTCTGAACTGTCAGCGTCCTAACTTTGCTCAAACAGCAACATTACACACTAACATTAAAAAAGTGAAATTGCAATAAACCACCCGTTTAATAGATTAACATCTTGTGAAGTGAAAACCTGTATGTGTTTGTAATAAACAAATCTATCATTAGGACAGTTTTAACTTCAAAAAACTGCTTCTATCATTGAACCTTTTCACTTCACAAGATGTTAATTGATGGACTGGAGTAATGTGAATTACTTGTGGATTATTGTGATGTTTTTATCAGCTGTTTGGACTCTCATTCTGAAGGTGAGTACATTTTCAGCAAATTTTCATTATTGGGTGAACTATTCCTTGAATTATTTGAATATACATTGATTAATGTTCTCACTAATTAACTAAGAATAGCTAGTCATACATTATATAAAATAATGTTTATTATAAAGCATTACCATACATTTTATGTAATGCTGGTCTTTCCATTTACTGGATAAATAAAAATTTTAAATGCCAGAATCTCCTTCACCTTATACAGTATGTCACATCTAAATCTATCATGATGCGATTCATCGCTTTGTGTGTGGGCTGGAGGAGGAAAGATCTTCTTGGGGCTGGAAATTAGAAAATAAAGAGAGACAAAGCATGACGGTAAAGGGAAAATGAAACCGTTTGCTGATAATATTGAATGAAAAACCGCAAGAGAAGAGGTCTGCTCCTTCATCGAGCCGAGATAGCAAACGTGCCCCCATTTCCTTTTAATGAGGACAGGGTGGCTGCAGAGCACCCAGCGAGGAGACAAAGAGAAAGAGGATTTCTCTGATCTGCCTTCCCCTGAGTCCACCCAAGGCCAGAATGATTCAGTGAACATGAAGGAGAAATAGGGATGTGCATGCCTGCGATGGCTGTTAAACGATTGGAGCTTGTGAATCTGCTGCTGGTAAACTGTTGTGGAGGACAGGAAGACTTGAGCCCTGCAGACCACAAAAAACACAACTTTCATTCTTCTATATCTATATCTTCCTCGACCTTGCTTTCTTTCTGTCTGCCTTTCTGTAACCTGTATGTACTGTACAGTGAGATCCAAAGAGCGTGTGGCTGACTGAGGAAGTGGATTGATCAGATGCAGGTGGCTGTTGATCTGAGCAGTGAAATGAGCTCTGGAAACTGAGAGGAAAATGTCAATAAATAATCACGCCAACGTTCATTTGCAAACTAAACACTCCTCTGAATGAATTTCTGGCCGACTGACAGATGCAAAGCAGAACAAAAGAGTGTGTTTGGCTAGATTGTGTAGATTACAGCAGTAGAATGTTTACTCAGTTTCTGACTTACAAATAACAAGGTATTGAAGACAACAACACACAAAAACAAGGCAATTTCTTGCCATCAAAGCAATTCAAGCCAGTATCAAGTAAATCAATTTGATTACACTTACATTCTCTATTAATTAACATCAAATTAGTCCTGACAAGTCAGTCTTGTCTCATTGTTTATAACTTAAGCAGCAATTAGTATGTAACATTTAAAACAGACCCAAATTTTTACTTCCGTACATTGGATAAATGCTGAAACATATGGCATAATGAAACATATTGAAAGCATCTAAAATGTAAACATTATGATGTATTTACAGCTAATATGTAAATGTGTAATATGCTAAATATATAAAGTATATTTGTATATAGTTACATTTTTATTGTTTTCTAGACCGTATAAAAAGAATAAATAAAACACAATGAGAAGAAAAATGCCAAATTTAGTTACAATATGTAATTAAATATATATTTTGAGCTACTAATTCCACAAACCATTTCTTTAAAATAAAGCGGTAACAAAGAAGTTCAAATATTCATAGTCCTCCCTGGTGGTATACAGTGCAATATTTTAATATGAGTACTGTATGTATCTATGTACAGAGCAGAAACAGTCTTTAGTTTCTAACATTCTTATCTCGATCCACTTTGTGAAGGCATGCTTATCACATTCAACTACCTACATCACAAATCATGCATGTCACAATCTGTGGTGAAGCAGGCAAGAGCCAGTAAGTGTTTGATATCACTGACATAACTATCCAACATTTAGGATCATTTTATGTTGTTTTTAGAATATTTTATGGTATTTTCTTTAGTCACAGCATGAGAAAGCTCCTTTTTTTTGTCCCATGCAAACAAAATAAATATTAATTGTTAAAATCTCTTAACTGTCACCCGTCCCCTCTGTTTACTTCACTATATTGCAATTAAATCCCAATCTAATCATGACAAACTATATATCGTTGGAAAGGTCTAAGACTCCTAAATAGATATTTAACCACTTTTTTTTTGTTACAAAGTTATGTAGGAAAAGTAATAGATTAATTTATGACAAGAGTGCACCTGAAAAATCTACATCATAACAGTAGTTCTGACCTTTGTCAAAGAAAGTTTTCTTTGTTGCCTTTTTTCCTATCATGCTTTAGAAATTGTTTAGAATTTAGAAACGCAATAAACGCCATTTAAAAAAAAAAAAAAAAATCAGTATTGATTTTCCACCAAAATCAGTATTGTATCTGGTCGTTATGGAAAAGTCTGTTTTTAATTTAATGCAAAATGCGATATTTGTCGTGTTATTCTGTCATGTTTTCTCCCGTTTTTTTCCAAACCGCGACAAACACAGTCTCCTTTCTCTGCAGAATGCAATATATCCGCTCAACCAATCACAGCGCACCATTCCACGCATTGTAAACAGTACCGGTGTTCACATCGGTTCATTCACACATTAAGATATCAGATGATCTGCACTACGGATTAAAATATCTGTAAATATTCACTGTTGTTGATCTACCTACATAGCCTACAGGAGACAACTGAATTAGTGTTTTTGAAAAAAAATAAACATTACACATTTAATTAGTGAATTAAAAAATTAATAATACACATATTTGGATCAAATGGACAATGTAATGATACATGATCTACTGTAGCCTAATTATATTCACTGTAGGTTTTCATATATACAGGAGATTGAGTGATATATATGTTGTTGTGAATTTATATATAAAGTTACATTCAGATATTAACCATATTTAGCCCATCAGACATACAGTGTAATCATATGGATCATCAATGAAATATTTATTCAATATTTATTTATGCTTTAGTATTCACTATTGGTTGTCATACAGCAACAGACCAGTGTCCTACAAAGCATTTTATAAAGACAAACACAATTCACCCTTTTCTAAAATTTCAAGGGCCATTTAGCCATCTGAGAAGAAAAAGACAACTTTTTTTGTGTACAACAATATTATTTATTAACACCATTTAATAAAAACATGAACTAGGATGACTCCCGTTGATGACTCTTTTAATTGTTGTTCAGTCTTCCTGTCAAAATGCTCCCGCTCACTGATAAAAAACAAAAACAATAGTTGGATAGTTGTAGAAAGAAACGGTTATTTGTGAATTATGGCAGGATGTCATGTTTGACCACGTTTTCCTTTATAGTATCCTTACAGTACCTTATGTAAATGACAGGTCTTCGCTGAAATTTCTCCTCAGCCTTTAGGATGGATTGTGGATTTTCCACAAAAGCCAGCCCACATGAAAAAATACTATAGTAATTTATAGTAAATACTATAGTGTTTTTGAGTAAAGTGAATTATACAATATATATTATAGTATTTACAACACTTTGTTAATGAGTGCCACAGCATACTGTAGTATTAACAATAGTGAACTGATAAACTGTAATAAATACTGTAGTATACTTTAGTTTTTACTACAGTAAACTGTAGTGTATTGTAGTATAATATACCCTATAGTTGTAGAAAACGTAGTACAGTATTGGGTAAAGTAATTTGTTAATATTACTATAGTTGTTATATTACAACAGCAACTATAGAATTACCACAAATTAATTCAAGTACTTTACTATGGTATGGTTCAAAAACACTATATTATTTACTATAAATTACTATAGTATTTTTTTCATGTGGGTAGGGCACAGATAATGGACTACCAGAGAAAGAATTGAGATTTATCACACACCCCAAGTAGCCAAGTATCATTTCACATGTTTAGCTTTTTACAACATAATGAAAAGTGTCTCTTCTATAATAACCACAAAAATATATATATATTTTTAGAGCAATGGTCTCACATTATGGATAAACTATTTAACATTTAAAACAATGTGAATCTGACATAATGCAGAGTATAGCTAACACATGAGACCTACCTCTGGAAAAAGGACATACATAATGAATTTGATCTTGTTACTGTGGGTGTGCTGTCCAGAATTGAATTCAGGTGAGAGTGGATTGCATCAATCTGCTCCTGATCTTCAGTGTATATCGGCACAGGTGCTGACTTGGCAGAATGCTTGGAAAAAGTGCAACGCCACTTTGAATTATTTTGGCCACTGCCTTGCCTTTCAAAAGAAAGAAAACATTTTAATTTGCTGACCCCCCAATACAGCAACTGTAGTTAGTGACAATAAACAAGCAGATTCATAATTCAAATGTTTTAATTTCACTTAAATTGTTTAAATGTAGGTTATCAAGAATAGAAGTGTGAATATTGCCATGTGGGAATTTTACTGAGGTGATTATGAAAACAATGACAAGGCATGATTGATTGATGCCTTATGACTATGCTGATGATTTATTGCATTTTTCATCTGTGCTGTGTTGCCTCAGTTTGGTCAGTTATTTCCATTGGCAAGGAAGAGACAACAAACAAACAAAACAAAACAGAAAGAAAACAACAAACTGAGATGTTCAGAAACTAGTACACATACCCCTCTGTCTCAAATTGCTCAATAAGACATAGACACCACCACTCTCTGATTGCAGGAATGTCAAGCTAACAGAAATTTAATTATTAGTGTTCAGATATTATTGTTAGAACTCAATGACCAGCAATAAAGTACAACAAATTTATAGCAAGCTTTTAATGAAGAAAATAGAAAAGCTCACCGGAGGGAAATTGAATGGAGTGTTCAGCATGGTGTAGAGAGCATACTGTCAACAGTGTATACCATAGGAACGTGGCAATCGTCTCTTAGCTGTGGACCTAAAGATGTCTCTGTGCTGGTCATCTCCAAAACCAGGCTTTGATTACTATACAGGGAGACTAGAAGGAGGATCTCTCTTTAGAGTGGCTTTAGTACCTACAGTATAGGGATGCTTAAGCAATGGTTATGGCCAGGGAGTATAAAAAAGTATTATGACAATCTATTTCACATTTGCATTATCTTTGCCTTATGATATTGGGGGTAAAATCACCCTCCGTAAAACCAGCATAAAAGAACAATCCCTCCAAACCACAAAGTTTAATAATTACTATATTCTTATGAGCTACACCATGTAAAATCTTACACATAACAGATAATGTTCTGGGCCGGTGGCTTGTGTTCATGCAGGGAACACAAGGGCATCCTTCATGAAAGCATTATCCTAAAAAACACAAATAACACCAATAAAGAATACCTTTTATTTTACTTCTGACTTATGGTAGATGTCAAATAGTATGATTTATGCATTCAATACTCACTGGAGAGTAGGCTAGGGAATTGTGGCAATAACATGCATGTTGGCAGTGTACCAGTGGCGGCTGCTGGTCTTTCAAAGAGGGGAAGCTCATTTCCGGCCTACATCATAAAAATTGTCCATTTATTTATACGTCAATTCTGCCCTACGTTCCTTTTCAAGAAAATGCTCTTTGACCCTGTCGTACCAACTAGGCGTGTTTTCCAGTGACTTGACCAGTGTCCTCTCAATGGCCACCAGAGCAAGGCTGCTTAAACGGCCTTGGCCCATTGGGTTACGGGTGTAGGACTTGAGCCGCTTTAAACAGGAGAAGCTCCTTTCTACACCTGCAGATGTAGCTCCAATTGCTGCCACTAATGAGAACAGTTTGTAAAGCTGAGGCATTGCACTGTCCAACTCCATGTCTTCAAAGAACACCAAGTAATCACACAGCTTTCCCCTGTTACCCTGCAAGTCCTGATCTGAATACAGGACTTGAAGTTCAGACCTCAGTCTCCAAATAAGCAACCGCAGCTTTAAAAACAAGCCCAAAACAAGACCAATATTTTTTTTGAGGATTTATTATCTTCAATATTATTTATTATCAATTATTTATTACCAATAAATGAGCCACATATTTATAGCCTAAAATATATAGGGGTCATTCTATGGAAATGTCAAATTTTCTGTCCCTAGCCTTTACAGAAATATTACACTTGAAAAACACTTGGTTACAATTGTTTTATATATTTTAAAATGAAACGATTTGTTATTTGAACAATTATACCTTCTTGAGCCATCAATGTGGCAATATTTGTTTTTAATTAATTATAAAGAATTCCAAGCACCACAAAACTCCAAAAGCATAAAGAGCCGTCAGCTTTCCAGTCGCTCCCGCAGCACCCCGATGCCTCGCACCGAACGGTCCACGTAGCGCCGATCCATCCCGAACAAGCCTAAATAAACTATCAACAATGGCGGACGTTGTGTTGTTATTGACGTTCATGGCTTTGCGAATCTACATCGGCATCCAAACACGGCGAATCCAACGTGTCCGTGTTTAGCTGCTATTTCAAATATGGCGGTCCACAGTTTCTTTCGTCTTGTTGGTCATGGTAACCCCGCCCCCAGCCCCTGACGCAAGTGGTTCTTCCTTCTAGCCCAGCAATGTTTTGGTGCTACTTACGAACCGCTTTTCCTGGTTCGGAGCTGGTGTTTTGGGTGTCGAAAGACAAAGAACCGGTTTGAAACTAGGCTCTGGCTCTGAACCAGCACTGGAACTGCCTTGGTGGAAAAGGGGTAGCATTGGGGAACGCCCCCAGCGTGACCGCGCTCTGAACACATGTGTAATCTGTCCAAAGGATGGGCGAGACGTCACGGGTGGGTGACATAATCGGCCAGGAAGCATAAAAGCACGTGCGGTGGAACCGGCGTCAGCTTCAGGAATGAAGCAACATACGACATACGTGCCTGCATTGTGGTCGAATCCCAAACCACGCCCAGATAAGTGGTTCTCAGAGCCGGAGAAAGCACACTCTTCTTGGCGCTCTTCTTGTACGCCGCTCTTCCCCAGAGGGGCCGGCCCTCATTTAAATAAAGAGCCGGAACACGGTTGGGGCTGCTCTGCCCAGCAGCCCCTGCTGACCACCTCAACCTCCTCGGAGGAAGAGAGGTCACACATCGTGCTCCAATACTTACCTGTATATTTTTAATCAACCTTCCCAAGTTAGATGAAATACAGCATTGAATTCCTCAAAATTAAATGCAGCCAAACACCCAGACAAGTAACACGGTCTGATATGAAAGATTCATCTAAAAACCAGAGAAAGTTTCAATGCACGCGTTGCCTTGGCAGCGCGCGCTGCAGCAGCAGGCTCTTACTCAAAAAAGGGGAGGGAAGGACCACTTTAGCGTGGGATTCCGAACCCCGAGAGACAGCGCTAGATCTGAGGAATGCAGGTGGAGATAGGGCGAGCCCGTCTCCAACCCATCCGCCAGATCCATGTGCAATGACCCGCGATCTCAGTCGCCACCGTGCCTCAGCAACAGCGGGACCGGAACCGCGAGATCATACGCGGGGAGGAGCACAATCAGCCCAATCTTATTTCCCTATGGGCTGACAGCGTGAACTCCGGTCTCTCGTTCATAACATACTTACGAAACAATGATCATCGACGTCCTCTACGTCCACCTCCTCGGAGAGAGCTGACTCTGCTTGCTCTGCTCTCAAGCAGACAACACACAGACTGTGTGTATCCCCAGCAGAGAAAGTTCGTTTGCAGGGAGGAACACAGCCTGCAATGCGATCTGCTCTCGCCCAAGTGCTAGTTTTATTGCACTTATAGCCATCGTGGAGCTTATTCTGAGTGCTTGTGAAAGACAGACAACACCAAATAAGACTCACAACAGAGATCGACAGACACACACAGAGTAGTGGTTGCTGAATGACAAAAGCTGACGCCGGTTCCACCGCACGTGCTTTTATGCTTCCTGGCCGATTATGTCACCCGCCCGTGACGTCTCGCCCATCCTTTGGACAGATTACACATGTGTTCAGAGCGCGGTCACGCTGGGGGCGTTCCCAAAGCGTCTCAGGATGCAGCTCGAGTTCCTGAAGACCTTACATCTACCTGACCGTCAATAAGTACATTTATAGACCTATCTATTGACATATCAAAATTAATTGACATCGACTTTTAGCTAATCATTTACTTATCTAATCATATACTTTAGCAATTATTTAACATACCGCTTATTTGTGTCGCGTCTGTTCTGATGGCTCATACTGTTCAGCCTCCCCTACTGGACGCATCAGTAACAACAGGGGTGTAAAACTGCCTGGGGCGTGAAACTGTCTGGGCCGTAGATCTGCCTGCTCCAGGTCTGCAGACTCCCCCTACACTCTCCATCACGTGCTTTCAGATGGAGCGGCATTTAATACACAGAGCCGATCACAGCAATATCGCGTTCATAATCGCAGATGAATCGCATTCGATTATGAACGCGATATCGCGTAGCTTGTCAGTGACTACGTTTACATGGACATCAGTAATCTAATTATTTACCTTATTCTGAATAAGACAATATTATGATTAAGGTGTTTACATGAGTCGCTTTTAGAATAATCTTAATAATGTTACAAAAGCTTTTTTATTTCAGATAAATGCTGATCTTTGGATCTTTCTATTCATCAAATAATCCAGAAAAAAATTTACTCAACTGTTTTAAATATTGATAATAATAATAATAATAAATGTTTCTTGAACAGCAAATCAGCATATTAGAATGATTTCTGAAGATCATGTGACCCTGAAGACTGGAGTAATGATGCTGAAAATACAGCTTTGATCACAGGAATAAACTACATTTTAAAATATATTCAAATAGAAAGCAGTTATTTTAAATAGTACAAATATTTCACAATATTACTGTTTTTGCTGTATTTGGATCAAATAAATGCAGGCTTGGTGAGATGTTAAAAAAACATTCAAAATCTTACTGTTCAAAAACTTTTGACTGGTAGTGTAGATATGTATCATTGCATCAAGTTGTTTTGGATAAGAATAAAACGTCAGGTCCGACAATATCGTGTCTTTTCGAATTTAAATCTAGATTTAATCGCATTGGCCCATGGAAACACTTGACTTGACTTGGCAAAAAAATCGCGGGGGGCGAATTTACGTTTTATAAAAAAAGTGTTTGCTATTCACTCGTGGCGCGCGCACACATTAGGATAGATGCCTGCCTCCGTTCCGAGTCCCTATCAAGCACTTTACCGATTTAACTGCTCTCCTCTCCTCCTCCTCGGCTCTTTGTCCCGCATTACCCACCGCAGAGCAAGCCTGTTCTTGATAAAGCTGCTGTGAAACGTGGGAAAAGCCGACGAAGAAGAAGTTGGGGTGAAACGCTCTTTATATAGGTGGAGCAAAATACTTCATCGCTCCGTCTACAGCGCATTGTGATTGGGTGGTGTACGCTGTCAATACAGGAGACAAACCAACGGGCCACTGGCTGCTCGCTGTCCCTGCGTGATGGTCCTTGAAAATAATAAAAATAAAAAATTCAGTCAGCCCCTTAAATGCGTCGGCCCACCGGGAAACTGCCCGATTAACAATCCAGCCCTGCGCACTTCAATAATGCGACTAAAACAGGAATACTCCACATGTCTTAATTTGATTTGTGTTTACTTCGATTATGACTTTAGCTGGATTAAGGTAATCAAAAATCTCTGTTCACATGGTAGACTCTTAATCAGAGTATTGTCTTAATCGTATTAAAATCGGATAATTGATGTCCATGTAAACGTAGTCAGTGTGTTTTTATTAATGCCATTAATGTTTAATTAATGTTGTTGTTACAGTGTATAGCACTAGTCAACTAAATGAATATAACATGGCAAAGACTGATTGAATGTATTTTTAGTCCAGTGCCTGTATATAAGATTAGTATTGACCAAGTTCAGAGGCTGTCATATGTGGATCCAGGGGCGCCGCTACGGATTCTGGGCCCCCTGGACAGCATATTCACTCGGGCCCTCCTGCGTTCCGGGGGGGGGGGGGGGGGGGGGGGGGGGGTGTTATATATTATAGAAATCGCGATTGCGTTCCCGAGCCAGTCTTTTTCTTTCCCCTTCTCCCAAATCAGATTATACCGTTTCAGCTATTAAAATCGTTCAGTTTTGTATGTAATGTCAAGGTGATAATATTTCGTTCTGCTTTTTTAAAAAGTTAATTTAGAAAAACGTTTGGAGCATTTTTTTTGTTCATTAAATACATTTTTTCTTTCTTAAAGTAACGAGCAAGCGGCCAGCGGCAGACAGTGAGCTGATCATAGCCATGTTTGATCAGTTTAGCTTCTCAAATCATCACGAGTTGCCTAAAATAAAATCTATATATACACTAAAACAGTTCAAGCATATAACAATGTTTTAACGTTAAACCGATAAATGTGTGCTGCATCAGTTTGTGCGGAGAGTAACATGGAGGCACCAGTGCAATCAATTGCATTTTTTTTTTCAATTGAAACATCTTGCAGTATTTTTTGCTCATAAAAGTAAGAGTAATACGTCATTCGGAACTGTAAAGGGTCTACATTACAATTTTTTTTGTTTTAAATATCAGGGCTCTAGGGTCATTCTTCACACTTTCTCAGTTGGCCGCAGGAGCATCATTTGGTAGCAAATTCTTTTTTTTTTTTTGATACAACATTTGATTAATCAATGCATGCTGATGAACTTTTATCATAGTTTATAGTTATATGGTAACGAAAGTGTTCAACATTCAACCCTTTTTCATCAGTATTATTTGTGATTTATATTTTGTGACAGGAATTCCTCTTTTTGCTTTCACTTAAAAGATCTTGGTGTCAGCTTTACAAGAAAAGATAATTGTCTGTTTTGCTTATATCTATACACCTTTCACTTTTTAAGACTAAAGCAAAAGATGGATTCATTGTTATTCTTAATTAAAAAGCACAACAACAATAAAACAGTATGTTACAATGACAAACTAGCATAACATTTATTAAGAAAAACGAATAAGATGAGGCATAGCGACTAATACATAACAGAATGTTTAGCAAACACTGAGGAATCAAATAATAATAATATTAAAAAATAAGGAAAGCCTCCATAGTGTAACGTGAGGTAAACAGCAAAGATAACAAGCTTTTCAAAATGAAAACAAAAAGTCAAACTAAACTGTCTGTCCCTGACAGGACTTGCATGTTTTCTCTACAAGAATACCAACATGTTCACCTTCTCTGGTTTAAGAAGTGGTCTTTTACTTTAGTTTGAAAACCAAATCCTCCGTTGTGCTCCGTCTGCTGCGCGCACCTTCGCGCTTGTGCTGACTCAGCCATTCTGCACACACACTGCCTCTGCTCTGCTCACGCGTGCGGTGTGTGACACTATTATAACATCTCAAATAACTGAAATAAATACAATATTTGCATAATTCTTAATGAGTTTGATTGACAGCAGTGTTAGCCAATTGTTATCCAGGCTGTTTCGGGCACGCCGGCATGTAAATTCGTGCGTGTTCACTCATTCAGTTGGACTGTAATTTGCAGCTGTGTTAGAAAATGTTAGAAAAAGAGCAGCAATGCATAATTATTTTTAAAAAAATACTTTTAAAAACTCGCACTGACGAGGGAGAGAGTCCGTCCATCAGCCCGCAAGTAACGGTAAGACTTTCAGTTCCACGCGCGAACCGGTTCATTCTGTGAAGCCCAGAACACACTACTGTCAGCTCGAATGTCATTTGAGCTCAGTCAGTGTTTTCAGTCGGTGTTCAAAGTCGTTTGGTATGCTATGCAGTGTGTAAAGAATTCAAGAGCTGTTGCCAGTGGTCCTCACAAAGATTAGCTTATTTTTTTTTTTATTGAAAGGTGCTGTATGTAGGATTGCAGTCCAAATTCAAAACCTTTAATTTTTTAAATATACATTTTGTGGCTGACGCCGCGATTTACTGCACCTGTTTCCTTATTTGTAGGCCTATTAATTTAAATAACGAATTAACAAATAAAATAAAAAAATGACATTTCTGAATAAAATAATTTTATACACTTTAGCTATATCATATCTAATTTGGCATTTTCAATTAACATAGGCCTGTACATTCTTCGTATTAGCCTATTAGGCCTATTATTATTATTAAGTTACTTTTATTATTAAATTAATATTACAATGAATTTGCCCCGCAATAATTTCATAGCGCATCACCGCATAACTGACGAGGATAAAGATTAGGCTACTCCTCATTGAAAATGTTTTTAAAAAGGTCTTTCAAAACAGGTTTATTATACAATGAATCATAAGCCTATAATTAAAATTATTAACACTGCAATCATCAATGAAAAAGCTTTATTTCAAGCACCGACTTTTAAAAAACAACAACAACCTGTTTAACACGAAATACGTTTCTTCTCTTTTTATTTTTCCCACTAGCCTATGTTCGGGCCACAAGAGAAATATTATGGGAGTAAATTAAATCATTTAGCTATATAGGTTACCATTATCATCAGCATATGAAGTATTCGTCTCTCCTCGTCTCTGAAAGAATATGCGCAATTAATGCAGCGTCGGATGCCAAAAGCACCATCAGTTTTTACTTTAATTTAGTGAATCGACTGAGATTAAGAGGTTCACCGCATAACTCTTGCACAAAGTTTGCATGTTGCTTGTGTGATATCCACTGACTTGCCTTCCTGGTTTAAAACAAATATTTAAAATACTGAGACGTATAACCAGCCCCTCAACCCACCCACCGTTGAGTTCGCGGTTGGGGGCCGCAGATTTGCACACTGGACTCCGTCGGTTAGTTAGCCTAGTGCCCGCCCGCTCACTTTTACCCAGGCCCCTCCAAAAATAACATTTTGGCTATGCCACTGGTTTATGGCAAGCTTTATTGCGTGTATTTGAACGCAGAACTCTTCAGCTGCGCTGACGGCTCTCTGCTGCTGCAGGACTCTAAACACTGTCGAGCCGCTCTTGACAGCCGTGGCAGCACGGTCTCCTGTTGTTTCCACCAGCGCGGCAATTTTTTTGGCTGAAATGCAGGGCTCTAGCGTTCCCCTTGGTAGAAATCACATTTCTCCCTCGGGGGGCCCCCTCCCATCGTGGGCCCTTAGAATCGTCCTAACTTTCCCCCCCTTCACGGCGCCCCTGTGTGGATCAACTTACTTTGTTGTGTATTTTCAATATGAAAAAATAAATTTTATATTGATTCAATGGATTTAGTGCAGAAAAATAAATAAAACATGTCATGGATTTATTGTGTTTTGGGAAAATTTATTAAAAGTTTTTTTAATAAATCTTTGAAAATCAAAATCTGGATTTGATTTTTTTATGTTATTACAACCTAAAGATGCTATGTGAAAGTTTGAAACAGAAAATAGTGTTTTTCATCTTGCCACTTTCTTGGTAAAGAAAACACATTTTTACTCAAATTAATCAAAATGGATTTATAGCGTTTTGGAACCAAACTCTTCATATATCAAACTTAAAATCTCAAAATTCATCCTTTGAAAGCCATTTTAAAATCAGACATTATATTACCATGGAAATAGTACATCAAAATCATATTACAAAATGTTTTCATTCATGAATTATAAAAAAATACGTTTGAATAGTGCACATTAATGTCTATGTTCAAAAATGTGAGTGACAGATAAGGGGTTAAAAGATTACAGAAATGTTATTAATTTTAAGATTTTAAACTGTAGTCTTCTTAACATTATGCAATCCTTTGAAATAAGCTGGCTCCAGAAGTCACAATTTTTTTATTAAATGTAATAAATTCACATGAATGAATTGTGTTAAACAAATGGGATTGAACAACACTCTCATTAGCCATAAATACAACAGAATCAACCAATTAATTCCATGAATATTGATAAATAAGGAATTATTTACATTTCAGATTCTGTCAATACATCTATACTTTTACATTCAAGTAAATGTATGTTTGGCAGAGCTACACTTTTCCTATGAGTTGTTGAATAAGTAGTTATTTTTCCATGCATACAGTATATAAAGAACATGTCATAGATAGAAAGTCTACGTCAGACTTCATTGACTATGGTCAATGATATTACAAAAAAAAAAAAAAAAAAAATTCCTGATATACTTTTTTGTAAATATATTTAATGCTTTAGCCGTCACAAAAATGTAATGTATTTATCTTAATTTGTTGGCTTTCTCTCAATAACAACTATGTGATTCATTTGATTAATTAATGGCCATTTCATGTCATTAATTCAATTAAAATTGGATTGAATTTGTAATCGATTGGCAACCCTAATAAACATACTCCAGGCCTTTGTAACAGTGACTACAGCTTTTCACCTCAGCATTAGAAGCAGCAAGCGTGACACACACACACACACACACACACACACACACACACACACACAAACAGAAACACGCATCAATAGGAGAGCAAACAAAGCTCTGATGTCTGCTGTCAGTAGCAGTACCACAGTTATTCATCAAGCCCCTTCGTTGCCTCCATTTCTCTCTCCTTTCGTTGCAACTTGCTGAATCTATATTAAACCAACAGTAGAAAAACTCTCAAATAATCTGAACCTACAGGAGTGTAATCCCCAGAGATTACACAGGTGTTAGGAGAGTTCAAAATACACTGCACATAGATTAAATACTGTAGCTGTAATGCAGTAAAGCAAGCAGAAATCATCCAGGGAAGCTTTACAGGTCAGATGTGTTAACATACTCTTAGAAGGAAATAAAAGGTTCTCAGCCATGCCAGGTTGAGTAGCTGTAATAGTAGCGATTTCAAAACTGAACATTTTTGATGTACATGACCTAAATCGACAATGAAAAAAAATAGGTGCAGTGACAATTTTCATTTGCTCGTATTGCTACCGGATGTTTCAAATTGCTAGTAAATTTCAAAAACAATTATAAAGAAATGGCAAGTTAATGCATTTAATTAAATGTGAATTTTTGAAGTAGAAAAACAATGTATTTGTCCTGTAAAACATACTCCAATAATATTTGTTTTATTTACAACTTTGGAAAATTACTGAAATAAGCACAAACTTTTCTAATGTAACTTATAATCATGTGGTTTATCAACATACAAATATATATATATATATATATATATATATATATATATATATACAGTATATATATATATATATATAAAAACACAACTGAACAAAACTTATGAAAATCCATTGCATTTACTCAAGATTTATGTTCATATATTGTTTTATGGAAGGAGTTTGATGCATATTATCCAGCTAGAATTTTGTTTATAATTAGTTCTTAGCAAACATCATGAAGTATGAAAAGATACTTTAATGTTGATAGAGCTATTATCTGGTCTATTGGTAAAAGAACATTAAACTACTGAAAAATGTCAGGTTTACATAAACAAAATGATTGGAACAATTTGGTGGAATAAATAAATAAAGAAATAAAATTAAATAAAGAAATGTTCCAGGAGGAACAACAATAGGCTGTTTTATAATGTGCTTTAGAATGAGAGAGAATTGTGGCTATAAATATGCATCAGAGCCCACACATCAGCGCTCCTATTCTCAACAAGGTCCTGCATCGACAAGCATTCACCCTGACTCTGTCCTCCACTCGCTATCTCCCTCACTCCAGCTCAATCTTCCCACCCAAACAAGTGCAAACGCTCTCATTCTCCTCAGGAGGCAAATTTAAATGTTTGTGTAGTGTGTGTGTAATGGAGAATGAGTGATGCTGTGTGTGTGGTACAGGTTATTAAACCGCGGCTAGTGTGGGCAGGAGTGCAGAACAGGACTTAATGTGGTGTGAGAGTGCCATTACCTTCATAGTAATGAGTCTGATGAAGCTGAAGCCAAACAGCACACATGCAAACCTTAAACAGCAACGCTTCGATACCATTTTCAGAACAATTCTGATTAATCCCTAAATGTATGCAAAAAATCACTCACTAAGTCAGAGGGTTTCAAATGTTTAATGTACTTGCATTTTTGATGGTATTTCTTCAGTAATGAGTGTCTTATTTTATCTCTTAACTCTTTAGTGAAATTTACCAGATTTACTGGATTTATCTTGCCCCATTGAAGTTTTTCAGTTACTTCAGAAGGTTACATCATTATGCTAGACACCGTTAGACATTTCAAAGTGTTTTACAATAAGTTACTATAATTAAGATTTACAGTAGCAAACTGTATTTGATTTACAGTTGCAAACTGTACTGTTTTACAGTAAATTATACAGTAATATAGATTTCATAAGATTTTATAATTTTTATATAGAATTCATTTTATTTTAAATCTACATAGGTACTACTGGCATTAAATTAAAACAGACACAATAATTAGAAAATATCAAATGCCTAATTAAAACATTGCATGTATAACACTTTCATGTATCAAAAATACAATCTTCCAATTCTGGAACAGTGCATCTTCACCATTTCTCCTGTCTTAGGACATTTTGCAGTGCATTATGTTATGTCCTCTGGATTTATCCTCACAAAGAATCTCTAGGCAACAGAAACATAATGTGGAAAAAAGACAAGCAGCCAAAGAATACACAGCCATCTGCAAAACCCAGGTGCTGCTCCAAAACGTGGCCACCACCTTTGCTCACTGTCCACTTTGTTAGTAACAGAAATGTCTTCTCTGAAAAACAAGAAGTAGAAATGACACACTTTTAAAAGGCAAACCTCATATAGAATACACAAACCTCTCAAAACCATAGTTGTTCTCTTACCATGAATTATCAGTCACAGGGTGGCTGGCCTGCTCATGTCTTTCTTGATGCTTCATTGCAGTTGCCTTTAAAACACAAATACAAAACAATTCCGTAAATTCTTAAATTCTATTAAAAACTATAACAAACTGATTCTAAAACTAGAAAAGGCAGCTAGCCATAAAATTTGTTTAACCTATAGCTAACATACGATTTTATTTTCTCAATAGGCTACTGGCCAACATTAAAGGGGAACTATTATGCCCCTTTTAACAAGTTGTAAAATAAGTCTCTGATGTCCCCAGAGCGTATGTGTGAAGTTTTAGCTCAATATACCCCACAGATAAATATTTATAGCTTGTTAAAATTGCCACTTTTAGGGTATGAGCCAAAACCCGCTGATTTTGAGTATGTTGCTTTAAATGCGAGAGAGCTGTTGCTCCTGGGAAAAGAGGTTGGAGCTTCAAGAGCTCAAGCTCCAGCATTAGCAGTGCTAGCCTTTACAAATAAACATTTCACGATTAATACAAGCCTGTTATCTTTACAGTAAACTTACTCGGTTTCAAAGTCAGTCATCTGATTGTACTGTGCATAATAAATTTGCGTTTATGAATTACACAGACGGGGAGCACGGCGGGATAAAAATAACAACATAGCTGGTCTCATGCTATCACAAACTTTATAAGTCCCACTTCTGATTATGAGCTCAACAACTTCAAGCAATCGACTCACATTGCTTTCATATGCAACTTTTAACTACCACATTCTTTTTAAGATCATTCTGGTAGCATTTAAAGGCAGCATCAGTGAAAACAGGCAGAGACAATGATAGCTTTAGCAATTAGCCTTACTGAGTGCCAAGAAGCTCTTTCAGAAAGGCAATTTGTAAAACAAACGTGTGATACTTAGGCCGCGTGTCCACCAAAGCATTTTTTCCTGAGGCTGGCGTATTTTTTCAACTGTTCTAAATGAGAGCGCCGCATTTTTTAAAATGCCAGGAGCATGAAAAAGACGCTCAGCGCTCGGGCGTGTTTTTCTCGGCGCCGAGAGTTGAAGAATGTTCAACTTTGGATAAAATGCTGCGCTCATCACTGTCACTTTCTAGTCAGCCAACCAATCAGAGTGGAGGAGGGGCGGGACTACCGACTGTAGCCTACTACGGCTGAACAACAATGGAGAAGTTAATATTACTTGTCGCAGAGTAGATCGAATTACCGGACTACCATAATATTGTTATGAAATATAATGTTTGGAGAAACATTTCATTCGCGATGCATCTGCCATTACTTCAGCGGATATTCCGTATCATAGCAACCGCAGCGTCTAAACGGAAAAAAATGCTGTGCTCTCAAGTGCTCACAGCCGAGCGTTTTCAGCAGAGTGCCTGGCGTTTTCAGCTGGCAAAAAACGTGCAGCCTTACTTTGTCTGGAGCTGACGTTCATGCACGAAGCGTTGGTATTGATTAATAAACATTTAGGGGACGTTACCGATTCTTTCCAGGATATTTCCTTCAAAAATTATATTTAACCACAGTGTCCTCGGCTCAGATGGGGGAGATTATGGCGACTCCTATGTTCATTAGTGCATCCCAAAACACAACATTTGTAAAGCCTCTTTGGTGCTGACATTGTATATACTGTCTCTCCAGTAATGGCGGACCGCAGCTTCTCACTCAGGGCTGTGTTTATGCTAATAGGGCAGCGTCACAAATGGGCGGGACTTTTTCCCCTCGGTGACGTGAACAGAGGGAGAATCTGAAACAGCTCGTTTAGAGAGACAGTTCATGATTTATTGGTTTTATAAAAAAATTAGTTGGTGGATTTTTAACATTATAGGCTGGTTGTTTTCACACACTGCAGCCATACAACTGTGTTCAAACACCTTATAAAAGTGATTTTTGCATAATAGGTCCCCTTTAACCACTAACACCTGAACTAAATTTCACATTAGTTAACCTAATGTCAATATAAGATAAGTGTTGCCCATTAAAAATTATTTTAATTTGGTAACTTAATTCAATATGCTGACAAAAGTCGTTTAAAATGACAGCGCAGTTTACCATAGTAAAGTTTGTTACGGCCATGTTGACGGGTAAATGTTACTAGGTTAAAACTGGTGTGCAAAAATCTGACAAACACACAGACAAACGTACATATATTTTTACCTTGCTTGCTGGTCTTATTCTCTCATAAGGTGCATTGACACACAGCGCAGATGTTCTCTGGAACTCTTCCACGCTCGTGGGTTCATCCCCGGGCAAAACCCGCGGCGCTGCCCCGCTGCTTCCATGTCTTCCTTGGACGCGAGTGGCGAGACTCGACAAAATACAATATAGAACCCATTATACTAGTGGATGCGGACAGTAAAGTGATGCCCCGGTATATTTCTGACGTAGTAGTACTCCAAGTGCTCGCGCTGTTTCTGTCATGAAGGACAAACTGATTTTTCCAATCATTACAAGCGATGTAACACATCCAGTGTAGTCAGCCTCAGGCTGTTGCGGCGTTTTAGACATGGTGTAGGGCAAATCGTGTCAATCCAAATGTAAGAAATTAGGAAAATAAAACAACCTCAATAGAATGGCACCAAAGAGGCTGTTACAGCAAATACAGTAGTATACAGCAATTAAAAAAAATACAGTAAGTCTCTGTATGTGGAGTCTGATGTCATAATACATTCCCATGATGCAAAGGGTATTACAGTTATTTACTGTAAAGGGAATTTGCAGTATTATACTGGGTGATAGAAATTACAGAAATGTCTAATAGTGGATGCCAACAAGTGAGAGAATTATTCAGTCACTCAATCGTAAATACACAGATTCAGCCAAAGATCCTGATTCATTCAAGCACAAAACACGTGACTGTCCTTATGAGTGAGTCATGAATCATTTACTCAAAGATTCATTCAAAGACACTGATTCATTAAAAAAAAGTGACTATAGCCGTTTCTCAATATGCGTTCTTGTCTATACTTGTGTTATTGTGTTCTTATGGACTTGTGAAATGTCATTAGTCGTCACCAAGTACTGTTCCAATTCAAAGTTCAAATATGTGTTCTTGCAAGGATGCATCAAGAGGTGACTTAAAGAACTGCCTTTAAACTGAAAATATTGTCCTTTTGCATTATTGACACACCATTTTCCTATTTGCTACTGTAAAGCTGCTTTGACACAATCTGTATTGTTAAAAGCGCTATATAAATAAAGGTGACTTGACTTGACTTGTGCGTAGAGCTGGAGTCAAGTCCAGCTTTGTCGAGTCCAAGACAAGTCCAAGACCAGGACTAGTCGAGACCGAGTCAAGACCGAGTCCAAAGAGGCTCGAGTCCAAGTCAAGTCCAAGTCCAAAAATTTCGAGTCCAAGTCAAGACCGAGTCCAAATGAGAGAAAAAAAGGATCCTCTTCAAAACCACATGCTTAATTATTGATATGTGATGCGAGAGACAGCATATCTCCTATTCTAAGAAAATAATTTTGCATTATTATTTGTAATGATCAAAAAGCATGTGCAAAGTAACAACTCTGTAGGACAGGGGTCTCCAAACTAGATCCTGGAGGGCCAATGCCCTGCAGACTTTTGCTCCAACTGGCTTTAACACACGTATCTGGACGTTTCTAGTGTGTCTAGTAAGAGCTTGAAGAGCGTGTTCAAGTGTGTTTAATTTAGGCTTGGAGCTAAACTCTGCAGAACACCAGCCCTCTAGGACCGAGTTTGGAGCTGTAGGATCAAATTATTTTTATTTACTTTATTTACATTTTATTTACTTTAGGTATAGCAATTTCACACAAGCTGAAGTGCAACTTCACATTTTCAGTCTTTTTATTATAGTGTAACAGTATTGTTATACAATATTATACATAATATACTGCTTTATAATAATAATAATTGTGTATAACAATATTGTAGTGTAACAATAACATTCTGCGCTGCCAATGGAAAATGTAACAAATAACAAACAACACAGGTGTCACTAAAAATTTTGAAAACCTTTTTAACTCCAAATGACTGCAATGAACAGGTTCCCATTCTTGAACTTATTACTTGTAATAAACCAAAGTAGCATTTTCAACAAAAAAAAAAAACTAAGTAATAAACATGAACATCTTCAGCTGTGTGTGTATTTGTTTGCCTTAGGCCATATAATATATAACATATTCAGGAGTACCAGTCAAATCAAAATCCCCCAGGGGATTACCAACACAGTTTTAGTGCAGAATTGGATGCAAGTATGGGATAGCAGGACCCTGACCTGAACTGGCTCTCATGTTCATACTGCAATGACAATGAAAATACGATTCATCTTTCACCCCTATTTCTAACCTCATAAAAAAAGTCGGTAACACTTTACAATAAGGTGTCATTTGTTAATATTAGTTTAATGGATTTTTAGTGATGGAAATCCATTTATCCTTTGCTGAAACCGCGCGTCTTCATGGAGAGCGCAGGTCATGGTTGCTTAGCAACAGCAGACGCCACGGGAGCGCAAGCATATACAAAGTGCTTTGGAAAGAAGGAGAAAGCGACGCGCCTAGCTTTTTCCACGCGCTTTTAGGCGCGACATGCGAATGTGGTTTTGTTTTGAAGGAGAAAAAAATCATAATGCTGGACTCGGTCGAGACCAAGGAGAACATTTGGCGAGTCCAATGACCAAGTCCGAGACAAGTCCGAGTGCAAACACCAACGAGTCCGAGACAAGTCCGAGACGATAGAAAAACGTCTCGAGTCCGGACTCGAGTCCGAGACCGGACTCGAGTACTACAGCCCTACTTGTGCGAACTTGAGGCAGCCAGGTATCCCAGAATGCATTTCGCACCAACCAGCGAGCGTTAATGGCGGAGGAGAAAACCCACATCATTTTAAAAATATTACTGTTATTGTGTCATTTCATTTTATTACACATGCAGTGAAGATAATCAGAGTATGTGAGCACATATTGCCTAAACCAAATATAAATGTTTTATATTTTTTTAAATGAAAACGAAAAGTGGTTTGTGTTTTATATTTTGAAGAAAATGAAAAGGCAGTGGTGTTTGATATCATTTTGTTTTATTGTAGTGCGTGTACGTGTTGCATGAACCCCATTTTTGTGGCTATTATATTTAAATGAAACAGAAAAGAGGCAATGCTGTTTTATATAATATTTAGTTTCACTGTAATGTATGTACGTTCCCTGAACTACATTTTTGTGGCTATTAATATGTTTAAATGAAAATGAAAAGAAGCAGTGGTGTTTGATATCGTATTTCGTCGTATTGTAAATACAGTGAAGATAACCGGAGTAGCCAATGCGAGCTGACTGAAGTTATCAAGTACGCTGCTGTTCCATTTGCAGAATTACCAGACTTGTGTCCTCCCGTCCTCTGGAGTTCGATCCCGAGTCAAACTTGCGAAGTCCGAACTACCAAGGACGGAAGTCCTAACTTTCCGCACTTGGTATTAAGAAACGGCCTATGTTTATGAGTGATTCATAAATCATCTGTTTAACCGATTGCCTCCAACACACTGATTCATTCAGGGACAAAACTAGTGACTGTCTCTAGTGTCAATTGACTTTAAGAGTGAGTCAAGAATCATTGATTCAACTGATTAACTCAAAAACATAGATTCTTTCAAGAACAAAACAAGTGACTGTCTTTATGAGAGAGCAATGAATCATTCACTCAACCAAATCATTCAAGGACACTGATTCATTCAGGAACAAAACAAGTGACTGGCTGCATATTTCTCTGCTATATAGTTGGTGGAAAACAATATGCGAAAAGAGTAGTATGTCCAAATTCATAGGCAAAAAAGTACCCGGATGACCTACTACTTCTACTGAGATTCTGAAGTGTGCATCAAATGGACACTTTACTATCACATTAGGGCAAAGGAGAAAATTGTAATTCACAATGAAACACAGGTAGGTCACTTGACAATTACAACACAATGAATGCCGTACATCTGGCTTACATTAAAAGGTTAGTTCACCCAAACAATGAAAATTCTTTCATTAATTACTCACCCTCATGTTGTTCCAAACCTGTAAGATCTTCGTTCATCTCCGTAACACAAATTAAGGTATTTTTTAATGAAATCCGAGAGCTTTCTGGCCCTGCATAGAAAGCAACATTTTATGGCCCAGAAAGATAGTAAGGACATCGATAAAATAGTCCATGTGACATCAGTAGTTCAACCGCAATGTTATGACGCTACGAGAATACTTTTTGTGACTTATTCAACTATTTCTTCTCTTCCGGGTCATTCACTGCATACATATAGGGTTAGGCTATTGCTTAAATGAATAAAAACTAAACTAAAATTTCTATGTTTATTAAAACATTTTCTAATCATAATTTAATCTGTATTTGTACTCTTTTACATGTCCTGCAGCGTCGCTACAGAAGTCACCATATTTTGTTACTTTGGACACGAAAGCAAACCTACATTGACTTTTCAGTAAACAGTAAGATATGAATCACTCCAAGTGTGTGTTCACACAATAGAAGAATTAAGAAAAAAAGTTCTTAACAGACTCAGCAGAAGAAAATACTCAGGGCATAATTTAGCCAATCCAACCACTTCCATAACAATCTAGCACCTTAAACAATAAATTTAATTCCCCTCACAACACACAAAGACAAAAAGCATGCTGGGGAGTATGATTTTTTTCCCCCTCCCAAATACCCATGAATACAAATGAGACCCGACATGGGAAAATGCTGGCAGCGTAGGAATGCAATTTACTAATCCCAGGAAGTCTTCACTGCATCCTCAGGGCCTACAAGCTAATTAAACCCCATCCACATCCAGTGAAGCAACCAGCCCGTCTTCATGCTGCTGGAGTGGGACTTTCATATATCTTCTTTAATACCAACACAGCCAGACATGCAATACAGGGGACCAAAATGAGGTTCAGAGTTGAGGCTGTGTACTGTGAAAAAGCCTCTTAGAGTCTGAGCGCAGACGTTCTCCTATAGCAACTTAAAGTCTACAACAGTATAAGGGATAAATTCTCATTTCTAAGCCATAAAAGCCATGTGAATAATTGCTCTGGAGCTGCAAGAAAATTACAATCCCACACGTCTCACTAGTGATGCCAAAGGCAACAGAAAAATATGCCTCTTTAACAAAACTGTGCACTGGTATTATCTATCATTACAGTATTGTAAAATATAATTGGGTCATACTAACCTGCCAGCCCTTGAACATTTGACTGAACCACAGTGAACGTCTCGGTTACGTATGTAACCCTCGTTCCCTGAAGGAGGGAACGGAGACGTCACGTCGGGTGACCGACGAATTGGGATCTCGCTTAGAGAGACCAATCCACTTCGAGTGTAACTAAACGAGCCAATGCACATTGGCATGCGATTATTGCATCCAGCTGCCGCTGATCACAGCGTGAGTATAAGTAGGCAGCAGGTGCAGCGCATATTCAGGTTTTCGCTGAGGAGCCGAGCCGGTGACCCGGCCGCTCAGCGGTGGTACAGTAGCCGTGGCGACGGGACGTGACGTCTCCGTTCCCTCCTTCAGGGAACGAGGGTTACATACGTAACCGAGACGTTCCCTATCAGTCGGTCACTCCGAGTCACGTCGGGTGACCGACGAATTGGGATCCCTACCAAAAGGCCACGGATACTGCCCCTTCCAGTGTCCTGTGGAAGCCTCCTGCGCCCCTACTTTTTGGCGCAGGTCAGGGCTTCACAAGAAGACCAGTTACTGTTGCTATGGCACTACCCATTCAGTAAGACTGGATAACACTGGGAAAACGTACCCGTTCCACTTGGAACAGGAACGCTGCGGAAGCCCATCCTTCCCGAAGGAGGTTCAGAAGCACTTACGCATATGAACAGCCGTTTAGGTGCATATGGAAGATTTAGAGGTGATTGTAGCCTCTTGGCAGAATGTCTGCCGGGGAAACACGGGCTCTGAGGCTATACCGTGGACTTTACACATATGAGATCCAATTAGGTCTCTACATATGGACCCTAGCCCTCTACCGGTTCTCACAGATTCATCGAGTGAGGGCCTGGCGCCAGACGCTCCGCCACGTCTGGCTGCCGAGGGGACGGAGGAGCTCGACAGGGTCTACAGTACGGATTCTCTGGAGCAGTTTTAGCAAGCCGACCCGAAACCGGAGCCTCTCAGTGCTTCTACCCGTTTGAGGTGAGAACACAGGAGGAGACCGGTTCCACACGAAGGCTATAGAATCTAGCGAACGTGTCAGGGGTCGCCCAACCCGCAGCTCTATAATTATCTGCCAGCGAGGCGCCACGAGCCAATGCCCAGGAAGATGCAACACTTCTAGTAGAGTGGGCTCTCAACCTGAACAGGCAGGGCACACCCTGTGCCTAATAAGCCAGGGTGATGGCGTCCACTATCCAGTGGGCCATCCTCTGCTTGGAGACGGCATTCCCTTCTGCCGGCCTCCGTGACAGATAAAGAGCTGGTCTGAGGTCCTGAAGCTTTGCGTCCTGTCAACGTAGCATTTCAATGCTCGGACGGGACAAGCAAAGCTAAGGCTGGGTCTGCCTCCTCCGAGGGCAGCGCTTGCAGGCTCACCACCTGGTCCCTGAAGGGAGTAGTGGGAACCTTGGGCACATAGCCAGGCCGGAGCCTCAGGATTACCTGGGACGGCCCAAACTCTAGGCACGAATCGCCGACCGAAAATGCGTGCAGGTCCCCTACCCTCTTGATGGAGGCCAATGCAAGCAGGAGCGGAGTCTGAAAGAAACTTCAGCTCGACTGTCTGCAACGGATCAAATGGGCCCTGCTGTAGTGCTCTGAGCACTAGAGACAGGTCCCAAGAGGGTATAGAGGGGGCCGTGGAGGATTTAACCTTCCTGCCCCCCTAAGGAACCTGATGACCAAGTCATGCTTCCCCACCAACTTCCCTTCCACAGGGTCGTGGTTGGCAGCAATCGCAGCCACATAGACTCTAAGGGTGAAAGGAGACAGCCTTCGCTCCAACCCTTGCTGCAAGAAGGACAGCACGACTCTGTTCGGGCACTTCCGGGGGTCTTCTCGGTGAGAAGAGCACCACTCGACAAACAGGTTCCACTTCAAGGCATAAGCATGTCTCGTAGACAGCGCTCTCGCCGAAGTGATGGTGTCAACTACCTCCTGGGGCAGGTCACCTAGAACCTCCGCGTCCCGTCCCGGGACCAGACATGTTTTAAGTTTCCAGAGGTCTGGACGCGGGTGCCATAAGGTGCCCCGTCTCTGAGTCAGTAGATCCTACCTCAGAGGAATCTGCCAAGGAGGGGCTGTCACGAGGAGCATCAGTTCTGGGAACCAAGTCCGAGTGGGCCAGTACGGCGCCACGAGCAAGACCTGCTCCTCGTCCTCCCTGATCTTGCACAGTGTCTGTGCGAGAATGCTCACTGGGGGAAACGCATACTTGCGGGGGCCCCGCGGCCAGCTGAGTGCCAGTGCATTCCGTGCCGGGTGTTTCCTCGGTCAGGGAGTAAACAACTGGCAATGAGAAGTCTCTCAATAAGCTGGGCCGTCTGGGGATGGAGTCTCCACTCTCCGGGGAGCGCAGCTCGTGACAGCTCATCGGCTGCCCGGTTGAGCAAGCCCGGAATGTGAATGGCACGAAGCGACCTCAGATGCTTCTGACTCCATAGGAGGAGGTGGCGGGCGAGTTGCGACATGCGACGGAAGCCTAGACCACCTTATCGGTTGATGTATGCAACGGTCACAGTGTGTCCGTACGGACCAGTACGTGCTTGCCCTGTAAGCGCCTCTTGAGACGGTTCAGGGGCAGGTGTACTGCCAGCAACTCTAGGCAACTTATGTGCCAGTGCAGTTGGGGGCCCCGTCCAAACCCCCGACACTGCAAGCCCGTTGAACGTGGCGCCCCAGCCTGTGGTGGAGGCATCCGTGTAAACCACAGCATGCCTAGAGACCTGTTCCAGGGGCACTCCTGCCCGGAGAAACGAAAGGTCTGACCACGGGGTGAGGGTTTGGCGGCAGGCCGGTGTGACTTGGACCCGGTGAGTGCCGCGTTACCACGCCCACCTCGGGACTCGGCCATGGAGCCAGTGTTGAAGCGGTCTCATATGAAGCAGCCCCAGCGGCGTTACTGCCGCCGCAGCTGCCATATGCCCCAGGAGCCTCTGAAATTGTTTCAGTGGGACCGCGGACCTGCTCTTGAACGCATTCAAGCAGTTCAACACCGACTGAGCACGTTCCTGCGTGAGGCGTGCTGTCTGATTGACCGAATCCAATTCCATACCGAGAAAAGAGATCCTCTGCGCCGGGGAGAGTTTGCTCTTTTCCCAGTTGACCCGAAGGCCCAACTGGCTGAGGTGCAAGAGCACCAAGTCCCTGTGTTCGCACAACTGGTCCTGAGACTGAGGCAGCATGAGCCAGTCGTCGAGGTAGTTGAGAATGCGAATGCCCTGTTCTCTCAGGGGAACAAGGGCTGCCTCCACAACTTTCGTGAAGACACGGGGTGACAGGGACAGCTCGAAGGGCAGGACCTTGTACTAATATGCCCGTCCTTCAAACGCAAACCGCAGGAATGGCCTGTGGTGCGGAAGGATTGAGACAAGGAAGTACACGTCCTTCAGGTCAATCGCTGCAAGCCAATCTCAGGGACGGATGCACCCGAAGATGCATTTCTGCGTGAGTCTCTTGAACGGAAGCTTGCCCAGTTCAGGACGCGCAGATCCAAGATTGGTCTCCACCCACCGCTTTTCTTGGGCACAATGAAGGGCTGTAAAACCCTGTCTTCATATCGGCTGGAGGGACCGGCTCCATCATGTCCCTCGCCAATAGGACAGTGATCTCCCCACACAGGCCTTTACTGCTGTGAGGTGGAACCTGGGAGAACGCCGGGCGAACTGAATCGCGTAGCCGAGTCAGGTGGTCCACAGGAGCCAGCGAGACGAGCTGGGTAGCGCTTTTTCCAGGCACCCAGACACTATACAAGCGGGACCTGCGGGACCACCGACGTACCCGCGGTGGGGCAGCGAGGTGAAACGCAGGGACCCGGCCCGTGTCGGACCAAAGAGGGGTCGGAGTGTGCGGTGCAACACTTACCTGGTTCCACAGTTTGGCAGAGGGTGCGTGAGTAGGGCCTTTGATGACGCTCTCGAACCGCCCACTGCTGCCTGCTGGCGAGAGAGGGAGAAGAGTGTGGTCCGGTGTTGGTCCGTCCATGACTCTCCATGCCCTCTTGGGACCCAGAGGCAGAGAGAACCACTTCTTGTCGAGATTTTTAATTTTTTTTTTTTTTTTAAACCAAAAGATTCTCCGCCCGGCCCTCCTCCGGGGGAGGGAGAGGTGATCCACCATCTCCTGAAGCAGTCCTCTTTCCCTCTGGGTCGCCCGTCCTGAGGCCTCTTGCTTTTCAGCTCTCCGCCAGGTTTGACGGGGGCCGGGACGGGCGGGGCGGCCTGCCTACGCCCAGCTCAACGGCACCGCTTCTGGAGGCTGCTGCGGATGCGGTGCGGGAGCAAGGACGGACGCAGGGGGGGCCGCCCTCGGCGACGAGCAGGCTGGGACGCTGCAGCCAGCGGACGGGTGGAGGCAGCAGCTGCCCGCTGGGCAGAATGTGTTGGATCGCCCCAGTCTGCTCCTAAGCAGCCGAGAACTGCTGGGCCATGCTCTCGACTGCGTCGCCGAAGAGGCCAGTCTGGGACACAGGGCCCTTGAGGAACCAAACTTTGTCGGCATCCCCATGTCGACCAGACACAGCCAGGTGACGCTCCTGGACCACAAGTGTGGACATCGCACGACCCAAAGACCACGCAATGACCTTCGTCGCTCGTAGCGCGAGGCCAGAAGTGGTACAAAGCCCTTTCAGAACTTCTGGATCGTGACCACCCTCGTGCATGTCCCCCAGTGCTTTTAGCCTGAAGAACCTGCAGTAACGCCGTAGCGCAAGCGGTTGGCAGCTTCTCCACAGGTCACATAAGCATCGCCGGACAGACCGGACGAGTACCTACAGGCCCAGAAGAGGAAGCACGGTTTACCCTGCCGGGTGGAGGCGGTATTAGGACACAACGGCATCGCAACCGACCGCTCCACCGGGGGGCCCCGTATACCCCCTAGCTGCACCACCACCAAGGGTGGTGAGGGAGGAGGAGCTAACAGGTCAGTTTCTGGCAGTAAAATGTGCCATCCACAACCTGGTAAACTCCCCATGCACCTCCGGGAAGAGAGGCACCGGGGTAGGGTGCTGAGAACCAGCACAAACTACCTCGAGAAACCACTCATCCAACCTCGAGGGCTCGGGACACGGTGGAAGTCTCCACTCGAGCCCTACCCTCTCAGCGGCCCGGGAAAGCATAGCCGAGATTCTGGATCCAACTCAGGCATTGCTACTGCCGTAGCAGCAGCGCAGCCGAATCTTCTTCCCCAGAAAGCTCCAGCTCACCCTCCGATGCAGCGATCGACATCCGGTCATCGGGAGGAGCACCAGGGATACTGCTGGTACGCCCCTTGTAGAGGGTCCAGCACGTTCCACTGGCAGCTCAACTGGTTTTGGAGTGCAAGAGGAGTGATGGTCCCTCGAGGGTTGGTTCCCTGGAGGGTTTGCCACCACTGTAATCCTCAGACCACCCGTGCCACCACCTGAAGTAGTCCCCGTCTGTCTGCAGCCAGAACGAGAACTAGATCGAGGCAGAGGCAACAGAGCTCCGCCCCCTTGTCGAGGTAGCGGAGCCTGGCCGCAACTCCAAGATGATCATCTTCCCCTGAGAAGATGCCTCATCCACGAACGCCACCTCAGCATGCTTACTGCCCAGGCACGTGAGGCAGTGATCGTGACCATCACCCGGCACCAGGTAACGATCGCATCCAGAAACGCACGGGTGACACGTTGTCTGTAGCAAAACCCAACTCGTCTTTACAAAGACGTAACGTCAAGTTTGCCAGATGCAACGTCGTCTTTAAAAAAACGCACCCGTGAATGCTCTTTTAGGGAAAAAGCTCTTTTAATGTGCTGAAGCGCACAGGGGAGATGGTCACCTGCAACACAAACAGGGGGTAGTGCAACCTGATGTGTGCAATCCACTCGACACGGGAAGAACCACCGCCGCTGAAGCGCCGTACCGCCAGCACGAGAGTCTTCCGAAGAGCGTGCTCAACTCGTTGAATTCACTCGTCAGCAGAAGTCAGGAGCAGAACAATGTAACCGCTCGGCTCCGAAGCGAAAAGCTGAATATGCGCTGCACCTGCTGCCTACTTATACTCACGCTGTGATCAGTGGCAGCTGGATGCAATAATCGCATGCCAATGTGCATTGGCTCGTTTAGTTACACTCGAAGTGGATTGGTCTCTCTAAGCGAGATCCCAATTCGTCGGTCACCCGACGTGACTCGGAGTGACCGACTGATAGGGAACTCATGTTTATGTATGTATGTATTTATTTATTTTATTAATTAATTACTTTGTTTTTTAAAAAGAGAAAATCCCAGATGCCAACAGTTCCTAAAATGAGATTGGTTAGTGACGTCTTTAAGGCTGAGATTAGGATCTATTCATATTGCCAAGAAAATATTGTGCCTGTCCAAATACCCACCATTGTGGTCTTGGCCACTGGTGTGTGTTTATGCGACAGGAAGTAAGTGCACAAGACTGTCCCAAGTCGGAAAAATGCCAAAGCTCATTGCTCTTAACACACACTAAATCTACACTGTATCTAATACTGCTTCGGAGCAGTATTTTAATATCTAATCATTCATCATGTTAAGGAAATCACATGCCTGAAACTGCACAATAATATTTTAATGGTTAAATTAATTTGTATGTGAAATCATAAAACTTTTACAATTTAACATTTTATTTAAAAAAAAAAAAAAATATGAAATGAAATTATATTACATGAAATATGTTTTTCTCAAATTATTTTTTATTGTTCTCAAATTCAGTGTTTTCCGTTTTATTTGTTCTGGATTCCATTTTAATGGTTTAATTAAAATGTAATCATCTAAAAGCATGTCTAATCAACAGAATTTATTCAACTTTAACAGCTAAGTATTATATTAAATGGCCATATGATTTTTTAAAATTTTTTCAGAAATTATATGTTTTCTGTTTTAATTTTTCTGGTTTTATGACTTAATATAAACTTATTATCAAAAATGGTTGTAATCAAATGAACGCATACAACATTATGACATTATAAAACAACGCAATCCTTTAAAATGTAATCAAATAAAAATTGAACAATTAAATTAATTTCTAACAAACAAAGTGCTGTACGGTTTACAATAAAATGTAAAATATGGCTGAAAAATATTGTGCTTATTCCTAAAAAGTTTTAATGTATTATTATTATTACTTTGAGAAGTACATTCTATTGTACAACAGTACTATATTTGTGATAAATTCAAGTTAAACAACCCGCTTCGAATGATATCACTCGATTGAATGGCCGTTATCCAAACACCAGCGAAATAGCGCATTGCTATTGAATAACTTCAATATTTACTATGAGTTTACCTCAGTAACCGTAGTTTTACTGTGGTATTTCTAGTAAAAGACCAGTTGTTGACGTTGGGAAAACGATCGCCTCTGCTGGTACTCCAGTGGTAACTTCACCTTCATACATGCGTGCAGGGATTAACCTTGTGGATCAATGATAACATCCTTCTCATCCTAACAGAAGGCGCAGCAGCCCTCTTCTGGCCCATATATGTGACCTGATATCCACTGATAATGGCCATTCAATCGAGTGATATCATTCGAAGCGGGTGGTTAAACGGGCTGTTGTGAAGAGTTTCTATTTTGAGTTTCTGTGTGTATATAATAATGATAGTTTTTGTCAAATGAAACTAAAAATCTTGTGAACTGAATCTCCGACCAGCTCTGGAGATGAATTTCATATCCTCATATAGTGAGACAACAGACACTTAAAACAGTGAGCGTCACACATGCTTGAGTTTGTGTAGTATGAAACAGACTTTTGTTCTTGATTTTTTGCATCACACTTTATAAACTCCAGGGATTGTTGTGCGCTCCCAGGAGATCGGTTGCTGAGATACTCGAACTGCCATCTAGCAACAACAATCGTTCAACAGTCAAAGTCACTTAGATCACATTTCTTCCATCTTCTGGGGTTTGGTTTGAACAACAATTGAACCTCTTGTCTATGCCGCCATGCTTTGATATATTGAGCTGCTGCCCCCGATTAGCAGATACAATATTTTTTTTTTTTCATTTATAAATGTTAGAGTGTGTGTGTTTCATATGAGTCTAGGGGAAAATCATATTTACAGTGCAGCGTGGACGCAAGTGGAGAGTCAATTCTCTAAATCTCTCCACAGGGATGCTGGGCTGTGTACACAAGCAAGCACATGCACACACGTGCACCCAGGTGGCCGAGCTCAGCACACACTGTCCAGTGAGCGAGGCCGACTGTCCTCTGCATGCTGTAGCACCCACTCACAGGCTGGGTAAATATTTACCGATCAAACGCAGATCTGGCTCCATCTATGCAGAAACCCTGTCTGCCCGCCTTTTTCGACTAACCTGCCAGCTAGTCTAACCTGTGGGCAAACACGGATTAAGCTTATGTATGACGTGTGTGTTTATGTACAGTATGAGGAACAAAGCTAAATGTGTCATTTTGTGGTTGACTGATATACCGCCATGACAGATATATCGGCTGATATTTAGCATTTTTCAAATATCGGCAACGGCCGATACGTTTTTCTGTTTGGCTGATGTTTTTGAGGCAAGACTTTTATTTTGACGGTGCTGAAAACAACAGCACCTGAGCACATAGTGCTCACATTCTCGCTCTTGTTTGTTGTCATCATTCACTGTGCTTATTTTACACATTTATTTTTAAATCCATTTTCAAATGATTTCAAATTTTTAATTATTAATTATAAATAAAATGATGTCCAAGATGTCAGCATCGGCTGTCAAAAAAACAATATCGGTCGACCTAGTGTCGTTATGCACATGTGTATTTATAAATAAAACAACAAGCCATGGGAGGTCATGAACTACCCTCCCTTTCTGAGCGCAAATATGAACCTTCATGTTTTTAAACTTTAATCTGTCCTCTAAAAACTGCCGTATTTTATAACTTGGTGCCCTTCAGTGTTAGCAAGCCATTTAGAGAAATGTGCCAGGTGGCGAGCGGGGTACAAATAAAACACACTATCAACTGTATTCGCTGTATAATCCTATTATATCAGATGCATTTGGGATGATTAAAATTGAGTAAGAGTAAATTGAATAATGAGTATGTGAATGATTTAGTTACAGTTAATAGTTCAATGTTTAAGCAATTTACAACTGTTGATAAATATTTTGGAGACTAAATTCCTTATGTGAACTCTTAAATTGATAAGTGGTTTACTTATGAATTGTGGGCTATTTAACAGGATTAAAATGAAGAGCTCAAAGTAATATTTCTGCACTGTAAAAAGTGATAAGTTGACTAAACTTAAAAAAACCTGAGGAAACCTGTTGCCTTAAAATTATTAAGTAAATAATAATTTAAAAAAAAAGTTAAGTGAACTTGACAGCTCACTGTGTTCATGAATTAGAACAATTTAACTTTAAATAGTGCACTTTCAAGTCTATTTTCAAAAAAAAAGGGGGGGGGGGGTTAACGGGTTAAACCAATAAATATGAGTATTTCAACTGTACCTGACAACATTTGAACAAAAGTAGGCTACTTCTTGTCTTTATGAACTAACTGTGGAAAATATGAACTGTTTTATGGTTATTATTCGGTAGACAAATAAAAGAAATATCACATGAAAAAAAAAATAAACGTTTTTTTAATTACTAGCTACTTTTTGTGTTGCAAAAGGCAAAACGTGTTACATGGTCGACCCTATCTGCAAATCAAGATAAGTTTCTATCTGCCAATTAGCTAACATATCTTGCTATAATATAACACAACTTCCTATGTTTTAAGGTCTAGTTCATCAAGTTCTTACCGGTTCGTTTTCGGTTTCATGGTGTAAATAGAGACTCCCAAAATCAAAAGTTTTGTTCATAACAGGTTCACCACACTGAGGCCATTATTTACACTATCAGTAACCGTTTGAGACTCAGGGTAGCGCTAGCACACGATGGACATAAAAGTAGCACTAGATAGTAGGCCTAGATAGCCTGCAACAACTTCTTTTTTATTTGTCAGCTAATTTTTTGAAAATCTATTTTGTAAATGACATCTTATTGTAAACGATCTACATTGTTATGTCTGAATACTCTATTCTGATTTTCTGGACGGTGTGCCATTAACCGTTTAAAGCACAGGTAGTTCCAAGTCAGTAAAATAAAGTGAACGATAAGTGGAATAAAAAAAAATATCTATTTTATTTCAGCTAGTTTTTCACATTTTAAGTTGAAGTACTAAAATAACTAAAACTAAATAAAGTAAAACTAAAACTATATAAATATTTTAAAAATAATAAAAATGACAAAAACACAACACAATTACTAAAACTTTTACTAAAATTAAAATTAAAACAGAATATCAAATAATATGTCATTCCAAATATTAACCAAACCAATAATAGTATTCAAATTTAATTCAAAATATTAACAGAAATAGCCTAATAATATCAATGATACTAAAAATTATACTATTTTGCAATAAATACAATATTGTACAATATAAATGTTGTTTTTAATCTTAACGTTAAACTTTACATAAATAGTTTTATATTTTTTCATCAATTTTAATGTGATTACATAATTTGGGAAAGTGCTGGGAAGGTTACTTTGGAAATGTAATAGGTTACAGATTACAAGTTACCCTGTTTAAAATGTAATAAGTAGTGTAACTATTCCAATTACTTTATTAAAGTAATGTAACTGATTACATTTGATTACTTTTCTAAATTTCTAATGTTTTCAACTGTTAATCATTTTCAAACATTTAAACCAGGCAGTGTTAACCTTATAGTACTCAACACTGATAACTGTCAGATTCTCAAAATCCTTCATCACTTGAATTATTAAGATTATAAAAATGTAATTTTAAAGCACAGTCGCCATAAAATCAGACTTACTTTGAGAATATTCTGAGGTTAGATACAGAATGAGGTTAAAATCATCAAGATATATTATCTTAATATCTATGATACTGTTTTTGATATCTTTGCATAGCTGTGACGGGAAACACTGGCATCTAACAATACTTATATAAAAAATAAAGCATATACATAAACCTAAATAGGGAATAAAACAATTATCAAATAAGCATGTATCCTGTCCTGTGTCCTAAACTCCTGAAACATTGGTGTCTCTTATTTTAGAGCAGTCAAATCAATTTTGGAAAGAAATCAATCAAATCTCTCTCTCTCTCTCTCTGTGTGTGTGTGTGTGTGTGTGTGTGTGTGTGTGTGTGTGTGTGTGTGTGTGTGTGTGTGTACTTGTTTATGCTAGGGGACCAAATGTCCCCACAAGGATATTAAAACCTGATTTTTTTTTACATTGTGGGGATCCCGTTTGGTCAGAATAAAAGTAATAGAAGTGGAAAGTCCCCATTCACAGAAACAAACGTGTGTATGTGTGTGTGTGTGTGTGTGTGTGTGTGTGTGTGTGTGTGTGTGTGTGTGTGTGTGTGTGTGTGTGAAAATATTCAAATGTAACCCCCTTTGTAATCGTTAACATTTTCATAAGTAACGTAATTTAATTACACATTTTTTTTCTCAGTAACTGTACCTGATTACAATTACATTTATTTTGTAATTTAAATACTTAATTATGTTACATGTAGTTACTAGTTACGCCACAACACTGTTTACAATGATTCATGGAATGTAATTCATTCCCCTTAAAACTGTTATACTTAAACTGCCTTTTTCTGATTTTCTTTTTCTCTTCAAATCAAAATTGATGGTTCAAATCACCTGATGATAGACTTCTAAATTGGGAACTTGCTTGAAAACTCTATCTGTTTCTTGATAAATGTTAATTTTATGTAAATAAAATGAACCTGAACCTTGAAGAAAAACCTTTAACATCCACTTACAGAGACAGGTGTGTAAAATGTAAATGGTGTATGTAAATGATCCTTTAAAAGGAATATCCCACCGTTGTGTGTGTTTTCTTGTGCATGTGTTATCATGAGGGCTTATTGATGAGTGTTGACCTTCACCGTGAACTGTGTATGTGTGCCTGTGCATATTTGAGATTAAAATCAGGGAGGTTAATTAGAAGATCTTGTGTGGTTAAGATGCAGTGATGATGGAACAGGGCCAGGGCTTCTCTCATTGACGTCTAATCATGCCGATTGTGCCCTCCCCTCGACACTGCTTTCTTATGCAAGCCCTTTCTGAGGGCTGGAGGAAAGCGCTGACGTAAAATGGGTCATTTACAAACTTCTTCCAGCTATTTGCATCAGTCTCCTTATCAGGAGGACAGCTTCTCCTTCTGCTTCATGCTAACTCTGCATTCCAACATCACTTAAGTAAATTCGCTCTACACAACCAATCACCCAGAGGAACAGCTCTCTGCCAGAAATGCCTAGAAGCGGAGAGGCAAGGAGGACGCTGGGGAGAAAAAGAGGGCCAGAGAGAGTAAAAAAAACAGACAACAACCCACTTAAGAGGTTGTAGATGGTTTGAACGTGATGCTAAATGTGTGCTTGTCCTTTTTATTTGTTTTAGTAGCAGGTCCGTAGCTAGAGGATTGGGGGCCCCCTGAAAAAATATTGATGTGGGCCCCCCACACACACACATGTCGTAAACTGTACAATATACAAGCATGGAACCAAATTGCATGCTTTTTTTGTGGTTTTCATAATATCTCAGTTATAAAACTAATACAATATTAGAATTATTCATAGAACATGGGCCTATATAGTAAAATTCCTGGATTTTGTGGGGCCCCCTGGGCAGTGGGGGCCCCTAGAATTGTCACCACCTTTCACCCAACTAGCAACGGCCCTGCCTGGTAGTAACATTTGTTTGAGGTGATCCGTCAATGAGGTGATCCAACAATGGACAGCACAAAATACATGTCAAAATCCAGAATGTTCTGTGATCTGATCACTAAAATCACATTCTGAGGTAGATGCAGTTGTAGTATAATGCTTATCCATTGCAATGCAAGCACTTTAGGACTGCCTACTAGCCTGTCAATCAACCACTGCACTAAAATAAGGTTTTTATACTTTGCTGGTTATGTCCAGCTATTTAGTTTGACTTTTTGTGCTTTATTAACATGTATAAACAATAACATTGTAAGTTATGAAATGATTAATCTGAGGCCCTCCTCTTGAAATCCAATCACACATACAGTATTCACAGGAGGTTGATTAGAGGCACATTGTCACCAGGTGTAAGCAGCATTGTGCACTGGCTGACCACTTATCACCCGATACAGATATTAACAGCAGGAGCAAACAGGACCTTAGATGCTATCGGTGACTTTTCAGAAGTGTTGAACTTCAACTGGACTGTAGGGATGCAGCCTCTCTCTCTCTCTCTCTCTCTCTCTCTCTTCCTCTGTTTCTCAGTTTCTGAATGTCAGGTCTCTTATGTCTGATGAAAATCTATCCATTCATTCTTCTGTCTTTTTGCTCATGGCACATATTTCTCTCTCTTCTCCTACTTTTTTTCCCTTTCTTTGTCCAAAATATTCACAGTCTCTTTTAATGTTTCAGTATGTTACATTACTTTATTTGTGAAAAAGAAGCACACTTTATTTTTTTTATTTTTTTCAGAATTAATGTACATCAAATGAATATACTTAACTGTGAACTGAATGTAATATTTTCAAATGTTTAACTGCATGTTACATTTAAATGAAAATGGATTATAGTTCAAATGTATATCAGCTGAACTTTACAGTATTCTTGGCCCACTTATAGGACATAAGTGCATCTTTATATGTAAACTCATAATAACTTATTGTCTTTACATTTACATTTACATTTAATCATTTAGCAGACGCTTTTATCCAAAGCGACGTACAAATGAGGAGAACAATAGAAGCAATCAGACCATCGAGAGAGCAACAGTATACAAGTGCCATGACAAGTCTCAGTTAGTCTAGCACAGTACACGTAGCTAGGATTTTTTTTTTTTTTTTTTATTAAATAGAATAGGTGTTAGAAATTAAATAGAAAGTGTTAGTATTAGTTAGTCAGGTGCTGGCGAAAAAGATGTGTCTTTAGATGTTTTTTGAAAATGGCTAAAGACTCAGCTGTTCGAATTGAGATCGGGAGGTCATTCCACCAGCTGGGCACAGTCCAGGAAAAGGTCCGTGAGAGTGATTTGGTACCTCTTTGGGATGGCACCACAAGACGTCGTTCACTTGCAGAACGCAAGCTTCTGGAGGGCGCATAAGTTTGAACTAGCGAGTTTAGGTATATTGGTGCAGTGCCAGTTGTGGTCTTGTAGGCAAACATCAGTACCTTGAATTTGATGCGAGCGGCTATTGGTAGCCAGTGTAACCTGATGAAGAGAGGGGTAACATGAGCTTTTTTCGGCTCATTAAAGACCACTCTGGCTGCTGCATTCTGGATCAGTTGCAGAGGCTTGATAGTACATGCGGGAAGGCCCGCCAAGAGAGCATTACAATAGTCCAGTCTGGAGAGAACAAGAGCTTGGACAAGCAGTTGTGCAGCTTGCTCTGACAGGAAGGGCCTAATCTTCCTAATGTTGTATAAGGCAAATCTGCAGGACCGGGCCGTTGTAGCAATATGGTCTGTGAAGCTTAACTGATCATCGATCACAACTCCAAGGTTCCTGGCAGTCCTGGAAGGAGTTATGGTTGACGAACCCAGCTGTATAGAGTAGTTGTGGTGAAGTGATGGGTTGGCGGAGAACACGATCAGTTCTGTCTTAGCAAGATTGAGCTGAAGGTGATGGTCCATCATCCAGCTAGAAATGTCACTCAGACAGGCTGCAATGCGATCAGTTACCGTCGGATCATCTGGTTGGAATGAGAAGTAGAGTTGAGTGTCATCAGCATAGCAGTGGTAGGAAAAGCCATGCTTCTGAATAACCGATCCTAATGACGACATGTAGATGGAGAAGAGAAGTGGTCCAAGCACTGAGCCTTGAGGAACTCCAGTAGCAAGAAGTTGTGACTTTGAAACCTCACCCCTCCAAGACACCCTGAAGGACCTATCTGAGAGGTAAGACTCGAACCACAGGAGGGTGGTTCCTGAGATGCCCATCTTTCTGAGGATGGACATGAGGAGGTGGTTAACTGTGTCAAAGGCAGCAGACAGATCCAGCAAGATGAGTACAGAGGATTTGGAAGCTGCTCTTTCCAGTCTCAGGGCCTCTGTAACCGAGAGTAGGGCAGTCTCAGTTGAGTGGCCACTTCTGAAGCCAGATTGGTTGTTGTCCAAAATGTTGTTCTGTGCAAGAAACAGAGAGAGTTGGTTGAACACAACTCGCTCAAGTGACTTTGCAATGAATGGAAGAAAGGATACCGGTCTGTAGTTTTCTAAAAGTGCTGGATTTAGAGCAGGTTTTTTAAGCAGTGGGCTTACCCGAGCCTGCTTAAATGCTGTGGGAAATGTACCAGTGTGAAGCGAGGTGTTGATAATGTGAGTAAGCGCATGTATGACCGAAGAATAAATTTATTGTCTTTGAAATATGGTTAAAGTTTACTGTGTGCTGAATGTACTGACAAGCATTTATGTTATACTAAAATATACTTTAATGTCATTCCTATTGAAGCTTGTATGTCATTTGTAATCACATCATTAAATCAAATCAAATCAAATCACTTTTATTGTCACATCATTACAGCACATGTGCCTTGGTGAGTGAAATTCTTGAGAGCGTGTTCCATACAGTGAAGAAACAATTAAGATATAGACAGTACCATTACATACTTACAGACTTATACAGATGACAATGTGCAATATACACATACATATACTCAGTACACACAGTGTACTGTTAGACATACTTACAGTTATCAATACACATTATACACCGTATGTACACATTCTACATTATGTACACATATATACACACACAATATTATGCAAAGGTGCAGTAGATTATACATAAGCTGGATACGCAAATATCATGGATGTGCATTGGATGGTATCCAGTCGTAGCAATTACAATACAATTGTTGTATTTGTGCAGTGTTTACGTGTAGTCCAGTTTGAACTGTGTTGGAGTTAAAGTGCTGTGCGAGGCATATCGTAAAGTGGGAGTGTGCTGTAGGGCAGGGGTTCCCAACCGGGGGGGGTCGCGGCCCACTAGGGGGCCTCAGTGATGCTCCAGGGGGGCCGCAAGACAGCTTAAAATGTATTTAAATATTATTCTATAATTGTTTAATTTCATTATTAATGTGTTAAATTAAAATGATCAAAGCACGGCCTCTCTCGTGTTCTGTGATTGATTGCTTCGGACTCGGCACAGCAAGCCTCAGCACTGTTATATACAGACTGAACGGCGGCTTCAAAACTTCCATCCGCTGCACGCAAACTACACCTCTTGGCTGCATGAAGCAAACCGTTGCGCTAATATAATGGTAAAGACGATTAGAGTAATAATAACGAACTTGCGCGTGCCTAATGTATGACACTCCTGTAGCCTATATCAGAGTCATACATTAGGCACGCATTATTGATTCACAAACTATGTGCGCTCTCAGGGCTCTGATCCCTATCGTATTTTTGCATTAAATTTCAATATATTTGCATAGTTGTCCAAATTAATGTCCTGTGAGTGTTTTATAATGGATGCTCACTCATAGAGGCTCAGTGGTGTTTATGCACATGTGAACATCAGACGCGCCCTGACGGAGTAACTGTTCACTGATCCCCTTCGTCGAACCGCCTTCAGATCGATGCGTTTCAACAGATTTAGAATATATTTGCTGTATATTTCATCTGTATGTTTATATTTTTTAATGGATACAAACAGTAGATATTTCAGTCAGTCCAGTTCAAAGGGACAGGTTTAGTTTTGGCATCTGTTGTCCTGTTTGGTATGGCAGGTTCACTTATTTAAGAAAAAGTTTTCTGAAGTTGTAAAGAATGTCTGAAGTAAAGAATTCAGGAGCTTTAAATCTGTGTATGTATATGTAATATACATTATATTACTTTAAAAAGTTAGAATTGAGCAGAGGGTTTTCTTTCAAGTTATAAAGTAGGCCTATAGCTTTAATTTAAAGTTTGTTTGAATTTAGATAATTTTTTTATAACATGCAGTAGAAGAATAATAAGGCAAAACAAATGTTTTGGTTAATAAAAAAAGTTTACAAATAAACACTTTTTTCTTTGCTGCGGAAGTACAAGAGGAAATGTCAGGCATAGGGGGGCCTTGCAAAATTGACTGGAGAAGAAGGTGGGCCCCGGAGTAAAATAGGTTGAGAACCCCTGCTGTAGGGTGTATTAGTTCTGACTGTTCATTAGCCTGATAGCCTGAGGGAAAAAGCTATCTCTCAGTCGGCTAGTGCGGGATCGGATGCTGCAGAGACGTCTTCCTGAGGGCAGCAGAGAGAACAGTCTGTGGGACGGGTGGCTGGAGTCATTAATATCCTCCGGGCTTTCCTTATACACCGCCTAGTGTAGATGTCCTGGAGGGAGGGAAGCTAACCTCGAACAATGTGGCGGGCAATTCGCACAACCCTTTGCAGAGCTTTGCGGTTGCCAGCGGTGCTGTTTCACCTGTTTGAAGGATCGGGTAACATCCGCGACAGAAATGGAGATTGCACTCGCCTCCTTTGCAACAGCCACGGGAGCGCTCTCTGTGTGGGCGGTGTTGTGAGCCTCGAAACGAGCATAAAAAAGATTAAGCTCGTCCGGTAGAGAGGCGGCAATGTTCACTGTAGCTGGTTTATTCCCTTCAAAATCTGTGATGTTATTGATGCCCTGCCACATGCTTCTTGCATTGTTGGTGTAGAATTGTTCTTCAACTTTGTTTTTGTATTGTCGTTTGGCGGCTTTGATGGATTTCCTGAGATCGTAACTGGCTTGTTTTCGATCGTCAAAGTTCCCGTATTTAAAGGCAGATGTCCGCGCTGACAAGGCTGCTCGTACGTCGCTGTTAATCCACGGTTTTTGGTTGGGGTAGATGCGGATTGTTTTTGTCGGTACCACGTCCTCTACACACTTCCTGATGAAACACGTTACAGTATCTGAGTACGCCTCTATGTCGTCATCAGACACTGCCCGGAACATGTCCCAGTCCACGTGATCAAAACAGTCCTGTAGTAGCGTCCGATTGGTCCGACCAGCATTGAATTGTCCTGAGGGCGGGTGCTTCTCGTTTCAGTTTCTGCCTATAAGCAGGCAGGAGCAGAACGGAAGAATGATCCGATTTGCCGAAAGGTGGGCAGGGGAGCTATTTGTAGGCGTCCCAGAAAGGAGAGTAGCAGTGGTCCAGTACACGATCACCACGCGTGTTGATGATGTTGAAAGTATTTTGGAGCTATTGTTCTGAAGTTGGCTTTGTTAAAGTCCCCCGTAACAATAAATGCTGCATCTGGGTACGCGGTTTCCTGCTCACTTATATTCCCATACAGTTCCTTGAGTGACTGGTCTGTGTTGGCTTGAGGGGGAATGTAAACAGCTGTGATTATGATCGCTGTAAATTCCCTCGGTAGCCAGAATGGTCAACACAGAAGCATATGAAATTCCAGATCAGGGGAGCAGAAGGATTTAATAGAGTGTAGGTTCCTTTCATCACACCACGAGTTGTTGATAAAGAAACAAACACCCCCACCTCTGCTTTTCCCTGTGAGCTCTTTCGTTCTGTCCGAGCGGTGCACGGAGGACCCCGTAAGCTCGATGGCTGAGTCTGGAAACACTGCAGACATCCATGTTTCTGTGAGGAAAATAATGCAGCAGTCCCTTGTTTCTCGTTGGTATGAGATGCGCGCCCGCAGTCAGGGGCGGACTTACCCATTAGGCAAAGGTAGGCGACTGCCTTGGGCCCCCAAAAGCCAAGGGCCCCCTAAAATGCTTTTCATATACGAGACGCACATTAAGCGCGGACACGCGAACGGTTGCGGTTTACGGTGTTTATTACCACGACAACCGTCTGCATGTCGGAGTTGAACGTGCTTCTTGTGTATCCTGCCTGTAGCAAATTCAAATATTATGCACCTGACGCTGACTGCCGCGCAAGCGCGAGGTCTCTCTTTCCCAGCGTGCGCACACACCTCTCTCTCTCTCTCTCTCTCTCTCTCTCTCTCTCTCTCTCTCTGTGTGCGTCTGCTCTGTACAGCGAGCAGCTGAAAGGAGCAGCGCTTTCAGTTAAAACAGATATGTTGCTTCTCTAATTTTACATGCAAGTATAGCCGAAATCACAGCACAGCTATTGTCTTTATCTTCAGTAGCCTATTTGATTTGATCAGACGACGGCACGATTATAAATCATGATTTTTGTGCAGATTAACATCTTGGAAGGGAGAGCTGGTTATGTCTTAATGGGTCGCGTTTCAGTCACTATTTCATATTCATTCTGTTGTCTGACAACAGAAACAGTAAAATATACCAATGAAAACAGTTTAATTGAGAATTTAGCTGCATCAAAATACAGTATGTGGGCACAGAGAGGGAAACAAATGTAATAATAAATAATAAATGTACATTTTGCATGTTCAGAAGAAGAGCTGCCCTGTCCTGCGAAAATGTAAACAGGTTTGTGTCAGTAATTTGCTCAGAGCAAAGAAAGAGAAGTAATAGGAACCTGGTATGTCTATGTTCTTTTTTTTCATGCGTCTAATAGACATGAACACATTCTTTGAAAAACATCTATGACCTTTGAAACATGTCTCTTCATGCTCTATGTATGTTAACTATGGTTTCACTAATAATAAAAATATATTGCATAAAGCATCCATATTTGTCCATGCCCATGTTGATTAAAGTATTAAAAACTTGAAAAGTATTAATTTAAGGTACATTTAGAACAGATACAAATTAAAATTAAAATTTTACCTGATAAAGTACAGACTATAGAATGAATGTGCATTTTCAATAATCCAGTCTGCAGTTTTTGTTCAGTCCAATGCGAAAATCCACCCACATAAATCCGTTTTAAATAATATAATAATTTATACTTCTGACGCATCCCTTTTCTTAAAATAAAAAAACAGTTTAAAGGTTCAATTGTGAGGTTTATCATTTTATAATTTATTTAGTTTTTTGTTAAAACTTGTATCTCAATGGTAAATCAATTGCTATTTCGTGGTCTACAACATGAAAGAATAAAAGTGTCTGCTAAATGAATAAATGTAAATGAAAGAATCCCATTATAACATGTACATGCAAAACGTAGAAACATTGGACTGAACTAGGGCACCATTGTGCAGCAGCAAGCATCACGACAGAAAAGGAACCTCAAGGTTGATCTCGGTAAATGTGTGCAAATGTATAGGGCCCCATTCCTATATTTGCCTGGGGCCCCCAATTCACTAAGTCCGCCCCTGCCCGCAGTTCACAGAGTTTGTTGTCCAGTGACTGAACGTTAGCCAGCAAAATGGTTGGGAGTGGATGTCGGAGGGGACGGCGTCTGAGTCTGACAAGGACTCCGGCTCTCTTACCCCTTTTCCGGCGGCGTTTCCTCGGTCGTGACCGTGCGGCCCAGACAAAGGGCTCTGATGCGGTGTCTGTAAACAAAGCGCCGGCGTTCAAGAACTCAAAGTTCGGTTTGCGTTGCGCGACGAAGGAACCAATGTTTAAATGCGTGTGTCTATCGAAGACAGTTATACTAACAACATCCAGCACGTAAAACAACAAAATAACAAATAAAACATACGAAAAACTGCAGATTTTTCTCGGAGCTCGCAACACAGCTGCCATGCTCGGCGCCATCTTTATGAAAATGCATTTAGTACATTTAAAACATAACTTCAAATGTAATATCAAATAGCACACTACAGTTAACATTATAATCAAGTGCTTTACATGTGCTGTTAGAATAAGTGTATTTCTTTAAAACACAACAGATTATTGCTAATGAATGAACATCATTAAAAAAGTACTTTAAAACTTAAATTTACATTAATACAAAGTGCACTTTTTAAAAGTAACTTAAGTCATAACTTAAGGACACTTACATGGCCTTTTATTTCATTAATTTCATATTATCTGCAAGTACAATTACATTAAAAATATACTTCCAATATCTGAAATACACTACAGATGCACAATCAATTAAGGAATATAATTAGCAACATTTAATCAATACATTATTCAAAGTGCAGAGGGAAAAACTTTCCTTTTGCTTTGCGGATGACTATGAACTTTCTGACATGGAGCTTAATTATGAAATATAGCGACCACCAGACCACCATTCAATATTTATGATGGTCTTTGGAGCAGTCAATTAAATTCTCTAAAACGTGTGAGTTTCTCTAAAGTGCATGAATCATCTGAAGCACCTCCAGAAGGAACAGAAGAGAGATATATGAGGCCAGAGAAAAAAATGGAGAAAATTATTCATTTGCATGCAGGGAAAAGCGTCACCCCTGCCTATCAATCATTGCTCACTCTCAGAGATTCTCATCCTGTCAACAAAACCACTGCGGCCCATCGGTGAGTTAGCAAGACCGTCTGCAACATAAAGCAAATGGCATCTTGTAAACCTGTTCAGTGATTTGTTCTCTAAGATGGTGCCCACTGAGACCAGTGTGCGAGGTCTAGGAGTCCAGATGCTAAAAACAAATGTTTCATTTTAGTTGTTGTCACCTACTTTAGATTTATTGTAGGAGTAGACACACCAACACAGTCACAGCTTCACAGCCAGACGTTTGAAAGGCCTAGTACTCACTGCAGCTTGTTCTGTCCAAGAACTGCCCACTGACATGTAAAGTGACCAAACAATGCTCGTTTTGTATGTGCTGTTAATGTGTATAGATTATGACCAGACTGTAAGGCTGAGACTACAGTCATGCATGCTCAAACCCATAAAACATAAACGCTCACATACTGTGGCAATAATATCTCCATAAGCCTCAGCCCTGCAGGAATGACTGCTTTACTGGGAGAACGTAAGATGGATCAGGAAGTATAGGCAATGGCCTTACGCAGGGCCGCTGCTGGCCAAATGGGTGCCCTAAGCAGGATTGTATTGTTGTGCCCCCCTCCCTCAAATATTATAGAAGTAAAAAAAAAATAATAATAATACTATAGGGCTCAAAATAGAACTTTAATAAAATATAAAAGTAAATAAATAAATAAATTGTAATTAAATTGTATTATTTACAAATTACAGTTGTAGCTATTTACAGACAGTTACCTATGGCTAGCTATTATTTTATTAATACTGTTGTACTGATCTCAATCATTCAGAAATCACACAAAAGAAAATTAAGCAGTTTTACTACGATAATACCATGGTTAATTTTTGTAAGGTTTGTGATGTCCACATGTTTTTTGCTGAAGAAATTATAGAGGCGGTGTCATCTATAGCAAAAAGGTGGCCAGAAATTAAAGATTACGTGGATATTTGAATTAAATGTTTGGTCAATAGCACATTAAACAAGGATATGATTGTCCTGTAAGTGTAACAGCAGCAATTACCAGGCCTTTGGCTCCCTTTACAGGCATTTATAACATGTAATGTTAAAAAAACAAAAACAAACAATAGACACATCACAAAATGTGTAATGGTTTTACTGGTTATAATGAGACTTGTATTGGTTTTAATGGAAACTGTAATGGACCCTGTTGGTCTCTACTGGTAATTGGTCACCTTCTATTGGTGGCTTGTTAAAACCAATAAATCCTAATGGAATATATCCCAAAAACATTCTACAGAAAACCATTTTCTTATGGTTTTAATGGTTAAAAATATATGGTTTGTAATGTTTGTAATGGTATTTGTGATTCATTTGTGATGATATTAGCAGGGTTACCTCATTGTTTTTATATAATGCATTTTAAGTCATTTTAAAGGCTGTTGTTGGCTTAGTTTTTATAACCACAAAAAAATATTATCTTAATACTTCTTTGTATATTATTATTTGAAGTAACAAAACCATGGTTAATATATGTGGTTACCATGGCTATAAGAACCATGATTTTTTTTTTGTGTGTGTGTGTGTGTGTTAAAACCATGGCTAACTTTCGTAAGGGAACATGGAAACTCTGAGAGAATATTAGATGCGTTGGTGGTGGTGAAATTATTACCGATATTAAAACACGTTATTAACCTCAAAACCCCAAAAAGTTTCACAGGATTATGAATGAGCAGATGCGGGAATGGCGCATCACCTTTTTTTTTTGAGCAGCTGGGATGGTGCCCCCCCGGGAGATGGTGCCCTACGCAAACTGCGAGCAGCGGTACTGGCCTTACGCTTGGAGGTACACAAGATGTGGGGTTATCCCTCAGGATCAGCCCCAGTAACGTGAGACATAGATTCACCTTCATGCCAATTTATAGACTCTCTACATCTGCTGCCCTGAACTGTGTGCAGAACCACTGTGCCCTCATTTCTCTTTCTATCTGCAAAAAAATAGGAAGGGAGTGATATAAAAACCTACATCCAGAGATAAATGAATACTTCAGGATGAGAACCCTGGAGAGGATGGACCTGAAATTCAGAGATGAAATAATTAGTTCAGCAAAAATTAATTGTGACATCATTTAGTGATGGCACATGACAAAAGTAGAAATTTAGAAAATTGTGCAGGATGCTCTTTTTAATGCAATTACACTCTCAGGAAAAAAGTACAAAAGCTAAAAGGTACATCTTTGTTCCTCATTTACCCCTAAATAAGTAAATATTACCTAAGTGTGTTATTAAATAAATTCAATGCACACAGACTGAAGTAGTTTAAGTCTTTGGTTCTTTTAATTGTGATGATTTAGGCTCACATTTAACAAAAACCCACCAATTCTCCAAATCTCAACAAATTAGAATACTTCATAAGACCAATAAAAAAAAAAAATTGTGAATTGTTGGCCTTCTGGAAAGTATGTTCATTTACTGTATATGCACTCAATACTTGGTTGGGGCTCCTTTTGCTTTAATTACTGCCTCGATTTGGCGTGGCATGGAGGTGATCAGTTTGTGGCACTACTGAGGTGGTATGGAAGCCCAGGTTTCTTTGACAGTGGCCTTCAGCTAATCTGCATTGTTGGGTCTGGTGTCTCTCATCTTCCTCTTAACAATACCCCATAGATTCTCTACGGGGTTCAGGTCAGGCGAGTTTGCTGGCCAATCAAGCACAGTAACACCATGGTCATTGAACCAGCTTTTGGTACCTTTGACAGTGTGGGCAGGTGCCAAGTCCTGCTGGAAAATGAAATCAGCATCTCCATAAAGCTTGTCAGCAGAAGGAAGCATGAAGTGCTCTAAAATGTCCTGGTAGATGGCTGCGTTGACTGTGGACTTCAGGAAACACAGTGGACCAACACCAGCAGATGACATGGCAGCCCAAATCATCACTGACTGTGGAAACTTCACACTGGACTTCAAGCAACATGGATTCTGTGCCTCTCCACTCTTCCTCCAGACTCTGGGACATTGATTTCCAAATGAAATGCAAAATTTACTTTCATCTGAAAAGAGGACTTTGGACCACTGAGCAACGGTCCAGTTCTTTTTCTCCACAGCCCAGGTAAGATGCTTCTGACGTTGTCTCTGGTTCAGAAGTTGCTTGGTATTCCTTTTCCTGAAGATGTCTGAGCTTGGTGACTCTTCATGCACTGACTCCAGCTTCAGTTCACTCCTTGTGAAGCTCTCCCAAGTGTTTGAATCAGCTTTGCTTGACTGTATTCTCAAGCTTGCGGTCATCCCTGTTGCTTGTGCACCTTTTCCTACCCAAATTCTTCCTTCCAGTCAACTTTGCATTTAATATGCTTTGATACAGCACTCTGTAAACAGCCACACCTTTCAGTAATGACCTTCTGTGACTTACCCTCTTTGTGGAGGGTGTCAATGTTCGTCTTCTGAATTATTGCCAAGTCAGCAGTCTTCTCCATTATTGTGGTTTCAAAGAACAGGAGATACCTGGAATTTATACTGTATGGATGGTCATTTATTGAAACTCAAATGTAAATATTCTAATATTTTGAGATACTGATTTTTGACTTTCATGAGCTGTAAGCTCTAATCATCAAAATTAAAACAAAAAAAATGTTTTTTTTTATTATTACATTTTCGTTTTAGTTCAGGTTTAGTTTTTATTTATTTCCAGTTAGTAATTTAGTGCTTAATCTTAAACTTTTTTTAGTTAGTTGCCAAGGCAGCATTTTAAAAATGTTTTTTTTTTTTTTATATTTATGTTTTGTTATATTGTAGCTTTATTTCCATTAACAACTAACAAGTTTTAATTAACAATAGCAACATTATTGGAAACTGTATCTTTCTAGTTCTGGAGTGATCAATAGTCATTATTCATTGAAAACCATAACATCTGATCTCTCTCTCTTTGGCTCAAAAGAGAATCAGAAATGTATTTTTTTTTTTTTTTTTTTTTGAATCAGTTGATCAAGTTCTTAAAATTGGTTTGAATTTTTTATTCCTCATGCAAAACTATTGTGCAACTTCAGAAGTCTTGAAATATACAGTAACTCACAAGTCATATGGATCATTTTGATAATATATTAATTGTGCTTTTGTGTCCTTGTTGAAGTTCAAAAGCCTTAGTTATCATTAATAAAGCAGCATAATTCTCCTTTTGTATTTCACAAAAGAAAAAAACACAAGTGAAACACCATGAAGGCGAATAAATAATAACATAATTTTAATTTTAGGTGAACTATCTCTTTAAGAAAGAGAAACAGAGTATCCGATTGAACATTCAAGTGTAACAGCAGCCATATGGCCATTACATAAATGTGGCAGCCTCACTTCAACTCCCTCGAAGACTACTTTCAGCATACATTCTCTGTATGTTCTGGATGAGACAGCGCTGAAACAGCCTGTGGACAGCATGTCTTATTGAGAGTTCCCATGACAAGAACCTCTAGCCTGAGGCAACACTCTATTACTAAAAAGCATGTTTCTCTTACAGACAACTCAGTAAGTCTTGCACCCTCCCTCAAGTGTTATCAATTTTTCTAATTTATTCATTTTAGTAAAGCATTGTAATAAGAGATTTTTAACAACTGTTTGATCAAAATGCTAATTACTGTATGTATTGATCTTTGTTCCCATTTAAGAGCTATTTCCTCTTGATCTAGTACTCAATAATCATCACACAGCAGCCGTAGGCAGAAGAAACACTGTAGAGTGTTACTGCTTAAAAAATGAATTTACACATCCAACTATATTGAATTTCACTGGGGTCCAGAGTGACCCAAACCACTAGTGGAGTCTGAATAATAAAACCTGATTTGGCTCACACTGGTGCGACACAATAAAGCGATAAGTGATAAACGCTATCCATGTAAATATGAGTTTTTTGTCCAAAGCAGCCACAGCACAATCTCATTAGATCAAAATCCCACTCCGATTAAAATTCTGCCTACATAGGCGCTAATTCATGCATGCAAGCACAAGCACATAAACATATTCAAACAGTGAAAGAGAGAGAGAGACAAAGGATAATGCTAAACATCAGATTTTCATTCTGTACACTGAAAAAAGAAACAACTCAGCATCTGCCAAAAAGATGGAAGAATGTCTCACATACAGGTGCATCTCAATAAATTAGAATGTCGTGAAAAAAGTTATTTTTTTCTTGTAAGTTATTTCAAAAAGTGAAACTTTCATATATTTTAGATTAATTGCATGTAAAGTAAAACATTTCAAAAGTTTTTTTGTTTCAATTTTGATGATTAGAGCTTACAGCTCATGAACGTCAAAAATCAGTATCTCAAAATATTAGAATATTTACATTTGAGTTTCAATTAATGACCATCCCTACAGTATAAATTATGGGTATCTCTTGTTCTTTGAAACCACAATAATGGAGAAGACTGCTGACTTGGCAATGATCCGGAAGATGAACATTGACACCCTCCACAAAGAGAGTAAGTCACAGAGGGCATTACTGAAAGGTGTGGCTGTTTACAGAGTGCTGTATCAAAGCATATTAAATGCAAAGTTGACTGGAAGGAAGAATTTGGGTAGGAAAAGGTGCACAAGCAACAGGGATGACTGCAAGCTTGAGAATACTGTCAAGCAAAGCTGATTCAAACACTTTTCAATCACAAGGAATGGACTGAAGCTGGAGTCATTGCATCAAGTGTCACCACACTCAGACGTCTTCAGGAAAAGGGCTACCAAGCCACTTCTGAAACAGAAACATCGTCGGAAGCATCTTACCTGGGATAAGGAGAAAAATAACTGGAATGTTGGTCAATGGTCCAAAGTCCTCTTTTCAGATGAAAGTAAATTTTGCATTTCATTTGGAAATCAAGGTCCCAGAGTCTGGAGGAAGAGTGGAGAGGAACAGAATCCATGTTGCTTGAAGTCCAGTGTGAAGTTTCCACAGTCAGTGATGATTTGGGCTGCCATGTCATCTGCTGGTGTTGGTTCACTGTGTTTTCTGAAGTCCACAGTCAACGCAGCCATCTACCAGGACATTTTAGAGCACTTCATGCTTCCTTCTGCTGACAAGCTTTATGGAGATGCTGATTTCATTTTCCAGCAGGACTTGGCACCTGCCCACACTGCCAAAGGTACCAAAAGCTGGTTCAATGACCATGGTGTTACTGTGCTTGATTGGCCAGCAAACTCGCCTGACCTGAACCCCGTAGAGAATCTATGGGGTATTGTCATGAGGAAGATGAGAGACACCAGACCCAACAATGCAGATGAGCTGAAGGCCACTGTCAAAGAAACCTGGGCTTCCATACCACCTCAGCAGTGCCACAAACTGATCACCTCCATGCCACGCCGAATTGAGGCAGTAATTAAAGCAAAAGGAGCCCCTACCAAGTATTGAGTACATATACAGGAAATTAACATACTTTCCAGAAGGCAAACAATTCACTAAAAATGTTTTTTTTTATTGGTCTTATGAAGTATTCTAATTTGTTGAGATAGTGAATTTTTGGGTTTTGTTAAATGTGAGCCTAAATCATCACAATTAAAAGAACCAAAGACTTAAACTACTTCAGTCTGTGTGCATTGAATTTATTTAATACACGAGTTTCACAATTTGAGTTGAATTACTGAAATAAATGAACTTTTCCACGACATTCTAATTTATTGAGATGCACCTGTATTGTACCCGAGTTAACAGTCTCAAGGGCAGATATAACAGAAAGATGGACAAAAAGTTCCCGCACAAATGGCAGCATTTGAAACTGTGTGGGAACATGCTGTCTCTAAATGTCCTGCTCTCTTAACGTCTCATTCAGTCATTAAGATCACAATGTGTTGGACTTGTTCCTTAGAGGAAGGTCAGATAGTTGCAACTTTATTGTGCTGAGGGCTGAGCCGTTGATAGTAAGTGTATTTACCAGTATTAATTTAGTGTTATATGTATATATTATAGTATTTATTAGTATTTTTGAATTAGTTTTATTTTTAGCTTTATTTCAATAACTGATTACTTTATTTTATCAATAACGATTACTTTTTAAATGAATGTTTAATACATTTAGTTTCAGGTAACAATAACAACATTGGTATTTCAAGCTTTTTTACTAAATGTATAGGGGTGGGAGATTGGGGGGCGATGAATGAATGGATGAAAGGCATTTGTCTGTGTTTCACTCCGTCTCGAATCGCGCTCGCGGAAGGCACTCGAGAAACAGTACGCTTTCAACTCGTTTTTTTTGTCTCGAGCCTTTGTCAAGAGACTGTACGACATTCACGTTACATGATTTGACTGATTTTTACGTAGAGAGGGTGACAGCGCACCGCATTAAAATAAATGATCATTCCTGTTTTCATAACCGCTTGCCAAACTCGAAAACGAAGGGGGGCCCCTGGTATTTCGGGGGCTCTACGCAACTTGCGCATTCTGCATATAGGGAGGGTCGGCTCTGTGTTATGGACTCTGATGGGATAGTAAAGTATCCATCAAATGTGCACTTCAGAATTTTGCCAGAAGCAATAGGTCACCCGAGTATTTTTCACCTGTTTTTTGAATACTGTGAAAAAGCTCTTTTCACATTTTCACCTACCATATGGTATGGAATTAGCCATAATTCAGCAAGATTAAATGCCCTTCAAGAAAGATGCATTTGAGACAGATTCGAAGGTGGTTTGGGATGCATGTAAGACGTGACTTGTGGAAATGAAGTTGGTTGTTTAGGCCACATATGTAAATTTTCTCACCCCAAATGGAACTACATCAGTACATGAAAGTCAAGAAGTGACTATTTTTAATAGGCCTATGCAGTGTCACACTTGATAAAATCTGCACTGCAACTGTAAATGTCAGCATATTCTAAATGTAGATGTTGTATTTGTACTTGGCATTCTGACAACATTAGGCCAACTATAGGTGCATTAGAATAATGAAAATGTGTCAGACAGTGTGAATGGAAAGTGCATTGTGTGAATTTAAAGTGGTGTCATCCTGAGGCAATTCCTTTCACTACACAGAGGGTATTTTCTCAGCACTTGGCACAAGAGTGAAAGGAGAGAGCTGGAAAGACCCCCACGGATTTAGGAAGAGTGGTTTCCCTCAGTAAGCATTCTGGCAGGAACAGGCGAGAGAGAGCGATGAAGACACTGCCAGCACTTTCACTCTGAATTTCATTTGGAGACTCAATGGGCTGCAGCGGATGACTATAGAGCAGCAGTCACTGAACCGTCCGTTTAGCTTTAGTCATCGCATTTTGAGCTGCTTTGTAGTTGTGTACCCCATGTTGTACACTGAAAGCCGTCGATGCTTGCTAAAGCTGAGGCTGTCATGCAGAGCTCATTGCACTGTCCCAGGTAGTGGCTACACCATATAAATGTAATACAAGTGTAGAATGGCAATTACAATGAAAAAGGGAGTCCTAAAATAGGTGGAGCTTAACAACCCAGACATTGTCTCTCTGTCTACAGTCAGTGTGCAACTTATGGATGAGGGGGTTTAAACTTCAATGGAAAATCTTGCAATCGGCTAAGGTTTGTCTTGTCGTAACCCAGATTATGATTTAACAGCACACAACGTAAAAAGTGGTGATCTATTTCTGTTGATTTAAGCCATAAAAGTTTGTACTGTTGGTATACATGAATGCCCAGCAGGCACACAACATCATAAGACGTTGATATTTGGTTGAATTTCGGTTGCTTTGTCGGGTGACCAAAATTCAATGTCAGTTCAACATCTAATATCAATGTTAATTTGATTTCCAATACCAACGTCAGCTGATGTTGATATTTGTTGTTTTTAGGTTGTGTAACCAAAATCCAACGTTAAGTCAATGTAAAATTGGCATCAAAAAAGTCACGTCAACTCGATTTTCATTCTCAGCCAAAATGCAACTTTTGTCCGACGTCATATCCAACGTCAACCTGATGTTATATTGATGTCCTGTGCCTGCTGGGTGTATTTAGGTAGATTCAATGTCAACATTTACGGTTACCCTTTTTTTTCAGCGTAGCACAGATGATCAATCTTAAATACTTCTTAAACAGAAAACTAGTGTAGGAAATCTGGCTATTACAAAATAAAGCAATAAGCCCCAAGAAGCCGTGGTTTACAGTGAATTTATAACAGCTAAGGGGTGTTGTTTGGCACGACGCGAAGCAGAGTACCTAAAACCCCCTTAGCTGTTATAAATTCACTGTAAACCATAGCTTCACTGCGCTTATTGCTTTTATAAAATGGTTATTCCATATACTTAGTAAGGTTTCACAAATTAAAACAGAGCAAACAAAGTGTAATGATATTAATAAAAACAGTATTCTTCCACCAAACATTGTAGTTCCTCAGAAACAGTTGTGGTTGGAACAAAGCGGTTGCCAAGCAACACACAAAGTAAAGAAAGGTGTAGGTTTGTAGTGTAATTTACAACAGCTTATACTACGGGGGCGTTGAATGCTTGAATCTGATTGGCTGACGAACGTTCTAAGGTGCAATTATTTTCAGGGAAACGCACGGCGAACGTAGTTCCAGGCACCGCATTACATGACCATATCACTTCGCCAAATGATTTCTGTAATGTCAAAGGTCCTTACAGCCTAAAACAGTAAAAGAACCAAAACCCACAACGACACTGGCCAAACAAATAAATATAGTAAACAAAAGGATAAAAACGACAAATCATATCCATGATTTTGCCACAAAATTACGTTTTATTATGTACGGAAAGCACATACTCTCTCTCTCCCTCACAGACACAGTTTGCACACGTTAACATACGCGCTAATGTTGTTAGCGCTACTCTGACCATTTTATCAGTAATAACAACTTAAAAACTACATGACTTCTCACAAGAGAGCTAACAACAACGGTGTTGTTCGTGAAGAAAATTAATAGTTGATGAATGATGAAGTATAATGAATAGTTTCACTATAACTAGAGACATTGCTGCTGAACACTTTTGAGAGACGCACAGACTCACAGGTAATATCTCTCTCTCTCATAACTTAGTTATTAACTTCATTAGTCTGCTATCAACGGTTTAAAATGACGTTTTGGAATTAGCAACAGATGCGTTGGATGAGATGCGGAAGAAATAATCCTACTCACAATAGTGATTTAAGGAGAAAAAAACAGACAAATGCCTTGAAGTATATCACCTGATCGATGTCTTGAGGCGTGGCAACCATAGTATAAGCGGAATAATTGACTTCGGTCCGTTGAATTATTAGAAAAATAATGCACACCCGAGGAGTAACGGCATCACCACCTCGGGTGTGCATTATTTTTCTAATAATTCAATGGCCCGTCGTCAATTATTCCTTACTTCGAACGTGGCTCAACCAATCAGAATCAAGGACCGGAACTATCCGTTTTATAATGTGTGTTTAGTCATTCAATGATCCTAACAGAAGGCACACAGGCAGTGTATTTTAGGCTACTTTATCTAAGTGTTTATTTTGTGCTAGGTGAACTTTTGTGGTTGTGAAATATTATTTAAATAGGCTGTTGTATCAAAAGTGTTTAGTGGGCCTTTACTATTAAAGTCTCCCTCGACCTTTGTTTTTTTTAGGTCAAGCCTCAGTTTGAGAGTTATTATTTAGACCCCCTAATGGTCTAAGTACTCTTCTCTAATTCTTCAATTCCAGTTCCTTTTTCTATTATGAAGATCCTCATGTGTCTTTATTCGTGGTGTGAATTATGGTCCAGACCACTGCTGGAACTTTGACAGCGTTGTCACGTGGGGTATGTTACTTTTCTCAGCGCTGGTAGGGCGGACTAATCACAGCCGTTTTTGATGACAGAAAATAGTCTTTTATCTAGCCCTTATACAGCGGTTGCTGTAACTGACTTGTTGTTTACAAGCCTGACACGAAGCGTTATAATAATAGATTTAATCCATTATGCTTTTTGGCTTATAAAAGCTGTTGAAACCCAACTTAAATTTGAATGCGTTTCAATAGAGGACTCGGCTTTGTGAGCCACCGAGCGCCCCCTGGAGCAAGTATGCATTATGTCCCATTGTTAATAGTGACAAATGCCGTCCAATGGGCTCACGCAGTTCTCTCATGTCGACTTTCTGCGGCAAGTACGGAGTTTAGATCCAGTGCTGTTCTGGACTGATGCGGGAATAAAGACGGCAACCAGTCGTGAATGTTAAACACATAGACGACGACTTATAAGTTAAAAAATCTTGCGAGTAAATGGGATTCAACGTCTTCCGAACAGAATGTAAAGAATTCCTTGAAGGATGTGGGGAATTAAAGGCTCGTGCGCTGCGCTGTTATTGTTGTTTTTGGCTTATATCTCCGTGTCCTCGGTTAATGCCGGTAAGTTTGCGTGATAGTAGGCTACTCATTTTATAAGGAATGTCATTATTTTATATGGTCATTTATGGGCTTTTTGCGCACGATATAGAAACAGACATAAACCCATATTCCACTATGTTTGCATGAATGAATAGAATTGCAACGGTTTTATATTTTAGCTACAAACAATATGCATAGTGCAATGCATTCTGATATGTTCACATTGGCAGAGAACAGACAGGTTGCGGGTATGAGTTGAATAAACGATGCGCTACTACCTGTTCAGCCCTCCATGGGAAGCACAAGACGCTCGTGGGTTTCTTTCCACTGTTCGTTCAGACTGCATGTAAATGCTGTGATCAGTTCATGTGATCCTAATTGATTCTGTTCTCACAGACAGCAGAAACCTGGTCGCCAGACAAAAATGACAGTTTGAATGCACAATAGATCACATTTTAGGGCATTGGGATTTAGGGCATGTGTCTGGACGCAGACACATTTATAGTAGGCTATACTGAATTAATTTGTTAAATGGGAAACGATCTGATAAAACAGCTAAATAACTACAGCAGAATAATGATTAACGTCACAAATCCATTCTCTTCAATCGTATTGGCGTTGGTCTTTCTCCATTAATTGAACCTTTCAAAGCAATATATATTTTAATATCGATGTTATAGGCAATGCTTTTTCTCTGGCCTGGATATATCCCGAGAATCATGGCATTTTATTATTTTCATTAATTTGCAAACCTAAAAATATTAGCTTGTTTCTAAGATGTACATACAGATAAGCCTAACTATATTAGATTGTTGGCAATATATTTTTTTGCATTGTTCAGCCTTTTCTGTTATCTTATTTAAAAATACCAATAAGTAATTACACAGCTTGGAAAGAAATTACTATAATAAATTACTTTTGTAAAGTGCTTTAAAACTCAATTTCTCAGTATAAAAAGCTTAGATATGGAAAATTTGCATGACAAATGTAAACTAATGACTATCACAATTAATGCACATTAATATTTTCTTTTTTTTTTTCGATTAAAAGCAGTGCCAGTTTTAACACTGAAACAAAAGCAATGCAAAGAATATTAGGATGCATGACTGCAATGGCAAATGTAAATGTAAATATTCATAACAATAACTGGTCCTAATGAGCAAGTTTTCAGGTATTTGGTCCACATGTGTGCTTTAAGTTTTATTTCTGTTTGTAGTGGCATGAAAATGAGTGCATCATGTAATGATTTAGAAAAAAGTTAAATATATCGGCAGCAATTTGAAATTAGGACTTTGAATTTGCTAATGCCATGCTGCTTGAAATGATAACCTGCAATTGTTACTTTAAGAGCTATTTCTACATGATTTAACCTATATAAAGTAGCTTTGCTGTAAATGTATTTAGATTGATATTTTGACTAGAATAAAACCGTTTAATTTAAATATTATGATTTTTAGGATACCTTTTTTCAGAGTGTGTGTGAATCTGTAACATGCACCATTGTTACTGTGATTATTGTACATTGTAGACAGATTTTTTGATGATATAATGGATGAGAGCACTGAATGTTGTTATGTTGCTTGCATTCTGTATACTTTATTTAAAAAAAAATAAAAAATAGACATTTTATACACTGAGCGAATTTCAGCAAATGCTTTTCCCACCCCCTTTTGATTGACAAGACATAATTGGATTTTAAAGGTCAACAGAAAATTACATTAATCGCATAATACATCAATGCCTCAAGAAACCTACAGGACTTAAATGTATGGCTTTCTAGAGAAAGTCACCTGCAATTTCATTCTATTACAGTTGTTTGGTGAAGGAGGGCAGTCTGCTAAAACAGTCTACTATTTCACTTCAGCGGCACCTGTTTGGCAATCTGAAAATTATATACTGCTATAATAGTGTAAAAATAGAAGTGTATCATAAAAGTTGCTGTGAAATGATATGGCCGTGCCATATATCTGTCAAGACGTAAATTTGGGATGTGGAAATATACTCCTCTGTTTGTGGAAATAAGAGCACAGTGTGTGCTACGTGATTACGGTGTAGTGGCTGTTAATGTAAAACATTATGTACAGATTAACTGTAATAGACATCCACACAAACAAAGCACACCCAACCATTTTCACTCTGCTTTTCTCTTTTATGTGGTCTAGAGAGGCAACAAAGGCTCTGTCCATATACGTCTTTATACTGAGGCTCTGGCAGTGATGCAGGACAGAGGAATATTAATGAAGAGAGCAAGTGACATTTCCTCACCATTATGAAAAGAACACAGTTTAAAACACAGGAAGCAGGTGAAACAAACATGTCAGAGAATAACTGATCAACTTTACAGGGTTTTGTCCTATTACAGGCCTGGTGTGTTTTGTTATGACGCCTGTGATGAAAGGCAGAGGTGCCCCCGCAATGTGCAATGCGAAGTTCCTCGCTCCGAGCTCTCACATGTTTGTTTCATCTGACAGTGTCAGGCATCTCATCAAAGCTACGGGAGGACACTGTGAATATTTTATGAGTCTGATGTTGTTTAGTGGGGCCAGTTGCTCATGTGCATTGCATATTAGAGCAAATATATCAGTTTATCAGACTGATGTTTTGTTTTTGACGCATTAGGTTCAGTCAGTAAAATGTTAATTGCACAAAATTGTTGAGTTAATCATGATTAATCACATAAATTAATATTTAACTGATAAAAGCTCCCCAATTAAGGCTGGCAATACTTGAACAGACAAAGTAAAAGACATGTTAAAATATTGTTTGTCATGTGTGTATAAATGTAGTTTGGTGCGGCACATGAAACCTGAATTGCTCAGATGTTTGGAACTGTGGTACAGTAGTTAATGCATTTTACAATTTTACTCTCTGCTATATTTGCTGAATAAAATAATAATAAAACTAACAAAAGAGACAAAATACCAATATATATTGATCTTATTAATGTATTTTAAAGAAATATCTTATGCTCGCCAAGGCTGCATTAATTTAATCAAACATACAGTAAAAACAGTAATATTGTGATAATTTAAATATCTGTTTTGCATTTTAATGTATTTTAAAATGTAATTTATTCCTGTGATGGTAAAAATGAATTTTCTGCATAATTACTCTAGCCTTTAGGGTCACATGAGCCGTCAGAAATCATTTTAATATGCTGTTGGTGCTCAGTTATTAATAATGGGTCTAATTATGTGCAATGTTTAAGAGTTTAAAAAAATGTCAGGATACTTTGATCAATATAAAGTTCAAATGAACAGCATTTATTTGAAATAGAAATCTTTGGTAACATTATAAACCTCTTTACTATAACTTTTGTCTAAAGCGTAATAATACATTACCGTACTCCTGAACGGTAATGTATTATGGTTTCCACAAAAATATTAAGCAGCAAAACTGTTTTCAAAATTGATAATAATATTTTCATGTTTCTTAGAGCAGCAAATCAGCATATTAGAATGATTTCTGAAGGATCATGTGACACTGAGCACTGAATTAATAATGCTGAAAATTCAGCTTTGCATCACAGGTATAAATTACCCTTTGAAACATTCAAATTGTAAATATTTATTATAAAATTTCACAATATTACTGTATTACTTTTACTGTACATAAATAAATACAGACTTGATGACCATAACGGATTTCTTTCAAAAACATTAAATATTTATTCTAAACATTTGACCGATATATATATACAGGTGCATCTCAATAAATTAGAATGTCGTGGAAAAGTTCATTTATTTCAGTAATTCAACTCAAATTGTGAAACTTGTGTATTAAATAAATTCAATGCACACAGACTGAAGTAGTTTAAGTCTTTGGTTCCTTTAATTGTGATGATTTAGGCTCACATTTAACAAAAACCTACCAATTCACTATCTCAACAAATTATAATACTTCATAAGACCAATAAAAAAAAAAATTTTGTGAATTGTTGGCCTTCTGGAAAGTATGTTAATTTACTGTATATGTACTCAATATTTGGTAGGGGCTCCTTTTGCTTTAATTACTGCCTCAATTCGGCGTGGCATGGAGGTGATCAGTTTGTGGCACTGCTGAGGTGGAATGGAAGCCCAGGTTTCTTTGACAGTGGCCTTCAGCTCATCTGCATTGTTGGGTCTGGTGTCTCTCATCTTCCTCTTGACTATGGGGTTCAGGTCAGGCGAGTTTGCTGGCCAATCAAGCACAGTAACACCATGGTCATTGAACCAACTTTTGGTACCTTTGGCAGTGTGGGCAGGTGCCAAGTCCTGCTGGAAAATGAAATCAGCATCTCCATAAAGCTTGTCAGCAGAAGGAAGCATGAAGTGCTCTAAAATTTCCTGGTAGATGGCTGCGTTGACTGTGGACTTCAGAAAACACAGTGGACCAACACCAGCAGATGACATGGCAGCCCAAATCATCACTGACTGTGGCAACTTCACACTGGACTTCAAGCAACATGGATTCTGTGCCTCTCCACTCTTCCTCCAGACTCTGGGACCTTGTTTCCAAATGAAATGCTAAATTGACTTTCATCTGAAAAGAGGACTTTGGACCACTGAGTTCTTTTTCTCCACAGCCCAGGTAAGACGTTTCTGACGTTGTCTCTGGTTCAGAAGTGGCTTGGTAACACTTTTCCTGAAGATGTCTGAGCGTGGTGACTCTTGATGCACTGACTCCAGCTTCAGTCCACTCCTTATGAAGCTCTCCCAAGTGTTTGAATCAACTTTGCTTGACAGTATTCTCAAGCTTGCAGTCATCCCTGTTGCTTGTGCACCTTTTCCTACCCAAATTCTTCCTTCCAGTCAACTTTGCATTTAATATGCTTTGATACAGCACTCTGTAAACAGCCACACCTTTCAGTAATGACCCTCTGTGACTTACCCTCTTTGTGGAGGGTGTCAATGTTCGTCTTCTGGATCATTGCCAAGTCAGCAGTCTTCTTCATTATTGTGGTTTCAAAGAACAAGAGATACACATAATTTATACTGTATGGATGGTCATTTATTGAAACACAAATGTAAATATTCTAATATTTTGAGATACTGATTTTTGACTTTCATGAGCTGTAAGCTCTAATCATCAAAATTAAAACAAAAAAAACTTTTGAAATGCTTTACTTTACATGCAATGAATCTAAAATATATGAAAGTTTCACTTTTTGAAATAACTTACAAGAAAAAATGAACTTTTTCACGTCATTCTAATTTATTGAGATACACCTGTATGTATGTGTATATATATATATATATATATATATATACACACACATACACATACATACTGTATATATATTCTCAAAAGAGCAATGCAATACTGTAGAATACATATTTAATTTTTAATGTTTTGGAATATATATATATATATATCTCAAGATTTTACAGTATTGCATTGCTCTTTTGAGAATATACAGTATATATATATATATATATATACTGTATATTCTCAAAAGAGCAATGCAATACTGTAAAATCTGCCATGTACAAATTGCATGAAATATTCATACAGAAAGGACATGTCTTCTCTTCTTCTCTATTAAAGATTTTTTGGGGGTCATAGGGTTTGATTAAATGTGTTAATATTTAGTCTCTGCAATTTTATTTTTATAATAAATCACACAGAATTAGCAAGTTGAATTGAAAGCCCTAATTAAAGCACAAACTTTATGATGGTGGATACTCACTGGCTGATATTACTCTCACACAAAATATTATCAAAAGTATCTGGCAATAAGAGGGGGTCAGGTGGGGCACAGACTCCAAGCTAAGATGTTATTAGATGCTGGAGGGAAGCTGTTTGCATCACTTCCTCTGAGTTGAAGCAGGCCACAGGTCTCTGGATCAGAGACTGGGATTTGAATCTCAAGGGTGTAATATTCTCAGTCTAGAGGTCAGCTTGAGCTGTGAAACCGCTTAAAGACTTCAGGCCAAACTGCATCCTGTCATCTCTGAATTGTTAATCAGAGGCTCAGTTTTTCCTCCCCATAAGGGAGCTTTGCTAAATTACTTTACAGTGAGAAATAATCTCGCAGGTCAAGGAAATAATGAAACATTGGTCTAAGCTGCTAGTTTTCCTCAATTTTTCACTTTTTTTCCTGTCACGGTGAGGATTTTCTTTGACTTCTATTATTTTTATGCTGAACTAATGATATTTTCTGTTCCCTAACTCTCACAGAAACCTTTCTGTGTTTTAAGATTTCCATTAACATGAGATTTAGTGTTTATTAGGCTTTTTTCCCCTCGAGGGGACCATTGGCTGGTCTCTACAATTTAAATAACTCAAGTTTTTAACATCCATTTGGTCCCCACCAAAACCTGACTAACACAAACATGTCCTTCACTAAATGAGGACATACAATAGATTTCTTATGTTTTTATATAAAGCTAATTATAATACAGCAGACAAACTCTGTAACAGATAAACCTTAAAAAAGAAAATAAAATGATTTTATTGATTCTCCAATTAAAGATTTTACAATTAAAATCTCCTCAAATTAAGCTTTTGTTAGATATAGCTCACTTTTGGAAATTTTGTTCCCAAACTATTGTCACATCTGAATGCATAACATCAGCTGCATTTTGGCAGATTTTTTGGAAATGTTGTTTGTTTGTTTGGAATTAATATCTGAAAAAGAAAAAAATATATATATGTTCAGCAAGGATGCAATAAATGAATCAAAAGTCAAAGTGAATATTTTTACATTGTTTTTCCAAAAGATTTTAAATAAATGTCGTACTTTTGAACTTTCTATTCATCAAATAATCCCCCAAAAATATTAGTATTAAAAATAATATTTATATATTAGTTTCCACAAAACTATTAAGAAGCACAACCATTTTCAACATTTCTAATAATAAAAGAAGTTACATATTTCACCTCTAATGATGGGACATTTTGTATAATTTGCCTCTTTTTGGTATATTTTTTGAAAGTCTTCTTAAAGATACGTTGAAGACTTGAACACTCATCATAGGAGCAATGCAAAATTGTAAAAGCAGTCATGTACAATTTTCTCATGCTGCACCATAATACTTTTTTGATCAAATTCAGACTTGTGATCTGATTTTGAAAAGCTGCAGCACCTGACGGCCTCATACAAACACAAAAAAATATTTCTCTACTCAAAAAATATTGCATTTACTCTGAAACAAGATAGCACAAACTCTCTCCATCAAATGAGCTTCAGGTTACTCTTTACCTGACCAAAATTTACACCAATAAATATCACTCCAAGGCTTCCTGTGGGACGGCAGCGCTAAGCTACATATTTACGAGGGCTGCCATGTCCAGGGACCGTGGACGCAGTCAAGCCAAGCCAGGAGATTCATCTCATAGCCAGGGCTCCCTAAATCATGGCTGCAGGTCTAGGTAACGAGTATCACCGGACCACCGCTGCCCACCTGACTGCACACCCCTCAGACACATAGGAACCAGAACGCTCATGCTTCCTACAAGGGCGACTAGCAAATGTGATTGTGAGTTCAGTTTGACAGTTTGAAAAATGAATCGCATGAACTTGTCCAGGGGACGGTATTCTTAAGCAGTGCTCATTGTGAGATTGAATACCCTGAGAGTCCATACATTCAAATCACGTTTGTCTCTGGACAGGCTAATACACTTTAGGTTTGGTGTCTGGCTGCAAGCCAAGGACCTATAGAACATGAGTCTCAGGAGAGAAGCCATTACCAGCCGATGGGATCCAGAAAGACTGAATGAACGTCTTCAGCTTGAGGTTCCTGAGGTTACATTAATGTACTGTATGTGTTAATATGATGTCTGAAACCTCAACTCTTCAGTGGTGGTAACAAATGTGTTTGCGGCAGCTTGACCTTATTCGTTTTTAAGAGGGTAATTCAAGTTGAAAGGCTTCGCCAGTGAGTATAGGTGAAGCCCCGGTGTTGAAGATCTTTGGAAAATATCCAAATAAAAGGCAAATTATAAAACACATCCAATCATTAAAGGTGAAACATGTACAAATGGCTTGATTATAGTAGCTTTAAACTGGAATAAGAAAAATTCAAACAAATTATTTAATATTTAAAGGAATTGTTCAGCCAAAAAAATTTAATCTGATCCTAATGTCATCCCATATCCTCATTATTTTCTAGTAGTTTAGCAGAATGTTCATGCTGCTCTTTTCCATACAATGAAAGCATATAGTAACCAAAGGCTGAACATAAGACCCTATTAAAGTACATACAAGTAAAAATATGACCTGTGCAGTATATTAAGAGTCTTGTGAAGTGTGAGGAAGGGACCAAAGTTGTTATTCACTGAAAATTGTATTTTCCACTATAGCTCTCAAATCTCATTTTCACTTCAGCATATTCATTGCCGTGATGTATTCAGTTATTGTATCTGATATAAATTTAGGTCTGTTCCTTACACAAAGCTATTGTCTGACTTCAAAAAACATTGTTATTTTAGTATTATTTATATACTATAATAGCAGTGATTAAAATTATGTATGAGCTTTTATATTTTTTATATATTTTCATTTTAATTTTGTTTACATTTTAGTATTTTTTATGTGCTTTTGTCATTCTGTTTTTTAGTATTTATATTTAGCTTTATTTATTTTTTAGTTTTAGTTTTAGTAATTTAAGTACTTTAACTTAAACTTTCCTCATTTAGTTATCAATACATACCTTTTAATTTTTTAAGTTTTTCATCAAATATTTATATTTTATTTCAGTTTATTTAAATTAACGAAAACATTTTTAATAGTTTTAGTGAATATAACACATTAAATTGCTTTTAATTTTCATTGTATGGAAAAGAACACTTTCTTTTTCTTTTTGTGTTCTATGGGGAAGTGGCTCAAGCGGTTCAAAACAACATGAGGTTGAGTAAATGACAATTTACATTTTGGGGCAAACTAACCTTGTGCACAGCAAGATTTCATGAACCATGAATTCTGGGATGCGAATGCGCTCCTCATAGGCAACAATAAACTACTGAGGCATGTTTCTGAATGCATGTTACATTACTCCCCTATTTAAAGTGTAATGTATGACTGTTCCAAACACATCCTGCCCAGTGGGAGCCATATTGTGTCCTCAGGGATGACTGGCTTTCTCTGTCTGTCATCCCCTTTAAATGCATTATTTCCCGTCTGCAGGGTGTGAATTTGTTACATTGTGATGGATGACGTTAAGCAGACAACCATTTCACTCTGTAGTCAATGAGCATTACTGATGATTAGATCTTCATGCACCGATTTATGTAGCGGCATATTATCATTCTGACAAGTGATGACACAACTTCTGATGTCTTCGCTGCAAACCATTTCCATTTAATTCGTGAAAAAAATGCCCAATGGCCAAACGGCGGCTGGCTTTGTGTACTCTAGGCTGTGCCAGGCCATTATCTTTGTTTGATGACCATCAAAGACAAAGAGGCTGGTTCAGATAACAATCTAAGCGCTTCCATACTGTAAAAAAGTAAAGAGCAGTGGAAATATTGATCTAGAGCAAACATAGAGCTAAGCATCAGGGCATTTCCATCAACCAAACCGCACTATTCATTTCGGCATTAGAAAAAGAGTTAGAGAATGACACGACAGAGAAGACAGAATGAACCATTCGGGGTGAAAATAACTTTGTACCGCCATCATAATTCACAACTGAACACATCATGGCTTTGTAGTTGTGCTTGGGTGTTCTGGGTCTTATGAATTCAAGTGACCATATAGAAACACCCTAGCAACATTTGAACTGTAAAATAAGTTATAAGGATAATATCAAAGAAGAACTGCAAATTCGCTTCAGTATATGTGTACTTTCCACATAACTGTACATGATTTGTTTTACTTTATACAGGCAAATAGCTTGTGTGTGGCAGGCTATTGTGTTCCAGCATAAAGTAAATCTTTTCTGTTTTAATCAGGACAACTCTCAGGACAATTTTAGAATGTGATGGATATGTCAATGTTTATGTTTTTATTCTTGGTGGACAAGATCTACTATGCACACTGCTGCAGCAGAGAAAGTCTGGGCTTGATATTGCCAATAGACTTGCTTCAGTGAGCATTTAATATATGCTGCTGCATAAATATTTAGACAGGTGGTGCTGGAGGAGGTGGAGGGTATCAGATTAACTTTTTATATTTAAAAAAATACTGTTTATCACCTGGACAGTGATTTTACTCACTGTTATTTCTGTTAATTGGTTAAACAAATGACACAAATGACTGTAATTGGTCCATTCTGCTTCCGGTAAAGCTAAAAGTAACAGGTAAAATGTGATATCTTTCTGAGTGCTTTTATATGTTGCTTCAGCAGTACACTAGGAAAACAAAGTCATTATTGTTATCATACACAGTGAAGAGTTAAAATAGAATAATGATTATCTTTTCAACAATAAAAAAATGTTTTTTTTTTTGTTTTTTACATTATTTTAAGTTTCATTATTAAAAGTTTCATTCATTAATTAAAAATAAGCAAACATTAACTTTGAAGTTCCTATGTAGAGAGTGCATGCAATGCACAGTCAGTCACATTTTCTACAGTTTTAAAGGTGGGGTAAGCGATTTCTGGAAGCCAATGTTGATATTTGAAATCACCAAAACAAATACGCCCCTACCCCAAACGGGTCTCGTCCCTATTTTGATAGCTCCGCCCCACATATACTGTATGTAGCCTACGCAACCCAGGCAACGATTAGTTCTGTGAAACAAAGCAAAACCAATGTTACACCGTGTCTGCCCCGGACAGGAGCGGCGTGACAAAATACTATAAAAGTCATTATAATCAGTGATGCTGTCTACACTGGATGCTGCGCGGCGTGACAAATCTCTGACAGAAAACTGCTGCCGCGTTCTATTTATGACGTGCTGACACAAATTTCAAATGATTTTCAACGGCCGCTTTATCGCGTCCAGTGTAGGCAGACTTTAGCTGTTGCGGTGTGGCGCGTCCGGTGTAGACACGGAGTTACTCACCTATCGAGAAGAACCAAAGCAACCTCGGTGTCCGATCGCAGGCCTTCTCTAAGTTCTCTCCAGCGCTGGAAAGCTGATCCGATATTTACATGAGTCCTAATTCTTGCCTTATTGTTCCGCAGACGTTTTCCTCTTTTGTTTTTTATCCGCCATCTCTATCTTTCTGTCGCTCGGCTCGGCTGTTCACTGAACGTTCTCTCCTCCTAGGAGAGTAGAGACGCCCCTTACTGCTGATTGGCTACAAGTTTGTTTTGGTACTCGGGCCCGACTCAGTTTTCTAAAGCGTTTTTGAAAAATGTCATGTTTTTTATCATTAATATGGGACTGTAAGCGCTAGAGGTTTTGCAGTATAATAATAATAATTTGTTACATTATATAGCGCTTTTCTAGGCACTCAAAGCGCTTTACATACAAGGGGGGAAATCTCCTCAACCACCACCAAGTATGACACATCAGCACCTTTAATTCCTTTATGGCTTTTATTTTTGTCATCCTCAGACAGTTTATCTGCTCCGCTCAATGTGACCATCAAAGCACTGGAGGGGAACTCGGCAATAGTGACATGGGACATTCTGGAGGGAGACCCAGTCATCGGGTTTGCCATCACCCAGCAGGTATTGAACCAGTTTATGGTCAATTTCAAGTCCTTACATGTGCAAAACATGGCAAAATTACCTTTATAACTCAAGTTTAATTGGCAAGTTTAAGAGGCAATATCATGGAGGAATGCTTGTGTAAGCACGTTGATTATGTGTCGATGTAGACTGGGCTGCTTTCTCTTCGAGGGCACTTGCTGTTGATATTTTAGGTGGCCTTGAGCTTGCTGTAAATGTTTTATGCATGAATGCATTAGTTTGTGTGTGTGTGTAAGCAGATTGGAGGAAAGCAGTCACTGTTGAGACCTCCGTAATAAGGACTGCAGTGACCATCTGCTGGAGTACAAAGCCATTACAGCTTGTCACCAAACTGAGAGAGACAGAGTTTCTGCAGTGTGCATGAATATGTGTGTTGTGTGTGTGTGTTAACTGTTTATCTCCTCATTAATTTCTTATCACAACCACTTATCACAAGTATGGTGGGAATTCACTAAGAATGAATTGAGTCAACAGCACTGTTTATTAGTGCACACTGTAAATCTTATCTGACAAAGACATTATTACAGTCAACATTAAATAGCATGTGAAATAGCAGGGGATCAGGGAGCTCCAGGAGGCCATGGCAGATCAGGAGACTCGGGAAACCATGGTGGTGTACCGACGAAACATGCTACCTATCAGATTGTTTTACCAATAATATATTTGCATTGTTTTAAGGGTAAGTTTAGGGTAAGGGTAGGTGTGGACGGGTAGGTTTAGGGTAGGGGTAGGTATGGACATAAAAAAAAGCCTCAAACCACATGAATAAGATGCTGGTAGCACAATCTGATAGGTAGCATTTTTCGCTATCGATTTGTGCTACCTATCGTTTTAATGGGAGGTAGCACAATCTGAGCGGGTAGCACAAATCGTCAGAACAGCGGATCCACCTCCATGGCCTTGGCCCTTGACCCGGCCACTATGGCCATGGATATATGCCCCCCCCCAAAAAAAAAATCTACTTGGGGAAAACTAGGAATTCTGGGGGGTGCTCTGGAGGAGCGGGCACTGGAGAGCGCTCTGAGCAGGCACTTGAGGGCACTCTGGAGGAGCGGAGCTGGCTGGGACCAGCGGAGACGAAGGAGACTTGGGAGACGATGGAGAGCTGGACGGGACCAGCGGAGATGAGGGAGACTCAGGAGATGATGGAGGGCTGGACAGAACCAGCGGAGACAAAGGAGGATTGGAATTAGGAACTGTGGGCTAGATTTACGGATTGGAGCCTCTTCTGAACTGGTTTTGGGGACTGGAGCCGACACTGGAGCGAGCTCTGGGGCTGGACTCCAAGACATCTCATCATAATCCACCAGAACATCTAGGGGGATATGTGCTGCAGACGGCGGGCTTGACTTCGCCGCGGATGGTGGGCTGGTTCTGGAACAGCGAGTTTAGCGTTGCGTCGTCGAGAGCCGTACACACAGCGAGCCTGCAGAACTCCCGTGCATATAACACGAATGGGAGATCTCTGCGGGCTAGGGCGGAGAACAGATCGGTGACTTCCATGCCATGGGGAGGAGGAAAACAGGCAAATAAAACTTTCAAAAAACGGGGAAAACAAAACGGGGAAAAGGGAGCGCCGCTTACTTCTCTGTTTTGGTCTCGGATTCTGTCACGGGACGTGCATGCAATGACAATGCATTTGGATGAAACACGTAGGATGGGTGGATCTTGTACTAATACTTTCCATACCGATGTTGTGTATTAGTGTGTTTTCATTTCAGTTTTAGTTTTAATTATTCTAGTACATCAGTTCAAACTAAATGAAACTGGGAAATGTTGCTTATTTCAGCTATTGTTTATTTTATTTCAAACAAGGACATGTTTATGGTTGTAGTTGCAGCTATTATAACCCTGCTTTGAAGTGGGAAAAAAATTAACAGTATTATCAAATTACACTGGATATGAACTATTTCTCCTTTCTCTCATTTTTTGATGCATGCACAAACAGAAGAGAGAAAATGAAAGAGAAACAATATCTAAAGATTCATGAGATATTTGGGTTTCATGGGGATGTAATATGCTATTTATTTATTTGAAGTTATTAAAAACATAAAAGTGATTATGTTCTGTAATATATATACATATAAACATATACATATACAGTCAGGTCCATAAATATTGGGACATCGACACAATTCTAACATTTTTGGCTCTATACACCACCACAATGGATTTCAAATGAAACAAACAAGATGTGCTTTAACTGCAGACTGTCAGCTTTAATTCGAGGGTATTTACAATTCAAATCAGGTGAACGGTATAGGAATTACAAAAGTTTGCATATGTGCCTCCCACTTGTTAAGGGACCAAAAGTAATGGGACAGAATAATAATCATAAATCAAACTTTCACTTTTTAATACTTGGTTGCAAATCCTTTGCAGTCAATTACAGCCTGAAGTCTGGAACGCATATACATCACCAGACGCTGGGTTTCATCCCTGGTGATGCTCTGCCAGGCCTCTACTGCAACCGTCTTCAGTTCCTGCTTGTTCTTGGGGCACTTTCCCTTCAGTTTTGTCTTCAGCAAGTGAAATGCATGCTCAATCGGATGCAGGTCAGGTGATTGACTTGGCCATTGCATAACAGTCCACTTCTTTCCCTTCAAAAACTCTTTGGTTGCTTTTGCAGTATGCTTTGGGTCATTGTCCATCTGCACTGTGAAGCGCCGTCCAATGAGTTCTGAAGCATTTGGCTGAATATGAGCAGATAATATTGCCCGAAACGCTTCAGAATTCATCCTGCTGCTTTTGTCAGCAGTCACATCATCAATAAATACAAGAGAACCAGTTCCACTGGCAGCCATACATGCCCACGCCATGACACTACCACCACCATGCTTCACTGATGAGGTGGTATGCTTAGGATCATGAGCAGTTTCTTGCCTTCTCCATACTCTTCTCTTCCCATCACTCTGGTACAAGTTGATCTTGGTCTCATCTGTCCATAGGATGTTGTTCCAGAACTGTGAAGGCAAGGAACTGCTCATGATCCTAAGCATACCACCTCATCAGTGAAGCATGGTGGTGGTAGCGTTCCAGACTTCAGGCTGTAATTGACTGCAAAGGATTTGCAACCATGTATTAAAAAGTGAAAGTTTGATTTATGATTATTATTCTGTCCCATTACTTTTGGTCCCTTAACAAGTGGGAGGCACATATGCAAACTGTTGTAATTCCTACACCGTTCACCTGATTTGGATGTAAATACCCTCAAATTAAAGCTGACAGTCTGCAGTTAAAGCACATAGTCTGCAGTTAAAGCACATCTTGTTCGTTTCATTTGAAATCCATTGTGGTGGTGTATAGAGCCAAAAATGTTAGAATTGTGTCGATGTCCCAATATTTATGGACCTGACTGTATATATATATACATATACATATACATATACATATATATATATATATATATATATGCATACATACCAGTAGTTAATTTGCTGTAGTGGCCAAATTAAATATTAAATAAAATATTAATTTCTATTATTACCCTTTTTATTTATTTTTTGGTATCAACAATTTTTATTTTTTTATTTTTCACACACAACACAACATAATATCCAAAATACAACAAAACAAAACAACAGACACATACTCAACATCTCAAGGTCCAATCAAAAGAGAGGGGGAGAGGGAAGGACAACAAGAACACAAAAGTCACTCCTTTATACAATCACGTATGTCCAACAAAAAACACTGCCAAGCTTCAATGGTCGAAGGCCTGGCCCCACCAACTCGCGCCGTTGTACATTCACATGACACTATTTGCAGGAGGCTACGGATCCAATATTTTTTTCTACACGTGTGGTGTAAACCAGTTCTGGATTATTGTCTTCTTCACAGCTGTAAAACCAGCAAACAACATTCTCTTTTGCATTGAACTAATACAGAGACCAGAATCATCATTAAGAAGACACAAACTTGGGTTAACAGACCAATCAATTCGCAGTAATGATGACAAAACCAGGTTTACATGTGTCCATAGACTGATGACGAAAGGACATTCTCAAAACATATGCAGAAAAGTGCCTGATGATGTAGTGTTACATATATGGCAGTTCAAATTTGACTGCAGTTTCATTTTAAATCTTTTGTAAGGAGTTATGTATGCTCTATGAATGACTTTTAGATGTTAAGCTGAGATTAGACCTCTCTCCCAGTCGACAGATAAATTAAGGTCAGATAATTCCCTATTCCAAATAGTTTTAATAGAAAGAGGTTTTGTAATACAATCAATCATTTTATTATATATTAAGGAAACAGATGGCCGACCAGCAGATGGTGCAATCCAGTCCCGCATAGGATGAGAGGAAATGGAAGACCAAGGAACGCCATACGCTTTGAGAGCAGAACAATTAAAGAAAAACAAAATATGCAGATGCTGGTAGACAAAATTTGGCTCTTAATGTCTGAAACGAACAGAGGCCCTGGTTATCATATATATCACCGCACGTGTTTACACCCAAAGAAGACCAAGAGTGTTGGACAGATGGACGATTTCCGCATACAAAATTAAAATTGTGCCATAAAGGTGTACTGTTACAGAATTTGAAGGGTTCACCTATCCAACGTTCAACCGTTTTCCAAATTTTAATAGAGTTAGCCACAACCGGACCAAATTTATAATTATCCCCTTTTTTTCCTGTGCCAGTAAATAAAATATCTTGAAGTCTATTTGGTTTAACCTTGTCAGCTTCAATCACCCTCCATGAAACTGTAGATTGAGGATCAACCCAATTATGAAGAGCCTTAAGCTGGAACGACCAATAATATAATTCAAAATTTGGTACAGCCAGTCCTCCTGCGCTATTAGGATGTTGTAATGTGGTAAGTTTAATTCTGGGACATTTATCATTCCAGATAAACTTATTATGGAGTTGATCTCCTTAAAGTAAACTGGAGGGGGAGAAAGTGGTAGCATAGAGAAAAAAAAATTAAATCGAGGTAACAAATTCATCTTAACAGTGGAGATTCTTCCTTGGAGAGAGACATTAAGATTCTTCCATCTTTGAATGTCATTTTTGACCTTAAGTAAAATGTTATTAAAATTGTCTCTGGCAATCTTATGAATGTTTTTATATATGGTAATGCCCAAATAGATGAAAGATTCCTTAATAGGGATAAATGAGGGAATAGAAAAATTAACATTAACATTGTTAATTGGCATTAAAGCAGATTTGCTCCAATTTATTTTATATTCTGATAGGCTACTAAAATTAATCAAATTCCTTAATTATACTAGAGACTGAAACATCAAAGTGGTCTAAATATAAAATAATATCATCAGCGTATAATGAAATACTATGATTATGGTCATGAATCTTAATCGATACTTCAGATTTCCCGATGGCTTATGTTAAGGGTTCAAGAGATAGACAAAACAATAAGGGGGTAAGTGGACACCCCTGCCTCTTTCCCCGCTGTAAAGGGAATGAGGGGGAAATAATATTACCAGTTATGACTGATGCTGCAGGTGAGTGGTATAATGTCTTAATCGTAGAAACAAAGTGTTCACCGAAGCCGAAACATTGCAGAACTACCCACATATAATTCCACTCTAGCCTGTCAAAGGCTTTTTCTGCATCAAGTGAAAAGACCGCACAAGGGGTTGGGTGGGAGTCCGCAAAATATGAAGGAGTCGACGCATATTGTCAGATGCATTGCGCCCCTTGATGAAACCAGTTTGGTCCTCCTTGATCAGACTGTGAATTACCTTCTCCATACGAGAAGCAAAAACTTTAGCATAGATTTTTAGATCACATGGGATAAGCGAAATCGGTCTGTAGCTGGAACAATCTAATAGATCTTTCCCTTTTTTTAAGAAGTAATGAAATCAGTGATGTTTTTTTGATCTCTATGAAATACCCCAGGGGGGAGACCATCTAGACCCGGCGATTTGCCCTTTTGAAGGCTTTTTAGAGAGACGTGAAGTTCCTACAAACTTAATGGGGCCTCCAAAGATTCTTTATCCATCTGTGAGATCCGAGGCTGTTCCAATTTATCTTAATATTGCTTACAAATTGGTTCATCAAAATCTGTTTCGGCTTTATACAGATTTGTGTAAAAATCTTTAAATATGTCATTAATTGCCACAGGGTTCATGGTGACCTGATCATCCGATGATTTGATTGCGCTAATATATGCCTTAGACTCGCATTCTTTCAACCTAAGGGCCAATAAGTGACTAGGTCTCTCTGATTCAAAATAATATTTTTGTCTAGTCCTATGTAAAATAGATTCTGCCTTTGAGTGTGAAAGTAAATCATATTCTTCTTTTAAAGAGGACAGCTGTGTAGCCTGTTGCTCAGTAAAATGTTGTTTTTGTAGGTTTTGTAATGATTGGATTTTATTTTCTAATTGTGTAAACTGGTGAGTTTTCGCTTTGGCAAGAGTAGAAGAGAAAGATATACAGAAACCTCGTATAGCACACTTAGTCGTTTCCCACAGTATTTGAGGATCCACATCAGAGGGCATATTAATTTCAAGAAATTCCTTAGAAGTAATGAAAGTCTGATTACTTAATAATGATGAATGTTTACTTAATAATGAATGTTAAAGCGCAATCTAGGGGACTTGGCTTTAACATCGGAAAGAGGAACACTGCACAACACAGCAGAATGATCAGATAATAAAATTGGTAATATAGAGATGGAGGAATTAGATGAAATTAAAGATGGGCTGAGAAATATGTAGTCTATCCTAGAGAAAGTCTTGTGTCTATTAGAAAAAAAGTGAAGTCCTTAGCTTTAGTATTCTGAATTCTCCATAGATCGATTAAGTTGAGCTCAGTGATAAATTTATTCAATAATTTAGAGGATGGATTGGCTGTTGTATCAGATTGAGATTTATCTAAAGCAGGATTTATGACAGCATTAAAATCACCACCCACCACTAGAGGGCAATCAATCTCCTCAAGTAAAGTTTTGGAAATCTGTGTAAGGAATGCACTGTCTGTCTCATTCGGACCATAAATAGAGACCAATTCTAACCTATTATTATATATTTTGCATCGGATAAAAACAAATCTACCCTTCTCATCACTACCAAGGTGTTCAATCGTTAAATTTAACTTCCGGTTAACAAGGATAAGCACCCCCTTAGTTTTATTTTGAGCGCAGAAAAAGCTATTAATTTGTAATACTTATTCTGGAAACGTGCCACGTCAGATTGTTTTAAATGTGTCTCTTGAATTAGGGCACAGGAAATAGATTTACGGTGTAAATATTCTAACACACTGGTTCGTTTAACAGCAGAATTTAAACCATTCACATTCAGTGATAAAATATTTAGAGTATGCATTGAATATTCATAATCCCAAGATTGTACTCAATAAATGAAAAAAAAAAAACAGAAGCACTTCCATTCTGTATATAACACGTAAACACTGATGTGCATTTTAGATACCAAACCTCCTAGATGAAAAATCCCTTTAGAAATAAGGTAAAATAAATAAAAGTATAAATGTCTGCTGTAAAAAACAAAAACAACAAAAATATGAACAACCGACAACCATAAACAAGAAACAACTCAGACCACACATTACCGAGAACATAGGTCTGACTGAGCAACAAAAAACAGTGATAGGTCGTGACCGATCCACTCCAACGCAAGACATGTCTCCCGAAAGGCTCACACAGCCAAAAAAAATATATATATTAATTAAACCTACTCTCCATTAGTCCCCTCCAAAAAAGAAAAAAGGAGTACCAGTCTTACCAGCAAAGAGATCGTTGTACCGGATAAATAATGACAATATCCCAGCAGGAGAGAGGAGAGAAGAAAACGCAAAAAATAGGTTTAGCAAGCGTCCACGTTCATCCTGGCATCATCCCCTCCTGGGCAGCTAGGACCAAGTCCATCCCGGCCGTCACGCCCCTCCCGTCAAGCTGGAGAAACAGCGGCCGCTTCTCCCCCCCCCGCAGAGCTGCGGCATACAACTTCTGCTGAGACATGGAGCTGATAAAATCCTCCGCTTTCTGAGGGGAATCGTAGCTTCTCTGTTCCCCTTTGTGCCGTAGCTTAATTACCGCCGGATAGATGAGGAAGGGCTGGAGACCAAGCGCTGTCATCTTCTTCAAAACCAGACAAAATGCCTTTCTCCTGATCGCTGTAGCCAGACTAAAGTTGGGAAAAAATAGCAGTGTGACATTGCTCTGCGAGCATTTCACCTGATAGGCCTGCTGAGCACCCTTCAGGATATCTGATCTGTCATGCCATCTCAGCACACGGAAGATGAGAGTGCGCGGCCGATCGGAGCCCCTCCCTCCGTCATACACGCGATGCGCCCGATCAATCTCAATGTCACGGCCCCTCAAGGAAGGAATCCACTTGGAAAGATTAGGTCTGAGGAAACCAGCTGCGTCTGAACCCTCCATCCCTTCTGGGAGCCCCACCAGTCTAACGTTGTTCCTCCTGCACCTGTCCTCCATATCTGTCATCTTCTCGGTGAGTCGCTCCAGCTGATCCTTTAAGTCCGTGACCGTCCTCTTATCTTCACGCGCCGCTGCCTGAACATAATCAACGTGGTCACGTGTCTGCTTCGTCTCGGTAGCTATGGCCTCAAACTCCTCTCTTAGCTCCTTAACAGACTTGTTGGTCACTTGTATGTCCTCACGCAGTTCGCGCAATGCTGGAATCAGCATAGAGTCCATCGCATCTCTTACTGCCGAATTCACAACCGAATTCAAAGTGCTTTGTTGTTCTTTAAATGCTAGTTCAATGCGGTTAGCAATACCCTCGTCAAGGTCTTCCCTGGAGATGGCTGAATCTCTGAATTTTTCTTCATTGGCGATTGCTCAATCTCTCTTTTCCAATCCCCTTTGGTCTGCATTAGCACTCATGATGGGTCAAATGCAGAGTGGTTTAAATTTTACTGTCAGGATCGTAAAATATGTGGCAAAGTGAGCGGAGCAAAAGACTAAGCCTGCATCGCCGTCGAGGGGTCACATGATGTCTAATTACCCTTTTTATCTTTCCAAAAAATAAATAAAAATAAATAAATGGATAAAAATGAATTATTGGATATGGAAAGGGAGAGAAAAAAGAACAGGAAAAAGAAGAGTGACATCAACCAAAGAGGAAAGTTGTTGCATATTACATACTGATTATTACAAATATAACATGCACTGATGAATTGTTTACAATTAGAACAGGAACATTAAAAAGGATGGATTTTGATTTCATGTTGTGTCATCAACCACATCTCTTCTTAGATTATTTGCGCTCTCAATCTCAGATTTTTATTAATTTTGATGTTCATAGAAAAAGGACGTACGTATGCTGCGATTCATCCAGGAAGTGAACACCACCACTCGTTCATGTGCATTATGGGACTTGGAGGAAGACACAGAGTACATTGTCCATGTGCAGTCCATTAGCATGAGCGGCACAAGCCCCCTTAGTGAACCGGTTTTGTTCCGCACTCCCAAAGAGTCAGAGAAACTGGCCTCCAAAAGTCCAGGTAAGCCAGCACTAACAAACAACTACCATTTGAAGCAATTCAGAGTACCATTTTGGAAATGGAAACAATCCATATCCTGCAATTGCAACTTTATTTAGCATATACAATGTAATTTCTTGCAATTTCGACATTATACACTCTTAAAAATAAAGGTGCTTCACGATGCCATAAAATAACCTTTATTGTCTAAATGGTTCAATAAAGAACCTTTAACATCTGAAGAACCTTTAGGTTTCACAAAAGGTTATTTGTGGCAAAAGAAGGTTCTTCAGATTATAAAAAGGTAAGAAAGAGATGGTTCTTTAAAGAACCTTCGACTGATTGGTTCTTTGTGGAACCAAAAATAGTTCTTCTATAGCATTGTTGTGAAGAACTTTTTAAGCACCTTTATTTTTAAGAGTGTATCTTGCAGCTGTGAAAAGAGGGGCTAGCAGGACCATAATAAAATACAATGCTGATAAAACACATTCATGGTGCAAGATTTGTACAGTTTAAAAAACTAGATTAATTTGAAAGATGACTAACAGTCAAATCACTTCCGTAGAGGGAAAAAAAAACAGCGGGGAGGTGGTTATACAACCATTCTAAAAATGGTGTTGTGTCATAATTCAGGGCATAAAGTGTTCACTTTTGTGTGTTTTCCCATTAATTTTTCTGTTACTAGGAGCTTGTCTTATCTAGATCAACACAATACAGTCAATTTTCCTGTTGTATAATCCATTTCAGTGAACTACTTACTTGGACAAACATCTTCAGGGGAGGTTTATGTTCTAGAAACACTTGCCATTTTGTGGGTGAGCGTCAGTCTTTGGTACTGGACCGTGCTGATGACATTTGGTGTCAAACACTCAGCCGTGCAGGTTAGAGTCAGGCAGGATCCGCACAGGAGGTTTCACGGAGGTGTAACCTCAGACATCAGTGAAATGTCAAGTGATGATTCCTCTTCATCCCTCACATCCATGCTTTTGAAGAACAGTGAACCAATTTTTAAAAAAATAAGTTATAAATTTAGTGCACATCTCATTTGCTTTCATTAAATTATGTATACTACTATTCCAATGTTTAGGGTCAGTAAGATCTCTTATTTTCACTAAGGCTTCATTTATTTGTTCAGAAAATATAGCAAAAACTACATTAACTGTTTTCTATTTGAAAATATTGTAAAATGTAATTTATTCTTGTGATGTCAAGCTGATTTTCAGCATCATTACTCCAGTCTTCAGTGTCACATGATCCTTCAGAAATCATTCTAATATGCTGATTTGCTGCTTAAATATTTCTTATCATTCATTTTAAAAACCGTTTTGCTGCTTCATATTTTTGTAGAAACCATAATGCTTTTTTTTTTTTTCAGGATAATTTAATGTGAAAAATTTTGTAACATTATAAATGTCTTTACTGCCACTTGATCTTGATCAGTTGAATGCATCCTCAGTGAATAAAAGTATGAATTTCTTAAAAACAATATATATACATCACTGACCCAAACTTTTGAATGGTAGTTTATAATACAACATATTTGCTATGTTCTCTAGATATTAATTTTGGTATTTTTTTAATGAAAAACAAAATAAATAAGTGAATGAAATGGTATATATACAGTATCTCACAGAAGTGAGTACACCCCTCACATTTTTGTAAATATTTTATTATATCTTTTCATGTGACAACACTGAAGAAATGACACTTTGCTACAATGTAATGTAGTGAGTGTACAGCTTGTATAACAGTGTAAATTTGCTGCCCCCTCAAAATAACAACACAGCCATTAATGTCTAAACCGCTGGCCACAAAAGTGAGTACACCCCTAAGTGAAAATGTCCAAATTGGGCCCAAAGTGTCAATATTTTGTGTGGCCACCATTATTTTCCAGCACTGCCTTAACCCTCTTGGGCATGGAGTTCACCAGAGCTTCACAGGTTGCCACTGGAGTCACTGGAGGATGTAAGAGACCTCCTCCACCTTCCGTTTGAGGATGCCCCACAGATGCTCAATAGGGTTTAGGTCTGGGACATGCTTGGCCAGTCCATCACCTTTACCCTCAGCTTCTTTAGCAAGGCAGTGGTCATCTTGGAGGTGTGTTTGGGGTCGTTATCATGTTGGAATACTGCCCTGCGGCCCAGTCTCCGAAGGGAGGGGATCATGCTCTGCTTCAGTATGTCACAGTACATGTTGGCATTCATGATTCCGTCAATGAACTGTTTTCGCCCCAGTGGCGGCAGCACTCATGCAGCCCCAGACCATGATACTCCCACCACCATGCTTGACTGTTGGCAAGACACTTGTCTTTGTACTCCTCACCTGGTTGCCGCCACATACGCTTGGCACCATCTGAACCAAATAAGTTTATCTTGGTCTCATCAGACCACAGGACATGGTTCCAGTAATCCATGTCCTTAGTCTGCTTGTCTTCAGCAAACTGTTTGCGGGCTTTCTTGTGCATCATCTTTAGAAGAGGCTTCCTTCTGGGACGACAGCCATGCAGACCAATTTGATGCAGTGTGTGGCGTATGGTCTGAGCACTGACAGGCTGACCCCACACCCCTTCAACCTCTGCAGCAATGCTGGCAGAACTCATACGTCTATTTCCCAAACACAACCTCTGGATATGACGCTGAGCATGTGCACTCAACTTCTTTGGTTGACCATGGCGAGGCCTGTTCTGAGAGGAACCTGTCCTGTTAAACCGCTGTATGGTCTTGGCCACTGTGCTGCAGCTCAGTTTCAGGGTCTTGGCAATCTTCTTATAGCCTTTTTTTTAGATCCTCAGAAGGGCTTTTCGCACTTGAAATTGTTAACCCTGGGTCATCCTAAACCCCGGATAAAGGAATCCTGGGTTATCTGTAATCAAGTTTCACACTGCTCATACTATACCTGGGATTAACTGTTAACCCTGGGTTTTCATTAACAGACGTTTCACACTGTACATTCCCAAACCCCGGGTTAAAGTTCTTATTTGCATATTTGCGGTGTCACTGTCACTGATTGGAGGAACAGCAGGCAACCTGTTAACACAGCTTCTCCCGCGTCTTGCCAGTTATTAAAAACAACGTCGCCTCTTTTGTCTTTAGATCAGCGAAGATTGAGGAACAGCTGATCATAGCAGTACAGGCAGGGATAGCCATTTTAAGTAAATTTAGGAGCAGAGCTACTGCAAGCGATTTAGTGCTGGAAATCATTTATCCTTTGCTGAAACTTCTGCGTCTTCATGAAGAGTGCAGGTCATGGTTGCTTAGCAACGGCAGATGCCATGGGAGCACAAGCTACAGAGCGCTTTGGAAAGAAGGATTAAAACGATGCGCTTAGCATTTTAAACGCATTTTAGGCGCGACATCATGTGAACGGCCTCATGAGACGCATAAAGCCAAGAAAACAAAGACAAGTACAAAAGAAAGAAAACAAGGAGCAAAGTATGTGAATATTTCTTTGAATTTCTTTTAAGTGTGGAGAGACTAACGTTAGTGTTTACTTGTACAGTAGCGTAAGATTAAAACCGTCTCCTATTCACTCCAGTTCACACGCTTTCCGTCTTTTGATATTTCTTCTCACCGGCTGCAGTTTACACGACGCGCGTTTCGCTGCTCATTTCTGATTGGCTGTCTGTTGCCAGGCGTCCAGCAGCAACAAGCAAACACCGCTCAGTTTCACACTGAACAAACTTAGCACCGCAATGCGGGGTTAACACCACAAATGCGGTGCTAACCCTGCTCCGGAGCAGGGTTTCATAACCCCGGGTAAAATGCGGTGCTAACACCGCTTTCAAATTACAGGTGTGAAACGTGTCTTTACCTGGGGTTAAAAGAGACTCTCAATTGGCTTCAGAAAAAGAGAATAAAGCTGCTAGAATGGCCCAGCCAATCACCTGACCTGAGTCCAATAGAAAATAAGAACTAAAGATCAGAGTTCATAGAAGAGGCCCACAGAACCTTCAAGATTTGAAGACTCTGTGGAAGAATGGGCCAAAATCACACCTGAGCAATGCATGCGAGTTTCTCCATACAGGAGGCGTCTTGAAGCTGTCATAACCAACAAAGGCTTTTGTACAAAATATTAAAAACATTTTTTTACTCTGTCATTCCATTTTATTACACAACTTAATTTCTGAAATTATTTGTTTTGTTTTCTTTGTATGTACAGATTACATGGGTTATTACCGACATCTGGTGAAAATTTCATGTCAACAGCCCTTTTAGAATTATGTTTACTGAGAAAAATGGTGACGTGTTCAATACTTATTTTACCCGCTGTACATATATATATATATATATATATATATATATATATATATATATATATATATACACACACACACACACATGTATATATAAGGGGTGGCACGGTACACAGACGTCACGGTTCGGTACGTACCTCGGTTCGGGGGTCACGGTTCGATACGATTTCGGTACAACATAAAAAAAAAGAAATCTATTATGCTCTGTTTCTTTTCATTTATTTAGAACAGACAGTAGTGCAAATAAAAAAAAAACATGCATATTATTACATGTTAAACTGTATATATAAAATCTGTTTTGTTTTCATTGTGAGTGTACACAAATAAAAGCAGACCTTTGATTATTAATAAGACAGACAGTGATTATTAATAAGACAATAAGTGTTTAAAGTTGATTCTGCTCGTATAAGGAAACCGTTGAAGTGAGTTGAAGTGATCACACGCACACACACAAAATACACATCAGTTCCAGCATTGCTAACTTGACAGCCAGTTGGTACTTTATCAAAATAAAATACAGCGAGCCAAACATCAGCGCGCCCACCTCTGTGTCACCGCTGGCATTCACTGTTCTTCTGCTGGCGGTTATCAAACAGCGTTGCATTGCTGCGGGCGCCCCCTTCTGGATTGGGGTGAATTGCCTGTATTTCTCGTAAAGCCTCATGCACCGAACCGAGATGCATGTACCGTGAAGGTTCGGTACGAATACATGTACCCCTATATATATATATATATATATATATATATATATTGTGTATATATATATTATATATATTGTGTGTATATATATATATATATATATATATATATATATATATATATATATATATATATATATATATATATATATATACATATATACACACACACATATACACATACATACATATACACACACACACACACACACACATATATATATATACACATATATACATATATATATATATATACATACATATATATATATATATATATATATATATATATATTCTGAACTATTTCTAAGTCAGAAGTTCTTGTTTACATTATTTTACCAATATAAAGAAATAAAAATGTGAAATTAATAAAAAAGAATCAAATAGTTACAATATAATGTCTTTTTCACATTGTAATAGAAGTATTTTTGCAAGTTTTCAAACACACTGTACATTAACAAATTGACAACTTGACCAAATTACAAACTGACCTGTAGATTTATCAAATTATTGTAATTAAAGCACACTCTTCATTAAGGTATAAAGCTCTCTTTTTCAGGATCTATCTAAAATCTGTTAACTCTGCACTAATGCCATTTGTGATGGATCGGGGTAGAAATGTGCTTAAGCGCAGCAGAGAGTGGTTTACGGATGGCTAACTCTTAGCTGATGCATGTGTCAGTTAGATAGCAGGAGCGTTTACAAAAAAAAACAGTTTAATCATCAGGCATTAGTGCTCACGTTACACTAATTAATCAAGCGAGCACCATTACATTTCACTAAATACCAGAGCGGCTAATAAACACAGACAGTTAATCTTTCTCTCTGCGGGCCTCCCCTCTCCATCGCTTCAGGGAGGCTTCATGTTGTTTTTCTTACTGGACTCATAACATGTATTGATGTCGATGGTGAGCTGAAAAATGCCCCAACTTTTCCCCTGCACTCAAACGCATGAGACATCCAATAACATTTCAGTTTCACCTGAAGGGTATCGACGTTTTCTTCAGAGAAAGAAGAGGCGCACAAAGAGATGAGTGTAACTTCTCCCAGTCATTACGAAACATGTGTTTCTGCTCAGATAAGCAGAACACCCAAGAACTTCACTTTTCCCTCTGCGGTTAATCAGTGAACACAGACCAGAGCGCTGAATAGTTTCTTTTAACTAACAAGGCCTTAATTACTAGATGCTTTCAATCTCCAGAAAAGAAAGTGACCCCTGAGGTCTCGTCCCAGCGAGAGGAGAGCTCAACCCTGAAGTGATCCTCTAGCATGGCTTCTGATGAGCTTCCACTTTGGTTTGGCTGGAAGCAGCCAGTTTGATGAAAATGATGACGGTTTGGTCATATCTGAGCCAGAGAAGAATGTTTGCTTTAGGCTTTATATCCTCTTGAGGCTAATTAAAGAATTAATTAGATGTTCGAAGATGGTCTTAATTCTTTGAATAATTATTTTGTGGTTTGCATGTTGTCACGATGCCTGACCTTTGATAACTACAGAGCTGTGCATGTTTTTGTCTTTGAAAACATGCAAATTAACTGTGGTTGTTTGAATTCACACAGATGAAGTGACCATGGAGGAGTTTGGCCAGGCCGCCCAGCTCAGGGCTGGAGAGATCATTATCATCGTGGTGGTTCTCATCATGTGGGCAGGTAAGAACGTGAGCAGTTTGTTGGTGAGAATCATCTTACTGTTGCAAATTTGGCTACATTCACACAAATGTATTTCCACATTTCAAAGTAACCTAGATTAAATTTGAAAATGTCTGATTGAGTGAGATTTCTTCTGTTCACACTTGGATCAAAAGATGTGTCACATGAAGAAAAAGAATATGAAGGTCATAGAAGCAATGCTGTAGAAAACAACATTTCTAAATCACAAAAAGTGTATAGCTTTTAAAAGATTTATAATGAAGTTCATTTTTAAAGTTTCATTCATTTATAAATTAATATATTTAAATTATGTACATATATAATTAAAATATATTAATATAAAAATCAATATATAAAAATATATTAAATAATTACTAATAATGAAAATTAAACTGAAAATTCTGTCATTAATTACTCACCCTCATGTCATTCCAAACCCGTAAGACCTTCGTTCATCTTCATAACACAAATTAAGATGTTTTTGATGAAATCGGAGAGCTATCAGACCCTCCATAGACAGCAACACAACTGAAGTGTTCCCAGATCCAGAAACGTAGTAAATACATCGGTAAAACAGTCCATGTGACATCAGTTGCTGTCTATGGAGGGTCTGATAGCTCTCCGATTTAATCAAAAACATCTTAATTTGTGTTCTGAAGATGAACGAAGGTCTTACGGGTTTGGAACGACATGAGGGTGAGTAATTAATGACAGAATTTTCATTTTGGGTGAGCTATCCCTTTAATATGAAAAACATGTGAAGGTCTAAGAATCCATACTATATAATACATTCAGAAAACTTCTTGTAAAACTTTTGCAACTTCTTTACAATTTTAGAATAAAGTTGATTCATTTTTGAATATATTTGATATACTGTATAAAAGGATTTTTGTTTTTTAGGATAAAATACTATTTCAGTTTTTCTACTTCATAATTTCACATTTAATTAATTGCATTACTTGCCATTTCTTTGCCATTGTTGCAGTGTCTGTGAAATTTACTAGCAATATCTGAATGAAAAATACATTTCAAATCTAATTTCATTCATTCACATTCTGTAAGTTTTATGACATTTCTAACTCTTTGTATGTACAAATGCAAATGACGGTACACAGGGATTTGATAAAAATGTCATCAAGTTTTACTTATTTAGTTTTCAAGCTCTGTAGTCTGTGGTCATAGACCCTTCCTTTCTTGTAAAGCAGAGAAATGACGAGAGAGTTTCTAATGTTATAATTGGATCTTAGAGGCCTTCCTTATGTTTTTATAATCTACATCAAGCCTTTGAGAAGTCTAGAGAATAAATCATCAAACAGGACAGTACTAGCACAACATAACTCGGGGCCGCAGCACAGATCATCCTGTTCTAGTCCGGCTATAATTGGTATGTTATTATTTGGGGCAGAATCATGGTGCAATCCATCAATAAAAAAAAATTCCACAACGTCCCATCCATCACTACCATCCTGTCTTCAACTCTCTGAATCGTTGCGCTCTCTCTCACTTCCTCATGCTTGTTTGTGCACAGGTGTGATAGCTCTGTTCTGCCGCCAGTATGACATCATCAAAGACAACGAGCCCAACAATAACAAGGACAAAGCCAAGAACTCGTCAGAGTGCAGTACCCCAGAGCACCCTACGGGGGGACTACTGCGCAGCAATGTCTAATTACGCTTTCCCCTCTCGGCAATAATAGGCTTTAGCCTCAGGACAGGTATGTTCACTTGTTTGTGTGCTTGCTTGATAGAATTAAAATACAAAAATATCACATGAAGTTTGATCTTTTGTTGCTTGGTAGTTTTTAAGAAATGTTTTATTGTTTGCTTTTCTTATACAAACCATTTTACTCACAATTGATATGATGTTATGGTTACAAACTTGGGAAATGTTCATTAAATTAATTACAGTACTTGCAGGGCAGCACTGTATTGATGTTCCTCATTGTAGTTAAGGTTTTTTCTAAACCGTTAAACCGAAGTATTAAACTTCTGAAAGCCTGGACTGTCCAGACTCTATTTATCTAATGTCTTTGTTTGTTTTTTTGTAAACTTTATACAGTACCTTTCGTATTTAATAATTAAAATAATAATATTTAGATTTTTAATGTACAATAAGATTAAAAAATGGTGTCAGTAAGATTTAAAAAAATAATTATAATAATACATTTATTAAGCAAGGATGCATTAGACAAATCAAACGTGACAGTAAAGACATTCAAAATGTTACAAAATTATAGTTGTTTGTTTGGAAACTTTCTTTTTATCAAAGAATCCAGAAAAAAAATGTATCACGATTTCCACAAAATATGAAGCAGCACAACTGTTTTCAACATTGATAATAAGAAATGTTTCTTGAGCAGCAAATCATCATATTAGAATGATTTCTGAAGGATCATGTGACACTGAAGACAGGATCAATTAAATAAAGTAATAAAATTCAGCTTTGCATCAAAGTATTTAATATAAAAATATTAAATATATTAAAATATATTGTGAATTGTAATATTTCTGAATAGTACTGTATTCACTGTTAATCATTTTAAAGTACTTGATCAAATCAATGCAGCCTTGGTGAGCATAAGAGACTTTTGTAAAAAAAAATAATAAAAAAAAATACTGACCCTAAACTTTTTTTTGAACTTTTTTAAACTTTTGGTAGTTAATTCATGTTTTACATATTTTGAAGTTATATTATATTATAATTATCATATTTTATGATTCTTTTAAAATATGTTTTGGATTAAAGTTTGAAAAATGAACAATGAATTGTGATTTTTAGATGGGTTTGTCTTCCTGGCATAATTATATGATACTCTAATAAGCATAAATGAGCATATCACAAAAAGGATATCACTAAATTAATTATAAGTATGTTTACAATTGACATTCTCTCAATTTGTCCACCATGTTGGATTTATTGGACTGCTCATCGCAATGCATTCTTGTACACAGGATTCATGCGATGCTAATATAATTACGCTGCCTACCTTTTAGAACAGGTTTTGTGTCAATGGCAGACCCATGATGCCTTAAATTGCTGCCTAGGCAGTTCACTGTTTTGGAATATAGTGTGCCTATTGATTCCTGTGTGCAGCCGACTGACAATAAGAAGCACATTTAGTGTCCTAAGCTCACCTAAAATTTGAACACTGTTCTTTTACTGCCTTGCAAGCAATAGTTATATTGAATCCTCTCTTTGAGGAAATAGTGTCTAACTCCCATTTTTTTGTCTTTCCCAAAGTGCTCTGAGACTAAACAAGTAAGCCATCAAATCACAAAGTTGTGAAGGCCACCTCTCATCCTCAATCAAACGTCCTTTTAGTATTCCCATAGACCAACATGAACTCTTTGGTGCTTGTCTGTTTGGCACACTGACACAAACTTGAGGATGAAATGGACAAGATGGTTCCAGAACTGGAAGCTTGAGCCGTTTGAAGAGAGTTGTTGAGTTTCGATCCACGGCTGCCTTAGCTGAAGGACTCAAACTCTATTGCTGTGAGCTGGAAAACCAGAGACGCCGCACCACCAGGAGTGTCTTCAGCTCCTGTGTAGACTCACAGAGATGAGGAGAAACCTGCCACCTCACATAAACCAAGAAGGTTTGTTGTGAAAAAGAAGCAAGAGCGTTTTTTCCGAGCTCACCGTCATTATCAGCTCCGAACCAGGATCAGGTCTCTGACAGGGATGACATTACGATACTTCACTATCTCTCCATACTCGTCGCTATCTTGTGTATTCGGTTCCTTCTTTCTCACTTGTAGTTTCGATTTCTTTAGTCCATTATCCTCCCTCCAGCAGCCAATCATGGACAGTCTGGCTAATTTGATGTGGATTAATTGGTGCGGTGGGATCTTTCTTCTCAGCACTCTCGCTCTCAGGGCATTCAGGAAAACATCCACAGGAAAAACGATGGACCACATCGGCCGTGTTGCATTCACCCACATGTGGCCCAATCACAGCGAACTGCACATCAGCCATTGACGATGAAGAGCTCCATATTCTAATAGTGATAGAAAACGTATTTAACCGCGTGTGTGTCTCAAGTAAATCAACAGCTTGCTGTCTCTAATGAGCACATTACTGTACAGTGATGGTTATTTTGGTCCTCATATTACATTCATTAGCATATTGGTCACGAGTATGGCTATTTACCGCTTTTATGTGCCACTATGATATAGAGTTGGGTGCCTTTTTTCTACAGGCTTTTCTTTTAGATTTCTTTCCCTTTAAACAATTCAGTCTTAAAGTCGACATGAAAACAAAGCGGACCCTATTTACTTTCATACTACACATTCCAAGTCTTATTGGGAGTGATTCTTCTTCCAGAGTTAAAAATAAGCTTCTTTGCAATCCATTAAATTCTTGATTGATAATCCCATCCTTTTTTTTCCCTTACTGGTTCAATTTCATTTTTAAAAGTAGGGTATGTGATTTCAGAGAGGCTTGCAATGGCATGTTAGCTTTGACAGCATAAGATCCCACCCTCCCTGCAAATCACTCTCCAAAGCCACACCTCCTTCAAAATACATGAACACAGACCAGAGGCTTACCAGTGACACGATGAGGGATGAATGCAATGCTGTCAGATTAGCTCATGTCTCACTCAACGCCAAGAAAACATTACAGTACAAAGCACATCATATTACTATAATGCCTTTCATTCTCGCTTGCTCTGCAGTAGCATAATGGACTGCACTGATGACAAATCATGTCTGTGCGAACAGGGTGTGCAAATACATACGTTGACAGGTAGGTAAGGCAATCTATCATGGCCCTTGGACTGAAGGATATGATTGGGCGAACATTTTATGGTCCTACACCTTCCACAGACGATATAAATACATTTAGATCACTTAACTTAATGATTGCTATCGGCATGTGAAGAGACTTTCAACCAGCATAACAAACATGGTTTTGAATGAAATCACCTACCCTGACTTTAAAGGGATAGTTCACCCAAAAATGAAAATGTGATGTTTATCTGCTTACCCCCAAGGCATCCAAGATGTAGGTGACTTTATTTCTTTAGTAGAACACAAACGAAGAATTTTTTTTAACTCAAACCGTTGCAGTCTGTCAGTCATATAATGGCAGTCAATGGGACCCACGGCTTTGAGAGACAAAACAAAAAAAACATACACAGATTTTTATACTTTTTTTACCTCTGATCCACCGCAATGTCCAATTGTCCTGAGAGCGTTCACAACAGCTGACGATATGGAATAGTAGACGCATGCGGGGAAGCAATCTGTCGCACGTACACGTCACTCATTGTTTAGATCGCTTCCACGCATGCGTCTACTAATCCATATCGTCAGCTGTTGTGAACGCTCTCAGGACAATTGGACATTGCGGTGGATCAGAGGTAAAGTATACAAATACTGTTCAGTTTCTTGCACAGACCGATTGTTTCGTGTCTTAAGACCTCAATGTATCGTCACGAGCCGCAGGGTTTAATTTGGTTGACAAGATCACATTACAAAAGTAAAAAGGCTTGAGAGCACATTTCATGTCGACTTTATATTCCCTCTCATTAAGAAGTATAACTTATAAGAAGTGTTCTTTTTGACAATTCAAGCAAAATGTACAACCAGGCGAGCAGTTTGACTACAACAAAGTCTTGACCGTTAGTGTACTGACGGGATGGTGTCCTTATCAGCTAAACCGAATAAGTCCTCACATGTCAGGAATGAAGAATTGTGCGAATGCAGGTCAGAGGAACAGAGAACATCGATTCCGTCAGCCGCTGGTCATTCGGGACTCCACACGATCTGAGTTCAGTTTGACATTAAAGCAGTGTGACTTTAATAAGGTTACAGACCGTATGCATTTCCCAAGGACGTGTGTTACTGTCAGTATCTGATCTGAAGAACAAAACCTCCCATTAATCTCCAAACCAGTATAAACAATGAGCAGTGGAATTGAAATAGAGCAATCTCATTTTTCAAACGCATAGAAGAGTGTAAAAGTTAATACTTCTATATACTTTGAGTATAGAGTACTTCAGGTTGGGTGGCCATTCATATTCAAAAGCCCTCATTGTGGGGATGGATTGTACCACTAATCAAGTGTGTTGAAAGGCACCTGAAGGAATCGCAAAACAATTAAACATTGGTGACCATTACCTCCCAGTCTCTGTCACCATGGCGACAGGCTAACGGACTGTCCTCTCACTCCGCTGCCATCTACGATTCATCCGCACCTTCGTTTTTCATTCCCGCCAGAGGAGGAAAGCGTATATTTCTTCTTTAATGACTGCTAATTAACCTTGGCCATGGGGAAGAGAGCTCAGGCAGACTGCTGGGTGAAAAATGGCTCATATCAATATTCTGTCTGAGCGGCTTACGCAGAAGAACAGAAGGCTGGGTTTGAGGACTGGCTTAAACCAGAGAGGACCGGCCACGTGTTTTCTCTTCAGAGATGTGTTGAGGTTTTGGGTCCTGTATTAACCTGCTGCACTTTCATTCAGATTATTGATCATTTCATGTGACACCAGTGGCATATTGAACAGATATGGGCTTTGTTCGGAGTGGAATACTAGTGTGCTGCTTACTGCTTGCTTTCCAATTTATGGAAAAATGTGTGTTTCAAATAGTGAAGAATGAGATGTTAAAAATCACAGCTGGCTAATTCATCACACTGGGAATGGAAGATTGAGTTTGTATTCTTTGCTGTTTGCCATATTGCGTACTGCATATTTTGGCAAATCTTATGAAACCTTTTCAAAAACATGTCTGGGTCATATTTTAACACGAACTCTTAAAAAATAAATATATTTATATTAATATCAAGCTAAATATTATTATACAGAGTATTTAGGTTAATATTTTTTGGTATTTTTTTTTTTTTATATTAACTAATTTTAAAATGTTTAAAATATTTGCATAGTACCGCTCAACAGTTTGAGGTCCATTTTTTCTTTTAAATAAAATAATGCTTATATTCAGCAAGGATGCAGTAAAATTATCAAAAGTGAAAAGCTTTTTGTAATGTTGCAAAATATTTCTGTTTCAAATAAATGCTGTTCTTTTGAACTTTCAACTCATCAGAGAATCCTTAAAATATGATGGCATGCACAAAAATATTGAGCAGCACAACATTGATAATAATAAGAAATGTTTCTTGAGCAGCAAATCAGCATATCAGAATGATTTCTGAAGGATCATGTGACACTGAAGACTGGAGTAATGATGCTGAAAATTCAGCTTTAACACAGGAATAAATGACATTTTAAAATATGTTATAATAAAAAAAACTGGTATTTTAAATTGTAATGATATTTTTAATCAAATAAATGCAGTCTTGTTGAATACAAAAGACTTATTTTCAAAAACATTTAAAAAATTCTTGATCGCCCCAAATTTTTGAATGATAGTGTGTATGATGGTAGTATTTTTATACTGCCTATAAAAAAAGTTTCAGGAAGTTATAATACATCAGGATGCATTTTGAGAGGGAAAAAAAATCTTAATTGTCATGAAAAATATATTAATGGTCCTAAAATAGGCATTACATTATGATAAATATAATGTCTTATTTCATATATTTTATTTTATTTTTTGGTTGAATTATGACCTGGACATTTTCGATTAGATGCACCCAGTAGATTTATCATGCAAACTGAATATTAATATAGCATTATACTATTCCCATCACAGCCATAATCAAACAAATCAGCTTACATCGTTCCCCTGCATATGAAAACCAGCAGTCAACACTAATAGAGTGTCATGCGATCAGGATACACATTTCACATGAGCAGTTTGAAATGATTTCAGAATGAGCAATGTATTCCCCTCCTGCAATCCAAGCTTATCCCATTCTTTACTTCCAAAGTCCTTTCAAAGAGAAATCTCCAAAGAACGAGCGCAAACGTCTGGATTTAAGAGAGGCAGCTCACTTGCTACTTATTGAAGAGAATAATTCTCCTGTTAGTGACACTCGAGAGAGCTTTCGCTGGCTGCACAGTTGGAGAGATTTAGGAAATGTAATCACATTTTGTGCTCCCGTGCCTGTGTCATCAGTTAGAAAAGCTGGACGGGCTTCCGGTGCTCGTCTCATGACGTAGAAAACACAAACACACTGACACAAATAGCTCAACTAATTTGAGAAGCTTAAAAGGGATAGTTCAGATGATGTCATTTACTCACCCTCATGTTGTTCCAAACCCATCTGACCCATATTCATTCAACATGAAGAAATTTTGCAGAATGTCCAAGCCGATGTTTCCATATCAAATGGATGGGGACCAAAGACTGTATGGGAATGAGCAGCTTGAACATTCTGCTAAATTTCTCCGTTTATGTTCTATGCAAGAAAGTTGGGGTTAAAACAGCATGAGAGTAAATAACAATTTTTTGGGTGAACTATCCCTTTAAGAACCAAATTTATTTAACAACCACATGGTCTAAATGAGCTTAATATGTTTTTCTCATTGAAGAGTAGAAAGTTTCAGATAATCATCATTACTGTCAGGATTCACTAAACCGACAGATATAAAATAAGTATATTTTTGAAGTTCAGAAAATTGATTTTCATTAGATTTGCAAACTCTGAAAATAGTGGGAGCAAAAGTTGTAGGAATGTCATTGTCTTAGAGGGATGTTTTACCCCCCCCCCAAATAAATAAATAAATAAATTTTACCTCAAAATCTAAATAAAGAAATAAAAAAATATATATATTTAGCTTATTAAAAGGTTTTTGCTTGAAATTAAGTTGCATTTTCTTTACTGCAAGGTGTTTTTTTTAAATAAATAATACTTAACGGCAGTATTTTATACTGCATTTAAATACAAATATAAAACAATTTGGATGCATTAAATTGATCAAAAGTAACAAAATACTTTGTGACAAAAGATTTCCATTTCAAATAAATGCTGTTCTTTTGAACTTTAAAGTCATCAAAAAATCCTGAAAAAAATATGGTTTCCACAAAAATATTAAGCAGCACAACGGTTTTCAATGATAATAAGAAATAATTTCAATGTATGGACAAAAACAGTTCAAAAACATCTTTTGTGTTTTGCATAAGAACTAAAGCCATAATTTTAATCTTTGGGTGAACAATCTCAAAGTTATATTTGAAGCATCACAAGCATCTTTGAAGATTGAGAATAAATAGTTCATCATAAAAAGTTCAGTCCCTGTTTAAAATCAGTAACAAAAATAGGCCCCACGTTATATATCTATCAGCCTGTCATGATGAGGAACAAACAGCCTTGAGTACAGTGATAGACTATGTGTATGCTTATGTTAAGCTTCTGTGAATCAATGCATTGGCCTGTGTATGGAAATGTGTATTGACAGTCTGTGTGAAATCATCCTTTCACTCAAGTCCACAGCATACAGTTACACACCATAACTTAAAATACGGTGTCAGGTTAAGATTATGCTACATTAAGAGTGTTTCAAATTAGCATTTCCTGTACATAGTTCTGTGTCGTGGCAACTTAGCATTTCCAGTAAAGCATCCTGAACGTCTACTGAAGGCAACGCAGAGAGATCATGCCTTAAAGAACCCAAATGAATGAGATGAACTCCGTAGATGTGACGGCTGGAGTCAAAGCGGTGCATAACTAACGTGACAATAACATTCGTTCCACATATTTACTATAACGCATGGATTTCAAAACAGAAGGAATGTTTTATGTAATCCATCGAGTATGTTAATTGTTGTTCTTGAACAATGCTTCATGAGGGCTAGCATGTTTCTGCTATTCTACACAGAATTATACAATTTATATGGGCATAAAATAGATAAATGTCTAATTATGTACAACCACAAAAAAATAAAGGATCATGTATTTTCAAGCTAGTGTCTGAACCTTTTGTTTTTCCCCTCTAGAAGCACATTACTGTATGTTTTGTAGACACTACTGTATAATCTCCCTTCATTTTATAGAATGTATTATTTATTTGTCATATGTTTAGTAAAAAGGTAGTTGCTTGTTGGCTACAAAGTAAGGATTTTATTTATTTATTTTATTTTAACTTAGAAGTAACATGTATATTTTTGGATTAAAATGATTTTTCTGTACTTTTTTCTTCATTTGAAGAAAAAAAAAAAAAAATCAAGTTACATTTTTAGCAATGTATTTCTACATTTCCTAGAAATATTTATATTTTTAATCAGTTATGTTTTCTGTACATTTTTCCCTTAAAATAATTTTCATTTTTCCTTAAAAAAAAATCCAATTGAATTTTCAGTTATATTTTCATTGTTAATAAAGCATTTTTATATTTTCTTAAAACAGGTATATTTATATTTGCTATAAATATTTATATTTTTATTTATGTTTTCTGTACATTTCTTTTCCTTCACAAAATTTAAAATTTTCCTTAAAAACAATACAATTGAATTTTCAGTTATATTTTAATTTTTAGCAAAGCATTTTTACATTTTCTTGAAACAGTTATGGAAATTTTGTGAAGAACAAAAAGTGAACAAAAACATTAGGTTATGTTTTTGTATTTTTTTCCTTCACGATTTCAATTTTTCTTTCCAAAAATTTCCATTTTATATTTTTAGCAAAGCATTTTTATATTTTCTTAATACAGGTATATTTTCAACATTTATAGTTTAATAACATTTACATTTCTTTACATTTCCCCCCACATTTTAAGTTTAAAAAAATGTCTTCAAAAAATTACATAATTATTTGTAAAAAAAAATAAATATAAATTATAGTCTTTGAGACAAAAATAAATAACATATCAAGACGAAAAAAATCACTAAAATCTCTCTCTCTCTCAAGAACATTTGCAACATGCTGCAAATTAATTATTCAGCTCAACATCCATAAATTTATGAACACAATTTGCTATGCCATATGATGCAAAGCTTTATTGGTTTGAGGGGTCTAGCACATTCTTGCATGCTTTCAAGACCACCACAAAACCTTTTTTTGTAGTTTTAGCAAAACCGAATCAATGTTAATCAGCTAAAGAACACTAACTGACAAATCAGCAGAGTTTGCAACAGCGTGGGATACATCTCAGAAAACCAAATGTTTAAGTTGAATAAAGATGAAAATAGAGGTACAAGACTCATACAAGGTAAATGTAAGCTTTCCAGTGACAGCACTGACCTAAAACAGCAAGCAAATGTTCAGTCAGCTGGCCTCAAACCAGCACTTACACGGTCACTTCATCAGAAGTGGACTATAAGTGAACATACTCTTCCAGAACAATGGACTGTAATTACTATAATGTACGAATATCTCTGCATTAATGATAAAATCATTTTCGTAACTACTTTTAATCAACTGATCCATATAACTGGGTGATTTTTAGCGAGTGTATGCCACTCAGTTTGATATTTTGTGTCTAATGCAGTGACATTCATAAATTAATCTAAATACTTTTTGGAACCACATTGTGCATTTTGTTTGTGGTTACAATACCAATAAAACACTGTCTGTCTCATCAAATCATGATGGTTTAATTATGGACTTCCTCCAAATGGTTTCTTCAGTTAAAAAAAAAAAAAGAAAAAGAAGTTGACAGGCTGTATTTAAGAAAATAACACTTCACTGACTGTTTAAAAACGTTTTATGGTAATTTAAACAAATCTGCTATGCACTCCATAGAATACAGCACAACTTAAAACTAGCTGAACGGTAAGAAATATCACACATGCAGCATAAAATTAAAGACCTTCAGCAGGAACTTTTCATATCGGAGCTATTCATCAGGGTCAAACATACACAAAGGATGGCTGTTATATCAAAATTACTCAGTAGCCGAGTAGTGAATAATAGAAGATGGCTTCTAAGGTAAAAAATAAAGTAAAAAGTAATGGGCCGCAGATTCTCGACCGACTCTCTGTGATCAAACCCATCCATCTTGTTCAACCTTGGTGTGTTTAAAGTGTAAGCAAAATCCCATCATCCATTCACAGACAGCGGCCCTGTGAATACAGATGCCTGTGCGCTCCGGACATTCTGTGTGGATTGCGGATACAGATTGCGTGAGGGGAGAACAAGAGGAGAGCCGTGTTTCTGAAGCTCTGAGGCTCCCACATGTTTTTGTTTGAGTGTGTGTGCGTGTATTGGTGTGTCAAGTATTCTCTTGAGCACTTTGCGTCACAAGCTTCAACCCACATGCACACCTGACTCCACACATGTACACACACAACCACATGCAAGACAACTGCTTGGGTTAGTTTCTATGAGCTGAAGCAAAAGGTACAGGAAAACCTTGTCCATTTTTATAGGAACACAATAGGTCAAGTTAGTCTATGTTGACAAACAAAATCACACATACTTAAAAGGATAGTTCACCCAAAATTGTTTATTCTGTCATGAATTACTCACCCTCATGTCGTTCCAAACCCAGAAGACCTTCGTTCATCTTCAGAACACAAATTAAGATATTTTTGATGAAATCCGAGAACTTTCTGACCCTCCATAGACAGCAACACAACTGACACGTTCAAGGCCCAGAAAGGTAGTAAGGTCATCATTAAAATAGCCCATGAATATGCTTCGAAGACTGACACAGAAGAGGAAAACGAGTACTCTCGCAGCTTCATACATTATGGTTCAACCACTGATGTCACATGGACTATTTTAACAATGTCCTTATACTCCATTTCTGGTCCTTGAACTAGTTAGTCGTGTTGCTGTCTATGGAGGGTCAGAAATCTCTCGGATTTAATCCAAAATACCCTAATTTGTGTTCAGGAGATGAACAAAGGTCTTACAGGTTTGGAATGACATGAGGGTGAGTAATTAATGACAGAATTTTCATATTTGGGTGAACTACCTCTTTAAGGAAAGCCGTCTTTGGGTTACAGGAAAACAATATTATATAAAATCTATATTGCAATGATATCCAATGTAGGGCTGTCAAATTCGAATTTTGTACTAAATTATCAATATTTGAATTATATTCGAATTTAAAAAAGGCATCATTTCTGTTAAGGGGAAAAAAAAGCTTTTGGCTTCTCTCCTGAGGCCACAAGAGGGCGCACCGAGAAAAAATATAACTAATGCGCGTTTCTTTAAAAAAAATAAAAAAATGAAAAATATTTGAAAAAGTGCATAGTTTAAAAACCATATATAATTAATTACGTTGCTTAAACATTTTAAAATAAAAAGTAACATGTATGTATAGTTTAATACTAAGGACTGAAAACCAATCTCAAAGAGTACTTTTTTCATTTAAAAACATGAGATGCAGTGGGATGCAGATAAACCGTCATACAGTCTCGAGACATGTATTTTAAAAGTTGAACTTACATTAATTTGACATGTTTTCTAAACATGCGGCTGTCTTGTGTGAGACGCGAGTACAACGATGATAGTGGTCCCTCTAGAAAATGCGATTAATATGCGTTCAGTGTGAACGGCATGGTTTCAGTTTTGAAGTAAACAACCCCTGCGTTCCATTGGGCTCATCCCTATGCCCCAATCCCTTTTCAAAGGGTTTACCCTCCAAAGTGAGAGCTTTGAAGGGTGTAGGGGACCAAACAACTGTTTCTTGAAGTGCCAATCTGCGTTATCATCCCATGCCCACACGGAGGCGCCGTCATCATGCAAAGACTCTGCGCAAAGGATCATGGGAGCCCGAAGTGTCCATCAGTTGTACCAAGTTCGAGTTCGAAATCCTTCATTCCGAAGGGCCCTTTGAAGTGGCCAGTTTTGAGCACTTCGGTTTGGAACGACCCTTCAATATGGCGGCCATGATTGTTTTCACCCCGGGCGATAGATCCCGTTTGGAACGCACCGTTAATCTTCTCCGCATTGATGTTCTCTTTTTCTGAAATAATTTGAATGAGCAGCGCCACATCTAGTGGGTTTAACTGGATAGGCAAAAAACAAAAAAAAAAGCATTAAAATGTAATGACACCCTACATCATCGTAGCATCTTGTGTGCCACATATAAGGCTGACTGACACACACCTAAAATTCGAATGCAGTGTTTTTGCATTCGAATGTGGATTTTTAGTTTAAATTCGACGAATATGCGAAATTCAAAAAAAAAAAAAAAATTGACAGCCCTAATCCAGTGAGCTCTCAATAAGACCTGCTTGGTATTTGATTTACAGGTCTGAGGTTTTCAGGCTAAGTATAGGCAGGGCCGGTTCTAGACATTAGGAGGCAGTAGGCAAAATTCATATTGGAGGCCCCCCCACCCCCAATAAAAAGCACTTGAAACCAATAGGATTCCTAGCCTTTTTATTTATATTTTTACTTATACAGTACAGAAAAATTGGAAACATTGCTATTTTAAATGTTTTTGAAAGAAATATCTTATGCTATCAAGCGTGGATTGTATTTGATCAAAAATACAGAAAAAAAAAAATATTATGAAATTATTACAACTTAAAATAATGGTTTTCTATTTTGCTATACTTTAAAATATAGGCATATGGTTGTGTTTTGCTGTGATGGTTTTGTGTTTTGCTGTGAATTTTCCTTAACCATTACTCCAGTCTTCATGTGTCACATGATCCTACATACAGTGCCTTGCGAAAGTATTCATACCCCTTCATTTTTTTCACATTTCATGTTACAGCCTTATGTTAAACTGCTTTAAATTACTTTTTTCCACATCAATCTACACTCCATAAACCATAATGATAATGATCTTTGCAAATTTATTAGTAATAAAATACTGAAATGATTCCATTGCATAAGTATTCATACCCTTTTCTGGGACACTTGCAATTTAGCTCAGGAGTGCATATCACTTGTAGATGTTACAACACTTTGAGTGGAGTTAAACTGTGGCAAATTCATTTGAATGAGTGTGATTTGGAAAGTCACACACCTCTCAGGAAAGGTCTAACAGCTGATAATGCATATCAGAGCAACAACCAAGCCCTGAGGTCAAAGGAACAGCCTGTTTCTCAGAAACTGGTTTGCATCAAGCCACACATCTGAGGAAGAGTTAAAAAAAAATCTGCATTGAAGGTTCACAGAAGCATGTAGCCTCCATTATCCATAAATGGAAGTTTTAAACAACCAGGATTCTTCTTAGAGCTGGCCTCCTGGCCAAACTGAGAAATTGATGGAGAAGGGCTTTGGTTAGCGTGGTGACCAAGAACCTGATGGTCACTCTAGTTGAGCTCCATGATCATATATGCAGATCGGAGAAACGTACAGAAGGACAAACATTACTGCAACACTCCACCGATCTGGGCTTTATGGCAGTGTGACCAAACTGAATCCTCTCCTCAGTGAAGACACATGAAAACACACTTGGAATTTGCAAAAAAGCACACAAAGGACCCTCAGACTCTGAGAAACAAGATTATCTGGTCTGATGAACCTCAATTCTAAGCATCATGTTTGAAGGAAACCAGCTCTGCTCATCACCTGCACAGTACCATCCAAAAAGTAAAGTGTGCTGGTAGCAGCCTCATGCTGTGTGGCTGTTTTTCAGCGGCAGGGACTGAGGGACTCAGAGTATAAGAAAAGCTCAATGCACCAATATATTGAGATAGCCTTAATGAAAACCCAGTCCAGAGCATTCAGAACCTCAGATGGGCAGAAGGTTTACCTTCCAACAGGACAATGACCCTAAGCACACAGCAAGAGTGGCTTATAGACAACTATGTGAATGTCCTTGAGTGACCCAGCCACAACCTGAGCTTGAACCCAATCAAATATTTCTGGAGAAATACTGAGTTAAGGGTATGAATACTTATGCAATGTACTTTCAGTTTTTTATTTTTAATAAATTTGCAAAGTTGTCACAAATCTGTTTTTTTGCTTTGTCATTATGCTGTATGGAGTGTAAATTGATGTGGCGAAAAAATTAAAGCAGTTTAACATAAGGCTGCAACATAAAACGTGAAAAAAATAAAGGGGTATGAATAGTTTCGCAAGGCACTGTAAATCATTCTAATATGCTGATTTAAAAGTTAGAAACATTATTTTATAACCTGTAATAGTTTTTTTTTCAGGATTTTTTGATAATTAAAAAGATGTTAAAAAAATATCAATCTTTTATAACAATATAAGTCTTTACCATCACTTTTTATCTATTCAACATATCCTTGCTGAATATTACTGCTTTTCTTTTCTTTTTCTCTGTATTTCGGATCACATAAATGCAGGCTTGATGAGCATAAAAAATGTCTTTCAAAAACATTAGAAATAGTAATGTGTCCAAACTTTTGACTAGCACTGTATGTACATCAAACTTAATCTAAGGTAATCTCTTTTTTTGTTTGATGAAGATGTTATTGTTGTCATATTATTTTGCTGTTTTATTTAAATTTAATCGCAGTTCCAGAATACCACTTCAGTAAGTGCTATTATCTTTTCTTTTTTTTTTCTAGCTGGGCATGGGCAGGATTTCCTCGTCCCATTTAATCAATATTGACTACAGATATTATTTGACTACATATTATTAATATCAATAATATGATATGTATTGCATTGTTAAATATGATATACATATATATATACACACACACACAAATCAAGTGGAACAGAAAGACGCGGTCTCTACTAAGCAGAAAAAAAAAGTTATTTAGATAGTTCAAACTGAAATTATAAGTGTTAGAGCAGTAATCCTAATCATCAGCCGAATTTAGAAGATGACATCAATGTTTTTGAACCATTAAAAATATTCTAGTGTGTTTGCTTTTTAACTATGGATACAAACTTCTCTGCTTTTTGTAGCTATTTTGCTAGTCAACTCCTGACGCGATGTCGTTCATTGTACGCGCAAATTCAAAGCATCGCGTCTCGGCGCGTCAACGGCGATTGCGCTTTTTTAAACTGACAATAAAGCAGTGAATTCCAGAAATCACGCTGATCGACAGAAGAAGTTTATATTTAGAATACATTGTAATCACTCCAAAATAGATGACAACAACTCACACCTGCATTAGGAGCTATAGGCCTACTTCTTTGCGTGTCTATTTAGCCTTTTGCATCGCATAGTTCGCAGCACCTGAAAGATGTGTTCGTTACGCAAACATTCAGAAGGCGGGACCCGCTTTGAAACTGGAACATTAATTGGATTAATTGCAGATGACTGACAATTCAGCTATATCCAATGAACAATGAGGCTATATTTCTGCCCGTCTTGACTGGTGGACTGGCGTATAGGGGATGCTACGGTTATGGAGGCCCCTCCTCAAAGCCCGAGGCCCTAGGCAATCGCCTGCGTATAGGGTCATCTTGCCAATATATCACCATCCATGGTCACAATAACGGTCATACGTGAGGAGTCCAGGGATTTCTCATGCTGAATGTGTGCTTCAGTAAACTAAAGAATCTCTCCTGTGGTATTTCAAATAGACTCTGCAGCAGCTGCTCTACATGTGTCAAGTGCATTTTGTGCCATCTGGGACGAATATAGAAAAAGTGAAAGAAATCCACCTCATGCACAAAAACACTGTTTCACACAAAAAACTAAAATGAGATGAAGAACCAGAGAAATTTAGAAGGCAATGCTGCCCTCTCCTGGTGACTAAAAACGGTTAAAAAATAATCAAAACAATTTGTCCTGTTATAGGATAAAGAATATAGTTATAGGATATACACAGATTTTATTTTAATTTTTTTAAATATAACATTAAAATTGTAAATTTATATTTAAAAATATTTAAAACTTAACATTACATTTAATTACATTTTTAGCAGCTTTTTTTATTTAAATGGATGGTGTACCAATGTGAGAAATTAATTTTGAAAAGGACAAACATTTATGAATAAGTTAGAAAAAGCTAAATATTAAAATTAAGTTATTAAAGCTAAATATTAATGTAATGTAATAATATCTGCCATATGTATATATTCTCCAGAATCCCAACAACCCTACATATGACTAATAGTTCCAAAGATAGATGAATACAATATCATTTTCAATTTTAAAATAAAATAACAGATAATGAAATAAAGGAATAATAATAATAATAATAATAATAATATTATCACTGAATACTGTATAATGAAATACAAATAAGACACAAATGAAAAAAATAATAATGGGATAAATTATTAGATTACATTAACACTTTTATTAGATTTTTTTAGAGAAATATTAAATAACCCCTTTAGGTGTGTTATAACAATCATACAGTCTGGATTAAATAAAAAAAATAACATGTAAATACCGTAAATATGATTCACAGGCCTCATAAGATGCTAAAGATAAGCTGTACTGTCAATTTAACGCTGGTTTCCATGTTATCGTTAACGAAAAGCATTGTGGTGATAAATGAATCACAAATCTTATAAGAATCTTAATGAACCTTAAAGCAACTCTACAGTGCACCTGCATGTACACAATGTTACATTTCATATGATAAACATATATGAAACAATACTGACTCTGGTATCTACATACATTATTCTGTATACAATTTGATTGATAAAAGCATGTAAACTCAGGTATAGTATCTATATATATTTTTTATTTTTATTTATTGTTTTGTTACAAAAATAAACTCATCTGCTATTGCTTTGGTGTAATGGACCAGATGATCGGGACGAGAAGGACCAGTGTGCCACCCTCTCAACTGGCAGAAGACTCCTGCATGCGGTTCCCGGATCTACTTCCTCCCACAAACCTATTTGTGCTCAGAGGCTGAAGAGTTAATCGGCGTTTGGTGCATTTCCATTGGTCTTGTCCAAATCGGTCTCAGAGTTCCAGTCCTGAGGCGTCACCCCAATATCCAGGACCTGGGGGTTAGTACGAGACACAGCGAGTCTATGGGGAAAGAGACAGAAGAATGTCAACTGACAAAGCTGAAGTGATGCAGATGTACAGGTTTGATTAACATATGGGTAATTCCATTAAAATGTTAACCAAACCACGGAAAAGTATAAATGAAGTATAAATCCCCTGATTTAATCACATTTATAAAGCTGGAATTGCCCGTATGGGTCTAAAGGTTTCATTAAAGGAATATTTCACCCCAAAAATGTAAGTTTCCAGAAATTTTTACTCACCTTCAGGCTTTCTAAGAGGAGTTTGTTTCTTCATCAGAACAGATTTGGAGAAATGTAGCATTACATCACGTGATCACCAATGGATCTTCTGCAGTGAATGGGTGCCGTCAGAATGAGAGTCCAAACAGCTGATAAAAACATCACAGTAATCCACACGACTCAAGTCCATCAATTATTGTATGTATATTTTAAATACATACAATAAAATAAAGGCTCTTCAAGATGGCGCCGGTGATGGCAGCCTCCGTGGCGTGCTGCGCAGTTGTTTTTATGTTTTTGTTAGTTTGTCCTGTCTTTAGATATATCCCTGCAATCAGTTTCACCAGAGAATAATTGCTGGACATTCGGCAGAATACACACCACCCGATATTTCACCGGTTTTCGATTATTCTGATTGTGATGGAGAGACCTTATTTGCCTTCCATCACTGCTTTCCTGTGTTCGTGTTGGTTTTGCTTGAATGTACTTCTGATCCAGCTGAGTGGGCGTGGCAGTAAGTGCGTGTGCATTGCAAATGTTTGTGCAAATGTTTTGATTTATTCGTTTTTAATTTGCATTATTATTTGTATTTATTTATTTAGACTCTTGTTTCTAAATCTCATGTATAAATCATAGTAAAGTCAAGAGTTTATTTTATATTATAGAAATGGTATGTTCCAATTTGGGAGAGCAGAAATTGTATTTAAGATGGCCATCACTACTGGAGATTGACTAATGAAACAGAGCGGGTTTTACAAGCCTGTTTCCACCTTACTGATTGGAGTGTTTTTGAAGCTGCTGCAAACGATCTGAACGAGCTCATAGAGACTGTAACTTCATATGTCAGTTTCTGTGAAGATGTGTGCATTCCTACCAGGACTCATTTAATCTACAACAACGACAAACCATGGTTCACTGCAAAACTCAGACAGCTCCGTCAGGCCAAAGAAGATGCTTACATAAAGGGGGACAAAGTCTTGTATAAACAGGCCAAATACACACTGGAAAAGGAGATCAGAGTGGCAAAGAGGAATTATTCTGGAAAACTAAGGATTCAGTTCACATCCAGTGACTCCGCATCAGTGTGGAAAGGTCTGAAAGAGATCAACTACAAGACACCATCCCCCAGCACTGTGGAGAATCAACAACTGGCAGACGATATGAATGAGTTCTACTGCAGGTTTGAAAAACACCCCACACCCGCCCTGAACACCTCTCCACACAACCATTAACACCTCCAGCAACCCCCCTATCCCCCACACCTGTACCTCAGATCAGTGAAGACAATGTGTGCCAGGTCTACCGGAAGCAGAAGAGGAAGAAAGCACCAGGCCCAGATTGTGTTGCACCAGTCCCTTGCTGGATCCTCTTCAGTTTGCCTACAGATCAAACAGGTCTGTGGATGATGCAGTCAACATGGGACTGCATTATGTTCTGCAACATCTAGACAGACCAGGGACTTAAGTGAGGATCCTGCTTGTGGACTTCAGCTCGGCTTTTAACACTATCATCCCAAACCTCCTCCTGCCCAAACTAACTCAGCTCTACGTGTAGGGTTGGGTATCGTTTGCTTTTTTTCGATACCGGTGCCAAATCGATACTTTTAAAACGGTGCTGGTGCCTAAACGGTGCCTGAACCGATACTTGTTATACATACATACATACACACACACACACACACACACACACACACACACACACACACACACACACACACACACACACACACACACACACACACACACACACACCTAATGAAGCTCCAGGAAATCCTCAATATGGACAAAGGCATTGCTATTCCTGTAACTGAGTAAACAGAAGATATAAACGTTTTGAATGATAAAACAAATACATTAAACACTCGACTACGACAATATATAGTTTGTCTGTGTTATTCAAGGCATCTCTGGTATTTTCATAATAATTAAATATATTTAGAGTGAGCAAAAGGGCTGGCAAAATCACTCTGGACCCCTCACATCCAGCACATTCCCTCTTTGAACTGCTGCCATCTGGTCGACGCTACAGAGCTCTGAGCACCAGAACGACCAGACACAGGAACAGTTTCCTCCCTCAGGCAATCCATCTTATGAACACCACACAACACTATTATACAGGTGCATCTCAATAAATTAGTTCATTTATTTCAGTAATTCAACTCAAATTGTGAAACTCGTGTATTAAATAAATTCAATGCACAGACTGAAGTAGTTTAAGTCTTTGGTTCTTTTAATTGTGATGATTTAGGCTCACATTTAACAAAAACCCACCAATTCACTCTCTCAACAAATTAGAATATGGTGACATGCCAATCGGCTAATCAACTCAAAACCCCTGCAAAGGTTTACTGAGCCTTCAAAATGGTCTCTCAGTTTGGTTCACTAGGCTACACAATCATGGGGAAGACTGCTGATCTGACATTTGTCCAGAAGACAATCATTGACACCCTTCACAAGGAGGGTAAGCCACAAACATTCATTGCCAAGGAAGCTGGCTGTTCACAGAGTGCTGTATGCAAGCATGTTAACAGGAAGTTGAGTGGAAGGAAAAAGTGTGGAAGAAAAAGATGCACAACCAACCGAGAGAACCGCAGCCTTATGTGGATTGTCAAGCAAAATCGATTCAAGAATTTGGGTGAACTTCACAAGGAATGGAGGCTGGGGTCAAGGCATCAAGAGCCACCGCACACAGACGTGTCAAGGAATTTGGCTACAGTTGTCGTATTCCTCTTGTTAAGCCACTCCTGAACCACAGACAAAATCAGAGACGTCTTACCTGGGCTAAGGAGAAGAAGAACTGGACTGTTGCCCAGTGGTCCAAAGTCCTCTTTTCAGATGAGAGCAAGTTTTGTATTTAATTTGGAACCCAAGGTCCTGGAGGAAGGGTGGAGAAGCTCATAGCCCAAGTTGCATGACATCCAGTGTTAAGTTTCCACAGTCTGTGATGATTTGTGGTGCAATGTCATCTGCTGGTGTTGGTCCATTGTGTTTTTATAAAAGTCACTGCACCCATTTACCAATAAATTTTGGAGCACTTCATGCTTCCTTCTGCTGACCAGCTTTTTAAAGATGCTGATTTCATTTTCCAGCAGGATTTGGCACCTGCCCACACTGCCAAAAGCACCAAAAGTTGGTTAAATGACCATGGTGTTGTTGTGCTTGACTGGCCAGCAAACTCACTAGACCTATGGGGTATTGTCAAGAGGAAAATGAGAAACAAGAGACCAAAAGATGCAGATGAGCTGAAGGCCACTGTCAAAGAAACCTGGGCTTCCATACCACCTCAGCAGTGCCACAAACTGATCACCTCCATGCCACGCCGAATTGAGGCAGTAATTAAAGCAAAAGGAGCCCCTACCAAGTATTGAGTACATATACAGTAAATTAACATACTTTCCAGAAGGCCAACGATTCCCTAAAAATGTTTTTTTTTATTGGTCTTATGAACTATTCTAATTTGTTGAGATAGTGAATTGGTGGGTTTTTGTTAAATGTGAGCCTAAATCATCACAATTAAAAGAACCAAATACTTAAACTACTTCAGTCTGTGTGCATTGAATTTATTTAATACACGAGTTTCACAATTTGAGTTGAATTACTGAAATAAATGAACTTTTCACCTGTGCACCTGTCCACTTATTTATCTAACACACATACTTAGTTTACATTTTGAATTTGCACATAATATACCTGTACATACAAAATTGTCTATTGTAATATACCTGTACATACAACTGTCAATTTGTATATTGTTATTCCCCATTTACTTGTTCCATTTTTATTATTTTATTATCTATGTTTTTTGTTCTGTCACTGTCATTCTGTTGCACTGAGGAAGCTTCTGTCACGAAAACAAATTCCTCGAATGTGTAAACATATCGCTCTGTCCTGTTTTCAATTATGGACAGAGCGATATTATGGATAGAGAACTCGTTTAAAGTTACAAACATCTTGATGGATTTATTTCAAACACACAGCTGTTCACTTCACAAGACGTTAATAGTTGGACTGGAATTGTGTGGATTAATTGTGGATTATTATTTAGCTGTTTGGACTTTCATTCTGACGGCACCCATTCACTGCAGAGGATCCATTGATAAGCAAGTGATGTAATGCTACATTTCTACAGATGTTTTGATGAAGAAAAACTCCACTACATCTTGGATGGCCTGAGGGCGCATACATTTTCAACAAATTAAAATTTGTGTGATCTATTCCTTGAAAGGCTACATTTGGTTGGTAACTATTAGGGATGTCAACGATTAATTGACGATCGATTAATTGTCGATAAGAGATGCAATCGATTAAGGCTATCGATGGTCGATTAAGAAGTTTAATTTTGGGGTGCGTGCGGCTCATGCGCAAAACACGTGCATACACCTGTGAGTGACGGTGACGGGGCTGGATCTTTGGCAAAAATTATACACTAATTTACAAATTACGCTTTTAATGTGATACAAACTTTAAAAGTACATTGAAACAGAAACAATATACATTTATTTTGTATTGAAATGTAATTACTAAGTCATGCTTAATTATAATTTCCCCAGATATAATTGTTTAATACACAGCGCTTCTACAGGGACATGAGCAGGACAGGTCTATATATAGGCTATAATTCGTAATTTAATTTGTTTCTACATTTGACTTAATTTGTGTTCACTGTCTATGTTTCATGAATTTGCTCCCTAGTAAACCCATGATTTAACTAAAATAAGGGAACAAATTAAGTCATAGGAACGAATTCTTAAAGTCCCCTTATAGTCAAATATTTTATCCCTTAAAACTCATCTTTGATCATCAAAATGACATTTAAATGTTTTTTCTAGTGAAAATAATTTTCTCATGCCTTAAAATAGCTTGAATGTAACTCTACACCCTTGCCTCATTTACTATACGCAAATCTATGAATATGCAAATTAGCCCCGCCTCCACTCAGTCACACCAGCCAGCGCCTCCTGATCCACTGAACTGTAGTAAACGCAAAACAATGGCAGACACAGATAATGACTGATAAAACTATGTTTTTACTAGCGGACAACTACAGTGAATACTGTAACATTCATTAAAGTTACTTACTTGATGATGTTGTGTCCTAAAATGCCGTTAAGACTGAATGCAGCCATTTGTGATTCTAATTGGCGCCCGCGAGCATACGCGAGTAAAGTGCAGACGCCGATGCGGGAGAGCTGGCTCTGACTGCGGGCTACTTTTACACTATTGGCGCGGGTTATAATGCAAGTTAGCAGTTCTAAATTCACATTAAGCCACGGCTTCATGGGTTTTGTGCTCTAATTTCCTGTAGCTCAAATGGTAGAGCATGGCGCTAGCAACGCCAAGATCATGGGTTCGATTCCCAGGGAAAGCAAGAGCTGAAAAAAATTAAAAACGTATCTTGAATACAATGTAAGTCACTTTGGATAAAAGCATCTGCTAACGGCGCACTCTCTTCATTTTATCAAATTATCATAATCACATCTATTCATTTTACAGTCCTGCTACTAGCCTTTTATTTAGACTAAAAGCCCTGTCATTCGGGGGAGAAAGCCTGCATTTTGAGTGGCATTTGCACATCCTGTCAGCCGGGGAATATACAAACCCTTTTCCAAAAAAGTTGGGACACTGTACAAATTGTGAATAAAAACAGAATGCAATGATGTGGAAGTTTCAAATTTCAATATTTTATTCAGAATACAACATAGATGACATATCAAATGTTTAAACTGAGAAACTGTATAATTTTAAGGGAAAAATAAGTTGATTTTAAATTTCATGGCATCAACATCTCAAAAAAGTTGGGACAAAGCCATGTTTACCACTGTGTGGCATCCCCTCTTCTTTTTATAACAGTCTGCAAACGTCTGGGGACTGAGGAGACAAGTTGCTCAAGTTTAGGAATAGGAATGTTGTCCCATTCTTGTCTAATACAGGCTTCTAGTTGCTCAACTGTCTTAGGTCTTCTTTGTCGCATCTTCCGCTTTATGATGCGCCAAATGTTTTCTATGGGTGAAAGATCTGGACTGCAGGCTGGCCATTTCAGTACCCGGATTCTTCTTCTACGCAGCCGAGATGTTGTAATTGATGCCGTATGTGGTCTGGCATTGTCATGTTGGAAAATGCAAGGTCTTCCCTGAAAGAGACGACGTCTGGATGGGAGCATATGTTGTTCTAGAACTTGGATATACCTTTTAGCATTGATGGTGCCTTTCCAGATGTGTAAGCTGCCCATGCCACACGCACTCATGCAACCCCATACCATCAGAGATGCAGGCTTCTGAACTGAGCGCTGATAACAACTTGGGTTGTCCTTGTCCTCTTTAGTCCGGATGACATGGCGTCCCAGTTTTCCAAAAAGAACTTAAAATTTTGATTCGTCTGACCACAGAACAGTTTTCCACTTTGCCACAGTCCATTTTAAATGAGCCTTGGCCCAGAGAAAACACCTGCGCTTCTGGATCATGTTTAGATATGGCTTCTTTTTTGACCTATAGAGTTTTAGCCGGCAACGGCGAATGTTTTCTGGAAGTATTCCTGAGCCCATGTTGTGATTTCCATTACAGTAGCATTCCTGTATGTGATGCAGTGCCGTCTAAGGGCCCGAAGATCACGGGCATCCAGTATGGTTTTCCGGCCTTGACCCTTACGCACAGAGATTGTTCCAGATTCTCTGAATCTTTGGATGATGTTATGCACTGCAGATGATGATAACTTTAAACTCTTTGCAATTTTTCTCGGAGAAAACTCCTTTCTGATATTGCTCCACTATTTTGTGCCGCAGCATTGGGGGAATTGGTGATCCTCTTCCCATCTTGACTTCTGAGAGACACTGCCACTCCGAGAGGCTCTTTTTATACCCAATCATGTTGCCAATTGACCTAATAAGTTGCAAATTGGTCCACCAGCTATTCCTTATATGTACATTTAACTTTTGCGGCCTCTTATTGCTACCTGTCCCAACTTTTTTGGAATGTGTAGCTCTCATGAAATCCAAAATGAGCCAATATTTGGCATGACATTTCAAAAGGTCTCACTTTCAACATTTGATATGTTATCTATATTCTATTGTGAATAAAATATAAGTTTATGAGATTTGTAAATTATTGCATTCCTTTTTTATTCACAATTTGTACAGTGTCCCAACTTTTTTGGAATCGGGTTTGTATGCCACTGCAATAGACGCATGTCGCAGTTTTAAGGATATTTTTTAAATCCCAGTTTAAATTAAATTGATCGTTAATTTAAACGACAATCGATCATGGAAATGATCGAAAATTGACATCCCTAGTAGCTATGTTATTTACTATGCTAACAACTGGTAAGTTTAGAAGGCATGCAGTACATCAACGCAATCATATTGCACTTTTAACTAAGTGTTATGTTCAGGGATAAAACACAAAAACAGGATGAAAACACACAAATAACACACAAACTGGTTAGACTGAGCATGTTGGGATATTGGACAAACCACATTGTATTTAAATATGGATCATTGCAGAACCTTGCCATCAAATTCACAATTAGATCTGTGTGTTGGGTCAGTACCAACCCTGGATGCTAATTTGTTTGGGTTGATCAGTGAAAGTTGGCAGGGTTCTGGAAGACAACAGGGGAGGGGAATGATGTTACAGATTGTCAAACAGTACATAAACGGAACACGGATTTGGGTATGGAGCGGGTGGAAGTTGAGCTCAGGTTGGATTGGTACAGGACTGGACCTGTACTTGTTACCTGGAGAGTACTCATAGCTATCCAAACTGCAGCTAGGAACAAAGAGAGAGCACAACAATCAAGGGCCGCAGGATGCTTCTCTGTACCCCTTTAAGAAACAGTTCCATTTTAAAACAAGTGATAATGCATGAAACAGACAGTTTTTTTATATTAATCTTCCAGTAGGCAAGAAAGGTTAAATGCGGCATTAGCTGCTTCAGCCCAGATGAATTTGTTGCTGCTCAATAAGGCTGCACCCATCTTCAATTAATCTGATAAATATCCTTCAGTCAACACATGGTTCCTCTGATGCAAGACTTATATAAGGATACAGTATATTAAGTAATAATTCTCTCATTTCACTGCTGGTTATACAATCTCTGTATAGTCGTGTATGTGACAAATACAACTTGAAAACTTGATAAATGACCAAATAAGTAACAAACTGCATCCAGTAAATAAAAAGGTTAGATTTCTTTGGCCTAGTTTTAATCAATCAATATATATATATAAAAAAATACACACATGTATTGTTTACACTTATTTAAGCAATCTCAATTTTTCTTATTGTAATTAATTTGCTCAGTTCTACAGTTTTTTCCATTAATAATAATAATTATTATTTCTTATTTACAGTATCAATTATTCATTGAAACCATTATAAGTCTGACAAAAAGCAGACAAAAACAGCAGTTGACAGGAAAGAAAATATAAAAATAAATAAGAAGCTTGTTGAGGAAACATTTCCAAGCATTCCATGTTCAGCTTGTTTGGTAGATTTAATCAAATAAAATTGAAAACATTTGTACTCATAAAAGCACAAAAATTCAGGTCAGGTTTGTCATCTTTATGCCATCAAAAATAAATAATTGAAGGCCAACTCTACATTTGCAGGGTGAATTATACCCTGGCAAACTACTGTTAAGTAAAGCTCTAGCTTGGCTCTGTGGAAAATAAACAAATAAAATCAGAAAATCTGTCTCATGAGACCTCGGTATGGGAAAAGTGCCTTTGCTCAATTGCTCCGGATAATTAATCAAAGGCCAAGAAGTATGCGGAGCAAATTAAAATAAATATTTCAAACAGCTCCAACAATCTTTGAGAACAAACACAGAAAGATTGTAGTCTGAGATCATCTTGATGTGCAAGAGGTTATCAGCATGTTTTTTGTACATGCAGCTCACTTCTCAAGGATTTGCCCTTCCTGCCCCTCATTGAAGAGAGATAGAAAGGAGATTTAGACGAGACAGAAGCTTGTGAGAGGAGATAAGAACAGCTTTGGGTGCCTCATACCTTGAGAAAGCCTCTTCCAGAACATCATCCATCTCCTGAAAAGAGGAACAAAATGGTAGTCGAATTGTAACAAGACGAGCAAAGTTAATGGTCTGCAGTCACTCATGTAGAATCCTCCCTGAGAGTCATTTAAGAGAAAAGCCGGTGTACAAGGATAAGATCTTACCCATAGGGTGGTGCTGTTGTTGTTGGGTTCGGTAGGATTGTCCACAATTTCCACAGCAGATGAGTAATCAATGTCCAACAGGTTCTCTGTAGCTACAGCTAGAATAGATACACAGCCCATTAATGTCAAAGTTCTGAACACACACACACAGCGAGTTTAAGGATATTTTACCTCCTACTTTAAGGCTGTTCAGGCTGACCGATCTCTTCGACTGTGAACTGTTGGACGTCTCTCCAGCTGAATCCCATTTCACATGATTCTCTCCGTCTGAAAGTAGAGCAACGTGAATTAAATTCATGCTGTACCATAAAATAAAACAGAAATATATACTAACAAAGTGAAAACGTCAATTGCTCAGAATGAGAGTTCAAAAAGCTGATAAAAACATCACGATAATCTACAAGTAATCCACACAACTCCAGTCAATCAATTAATGCCTTGTGAAGTGAAAAGATGTGTGTTTGTAAGAAATCCATCATTCGGGCATTTTAACTTTAAACCATTTCGTCTCACCAAAATATGAGCCCATAAAGTCCATAACCTGTTTTCACTTGATCTGTGCATATTTCTCGCCTGATTCAGATGAGATGACTCATTTTAGCCAGAAGCAACCGTTTAAAAGTTAAAAACATTGTAATAATCTATTTATTTCTTACGAACATATACAGCTTTTCACTTCACTAAGATGTTAACTGATGGACTGGATTGGTGCGGGTTACTTGTGGACTAATGTTTTGTTTGTTTTTTTCACACATAACATAACATAGTATCCAAAATATAACAAAACAAAACAACAGACACATACTCATCTCAAGGTCCAATCAAAAGGGAGGGGGAGAGGGAAGGACTACAAGAACACAAAAGTCACTTCTTAATACAATCACGTATATTCAACAAAAAACACTGCCAAGTGTCAATGGTAGAAGGCCTGGCCCCACCAACTCGCGCCGTTGTACATTCACATGACACTATTTGCAGGAGGCTATGGATCCAATATGTTTTTCTACACATGTGTGGTGTAAACCAGTTCTGGATTATTGTCTTCTTCGTAGCTGTAAAACCAGCAAACAACATTCTCTTTTGCATTGAACTAATACAGAGACCAGAATCATCATTAAGAAGACACAAACTTGGGTTAACAGACCAATCAATGCGCAGTAATGATGACAAAACCAGGTTTACATGTGTCCATAGACTGATGACGACAGGACATTCCCAAAACATATGCAGAAAAGTGCCTGATGATGCAGTGTTACATATATGGCATTAATGTTTTGTTTTTATCAACTGTTTGGACTCTCATTCTGATGGCACCCTTTCACTCGGTGAGTACATTTTAATTTTGGAAATTTTTCATTCCTTTAAGTATTAATATTATGTTGTATTCTGGTTGAAGATATACAAGGAATTTCTTTGATGCATTAACTGGCTTCTGTTCACCAAATCTAAAAATAAAATCATTTTGTGTGTCCATCTTTTCTATAACATGAAAAGGCAACAGAGCAATGGCCCGACAGCCTCAATGCCCTCAAAGACCCCATCAGGAGAGAATATTCTTCAAAACAAAGTGACAAATTATTTTCCACTTGTGGAGTATGATCCTCTGCAGTTATATACGACCTCCACATTGTTCTGTGAAGAGATATGACAATCTGTACCTTCTTTGGTAACCTCCCAGAACTCGAAGGCCACTCTGAAGGCCTGAGCCACTGTAAGCGTGACCGCCTGGGCCTGAGAGAATACAACAGGACAAGAGCGAGTCAGTCAGACAGGAAGGAGGAGGACTGTAGTGTCTGTACATTATACACACAAGAACAACATACAAATACAACATATATGCATCTTTTTAAGGCGTTTCAACATCATTCTTCAGTGGTTTGCAAACTTTTTAGACCACCATAGCTAAACAAATCAAACCAAAAGGTACAGAAGCAGACTGAATTTCACACAAACCTATAATAATATTTTATATATATATATATATATATATAAAAAAATGTAATTTATTACATTATGAAATACATTGAATGCCATTAAAACAAAAACTATGTTGTGAAACCCAGAGAGCTGCCTTGTCTACAAAATCACATCTGAAATAACCGCAAAAGCAAACATCCTCCCAATTGATTTGAATAGTAAGCTAGCAACACAGTATTTCAAAAAGCAAAAATACATTGCATACACAAATACTTGGTAAACCATTAAATTTATAAACAGTCAATAATTACATTGCCCTGCTTTTGTACCAAAGTTTTCCAGTATTGAACAAAACAGATTTATAATAGTCAATTTTCTCAGATTGTTTACAGTCACAGTTGTTTCACCAAGCTTGTCACAGCGCATTCTGGAAGTACATTCTCTGAAGATAACCTGCAATGTTTTACACTTGGTTAAAAACAACGGATCTCTGAATTCATCCAGCTTCCCGATCAGCCTTTGCTTCAGTAGTGCACTTATTATGGTGCCTTCAAATGTTGCCTAGGTAGGCGGCTCACTAGGAAAGCTTTTGTATCTAACCCTCAGCATCTAAGACTTAAACAGGCAAGTTTTTGGATGGTGAAGTGAATGCTTTGAAGAACAGCCTGTCCTTCAACAGACACAAAGTGAGTTAGTCAGCTATTCTGAAAAAACAAACAAACAAAAAAAAAAAACTGTCCCCCTTCTTCATGCTTTGTTTGACTGCTTTTGTTCCAGTCAGACGTCTTTGTGGTGACTGAAGATTCACAGCTGTCATTAGTAAAGCGTCAAACACTCACCACTTTCCGTTTGGCACAGAGGAATGCGTGGCACTCCAGCGTCTCATTCTGCTGGTTCTGGGCGATGAAAGCAAACACTTTTTCATGCATCTTGTCAGCTGTGCAGTATGATATCCTGGGGGAAAGGGTCACAAAACAGACCAGAGTTAAGGCCTTGCAGTCAGTTTTGAGTAAATAAAAATGATGTTTTGCAGAGATATGGAGCAGACGCATCTGTCTGGATCTTCAAGGACTGTTTTTTTGTAATGCTGTTACACATTGAAGAACTGACGGCTGCTGTTTTTCTTTAAACAAATATAGGAAGTGAGTGCGTGTGTGGACAGCAGGCTCAGCTGAAGCACATCCAACTGTGAAGATGAGATTTATGGGAACTACTGCTGGTCTCCTGCAGCATGCTGTATTTCACATGCCCCTAGTGAGAAACTCAGAGGTGAGTGTGTGTGTGAGTGTGTGTGTGTGTGTGTGTGTGCGGGATTATGTGGTTTATGAGGACACAAATTTGTATAATAACATGGGTATGACAGAGGTATTACAATTTGAAGGTGGTTTATGAGGACACTGCCTATGTCCCCGTAATTCAAAAGGCTTAAAAAAACATACTAAATGGTGTTTTTTTGAAAATCTAAAAATGCACAAAGTCTCCTGTGAGGGCTAAGTTTAGGTGTAGGGTTGGTGTAGGGCAACAGCACACAGTTTGTTCAGTATAAAAACCATTACGCCTATGGAGAGTTCCCGTAAACCACAAAAACCAACATATGTGTGTGTGTGTGTGTGTGTGTGTGTGTGTGTGTGTGGTAAAACACTGGATGGAAGGATAAAACATCTCCTCTGTAGGTCAGACACACTCACTTCTCAGAAGAGGAAGCCTACAGAGACCATTACTTTCATAGTCTAATGCGTTTCAGTGGCACAGCGTGTGAATGTTTAACAGGCAGGTGAACGTGAGAGAAGTCATGCTGGAGGTGTGTGGAGTTCACCTGTATATGGAAATGTTCTCGATCAGCTGGTTGGACACACTGTCACACAGGACGATTCCCTGAGGAGACACTTTCAAGGCCACTTTAGGCAGTTTCTTCCCGCTGGCTTTGGCCTAACAAATTAAAGCAAAGAACAAAACCAAATGAACAAAATATTTAAATATTGCTGCTTGTACGTTGTCTATTGATTTTCATAGTAGTGCTTGTCCATGAGGATATTCTGTGTGTTTACTTTAAGATTTATGGGTTTTCTAAGGTGTTCTGTGTGATTTATTCCAATGCTATGTTAATAATAGGGTGGTTTTAGGCATCTCACTAATATAATCTTTGTATATTCTTATATCTTCATATCCGAGGTAGGGCTGGGCAATCCGCCCAAAAAATTACTATGGTAAATTCACGATATCATGATAAATTTCACAAGTTTTATTTCTTTCAAGATTAAATGCTGATTTTTGCTCCTAAGTCAAAGTTGTAGAAACCAGACCGTTAATTGTGGTTTAAACTACTCTTTATGGTCAGAACATGACAAACACTTCACATATTTGAATTCTTTAGACTTTTCCAGTACATTTCCTTAAATATCCTAATATAAATATCTTAAGATATTAAAAGTGATATCGTTTCAAATCACGAAACAGGTTTGTGCAAATTTTTTATCAATATAAAAAAACCGTAACATCTGTTTTTATATTGTGAAATTTCATTATTCTGTTTGAGTTTTATAAAAATATAATTCCATAGTAGCATATATTTAGATCATGATAACCACACTTAAAACCCACACATCACCTCAATATATCATGGTAAAAAAATAAATAAAAATTAAATACATGGTTTCTAGGTATTCGTATGAAAAACAGTAGTGCAAATACATTAAATACAAATGCACAAACACTATAGCTTAAATCACAAAAAATACTGTAATTATATTCCATTACTCCTATAATACTTTGATAATATAATAATTAAATATGAATATCCCACATTTCTGACAATACCATGGTGCAAGTTAGTGTTACTACAGTAAATCCATGGTAAATGATGGCGATTTGTTGATTGAAAAGCTTTCTGACTGTATCGTTGTGCACAGTGTTTCTTCTGTCAGCGCTGTCGTAAAACTAGTTTAAATTATTAAATTATTACTTTGCTGAATTCATGTGCTTCTCACTGGATCTCAGTGCTGTTTAATGCTCGCGTGACCGAGACTTATCAGCAAATAAACGAACCTGCTCTTGTGAGCTCACGCTGCACCGCCGTTTGAATTTTGAGCCAAGCGGATAAACGGTCTGTGTGGCGTGGTTCAAATGAGTCGTGCTGTTGCGTTCCACTTTTGGTACATAAACTTTATATTGAACATTTATCGAACTCGTGTTATCGTTTCATCAAGGAAAATTACACTGCGATAATTATTGTTATCGTTTTATCGCCCAGCCCTAATCCAAGCTATATGTCAAATGATAGAACTCACTGTGGCAACAATCCTCTTGACAGCAGCGGCTGAGAGCTCCTCGCCTTTGGGTTGGTCCACCAGAGTCATGCCCAGATGGCGAAGGTTAAAGGTCATTCCCTCCAGAAGAGTCTCTCTCGTGTCAGTCCAGTTCTCAGGGAGCTCTGGAGCAAAGGGAGAAAAGACGAACAGAGTGAAGAGTTAATGAGGCAACACTAAACAGCTACAAAAACATTCACACATGTGGGTTAAACCAAGTCAGCACAGACAAACAGCTTCCAAGTGCACACCAAAGACTTGTGCTGTAGAGGTCATGAACAGTTATGAAATATTGAAAGAAAAAAAAACACTGCATGAGCAAATATTTGTTGGAATCAGCCTTTGCTCTAAAGACTCAAATATTCCAGGCCAAAAACATGTTGGATGTCTCTGTGCATCCTTATTTCCAGGGCTGACTGAAAACAGAAAGACAGTCAAAGGTCTGGAGCAGCTGTAAGAGATGAAATTTCAAGAAATTAAATGTGTCTTTCTTGAAGCAGTATTTCTGGTATAACTGTTCTTCAATTTCTATCCTAAAGTGTCTTTTCTCAGCTCATCTGCACTAAAAACATAATGTGAGTGATAATATAAAAGTCTTGCTTAAACCCCTACTGCACATCTTTGGGAAGAATAATTTGGTTAGGTTGACTATTAACACACATGTATTGTATTAGCATGCATTTTGAATACTCTGCTAACAGTTCTGAGAAACTATTACTTGTAATGTTGATGCCAGGAATGTGTCAATTATATAAAATGTAAATGTGATTAGAAAACCTCCAACACTTCTGTCTTCCCAATCTGCATAATTTCCCAATCTGATTACAACACATTAAGCTGTTTCAGCTATCCATTAACTAAGTTGCACACAAATAAACACTCATTATTTCTATTGAGACTCACATGTTTGGCTGCAGTCACCTGACTGCTTTAGGCAGTGGAGCTATAACATTTAAAATTCAGAAAATCCCCACAGACAAATTCTGGGAATTACAACACAAAGGAACCAATCCAAAACAGACAAGACATTTTTCCATTTAGTCAGATGTGTTAAACAGCTATAGTGAATAATGTATACACCCTTTTGTGTTAAATTGTTCTATATGATCTCAATGGTTTGTTAAACAGGTATTTAAGTCAAAGTACATCCTTGTGTTATTTTTTCTATATGATCCTAATTCATGATAATGACCCAGATATGCCATTAAAGTATATATTCCACCTAAATGTTATATTATAAAATAAATAAACAAATACAAAAAAAATTGGGGGGAAAATGCTTTCTTGTTATTTTCTTGCCATTCAACAGTGCCATAAGTTATCATGGAGCAATATGATGTAAACTGCACTATTTTTAAGTCAAATTCACAAGGAAAAGGCAATACGTGTATCTCATTTACTTTAGTCCGAACAAGCCCCTGATTTGCTAGAGTCCAAGAAACCTCTCAAATGCTTAAACATTAAAGCTACTGTACCACCTGTTCAATGAATCATATACATATTTACAGGAATCATAAATTACAGGAAACAGTGAATCATTGTCTCAAAGAGATTGTTGTTTTTTGCGCACAGCCAAGAGAAAGCAAAGCTTACTGAAACATGTCACAATTCACAGCTCTAATGTGGCATAAACAAAACCAGTCATACCAAAGATGATCAAACCATTACAAAGAAACTGAAATGCTGATGAGTGACTTCTGGTGTCCTTAAATCACTTTAGGAAGCTGCAGGGTTCCCGCAGCTCCTGCAATAACATATCATGCTGAAATTATTGATGATGCTCTACAACCCCAGCATAAAACCAGGACAATTCACAGACATGCAGAGATGGAAAAGGGCGTAATAATACAGCCCTACTGACATACTGATTAGTGACACACCCAAGGGCCCTTAATCACAGTGGGGAAGCACTACTTAACCATTTGTCTTAACCATGTCCCTGAAGAACCATCCAAGGGTGGAGTAACCCAAACCACCGCCTGCCTTCAAGCTCCAAAATAGGGCTGAACGATTTTGGAAAATAATCTAATTGCGATTTTTTTTACCAATATTGCGATTGCGAGTTAATATGCGATTATTTTTTAAAGCTCTTTATATTCTGTATTATTCAACAAAGACAAGCAATAAATCATTGTATAGTATGCAGTGTTGGGCACGTTACTTTAAAAAAGTAATTAGTTATATTACTAGTTACTTCTCACAAATAGTAACTGAGTTACATCATTATAAAATAAACTAATTACCAGGGAAAGTAACTATTGTTAGTTTTTTTTATGTTCAAATATGTCAAATAACTTGGATGTCCCCAATATTAAATGTTAAATGAATGAAATGGACACTAAATAGAATACATTATTATTATAAAACATTGCACACTAATCTACACTATTTTAATGTTTATGTGGGACAATGTGAGAGACACCTATCAAATTATATTGATTATTGTAAATATTATCATCCCTCTATGGACACCTTGGCATAGTATATCAGATAATTAATATTGGTCTGGTGAGTAAACTAAAAAAAAATGACAAGCCAATGGAGATTATATTGCCAAGGTGTCCATAGAGGGTTGATAATATTTACAATAATCAATTGAATGATTTTCAATTATATATAATTATATCTATATAAAGCTTATGTTTGTAAAATGGCAGGTTTTGTTAAATATCTCACTTAGCATCAGTCAGTCAAAACATTATAATATGATATTATGATAATTTAGCATTAAATTTGAGCATTATATGATGATAACTTTAGTAATTAGAATAACCATGTATGAATGCATATTTGTCATGTTGACTGAACTTAGGATTGGTGGTGGTGCTTAAGATATTGTTTGTCATTTAGTGTTTCTATAAAAAAGAAAAGAAATCTACAAATAAATCTGATAAGATAACAAAACTACTACGAATTCTACTAATAACAGTATAAAACGAACTAGGATTATTGAGCTGCTGGGTTCATGAATATTAATCAGGTTGTCTGCGTTCGCTCGAACTGATTCGCTGAAATCAAAACAGGTACGATGATAGGTGAGCGCCGGCCAATGAGATTGCCGTTTACGCATTAGCTCCGCCCACTAGCGGAGAACCAGGTAGTTCTTAAAAGCTGAAGAACTCCGTTATTTTGACAGAAAAACACAAAGGATATCGTTTACATGTAGCGCGTCAATTCTGCATGTTATGTGAGACCCGCGGCCACGAAAATAACCCGCGGCAATCTGCAGACTTGGCAACATAGCGTGCCAACTTGATGCTTCCTCTGAAGACTGCTTAGATGTGTTTGACCTGAAGCAGCGTTGCTAGACCGATCGTTGTGTGTGTCATCAAAGTACTGTGAGAGCTATAAGAGAGCAGACGTCTCCTTATGCTTTCTCTCGCCGTACTTTGATGTCATACGATCGATCTTCAAGTCGAACACACAGCTTTACTCTCGCGTGTCACGTGACCGTGTAATTGCAGCCTCTGCGGTTTTAGAATCGCGTTTTCTCATATCGCGATATTATCGCAAATGCAATTAATCGTTCAACCCTACTCCAAAATCAAAAACTCAACTGGCTCTTGGGCCAGATATGATTACGGTGCAAAATGGTGATTTTTTTTTTTTTTCGTGAGGTCATGGTATTTTGGGAATTATTTCAGTCTTGGTCAGATAGAGAGGGAAAAAAAATCCTTTTGTTTATTTTTCAAAATGGAAAAATAAACAGCACTCTCAGAAACAGTAAGTCATTCTTGCGTCAAGACAAATGCAGATAAAAGTAGATGACGCAAGTAATGGTGTCGTGTTAATGATAACCTTGATATAAGAGATTTGTGTGAATTACAAACAACTACTAAATTGACCATCGTTTATTTGGGGAAACTACAGCTTTGAACACATCTTCATAAAAAAAAAAAGTCTTAACTCGTGCTTCTACTTCCACACAACTCCTCATGAAACATGAGAGATGAATATCGAATGCTTTTATCAAATGGACTGCCTGGAAAAGGCTCAACAGCTGCTGCTGGACGTCTCCCAGGCTCTCTGTGTCAGACTGCTGTACTCGTTAGTATGTGCAGGGCACCAACACACCAAAGAACCAGAGGCACGGGCGATAAATCTCACCACTATAAAACACCATAAAAACTCTCTCTTCATTACAATGCAGCCATGTTTGCTGCAATCTATGCACTTTCTCTGTTCAGGCACATGACTTTGGAGCAGCAAGAAGGACATTTCTGATCACTCTGATGAGAAGTGATCGAATGAGATTCTAAGAGGAAGGAAAATAATTATGAACTATAAGGTGAATCGTTATCAAACCTCCTGCTTAAAATTTGACAAGCCCATTTAATTTTGCTATTTGTGCACAATGTAGTCACTTGCGTTCGTTTTTGAATATCTGCATTTAGTATTGGTCAATAACAAATCATTTTCATTTTCTTATTTCTTTTTTTTTTTCATTTAAATGAATTAATACATTAAGAATTCACATTTGCATCAGTAAAGAAACTGTAAAAATATTAATATCTAAAAAACTTTTTTGAAAAAATAATCGTGTACTCACATGTAAGATTTTTATTTTTGTAACTTATGGTTACACTACACAATATTGTAGGGTCATTAAAAATATTTTTATTTTATTTTTAAATGAAATTCAAGAGGAAGGAAAGTAATTTTGAACTATGACAAGGTGAATTATTATTGAACCACCCATTTGAAAGTTCATAAGCCTATTCATTTTGCTTTCCTAACTGTAAATAATTATATTAATAAAAATATTAATACGTGTGGGGGGGGGGGGGGTCCACCAAATCAGTTATATGCAACCAACATGAAGGAAAAAAAATATGTGATATATAAATATATTATATAATATATTTTTTATGTATAATATATAATATATATTTTGCTTTCCTTACTGTAAATAATTATATTAATACAAATAATAATACTTAGAAAAACATACATTACAATATATATATATATATATATATATATATATACATATATATACACTGTAATTATGAAGTGTTTAAGGTTTTTTAAACCAGCATGAAAATAAAGATAATTCTAAAAACATGGTACATGTGATTTAAACTAAATTGCTTCTTTTATTTAGCATGGACACTTGTTGTCACTGACCCTGTTTTTTCACTGCTCAACCATGACCCTGTCAGAACAGACCTGCCACCCATTTTTTGGGTCGTGACCTGCCAGTTTAAAACCACTGGTTTAAAGAGGGAACACAATCCAGCTGGCAAAATGAACAACTGCAACCCAGACCAATAAAAAATATATTTGTCTGGATTCCTCAAAAAAGAGTGAAATGAAGCTGAAGTCTGTATTGCAGCTAAAAGTAGGTCAGTAAATCAACAAATGAATGTTAAACACACAAATGCGTCTTATTCTTCATCACTCACCCATTGAGAGAACAACCTATAAACACTGGTAGCTTGCTGATGTTGGAAACTTTTACCATTTTGGCAAAGCCTTAGCCTTCACTGTTACTGAATTATGACCGAACGAACACAATCATAACCGTGTACTTGCAGACTTCTTGTATTCCAGGTCATGCAGATAAGCAGCTCTCAGCCAACAAACAGAGCCGCTTTTGCGGAGTGAAGACAGATTTCAGGGGAAATGAAAATGCACAGCAAACTTTCTGATCTCACTAAAGGAAAAAATGTTGCCCTTGTAAAGACCAAGCCCACTTCACCTGCTTTCGAAGCTCGGCTCTGAGCTTGTACATTGCAACTTTGAGGAAGTCTTTGTTGAAACAAATGTGTCGTAGAATGTATTGGAAACTGCCAGCAAACAAGTACCTATTTGAAGACTAGTCCATGATGGATGCCAAAGAGAAGGAAACAGATTCCAGATGCCGACAAAAATCACACTGCTGGCTTTGCATCATGTTTATTTCACAAAACCGTTGTAGGCAACTTCTCATCCCTCTCATAAGGCCTCTTTTCAATTAACCCTCAAAGACCCACTGTAGCAAAACTGCAACAATTGTTTAAAGCAATTCAATTACAGTTTTAAAACTTATCACTTATAAAATACTAAACGTGGGCAATTAAGGGGGAAAAAATATCAACCTACATGCACTACATTTCAAAGGTTTGGGGTCATTAATACTTTTATTCCACATGGTTGCATTACATTTATCAAAGGTGACAGTAAAGACATTTATAATGTTTCAGAAGACTTCTAATAAATGTGGTTCTTCTGAAATGTATATTTCTATTTTCCTTAAAAACATGCTTTGTGGTTCACACGAAAATATTAAGCAGCACAACTGATTTCAACATTAATGATGATGATAATAATAATAATAATAATAATAATAATAATGTGTTTTGGGATCACGTGACCTTTCGACAGCGATGCACGCATAGTCTTTCGCTCTGATCACTTTGTTGAATATTATATAATCCTGTCAGTAAATTTCGAACCACTCTGCATTGGACCCATCATGAGTTTTTTAGCAGTCAAGGGCGATCGGAAAGGAGAGATTGAGCAATCGCCAATGAAGAAAAAAATTCAAAGATTCCACCATCTCCAGAGAGGATCTCGATGATGCTATTGCTAACGGTATCAAGCTAGCATTTAAAGAGCAGCAAAGCACTTTGGATTCGGTTGTGACTTCGGCAGTAAGAGATGCGGTGGACTCTGTGCTAATTCCAGCATTGCGTGAACAGCGTGCGGACATACAAGCAACTAACAATTCTGTTAAAGAGCTGAGAGTGGAGTTTGAGGCGCTAGCTACTGTGGCGAAGCAGACACGTGACCGGGTTGATTCCGTTCAAGCAGCTGCACGTGAGGATAGGAGGACAGTCACGGACTTAGGAAATCAGCTGGAGTGACTCACCGAGAAGATGACGGATATTGAGTATAGGAGCAGGAGGAATAACGTGCAACTGGTGGTGTTGCCAGAGGGGGCGGAGGGCTCCAACGCTGCTGGTTTCCTTAGAGTTAATCTTTCCAAGTGGATCCCTTCCTTGAGGGACCGTAACATCGAGATTGACCGGGCATATCACGTATATGACGGAAGAAAAAAACTGCGATCGGCCACGCACTCTCATCTTCCGTGTACTAAGATGGCATGACAGATCGGAGATCCTGAAAGGTGCTCAGCAAGCTTATCCGGTGAAATGCACACAGGACAATGTCACACTACTATTTTGTCCCGACTTTAGTCCAGCTACAGCGATCAGGAGAAAGGCCTTTAATCCGGTTTTGAAGAAGATGACAGCGCTTGGTCTCCAGCCCTTCCTCACCTATCCGGCGGCAATTAAACTACGGCACAAGGGTGAGCAGAAAAGTTTCGACTCTCCTCAGAAAGCGGAGGATTTTATCAGATCCCTGTCGCAGGGGAAGTCATATGCTGAGGCTCTACAAGGCAACGGGAAAGCGGCGGCCATCATCTCTTCGACCCGGCGGGACGGGCTTGAAGGTCGGGATGGAGGCGATCCCAACTGCCTGGGAGAAGATGGTGGCAGGGTGGAGATGGATACTTGCTAAATCTCTTTTTCTTTTTTTCTTTCCTGTCTCCCCCTGGGATACTGTTTCTATTTATCCGACACAACTGTCTCTTTGCTGGTAAGATGAACACCCTTTTTTCTTTTTTGGAAGGGACTAATGGAGAGTAGGTTTAATTACAATTTTTTTTTGGCTAGGTGAGCCTTTTGGGAGACATGTCTTGCGTTGAAGTGGACCGGTCACGTATCATTACCATTTGTTGTTGCTCAATCAGACCTACGTTCTCGGTAATGTGTGGTCTGAGTTGTTTCCTGTTTATAGTTGTTCCTTGTTCATGTTTATATAAGTTTTTTTATTTTTTTACAACAGACATTCATATTTTTATTTACTTTACCTTATTTCTAAAAGGATTTTTCATCTAGGTGGTTTGGTATCTAGAATGTGCAACAGCGTTTACATGTTATTTACAGAATGGGAGTGCTTTTGCTTTTCTTCATTTGCTGAATACAATTTTAGGATTATGAATATTCAATGCATACCCTAAATATTTTATCACTGAATGTGAATGGTTTAAATTCTGCTATTAAACGAACCTGTGTGTTAGAATATTTACACCGTAAATCTATTTCCTGTGACCTAATACAAAAGTCACATCTAAAACAATCTGACGTGGCACGTTTTCATAATAAGTATTATAAATTAGCAGCCTTTTCCTGCGCTCTTAATAAAACTAAGGGGGTGCTTATCCTTGTTAACAGGAAGTTACATTTAACGATTGAACACCTCGGAAATGATGAGGAGGGTAGATTTGTTTTTAGCCGTTGCAAAATACATAATACTAGGTTAGCATTGGTCTCTATCTACGGTCCGAATGAGACTGACAGTGCATTCTTCACAAAGGTTTCCAAAACTCTACTTGAGCAGATTGATTGCCCTCTAGTGGTGGGTGATGATTTTAATGCGGTCGTAAATCCTGCTTTAGATAAATCTCAATCTGATGCAACAGCCAATCCATCCTCTAAATTACTGAATAAATGTATCACTGAGCTCAACTTAATCGAGCTTTGGAGAATTCAGAATACTAAATCTAAGGACTTCACTTTTTTTTCTAATAGACATAAGACTTTCTCTAGGATAGACTACATATTTTTCAGCCCATCTTTAATTTGGTCTAATTCCTCCATCTCTATATTACCAATTTTACTATCCGATCATTCTGCTGTGTTATGCAATATTTCTCTTTCCGATGTTAAAGCCAAGTCCCCTAGATGGCGCTTTAACATATCATTACTAAGTAATCAGACTTTCATTACTTCTCTAAATGGATACATAAAGGAATTTCTTGAAATTAATATGCCCTCTGATGTGGATCCTCAAATATTGTGGGAAACGACTAAGTGTGCTATACGAGGTTTCTGTATATCTTTCTCTTCTACTCTCGCCAAAGCGAAAATTCACCAGTTTACACAATTAGAAAATAAAATCCAATCATTACAAAACCTACAAAAACAACATTTTACTGAGCAACAGGCTACACAGCTGTCCTCTTTAAAAGAAGTATATGATTTACTTTCTCACTCAAAGGCGGAATTTATCTTACATAGGACTAGGCAAAAATATTATTTTGAATCAGAGAGACCTAGTCACTTATTGGCCCTTAGGCTGAAAGAATGTAAGTCTAAGGCATATATTAGCGCAAAAAAAATCATCGGATGATCAGGTCACCACGAACCCTGTGGTAATAAATTATATATTTAAAGGTTTTTACACAAATCTGTATGAAGCCAAAACAGATTTTGATGAACCAATTTGTAAGCAATATTAAGATAAATTGGAATTTCCTCGGATCTCACAGATGGATAAAGAATCTTTGGAGGCCCCATTAAGTTTGGAAGAGCTCCACGTCTCTCTAAAAAGTCTTCAAAAGGGCAAATCGCCAGGTCTAGATAGTCTCCCCCTGAATTATATTTAGAAATTTGGGATTTGGTAGGGACACTTATGCTTAATTCATTTAATTTTGCAATTGAACATGGGGTATTTCATAGGGATAAAAAAACTTAATTGATATCATTACTTCATAAAAAAGGGAAAGATCCATTAGATTGTTCCAGCTACAGACCGATTTCGCTTATCCCATGTGATCTGAAAATCTATGCTAAAGTTTTTGCTTCTCGAATGGAAAAGGTAATTCATAGCTTGATCAAGGAGGACCAAACCGGTTTCATCAAGGGGCGCAATGCGTCTGACAATATGCGTCGACTCCTTCATATTCTTGACTTTGCGGACTCCCACCCGACCCCTTGTGCGTTTTTTTCACTTAATGCAGAAAAAGCCTTTGACAGGCTAGAGTGGAATTATATGTGGGCAGTTCTGCAATGTCTCGGCTTCGGTGAACACTTCGTTTCTATGATTAAGACATTATACCACTCACCTGCAGCATCAGTCATAACTGGTAATATTATTCCCCCCCCCGTTCCCTTTACAGCGGGGAACGAGGCAGGGATGTCTGCTTTCCCCCTTATTGTTTTGTCTATCCCTTGAACCCTTTGCACAAGCCATCAGGAAATCTGAAGTATCGATTAAGATTCATGATCATAATCATAGTATTTTATTATACGCTGATGATATTATTCTATATTTAGACCACTTTGACGTTTCAGTCTCTAGTATAATTAAGGAATTTGATCATTTTAGTAGCTTATCAGGATATAAAATAAATTGGAACAAATCTGCTTTAATGCCAATTAACAATGTTAAAGTTAATTCTTCAATTCCCTCATTTATCCCTATTAATGAATCTTTCACCTATTTGGGCATTACCATATATAAAAACATTCATAAGATTGCCAGAGACAATTTTAATAATATTTTAGTTAAGGTCAAAAATGACATTCAAAGATGGCAGAATCTTAAAGTCTCTCTCCAAGGAAAAATCTCCACTGTTAAGATGAATTTGTTTCCTCGATTTAAAAAAAAAAAAAATCTCTATGCTACCACTTTCTCTCCCTCCAGGTTACTTTAAGGAGATCAACTCCATAATTTCAAAGTTTATCTGGAATGATAAATGCCCCAGAATTAAACTTACCACATTACAACATCCTAATAGCGCAGGAGGACTGGCTGTACCAAATTTTGAATTGTATTATTGGTCGTTCCAGCTTAAGGCCCTTCATAATTGGGTTGATCCACAATCTACAGTTTCATGGAGGGTGATTGAAGCTGACAAGGTTAAACCAAATAGACTTCAAGATATTATATTTACTGGCACAGGAAAAAAAGGGGATAATTATAAATCTGGTCCGGTTGTGGCTAACTATTAAAATCTGGAAAACAGTTGAACGTCGGATAGGAGGACCCTTCAAATATTGTAACAGTACACCTTTAATGGCACAATCTTAATTTTGTATGCGGAAATCGTCCATTTGTCCAACCCTCTAGGTCTTCTTTAGGGGTAAAAACATGCGGTGATATATATGATAACCAGGGCCTCTGTTCATTTCAGACATTAATAACCAAATTTTGTCTACCAGCATCCACATATTTTGTCTTTCTTCAATTACGTTCTGCTCTCAAAGCGTATGGGGTTCCGTGGACTTTTCCCATTTCCTCTCATCCTATTCAGGACTGGATTGCACCATCTGCTGGTCGGCCATCTGTTTCTTTGATAAATAATAAGATTATTGATTGCATTACAAAACCTCTTTCTATTAAAACTATTTGGAATAGGGAATTATCAGACCTTAATTTATCTGTTGACTGGGAGAGGGTGTGGTCTAACCTCAGCTTAATATCTAAAAACTTGGCTCATCGTCTTATTCACTTCAAAGTCATTCATAGAGCATACATAACTCCTTAAAAAAGATTCAAAATAAAACTACAACCAAATTTTAACTACCATATATGCAATACTGCATCATCAGTTACTTTTCTTCATATGTTTTGGGTGTGTCCCATCGTTATTAATCTTTGGACACATGTAAACCTGGTTTTATCCTCCTTACTACAAATTGATTGGTTTGCTAACCCTGTAGCTCAAATGGTAGAGCATGGCGCTAGCAACGCCAAGATCATGGGTTCGATTCCCAGGGAAAGCAAGAGCTGATAAAATGTAAAAACTGTAACTTGAATGCAATGTAAGTCGCTTTGGATAAAAGCGTCTGCTAAATGCATAAATGTAAATGTAAATGTAAATGTAACCCAAGTTTGTGTCTTCTTAATGATGATTCTGGTCTCTGTATAAGCTTAATACAAAAGAGAATGTTGTTTGCTGGTTTTACGGCAGCGAAGACGACAATAATACAGAACTGGTTTACGCCACACATGTGTGGAAAAACATATTGGATCCATAGGCTCCTGCAAATAGTAACTTGTGAATGAACAACAGTGCGAATAAATGGGGCCAAGCCCTCTACTATTGATGCTTGGCAGTGTTTTCCTCTAATATACGTGATTATATAAAAGGAATGACTTGTTGTGTTTTTCTTTTTTCTTTCACTCTATCTCCCTTTTGATTGCATTTTGATTCCTTTTTGAATAGGGAGTATACGTTTGTTGTTTTGAATGGATATTGTGTTGTGATGTGTGTGAAAAAAATTAATGTTGATAAAAAAAAAAATGTTTCTTGAAATCCGCATATTAGAATGACTTCTGAAGGGTCAAGTGACACTGAATACTGGAGTAATGATGCTGATGCATGAAAGGAATTAAGCAGTTTTTTAAACAGTTGTTTTAAATAGTTTTGTTTTCCCCAATATTACTGTTTTACTGTATTTATCATCAAATAAAATGTCTTTACATTTTTTTTTTTTTATTCCGACACCAAATTAAAGCATTCATGTAAATCTTTTTTTTTATTCCGACACCAAACTAAAGCAGTCGTGTAAATATATATATTTTTTTGCCTTTTTTTTTATTATGATAGGACAGTGTAGAGCAGACAGGAAGCAAAGTGGGATAGAGAGAGGGGACGGGATCAGGAAAGGTCCGAGCCGGAGCCGGGATTCCTGAGTAATAAAGCAAAGACACTTTATGTCGGCGCACTTGCCCACAAGGCTATCGGCGCTGACGCAGTACAGTAAATCTGAGACAAAATTACATTTTAAAAGCAATAGTGGGACTTATTGGGCAAAATTTTATTTTATTCACACAAGTCACACTACACAGCTAAATATTCCTAAATATTTTGGATGCATCCTCCTAAAACTTTTAAGAGAGTCAGAGGAGCCTTCAGAGATACAGAACATATTGAAATTTCAGTTATCTCTCTGGAAGATTTATAAAGGTCAAAGCCACTGCACTGTGGGCCTCTGCATGTGCTTTTCCAGAATATATTACAGGAGGTCAGTGATGTGTAGAAATATCTCAGGATCTTCCCAGAGTATCAGAGAGCAGCTCTGAGATGAACATGTCCACATTCCAGCCTCCTAGACCAAGAAAGTATGTACTTGCATAGTGAATTATTACAGTGGTGAAACCCTGGAAATATTTTGCAATTTTTGTCTATATAGTTTATTATAACATTTTAGTTTATTTGGTTTTAGTTATTTTAGTCCTTCAACTTAAACTAAACAAAAATAAAAAAGCTGCCACAATAAATAAATAAATATATATACATAAAAATAAATGATTTATTCTATTGCAAGTAATGAAAAAAAATCATTTATTCTATTTTTTATATTTTACATTTTTTTTATTTAATATATATATATATATATATATATATATATATATATATATATATATATATATATATATATATAGAGGTCGACTGAATCATCGGTTTTGCCGATTAATCAGCACCGATAGTTGATTTGCAGAACAATCGGTTATCGGCAAAAATCCATGCCGATAGTTTTCGGTGTTTTTTTTTTTTTTTCTTTGTGTTGCCTCTGTTGCTGGAGTGGTTGAGAATGGTCTGCTATCATTATACAGTATGAGAGCAGCCTCTAGAGGCGGAAATCACTGACAGCACATGTTGTTTGTTTTGGCATGTGACACTGTGCGCTGCACAGAGCGGGAAACTTCAGACACGCATTTAAATACAGCCGACAGAAAATCCTGCTGCGGAACAGAGCGCCATTCACATAGTTTCCCATTAAATAACATTATAGCCTATTTGTCCCAAATCATTGTTAATGTACATAATGACTTCGCTCTAGGCTGTAAATTATGTATTGTGCATTTTTCAGCAAAACGTTTGTCTTTCCGTGGCTCTAATACAGTCTGTATGCTTCATATAGAGAGCTGTAATACAGATCGCGCTCTCTCTTTCCGTTTGCTCTGTTATTTAAACACCGAACTTCAAACTCATTTATGACACATAATTCATTCTTGAAGCAAACTTATGTCCATTTGGTGATTAAATAAGCAGTTTTAGACCGCTGCTTAAATTGAACGTGACGCGTCTGGTGTGTGTGTGTGTGTGTGATACCCATGACTTCTCCAAGACGTGTTCTAAAATAGCAGCAAATAAAGAGTGCACATACAATATCAATAACCTGTGCATGTAATTTTAATATGGCCTTTTGTAGGTATTTCAAGATGGCCATCTTTAAGCATGACTGTTGAAATGAAATGGTAATACTTAATAAGAGTCCATTTGTAACATTAACGAAAGCTGTAGAAGTATTGTTCCTTGTTAGAGTGTGTTCATTTCATTTCAACATTTACTAATAGGCTTCATTTTTAAATTTTAAAGTTTCTTCTTTTAACATTTGTAAACTATGAAATAACTTTAATAATCAATATAGTAATAAATATTAATACTACATTTTTATTCATTTATAAAGTATAGTTCAGTACTGTTACTGTTTTTTTTTTTAAATAGCAAAGCTCTATTTAGTTTTCATTCAGTATCTATTTTATAAACTATCGGTTGATTAATCGGTATCGGCCAGTGTGGTCCAACCTAGCTATCGGTATTGGTAAAATCCACTATCGGTCGACCTCTAAAATATATATATATATATATATATATATATATATATATATATATATATATATATATATATATATAATTTATTTATTTATTTATTGTTTTAGTTTGTGATAATAGCCATGCAGTCTTTTCACAAATATGAATGACCAGATTTGTAGCCAGTTAAATCTCACATTAAAATTGAATTCTTTGACTGCTGTAAACATTCATAACATTGGCAAAAGTGCAAGAATGATCAATTATTGCAGTGGTGAAACTGTGCAACCCTGGAAACATTTTGCAACTTTTTTTCTCTCCCAAAATTCGCGCTTAAAACAAAAGTGGTTTGCTAAAATAACATGTTTGGGTTTTTGAGGGCTAATGAAAAGCATGCTAGTGTTGGTGGCATGCCCCAGCAAAGCCATTTCTCAAAACCTAAAGTCTGTGAGCATTACTGCAGTCTAGATAGGTAGCTCAACAGGTTTTGAGACCCAGCCAACCACTAATGAACCCTAAAACATTTAGTTTCGTATGAAGGTTGTGAATCTCGTCGATAGATGTACGTTAACTTAAATACTTATCTGTGCCTTTCATTAAACAAGTTTTAAATTGTAATAAAGAGCCATTTAAAAACACATTTTACCCACAAACTAAGCTTCAAAACTATTAGGACAACCTCATCTTTTGAGTGCATTACCAAACATGATTAACACTTCTAACAAACAAGTTCAGATGCTAGCGGACCGACAGCACGCAATACGAGACTAAAGTCTCGCTGTTAACACGAATACTCACTTTGGTGTTTGCCTGAGCTCCAGGACTGTTTGGCAAAAGCCCTTCTGGCTGATTTTAGCACATCCATGGCGAGGTTTCAAAGCGGAGAAGCGTCTTCAGGTGCTGCTGTTGGCCATGAACTACGTCTTCTCACTCTCAACTTTGTTGTCGCCGTGTCGATGCAGACATCTGTGGGAGTACTTGAGTCTCCGTGTCTCGTGGGCGGCGTTTCAGCCGTCAATCAGTATGACGTTACGCGACGCCAAGATTCTGTTTCCATGACAACGGCGTTAAACAATCCATTAGAAGCCTCATCATGAGATGTGTGCTTTTTGAAATGGCTGTGCGCGAATATCAAACAACAGCTTAGCAGACAGCGGGTTTGTGTTAAGTAACCTGGTATGAGCGCCGTAATGTGTTCATTCCTAAGGTTTAGAACACAGTCTGCTGATCTCATCTTTGTCGCCCTCATGTGGCTATAAAAATGGTCCTCCATTGAAACTAAGGCCTGTTTTGATGAAATTATAAAATCAAATCAAGTTAACTGTGGCACTATGGCTATAATAACACAACACAATTAGAAGGCCCCTCAATATAAGGTAAGGTATTTCAGAAATTTTTAGATATAAGATATTTGAAGGCTCCTCAATATCAAAGCTTAACAGAATATAACAGAACAGAAATAATAGTTATTGAGGGGGGGATAAATATGATTTCTTAATTTCATGCACTTTTTAGCATTTCAATATTTTTTTTAATAATAATATTAATTGTATGAATAATAATGTTAAAAATCTGCAAAATGTTTCCTAAGGCAGATCAGTGTTATAGTATTTCTTATTACTTTTTATTTTCATATTATATGCTTTTTAAATTGTAATTGTAGTCATTTTTATTAATTTTGTTGTGTTTGTCTATTTTTATGTCTATATAGTTTATTATAACATTTTAGTTTGAGTTATTTTAGTCCTTCAACTTAAACGAAGCAAAAATGAAAAAATGCTGCCACAGCAACTAACTGAAAAAAAATTATAATGCAAGTAATGAAATATTTAATTTATTTTTTTTATTTTACATTTTATATATATATGTATTTTTATATATATATTTATTTTATTGTTTTAGTTTGTGATAATAGCTCTGCAGTCTTTTCACAAGTATGAATGACCAGATTTGTAGCCAGTTAAATCTCATATTACAATTGAATTCTTTGACTGCTGTAAACATTCATAATATTGGCAAAAGAGCAACAAAGATACAAATAAGTAAAGATATAATTTATGATCTATTACGTATTTGGAAGGCAAAATGACACTGAAAGGAGTAAAAATTATTATTTTCTCCCCTTGTAAATGTAATTGTAAAGTATTCAATCTCGATCGCATTTGAATGAAGTGCAAATTTCCCTAACAAGTACAGTAATGATGTACTTTACACCCCTGTATACACACACACACGCAACCTCAATATTTAGCTTTGTTCTTTAAAAAAAAAAAAAAATCAAACAATGAGAAACAAAGGCGTGTTCTTTACTCTCCACAAAGTTTACCATAAAAACACCAAAGGCAATCCACAGTAATACTTTCCCAAGGTAGACAAATAAAAAAGAAAGTCCTGTTGTAAAACAAGGACTAAACCAAACAAGCATATTCTGCCTGCATCATGACACAAACCTTAAACCACTGAAGAAGAAATGTGAAGGAGAACTCTGTCATGAAGCATTAATGGATTGATTTTCAGGTGTTATCCCAGTCACTGAATGATGTCTCTATGAAATGACGCATGGTTTGCATTATCCTCAATGACATGAAATGGTGGAAAGGAAGAAAACTTGGCACATTTTACCAAAATCAAACCATTCAGCAAGTATTATAAAATGCAATGAGTATGTATGTTAATGTAAATTAGAGACATGACAGAAACAGCAGACCATTGATAACTAGTGGATTAGAGTGGGCTTGCTGTTACTGTATTTTCCCTGACAAAACTCATGGCAACAAGAGGGCAGATGATTTTAAATGCCACGCTGGGAAAAAAAAAAAAGTGACCAATCAGATGGATTCTAGGGGTGGGTGAAACGGCATGTATTATATTAAACAAGATATTTCAAGGCACTGTGTAACATAACAACTGGCAAACAAGACATCATATATTCAGCTTTTCAACTGGTTTCAACTAAATTCTATTTCAATTTCGTCCGGTAACAAAAAGGACTTGCATTAACCGCAAAATACGACAACATTCCCGAATATTTATGCAGCATTTTTGTCAACAAACACAATGTGAAGATCAGTCCCTTTTTAAATACATGGGTTTTTTCGTGTCTTCGACCTTTTAGAAAACATCAACGGGAGGAACAGAAACCAAAAATATTTCCAACTCAGATCCAACATCTGTAATGACAAGCTTGTTACCTTCCTCGAAAAAAAAGAGATGTACAATACTATGGTCATACTTAAACTGAAAAGCATTCTTAATCACTCCATTGCAACAAACACAATGTTTTTCCATCACAAATACTTCGGTCTCATTTCAATACGTTTTCCCTTTTCTTTTTACATTCAACAAACTTAAAGATGGTACGTTTACACCAGGGAAGTAAAAGAAGTCACTGGCACATAAAACTCTTCAGATTTAACACAAAGATGAGGAGGTGCTGATAAAATCATGAAAGATCTTCATAAAGACCTCACAAAACAGATGGAGGACAACAAAAGAACCACAACAGGCTGAAGTGCCATTACCAAGAAAATATTTTAGGTGTAAGAGCTTCAAAAATAACCTTAAACACAAGGAGGGCAGTCCTGGTCAATGTGACATCCCTTTTTCTAATTTTCTCCTCTCTATTCCTCCACTTATTTTATCAACAACAAAGAAGAGCCATACTAACAGAGGAGGGGTAAATCAAACAAAAATACTACCCCATCCCATTGGTTTGCATACTGAACTTCTTAGACTAATCAAAGAGCAAAGTGGACATTCACTTCTTGAGTGGCTGGTAGACGGAGGCATTGGGGTCCAAGCTGTAAGGACTGGTGTCCATGAACTTGGAGGAGTAATGTGGGGTCACAGGGGTCATGCTGTTGGTCTCTGCCGAGTAGGTGATGCTGGGCATGACCGCCATGACCTCTGCGATCTTCTGCTTCAAATCTTTTATCTCCTGCTCCTTCTGCAAATTCTGACCTGTGTGCGGGACAGAGAGAGAATAGGTTAGTGAGCAGAAGCAGACAAGCCTAAGAGACACATTAAGACAGGAAGGGGGCAGACCTTGAGCAATCTCTAGCTGTCTCTTGGCATCTCCGAGAGCTGAGAAGAGATCCAGTTTGATTCTGGTCTCAGCACTCAGACTGTTCTCTAGGTGCTGGGTCTTGTCCTGCATGGCCGACAGCGCTGACATCAGAACCTCTGTGTCCTTTTCGTTCTCCTTATATTTGCGCAATTCCTGCACGTAAAGAAACAAAGAGTTAGGTATTTTAAGGGACATTTTAGTCAATATGAAACACCATTCACCTTATTTTGCATCCATAATTTGGTATATTTTTCTGAGTGAAACAATATTTTGAGAAATATAAATAAAGGGGTAAATTAATCTTAAGATTATATTTGATCCATCTGAACATTATGAGGCTGCTTCCAGACTTTAATGAGATTCTGCAGCCAATCGTGTAATGAATAAACACTTTGACCCAGGAATCAGGCCAAATCAGACTAAATATCACTTTAAAAAAAATAGTTTCAAATGTGTATATTTAACTATGTTTTTATATGAACAGTGAATCAATAATTATTGATTCATTATTGATTCGCTATTCATATAAATACATATACACACACACACACATATATATATATATATATATATATATATATATATATATAGATAGATAGATAGATAGATAGATAGATAGATAGATAGATAGATAGATAGATAGATAGATAGATAGATAGATAGCTCAGAGTACTTTAGGAAATCATTGCTCATTTGCACTACTATACTAAGTTTGGGGTCAGTAAATTGTATTTATAAATTTTATTTTAGCCAATTTATTCAGCAAGGATGCATTAAAATGCTCATTATCACTCAACAGTCGTTTATAATGTTACAAAAGATTTCTATTTAAAAAAAAATAAAAATAAAAAAAGCTGTTCTTTTGAACTTTCTATTATTCATGAAATCCTGAAAAATATATCATGGTTATCATGGTTTCCACAAAAACTTTAAGAACTGTTTTCAACAAAACAATAAGGAATGTTTCCTGAGCAGCTAATCAGCACATTAGAATGATTTCTGAAGGATCATGTGACACTGAAGACTGGATAATGATGCTGGAAATTCAGCTTTGATTACAGCAATAAATTACATTTTAAAATCTATCAGCATTTTTAAAATGTAATAATATTTCACAATATTACTGTTATGATGACCGTATTTTTGATCAAATTAATGCAGTCTTGATGAGCTTAAGAGACTAATTAAGAGACTTAACTTACTTACCCCAAACTTTTGAATGGTGGTATATTTTCACAAATTAATTCTCAATTGTTTTTTTGTAGATGCTGATTGATACTCTTTTTTTATCTATATTTGTTAAATTATATATTCATAAAGATGTATTATAGAATTATTTTACTATGATATAATTTATTTTCTTCAATCATGTGATGTTTGCACTCATATTGCATGGTATTTTGCATGAGATTTAAGCATGATAATCATGTGAATATTTATAATATGCTGTTTGGCTTTGAATTTACTATGGGTACAGTTATAATATATATATATATATATATATATATATATATATATATATATATATATATATATATGTATGTATGTATGTATTTTTGGATCCATATGGTGTTCCATAATCAATGTCCAGTATACTGTAATGATTACAGTAAATGGGCCTGTTAAATGAGCGCAGGTGTATGCTTGTGGCCTCTGGATAATAAATTCATATGAGCTTTTTGGCATGTTTCTCGTGTGCAGACCTTATTTGTTTTTTGATCTTGGTGTATTTTCATGACAATATTTTTGCATCACTAAATCAGTTAAATAGTTATTTGGTTATTGACTTAACATTAACCAAAAGCCTTCATGGCCTAGACAACACTAGATGAAAAAGAAAGTTGGTCCAGCGGTGGAACAAGTTTATATTTGATGAAAAATTACAAAGACAAGCATTATTTCTTTGGATAAATGGGCACTGAAGTAAAAAAATGACAATTCTGAATTAATGTTGATTTTAAATGTTTATAACTTTCTCCTACAAATCACATACCAACTTTTTTTTTGTTATTCTGAACCACAATGTGCCTCACAAAGGTCTTAAAGAATGCCTTATTCTAAATATTGCTCTTGGGAAAGCATATTAAAGCAGCATGTCAGCAGGGGTTCTGGCTTACTAGTGCTTGGAGCTCAAGCTCTCTGATTTGTTCCTCCTTCAGCTTCATGTCATGCATGAGCTTCTTGCACTCCGACTCCAGCTCACGTATGCGACTCCTCAATGAGTCTGTGCACTCTCCTCTGTGAAGGGAGGTGAAAGTCAGGCCCACCAGCACACAGACATAACAAAAACAAGATGCATAAACACACACAGCACCATATTACCATATTAAAGACTACTACACAGAATGCGGGGTTGAAACAATATTATTGGGTGAAGTCTCACCTGGAGGCAGCTGCCAGAGCGACAGCACGTGCAGCTGTGGCCTCTTCCATCTTCTTTCTTTTCTTCTCTTCTGCAAGCTGCTTTTCCACCGTGGCTCGTGCTTCCTGTTCTGCCTTGAGCCGCTTCTCCAGCTGCACAATCGTTTGCTTGTCCTTCTGCTTGGCCTGCACAGCATTATGAAGCCTAATACAGAGACACACATAATCAACATTGGCATAAACAACTGCAGGTAGAGAGAAATAAATGGGCATCTGATGATTCAAAAGCAGGTGTTTCCACAGAAAAATAATAAGCTAGTAGTGTACTAATAATAAACAATTGTAGTGATTAGCATAAAACTGGGGGCCTTGGAAACAGATTTTTTTTTTAAAGTATGCTTTTCTTAAGTGTTTGAGCTTTTTCGTTTCAATTTTAGACTTTCATGTATGAAAGGTGAAATACAAATAAAATATATTATTAAAAATTCTTACTGATGGGATTTACAGGTTAAAAACAAACAAAAAACAAACAAACAAACCTCTAACTGGTCAGTTATCTGGGTCTAAATCAGTGTCATTTTAATAATATTTATATGCTGTTATAGTATTCTATTAATATTATGAATGACCTTTTTTCTCTGTATTTTCAGTTTTTTGTTTAATTGTTTTTTAAGTCAAACTTTTAGTCATTTTTACAGTGGTATTGATTTTTTTTTAAAATTTTATGATGGCCAACACTGACGCTGATATATACATACATACACACACACACACACACACACACACACACACACACACACACACACACACACACACACACACACACACACACACACACACACATATATATATATATATTTATATACAACCCGAATTCCTGAAATGTTGAACCACAAGGCAGGCCAATTCAGCACCCAGACTCTTCTACTACGAAGCCATGCTGTTGTAATAGCTGCAGTATGTGGTTTTACATTGTCCTGCTGAAATAGATGTCGTCTGGAGGGGAGCATATGTTGCTCTAAAACCTTTATATACCTTTCAGCATTCATAGTGCCTTCCAAAACATGCAAGCTGCCCATACCGTATGCACTTATGAATGAATGAATGAATGATGCATTTATATAGCGCTTTATTGTGTATTGCCATACACCCAAAGCGCTTTACAATCATGTGGGGGGTCACTCCTCAACCACCACCAGTGTGCAGCATCCACTTGGATGATGCGACGGCAGCCACAGGACAACGGCGCCAGTGCGCTCACCACACACCAGCTACAGGTGGAGAGGAGGGAGAGTCATAGAGCCAATCAAGTTGATGGGGATTATTAGGAGGCCGTGATAGACAAGGGCCAGTGGAGGGAATTTGTCCAGGACACCGGGGTTACACCCCTACTCTTTACGAGAAGTGTCATGGGATTTTTAATGACCACAGAGAGTCAGGACCTCGGTTTAACGTCTCATCCGAAAGACGGATGCACCACCATACCATCAGAGATGCTGGCTTTTGAACTGAAGCTGATAACATGCTGGAAGGTCTCCCTCCTCTTTAGCCCGGAGGACACGGCGTCCGTGATTTCCAACAGAAACAGTCCATTTTCAATGAGCCTTGGCCCACAGGACACGACGGCGCTTCTGGACCATGTTCACATATGGCTTCCTTTTTGCATGATAGAGCTTTAGTTGGCATCTGCAGATGGCACGGCGGATTGTGTTTACCGACAGTGGTTTCTGGAAGTATTCCTGGGCCCATTTAGTAATGTCAATGACAGAATCATGCCGATGAGTGATGCAGTGTCGTCTGAGGGCCCGAAGACCATGGGCATCCAACAAAAGTCTTCGGCCTTGTCCCTTACGCACAGAGATTTCTCCAGCTTCTCTGAATCTTTTGATGATGTTATGCACTATAGATGATGAGCTTTGCAAAGCCTTTGCAATTTGACGTTGAGGAACGTTGTTTTTAAAGTATTCCACAATATTTTTACGCACTCTTTCACAGACTGGAGAGCCTCTGCCCATCTTTACTTCTGAGAGACTCTGCCTCTCTAAGAGGATAGCTAATCATGTTACAGACCTGATGTCAATTAACTTAATTCAGCCCTTTGTTGCCCCCGTGCCAACTTTTTTGAGACCTGTAGCAGGCATCACATTTTAATTGAGCTCATTTAGTGGATAAAAGTGTAAAAATTTCTCCGTTTAAACATTTGTTATGTTCTCTTTGTTCTATTGTGAATAAAATATTGGCTCATGTGATTTGAAAGTCTTTTAGTTTTCATTTTATACCCATATATACAAGTCATTGGTGTTTGGTGATGTGTTTTTGGCTCAAGGTCTGCATTTACAGTCACACCAGAGGTGTTCAGCTGGGATTAGGACTAAATGTACTAAATTAGAAATAAATAATTTGAAAATGAATAAATATGAAAAAAAAACAAAAACAAAACATTATCTTGATAAAACATAAATCTGTGAAATAGAAACTTCATGATTTTGTAAACCTATTATATTATTTTCCACAAATAAATATTTTTTTTGCCAAGGCAACATTGATTTTATTAAGAAATTTGCATCTAATATTTATATTTTCTTTAAGCTCTATTTCAATTAACAAAAAAAAATATTAGTTTTAGTTAACAATAACAATAATGGTCTAAATAAGCATTAAACGTTTTCACAGTGTATTTTTAGTTGAATGGCCTTTATGCAGTTGTAAATTATTGTCCCTACCTGTATACCTGTACCTTTCTCAGTGCTGATTAGGACTGGCCAATCAAAATCATTTATCATATCAATGATGAATTTTCAGTCTTACATATTCAAATAACTGACACTAGTATTCACCCTCAATGAAAAACACTACCTGTCAAGTGGTTCCCAATTAATCGGAGTCAGAGCCCCATCTAAAATGTGTTTTGGCATATACTGGTAAACATCTTGAATGGGTTTTAAACAGTTGATTTCTCACTTGTTCTGCAGCAACTCGTTTTCCTGGCGGAGTTGGCCAAGCTCAGAGCGCATGCTCCTCTCAGCACAGCTCAGAGAGCTGATCTGACTGCGCAGGTCTTGCTCCACCTGTCTGCTCGCCTGCAGGTCAGCCTTCAGCTTCTTTATGTCCTGCTCAAGCCTGCCAGACAGAGAAAAAGAGAATGAACAGGACGAACGCACTCCAACTGCTGAATCAGACCACAGTTAGGACTCTTACCGCACTAATGCATCTGGCTTACTGAGCTGGTTGTTAGGTATACAGTTCTCCATCAGATCTCTGTGAGGTACAAGGTTCTTCCCTGCACACTTCTGTTTCTTTTCACTCCTACTGGACGAGGAGGACGGTACACTGCCATTAGTGGAGTTATGGCTATGGGGGGAGGAGTTTTTGTAATGTTTGGAGGTGGCAGAGCTTCCTCCTCCACCGCCCACCTCCTCTTTCAGGAACAGGTTCTCAGCGCTGCCACCGAGCTCGTTGTTGAGTCTCTTAGTGTTTAGGTGGTTCTCCATATACTCAATGTCCTGTAGTTTAGCATCCACAGTCTGTAGGATGTTGTTGTTTATTCCTATGCTGTTCTGCTGCTGTTGCTGTTTTTTGTCTTTCCCCCCGTCTTTGCCCTTCTCCTTGTACTCTAGTTCAGGCAGAGAGATGGGCAGCTTCTTGGTAATAGCAGTGCCGTTCTGAGCCACTAACACCGAGTCTGCTTCAGACATGTCTTTTGAGGTGGCTGCCAAATGAATGAAAGAGATTTTAAGGTTACATGGCAATGCTGTCTGACTGGTATGACTACAAATGAAACACAAGACAGAAAGCACCATGCAAATGAAAAGGATATTTAGTACTACCATATGACTGATATTATTTTTGCAGTATGTTTAATGTGCACAGTATGAACATTTTCTGTGTGCATGGAATACCTAGATACCATTAGGTAAAATGTGTGGTATGCATCCAAAGCACACAGCACTGAGTACTGTTTCCTACAATGCAATAAAGTTGACCCTTTCATTCCCAGTGTGATGAATGAACCAAAAACTGTGAAATAACCATGTTTATGATAACTGGTTTCCAATTGTGGAATGAATCATGCAATAAATTTAGTTTGAAATATTTAAAATGTATTGTCCCTTTTCACACTACTGTTCAATGGTTGGGGTTTGGACTGGAGTCGTCAAGATATTTCTGTTTTGTTTTTGAAAGAAGTCTCTTATGCTACATTTATTTGATCATAAATACAGTAAAAACAATAACATTGTAAAATACTACAGTAAAAATAAAAACTTTTCTATTTTAATATGTGACCCTGGACCACAAATCCAGTCATAACGGTCAATTTTTCGAAATTTAGATTTATATATCATCTGAAAGCTCAATAAATAAACTTTCCATTGATGTATGATCATTGGATCAATGTATGAAAACATTGATGTTAGGATATGACAATATTTGGCCGAGATCAAAAATCAAAAATTAAGTTTTGATATATTTACGGTAATGTAAATACGGTAAATTTACAAAATATCTTCATGGAACATGATCTTTACTTAATATCCTAATGATTTTTGGCATAAACAAAAAATCAATAACTTTTACCCATGCAATGTATTTTTGGCTATTGCTACAAATATACCTGTGCGACTTAAGACTGGTTTTGTGGTCCAGGGTCACATATATAATATCTTCCTATGATGGCAAAGCTGAATTTTCAGCATCATTACTCCAGACTTAAATGTCACATGATCTGTCAGAAATCATTCTAATATTTGCTGCTCAAGAAAAATGTATTATGTTGTAGTATGTTGAAAACAGTTGTGCTGCTTAATATTTCTTGTACAACCCGAATTCCGGAAATGTTGGGACGTTTTTTTAAATTTGAATAAAATGAAAACTAAAAAGACGTTAGGAGGAGACGTTACTGGGCCTAATTTTTGAATAAAGTCGCTATTTTTTTTTTATTTCCGTACAAAAACTATTCTCATCGCTTCATAACATTATGATTGAACCACTGATGGCAGATTTTTTTGATTGAACCACTGATGGCTTTTTATACTTTTATGGACCTCGACCGTGCAATTTACTTGGCAGTCAATGGGACAGTCACAAGCCTCCCGGTTTTCATCCAAAATATCTTAAGCTGTGTTCTGAAGATTAATGAATGATTATGATAATGATTAGCTTTTACGGGTTTGGAACGACATGGGGGTAAGTGAAAAACGACAAAATTTAAATTTTGGGTTGGAGTATCCCTTTAAGTATGACACTTAAGGCGTTATTTCCCCTTACCTAAGGGAATGACTTAAGGATGTTGCATACAATCCCTTAAACCATTCCCTTAGTTAAGGGAAACCTTTAAGTATTCCACGACAGTGACCCAGTTTTTTCTGTTAAAAAAAATCTACTGTTGCCATGGACACGTTATTTGTTAATGCAGATAGCGGTGTAATTTTTCACAGAAACATAACATTTTCAGGGACTAATGTGAATAAATCTATATTTAAATGTAAAGAATGTAACAAATGTAAATTGTAAATGTAAAAAATGTCAATTTTATTCGTATCCAAAACGTGTCGATGTGAACATTATGAAGCGCTAAACACTCCTATGCAGTGTATGATAAGAGAAATCGCTCAGGGGGGTTTGACCAAACAATTAGACAAACTAGTTTTTATTTTTATTCTTTTATAAATCATCCAAGCACCTGATTCCTAGCCATTTCTAATATATATTTGATATGACTAAATATTATTAAATTGTAGAGAAATTCCAGGATCTTGTTCCCTCTTCACATAGGCCTAGTATTTTCATCGGGTCAGTCGTAGAAAAATCTGATTGGTTGATAACTTTTGACGTTTAATCCAGGTGTGAAAATAATTAATATCTAGCGCAAGAGCACGGAGAGATGTGCAAGTGCACAGGACAAAGTTTGAGCGTGCACACACACACTTGAGCGAGAGGAGAGACAAGTGAATGAATGCCTAAATTAAAATCTGTTATAAAGCGGCCGATTGTGTCTTGTAGAAGACTTTAGGATTGAATCTGCTCGCTGTGTAACACTTAAGGTGACATTTTCCATACCTTATGTTATACTTAGGAAAATGACAGTTAAGGGGCTTTATGCAACACTTAATGGGCTTTAAGGGATACTTAAGAGAAATTCTAAGGGTTTATGAAGTTTCACCTAAAGAAACCCTTAAGTGTCATTTAAGGGATATTTTATGCAACGCCCTTAATTGTAAGGGAAACTTAAGGGCGATCTTAAGGGAAAATTACACTTAAGGTGCTTTATGCAACCGGGCACAGATCTCAAAACTTTCATTAGCCTAAAAACAGCTTATATTGAAGCCAGTCTGCCAAAACGACAGTTTTCGGAAGGTTCTACGTTATGATGTAATAGTGTGGATAAGCACCGCCTCCGCAGAAGATGATCAACGCCTCGACATCAAAATCATCTTTGCGTTGCCTTCCTTCTGATCCCAACGCTAGGAAAGAGTGGATGAACTTTATTTTTAACGAAGATCCAGATTGCATCAGTAAGAACTTAATTTTACCGAGGATTCGTTTACAAACAAGGCAGACTTCGACACAGGATTTTCAAAAATATTGAAACTAAAAGATGATGATGCGCCAACTATCTTGGATCCGACAGTAATGGCACGACATGAGTAACTGTTTTCATTACGTGATCACTTTGTCTTTTCTTACAAATCGCTTGATATGTATTGAGTTATTTATGCGTTTTTTGACCTAAACATCACAGCAGCGTCCATCTATGAGGAATGTACGCTGTCAAACATACACAACGATTAGCCAATCATATCAGTGGGCGTTTACTTCTGAGTCTACAATCCGCCACGCCTATTCAAACAGCGTTCTGATGAGGGGGGTCAAGGCAGGACAGAAAATAGCCTATTACTTCTAAATTATGATGTTTTTGATGTTAAAATCTTGATAACATTGTAAGTGGACCTCAGAGAACAAAACAAAATTAAAAAAAACAAAGGCAGTTCATGACCCCTTTACAAGAACAGTATTTATATTTATATAATTATAATTTATTATTTAACATTATAAATGTCATTACTGTCACTTTTCATTAATTTAATGCATTCAATTTCAAAATTAATTTATTTTTAATGGAAAATTATGGAACTTTTTGGCTTTGTATGTTTTTGTCTTTGTTTTGCATGGATTCCCCTTTAACAAATTAAGAAGGCGTGATCATATTATGAAACTGGTCAAATGGTGATCTTACCCTCCTCTGTCTCTCGTTCCTGTCTCTGAAGCATCTGCTGTTCTGGAGGTAGGGTCTGCTGTAGGAGCTGCATGTAGAACTCATTTTCCTTCTGCACCTCCTTTTGTTTGCGCAGACGCATCTTATAGCTCACATAACTCTTGAATCCAAAGCCCAGCGTCACCACGGGATAGCCAATGCTGCAATGAAAGATTTAGAACAACATGTTACTGAAAACAGAAAAAAAAACATGATTGGTAGAACTAGTGATGACTCAACATCAGACACCTTCAGATAATGGCAACACTCCCATTTGCTGCTATGGAGATGCCAGCAGTGTGTTTACAAATACAAAGCTGACTTCTGCGTTATAAGTAGTACAGTTACATCAGCTATGTTTAATAACCAAAAATTGGTGAAGCATAATGTAGTGTGACTATGCGCTTAAAGAGATAATTCACCAAAAATTACAAAACCGTCTTTTTTACATGTAACTCAAAAGGATGCATTGTGAGGGAAGCTAGTGAGTTTTTGCTTTTTTATTGTTTGGAAAAGAGTAGCATGAATATACTTCAGGATTTCTCCTCTTTTGTTGCATAACAGAAAATAGATCAAACAGGTTTGGAATGACATGAGGGCGAGTAAAATGCAAACAAAGCTTACCAGTGAGCTGCGAATGGACGGCAAAGGTCTACATTAAAATGTTTCAAATCCTTGAATCGGATGGCTGCTTCGATGTAGACGAAGAGAATCCAGAGAGAGACAGTCGGCAGACACACACCTCGCTCTGAAAATACAATGAGAGAGAGGGAAAACTATGTATAATGTTCAACAATTGATCTCTAGCCTGCTGTAATAGTTATGACATTCTAACAGCATATCTAGGAAAGCATAATTATTCAAACTATAATGACTTCTAGCCCATTAGTGACCTACACTCTAAAAAATGCTGGGTTAAATACAACACAACAGCGTTGGGTAAAATATGGACAAACCCTGTGATTGGGTTGTTTAGACCCAGTGGTTGGGTTACTGCCCAGAAGGTTGGGTTAAACATTTAACCCAACTGTTGGTTGAAAACAACCCAGCATGTGTTCTGTCCAATATTTACCCAGCACTGGGTTGTATTTAACACAGCATTTTTTAGAGTGTAGACATCTGAGAGGTTGTCTCTTGTCAGAGCCACTGGCTGTTTGGGAGATCCAGGGTTGCTGCAGGATTTTTAAGCTCAAATTTAAGACTTTTTAAGACCTTTTTTTTAAGACCTGCACAACTAAAATGAATACCATATGAGCGGGGTAGGGCAATGTCTATGGTAAACTATTACACTGTAAAATGACTGTAAAAAGCATGATTTACAGTTCAGGTAGTTTTCACAAAAACAAAAAGTTTTATAAAATGATACACTTCACATTTCAGCCTTTAACCCATTTTTTAAGAAAATGGATGTGTCAATAGTATCAATTATTATATTAACTTAAACAATTATTATCAATAAATTATTAATTAATTAAGTAACATACAAACATTTTACTGTTTACTGTAGATTTTTATAATGAATGACATTTACAGCTCTGCGTGTTTGCAGGGTAAAAACATGGGTCGATTTTCACATTGGTCTGAACAAAAACAACCCAATGTTCCTGCAATGAGGCTACAGTTCTAGAACTGCATAGGACCCTATTTTTTAGGACAGCGCCATCTATTCCAACAGAGGAGACCTGATTCAAACATCAAACAAACAGATGCAAAGATCCATGGAAACTATTCATTTTTTATCTTTCCATCTTATTTTTAATGTAAGAGCTAGCGTGAACTTGAGTATTGGAGGGGTGTCAGCAATCTCCATTTAACCTTTTTAGCTGTGCAAAACAGTTAATTGTGCTGCTGGATGTTGTAAATTAGTATTTGTATTCAAATTATTTTACATTTATTAAAGTACTAATAATCACACTAAATTGTACCGCAATTGTTTTACTGTTTACGGCACTTTAAGTGGGACACAAGTCTTCCTTTCCAAGAAAACTGAATTTAAAACCAGAATATATAGAATATATTGACATAAATTAGGTTAAATATTTCAAGAGGGTTACCAAAGGGTATGTTTAAGGTTAGGAGTTGGTTAAGACAATAATTAAGTGCATACAATTAAACAACTACATAATTCCTTAAAAATAATATATAGAATTGAATAGCAAGTGCTATAAAATAGTATGAGCCACTAATATTAAGTAATTTAGCAGACGCTTTTATCCAAAGTGACTTACAAATGAGGACAATGAAAGCATTCAAAATCAACAAAAGAGCAATGATATGCAAGTGCTATGACAAGTCTCAGTTAGACTTGTTATAGCACTCAGTTAAACACAGTACACGTAGCAAGGCTGTTTTTTTTAATTATATAAGATAAAAAGAAAACCGATAGAATAGAAAAAGAATAGAACAAGCTAGAGTTAGAGGCCTTTTTTGCTTTTGTTAAAGGGGTCATATGATGCAATTTTCTTGTTTTCCCTTTCTTTAGTGTGTTTTGTAGCTGTTAGTTCATGTATAAGATCTGCGGAGTTACAAAGCTCAAAGTCTCCCACAAAAGGATTTATTCTATCTAAAAGAGAAGGCTGATCCAGACCGGGCTAAAACGGCTCATTCAAACACGCCCCCACATGTCTACGTCACGATGTGGACATATTTGTGTAATGTTGCCCAAATGTTCAGCAAAGGAAGAAGGCGTGGTATCAGTAACCGCAGTAGTGTTGATGCAGTCATGTCAGGGAGAAGCTGTGTGTTTCTATGCAAAAGCAAAAGCACTTTATTTGGCCTTCTGAAAGTAGATGCGGTTAGGAATCATTAAGATTATTTACAACAGAACAGCACAACCCAGATGTTCGAATTTGTGCAATGCATTTTATGGACGACAGTTTCGTGAACCTAGGAGAGTACAAGGCTATTTCTAAAAAAAATGGGTCAATTCCGACTTTGCTATAACAATTTGGCACTTCTAAATCAGTGACTGTAAGTATGTTTTGTTATTATTAGAGAGACAGACACAGGGTCACATCACAGGAGTCAGCTGTCTTAACCGCGGCTTGTATGCAAACACATACGAGCTTCATCACTGAGTCGGTCACGCGACTCTGTTCCCCTCTCAGGCTTGAACTGATGGTAAAACTAAGGACATTATTAACTGTCTTTATATTTACTTTGAAAGCTGAAGCTCACGATTATGGAAAGGGGCGTTACATTTCCGATGCGTGCTTGTGGTGTTCGGCCAATCACAATGCACTGGGTCAGCTGGCCAATCAGAGCAGACTGTGCTTGTCGGAAGGAGGGGCTTTGTAGAAAACTACGCATTTGAGAGAGGCGGGGCATAGAGGATCTACAATAATGTACAGTATTTGAAAAATAATGTGTTTATTTTGCACCTTAAAGTATGTCAAAATATTCTTTTACACCAAACACACAAAATAATGATCTTTAAAAAAAAGCATCAAATGACCCCTTTAATTGTATAAAAAAGAAAAAGAAAACTTTACTTTTTATGTTTTTAAGTAAACAAGCAGTAAATGAATAGAAGTCTAAAAGGAGCAAGTTTTTTTTTTATATAATAGAATTAGAATAGAGCGAGTTAGAGGGTCAAATAAAGATGGAAGTGATATGTTTTTAGCCGTTTCTTGAAGATGGCTAAGGATTCAGCTGCTTGGATTGAGTTGGGCAGGTCATTCCACCAGGTGGGAACAGTTAATGTAAAAGTCCTGACCTGACATAACATTTACATCCCCAAAAAAAAAAAAAAAAACTAAAAAACTAAAATGTCCTAGAAATCCGGTTCCGAAAATACAGAACCCCCCCGTCCCATCCCATCCCATCCCATCCCATCCCATCCCATCAAATCAAATACATACATACAGGGTGTTTGGGTCCTGTGTACTTCACTCTAGACTCCTATTGTCTGGGCCTTCTATTAGTATGGGTATGTGTGTATGTGTGTGTGTGTGTGTGTGTGTGTGCGGGTTTATGTGGTTTATGAGGACACAAATTTGTATAATGACATGTGTATGACAGAGGTATTACAATTTGAAGGTGTTTTATGAGGACACTGCCTATGTCCCCGTAATTCAAAAGGCTTAAAAAACATACTAAATGGTGTTTTTTTGAAAATCTAAAGATGCACACAGTCTCCTGTGAGGGCTAAGTTTAGGTGTAGGGTTGGTGTAGGGCAATAGCACACACAGTTTGTTCAGTATAAAAACCATTACGCCTATGGAGAGTCCCCATAAACCACAAAAACCAACGTGTGTGTGTGTGTGTGTGTGAGAGAGAGAGAGAGAGCGTCTGTGAGAGTGTGAGTGTAAGTGTGAGTTTTGTGTTTCTGCCCCTGCCATTCCCACACAAGGTTGTCGCACTTTAGTTCATAAATGTGATCTAACAAAGGTAAAGGGCAAATGTTGACCATATATACTGTTTATATTGCTTGTAATTGGGTTGAAGTAAACATTTGTTGAGTATTTTAACATATTATTTATGATTGTGTTGAATTAAAAACCCAAAACTGCAGCGGGTCCACCAGACCCATGAACACTGGCTGAGTAACAAATATATGAACACCACACAAGGTTTGAAATTTTTGAAGGACCCACGGGAACCCTGAGATCAATAACGTCACACAGGTTTCACAAAACAAGCTCTAGGCTGGAAACAAAACCCTAGTTTGCTGAAAGCACCCTTTCTTGTTGAGACACGCTGCAAGTTGTGTGTCAGAAGGAGCAAGCACAGTCACAGCTCAAGGCGTATTGAAGCAGTTTTCAAGGAACAATCACTCGGTGTCAGCAATTATTTTCCTCCTCTATCCTGAGGTATTACTGAATCGACCCAAGGAAAGGACATATAATGACAGAAGCACTTGAAAATCCATCAAAGATCTCTGCTGTTCACTCAAGAGTTCAAATACAAGAGCAGGGTACATCTCTACATGGAAGCATATACAGTATATTCTGCAACTATACATTAAATTGATCAAAAGTAATAGTAAAGATATTTATAATGTAAAGATTTCTACTTCAAATGCAGTTTTCTATTTTCTATTCAAAGAATGTATGAAAAAATATTTTGAAAACTTTTCAACATTGATAATAATAAGAAATGAGCAGCTAATCATCATATTATAATGATTTCTGAAGGATCATGTGACACTGAAGACTGGAGTAATGATGCTGAAAATTCAGCTTTGATATCACAGGAATTGACTACATTTTAAATACATATTCAAAAAGAAAACAGTTATTTTAAATTGTGTAATATTATTTCATAAGATCCCTGTCTTACTGTATATTTGATCAAGTTGAGACATTTCAAAAACATTTTGAATAAACTATGAATACAATTATGTCAATCACCAACAAGTTCTTTGGAAAAAAAAAAATCCCACTTGCTCATATTTTTTCTTTTATGTAATCATCAAACACATTCAAGATAAAAGAATATCCAGAGAGATCTAAATGGTATCTTTTGCATAAGAAAAGCCCTTTCAACATCACCCTCTCTAGTAACTGCTATAAAAGTGAACAGTTGCGTAATATTTAGCAGAATGCGCCTGAATTATGCCACTGAATAATCAGCAACAATGGCTTTAGGCGCGTACACGCTAGCAAAACTTCTGACAGAGCACTTCATGGACAGACATGTTGAGAGAAATTGAAATCAAACAAGAAAACAGTCAATCGGGTTTCTGGAAGCACAAGTGCATACACATGTCTAAAGTTTTCATTGGTCAATGGAAGCCTAAGTCAGATTGTGCAACTTTTGGTTACATGATTTATTTATTTAGTCATTTAGCAGACGCTTTTGTCCAAAGCGACTTACAAATGAGGACAATAGAAGCAATCAAAACCAACAAAAGAGCAACAACATGCAAGTGCTATGACAAGTCTTGGTTAGCCTAACGCAGTACACGTAGCAAGGTAGAGCATTGCTTTCACAAAATCATTTATCCTATGTGTTCTCTTAAATTCAATCAACTCTATAGTGTGTAAGTGGCCTTTCAACTAAAATGATACTCATGGAAAGTCAGATGGGGCTTGGGCAATGTTGACCTACCTGTATGCCACACGTACTGTACCCAGACATATGTGCTGGCGGCGAAGAACAGCCATTGCTTGGGGATGAACAGGAGGCAGATGATGTCTGATGTGAATGTGACACAAACAAAGAACACAGAGAACGCCTGTGGAATCAGATGAGAAGTGTAGAGATGATTGATTTAGCCTGTGTTGAACACGTCACTCAGAGATGTTTATAAAGCTGATTGATAAAGAATCAAGCAGAGAGTGAGCCATTAGTTGCTCAATTATAAAACACAGAGAGATCAAACACTCACCAGTCCCTGATATCTAAATGAATCGTAAACGCTCCTGATGAAAAGCCAGAAAGGCCACAGGTACTCGAACCTGAACTCCAGCACAAAATCAGCCAGCAGAACCAGCACCCAAACGACCAGGAACTTCAGGTACAGGAAGGTACTGCCAGATCAAGAGAAAACAGAAGAATCATTAAAATGAATTATTGAAATCTTATGCAAGCCCTTTTAATGAATGAATTTTGATTATTTTTAGTCCATAGTGCGTGCATATAAGCACTTTTTAAATATATATTTTTAGAGGATTTCTATTAATATGTCAGGTATGAATTTCATATAAATACAATACATTTTTTTATTTTGATAAATTATTTAATTTTCATTACGTTACACATATTTGTGTGCAAAAGTCTCCAAAAAGACAACATTTTATAAAGTAGTCTGCTTCTGTGAGCATCCATAACCATATAAATTTGCATTCACTACAGGCATTTCAATGACTTTCAACATCTCCCATTTCCATGACTCTTCCAGGCTTTTTTCCCCTGACATGTTTAACTGCGGGAACCCCATATGTGACCCTGGACCACAAAACCAGTCATAAGTCGCATGGTATTTGTAGCAATAGCCAAAAATACACTGTATGGTTCAAAATTATCAATTTTTATTTTATGCCAAAAGTCATTAGGATATTAAGTAAAGATAGTGTTCCATGAAGATATTTTGTAAATTTGCTACCGTAAATATATAAAAACATAATTTTTGATTAGTAATATGCATTGCTAAGGACTTAATTTCGTCAACTTTAAAGGCAATTTTCTCAATATTTAGATTTTTTTTTTGCACCCTCAGATTCTAGATTTTCAAATAGTTGTATCTCGGCCAAATATTGTCCTATCCTAACAAACCATTCCAAAAATTGACCCTTATGACTGGTTTTGTGGTCCAGGGTCACATAAACTATTCAAATATACTCAGCCAATGAGGTCTTGGCAGAGCAGATCTTGGTAGTGTTTACACACACTCATTTTTTTTCAGATGGGACCACAGATATAAAGCCTCGGTCAACACAGCGTCATGTGGAATTAACCAAAACTAGAAGGATTAAGTTGCACAGGGTTTAATCTAAATATTTCTAGAATAAATTCAACCAGTTTGTATAGGATTGCCAGTTCTCTTTTACTTTTTTTCAGCCTTCATGCAAACTTAAGATTATGATGGAAAGAGCTTTTTCATTCAAAACCCCCCAATTATGGAATTCACTTCCTTTTAACATCAGAAACGCACCAACCCAGGATCACTTTAAAAAACTGACTAAGACGCATTTAGTTAAGGTTGTTTTTAATTAATTATTGTATTTTTGTGTTTTAGTTTTACTGTAACACTTTGGGTTTAAGAAAAGTGCATAACAAATAAAATGCACTATTATTATTATTAGGATTACCTTCATTACAATAACCCAAAACATGTGGAAAACAGTGTAGATGTCATATTGTAACGTTTCTGTCGTCAACATAAGACATCTCAATACCCCACTGTAAGATCCAGCTGAAGCTTTGTAGTTATTTTCTTGGTGGACCAACAACAATCCAGCTACAAGTTGGTCAAGCTGTTTTTGTATTGTAGCTGATTGAGCAGCCAATGATCAAAGCTAACATGATCCAAAACACATTTGCACAAGCTGGATCTTGTGATGATAGCTATAAAAGACAACTGCATAAGAACATTCATGACATGGCCAGTACTATATGTAATACTTATTATTTCATATTCTGCACTATTGAAGCCTATGGATGATACACAAAAGCCAGCATCCTCGCATATGCTACACACTCAGGCCGGAGTGAATGGTCACACTGAACTGTCATCTGTATCTGACTGTGACAGCTCATAAACGGCCGAGCTCAGTTCAGAGACGCCATTACGGTGCGGTCGGTGCTCGGGAGCTTCTCCGTCCGTACCTGCTGTGAATACCCTCGGTGATTCGGTTCCGTTTCAACGGGCGACGGAGTTTGCTGCAGTCCGCATTGCGCCGCTTCATTCTCCACCCTTTAGATTCCTGTAACTTTGAACACTCGAGGAGAAACTACGTGACCGTTCTAATACTGATGCGCATCGCTACGCGAATGCGGGACTGTCAGTGTTTTCCTTCTACTAGACACAAAGAAATAAATAAAAACAGTCTGCGTGAGGCCCTCCCATTTTTATTCGTGACGCAATGACGCCGTACGCTCTGCGCTACGTTCCCATGGAAAGATGGCGACGTCCTGAACAGATAACTCTTCTGTCTGATTTTCATGTTTATTTTGTGAAGGTAAGTGTTCACATTGACATAACTTGCGGATGTGATGGTTTGTATAATAATACTGAAGTGAAACTGGTGGCATACTGTGCAAACGCGGTGTTTTTAGATAGAACACTTCGGATCACTCCAACACATGTCTTCAGCCATGCTCGAGCTGGATGAGAAGAAACAAAAACTTGTTAGACATGTCGCGAGAATTAATTATTATTTTAATAACAATTTTGTAAGTGTAAGTTGTGCGGAGGTTATATTTATGTTTATTAGCAAGGTTTGCTTGTGTTATTAGTGTTGATCTGATCGTGCCAACATTATATTTGCGTTGTGATTATTTTGCGTTTATGTAAATACTTGTTCAGCATTAGCTTTTTTATGACATTTCACTTGTCTTTAAATGTACATAAAGTGTTTTGAACTCTTAAAGAAATGTTCTTGTCAAAAGGTTTAAGATGATGTACACAAACATCACTGCAATTATGAATTATGCAATTAAGAATAGTTTAGTCCAGATATACTATCATTCAAAACTTGGGGTCAGTAAGATTTGTATTTATTTTGAAAGAAATGAAAGATGTCACTTTTGATCATTTTTTGTATCTTTTTTATTTATTTTATTCAGCAAAGATACATTAAATTGATCAAAAGTGACAGTAAATATATTTATAATGCTGCAAAATATTTTGTATTCCAGATAAATTATAATTTATCTTAAGTAGAAAATGGTCAATTTTATTATAATTGAATGTTAAAATATTTGTATATATTTGTAGGGGTAGTATTTCTGTGACATATTCTGGCAATTAACAGCGCAGTGCTGAAATTGAAAATGTTAAGAAGCATGGCTTAATGAGGATGATGTTAAAACATAAAAATAATACATTTTAAAAATCACCTTTCACTAGTGTGCTTACTCTACTTGTTGCTTTTCTCATTTCAGTTTTTAGAAAGTACATAAAGATGCCTGCAGTACTGATCCTCAGCAATGAGGTGGTCAAGATGAGGGCAGAGGTCAAAAGGGTGAAGGTGCTCCTCATCCGGAAACTCATCCGTCAGATCTCAGTCCTGGAGAAGAAGAAAGGAAGTGAGGCAGACTTGGAGAAGTTCCGCAGACGAGCGGCCAGACTTAGGGAGGAGATCCATGAGCTGAAGACTATTGCGCCTGACAGCGTCACCAAGGCCGCCCTACAGAAGGACATCAGCTTTGAGAAAGTGTGCCAGAATAAAGAGGCCAGCCTATCCGAACGAGCCATCGCCCGCATCGCCACACACCCACAGTTCAGCAAGAAAATCCAGAGCATAAAGGCAGCCATCAAAGCCTTCAAAGAAGAGAGAACAAATGCATTCAAAGCAGAAAAACAAGCAAAAAACAATGCAGAAAATGTCACGTCGCTAGATCAGTCACAAGCAGACAGCGATGATGATGATTTGGGTTCAGAGAAGTCAAGCGATGAAGATGATGATGAGAAACTGGAAGAGGATGAGAGTGATAAAAAGACAGATGAAGATAGGCAAGATGAGATTGATGGTTCCACACAGGAGAGCCAGAAGACGAGTGTAGAGACAATAAATGAACAGACCAATCAGTGCCAGAAGGAAGAATCGCCAACAGTTGAGGTAAGTGTATTTGAAGTTGTTTGTGAAATATTTTAGTTTAGATTGAGTGCAGGTGAAATTCTTAGTTAAAACTGTAATTACATATTACTTCCCTAATAAAACACACTGTATCAAATTATACAATAAAACAATGTTAAATGAATGTTTCACCCAAAATGAATAAGCCTCATGTTGTTCCAAACCCATATGTTGTTATTTTGTCAGTGCAACACAAAAGAAAATATATTTTAAGAATCTTTACGCAATCTTTTCTTGTCTCTTGAAGTCATAGATTTGTGTGGAGAAGAGGCTGATAGTCAATACTCACAGAAAATATTTCCCTCTGCACGCGTTCAAATCAAATATTCCTCCATTACACGTAGGGTTGGGTACCGTTCACATTTGAACCGGTACCGGTACCTGAAATTCGGTACCGGTACCCAACGGTACCTTTTTTTCGGTACTTTACTCTGTGTAATAACAAAAACATTTATTTCAGTGAAAAAATAAGTCCAAAACTATCAATTTAAACATTTTCAACAATAGGGCCCTACAATTTTTTTTTTCTTCCAGAAATTCTTGTTTTATTTTTTTCTGATAATCAAATGAAGGCATGAAACATTTATTTATTTTTAATCAAATGAAGGCATGAAACCCTTTTATTTTTTGGCAAACAAACAGAGGTTTACTGTTAAAATTAATACATGGTAGAAAAAATGTGTGAATATTCCTTTAAAAAAGTTTTAATTGTATTTTTTCTACAATTAAGTGGTTAATGTAGTGGTAATAATTATTTTTATCATTTAATTGTTTTATTTAAATTTGACAGTAAATGGAATATATAAAGATGTACATTATACTGTACAAAAGTAATACAAGAGTAATATATTTATCTTACATGTTAAACTGCACTTTTATTTTGACAGGTTGCCGTGAAGTTTCTGTGTGTATACAGTATGATGTGATGCTAGTTTTCTCAAATGAAACTCACAGCCTGTAAGTGTTCATGTAGTGCGATGCAGAGGCCGAAAATCACCGCGAGTTCACGTGTGCTTCAGTATTTGTGTAGTTAACAAAACCGCGTATCCGCCATTCAAACATAACAAGGCTAACGGAGCATACAGGATTCATATTTAAACCGTCTTTTTGCGTTTTAATATTCAGCATACACTAGTTCATATCGCGATTTGAATTAAGTGACAGACCTTCTTTTATTCATCCAAAAATTGACGAGTTCCGTGGCATTCCGCGCTTTAGAGTAAATTCTGTTTTTATGAATGGACTCCGCATCCTGTCCACATTCTCGCGGAAACCATATGATCCTAGAAATGCAAGCACACATCAGAACATTTCGGTTTGCCCTGTCCTGTGTGTTGTGTTTTAAAGAGTTGCAGTGGTGACATCATGTCACTGGGTCTCTCTGTCTGTCTGTCTGTCTCTCTCTCTCTCTCTCTCTCTCTCTCTCTCTCGTATGCACCCAAATGCGTTCTCAGGTACCGAAATTTGGTACCGAATGATTTAATATGAATCGGTACTCGGTAGTACCGACGCAATTTGGTATGTACCCTTAAAAGTACAGAGTTTGGTACCCAACCCTAATTACACGTTGTGTCAGGTTAGATGTGTATCTCAGGACCAAACGCCATTGGTGAAAACCATGCCAATAATGTTACTATAATCTGGTAGCCTAACACTGGTGATAGATGAGTGCCCTTATCAAACTAATTAATTTTGAGTTGCCATGGCCAATTTCCATATCCACATTCCCACAACAAAATGAGGCCAAACTCAAAAAATAACCAGAAAATTGAAAACCTGAATTTGTAAACCTGAAAATCAGTGATTGCTTACATGCAAAAAAGACAAAACAAAACAGGATATTTGAACCATGGGATTTGATGTTGAAAACAAGATTTTTTTTTTTTTTAATTATTATTATTATTATTATTATTTTGTTTTCAAAACATAAAAATGATTTTGTTCACATTCACTTTTTTTCTAGTTAAGAATAGTTAAATCCAGATACACTATTGTTCAAAGGTTTTGCGGTCAATAAGATTTTTATTTTTATTATTATTATTAAATAAAGTATTACTTTTATTCATGAAGGATGCCTTAAATTGAAATGTGACAGTAAATACATATATAATGTTACAAAAAATCTAGTTCAAATAGATGCTGTTTTTTTTTTTTACTTTCTATTCATCAAAGAATGCTGAGAAATGCATCATGGTTTACCCAAAAATACCAAGCAGCACAACTGTTTAACACTGATAATAATAAGAAACATTTATTGAGCAGCAAATCAGCATATTACAATGATTTCTGAAGGCTAGAGTAATGATGCTTCTTTACTATCACAGGAATAAATTACATTTTAAAATATATTTATATAGAAAACTAATTTTAAATTGTAGTAATATTTCAGAGTATTCCTATTTTTTTTTTTTACTGTTTTTCATCAAATAAATGCAGCCTTTGTGAACAAAGGGACAAACTGAATGGTAGTGTATATGATCATTCTCATTCAAAGAAAACACTGGATTTAAGCATCTTTTCAACATGATTAAGCCACTGCACTGTCAGAGCCTTAGATTAAAGGGATAGTTCACTCAAAAATGAAAATTCTGTCATTAATTACAGACCCTCATGTCGTTCCAAACCCGTAAGACCTTCCTTCATCTTCGGAACACAAATTAAGATATTTTTGATGAAATCTGAGAGCTTTCTGACCCTCCATAATAATGTATCTGAAATGTGCCCAGGACCAGAAACACAGTAAACAATTCTGAGAGTACCACAACGCATGCGTATTCTCATGAGTGGAGACAGACAGTGATGCTGAAGAGAAGAATTGTTGAACAAAGTCATTATTTTTGTTTTATTTGCACACAAAATGTATTCTCGTAGCTTCATAAAATTGCGGTTGAATCACTGATGTCACATGGACTATTTTAATGATGTCTTTACTACGTTTCTGGGCCTGGGAACATTTTAGTTGCATTGCTGTCTATGCAGGGTCAGAAAGCTCTCGGATTTCATCAAAAAAATCTTAATTTGTGTTCTGAAGATGAACGAAAGTTTTACGGGTTTGGAACAACATGAGGGTGAGTAACTAATGACAGAATTTTCATTTTTGGGTGAACTATCCCTTTAGGGTTAAACAATTATAATGCAGATAAAATTGTATGCACAGTGAAAATGAGAACCTTCACAATAAAAAATGTTGCAGCTGCTGTTGATAAAAAAACAATTGCAGGACAGATTATTTTTTGCTCTACTGAAATTAAACAGAACTGTGACTCTAAAACTGAGGTACATACTTCAGAAATAAAATTTTGTGTTTGACTGGAAAACAACAGAATACAGGTTTGGAATGAAGATGAGTAAATAATGAAAGAAGCTTCCCTTATAGATTAATTATTCCGTTGAAACTAATGCTTTTGTTCACTCTTTCTGTAAACAGTATTACACTGAAGTACTCTTTACTTGAAGGCTATTCTGAAATAAATGCCTCTTACAGGAATCATCTGAAACAGTGGGCATCCCAGAGGAGGTGATCAGGATGAGGAAGGAAGTGAAGAGGGCGAGGGTGCTGATCATCAGTAAAATGGCAGAGCAAGTGGCTTCTCTGAAGAAGAAAAAGAAGGGTCAGGAATCTGAGGTGAAGGAAAGCCAAGAAAAAGCAGTGGAAATCATGAAAGAAATCAAGTCTTTAAGGAGCCTTAAACTGGATCAGGTGACCAAGACTGCACTTCAAGAGAACGTTGACCTTGAGAAGGTTTTGCAGGACCCTCAGGCAAGCCCAGTGGACAGAGCCATTGCACATATCGGCACACATTCCCGCTTCATCAACAAGCTCCAGAAGGTCAAAGAAGCCATTAAAGAAGAAAGAGCTAAGGCTGCTGAAGCTGAGCAGAAGAAGACTGACAAACCGGATACAGTGCAATCCATGAATGAAGATGAGGAACCTGAGAAAGATGAAGAATCGGAAGAGGAACCTGAAGAAAATGAGGAACTGGAGGAAGACAAGGAACAAGAGGATGACCTCAACAGTCATCACAGCGAAGAGGATGGTGATGTGGTAGAGGAAAAATTAAACAGTCCTACCACTGAGATCCATACGTCTAGTGTTGCTGAGCCAACAGAAAGTACAGACTCTGATCTTGTAAAGTTGCCACCTTCCAAGATCATCACAACATCTCCAGAAAAATCCAAAAGGGTTGAAGTTAAATCACAGAAAGCAGAGGCCACGGCTCCTAATGTCAAAAGTTATCCTGAGAAGTCTTCAACTGTAAGTAAGAAGAACATTGGTAAAGCAAGCGAAGAAATGGAGACCACCTTAAAGTCACAAAAGAAAAAAGACCTGCCTGAAACCAAGAAGGTTGAGGCAGAAAAGGACAATGAAGAGAGTGATTTATCAGATGAGGAGGAAGAGAAGGAATATTTTGATGACAGCACAGAGGAACGTTTCCATAAGCAGTCGTCTCAGTCTGAAGAGAGTGATGATGATGACTTCTTTCTGTGCAAAGTTAGCAAATTCAAGAAACGGAAAAGTAACCAAAGTAAAGTCGAGGAGAAAAAGAGCGAGCTTCAAAAAACTGACAAGGAGGCCACCGGCAAACCCCATGAGAAGAACCGTGGTAAATTCCAGTCTGTGTTTTGCTCAGTGTTGTCCAAATCTAGCGTGTCCTCTCAGAAAGCAAAGTTTGGCTCTCACAGTGACGGCCCAAGACCTTCTCGATTCCAGGGGAAAGGTCCTGAGGGTAGGATGAAAGCATCTCAATATAAAGGCCAAGACCTTGGTGCTGACAGGAGGATGGGTTCATTCAAACCCAACAGAGAGACTTTTAAAGTTGCTGAACAAAAGCAAGCGGGACCTTCAGGGGCAGGGAGGGGAAGGCCAGAGTTTCAGCAGAAGCGGAATCCCAGAGGTCCACCTGGCAGGATGTCAGACCCACCCCAGCAGTCCCTTCATCCCTCATGGGAGGCTAGCAGGAAGAGAAAGGAACAGCAGGCACAAATCACAGTATTCCAAGGGAAAAAGATCAGATTTGATGACGATGATGATTAAGAAGAGACTGCTCAGATTAATTTGATGCATTTATATTTTAAAACATAAAAATTATTCCTGGTAAACTATTTACTGTGAATTTGTATTAAAACACAGATACAAAACAGTTGTTCTTTGTTTCAATGTTCAAAGTCAATGTGAATTTCCTGTATGTATAATACATATCTTATAGATAAAACTATGTAAAAGAGTTTATCATTTTTTTTTTTAGTTTTTCATTTATTATTAATATTATTTGTTATATAGCTTTTTCCCATACAGTTCCAGTTTTTCAATTGCACAATAAGACTTCCAAGTACTCAATTTGATTGTATTTAAAAAGTTGCAATACATTTTTTCTTTAACTGTACACAAAGATTCTATAGCCATATTATAATGCTGGAGGTGGTGGAAAGAAGATTGGAAAAAAGCCCTTGTCAGTGTTATTTTAGCCTCCTATCATTTACACAATATTTACTTATGTTTTAAATTAGTTTTTTTTGATATATATATTTAAATTTTCCACAATTTAATTTTAAAGTTTAGTATTGATTTTGTTTTTGTCACCTGTAAATGTCTAATTTTTATGCTTATTTCAATTTTAGTACAATAAATGCTGCCTTTGCCAAGTAACTGGATTAAAATAACGTATTTGGTTTTGTGTACGTTTTGTTTCATGTTTACGTTCAGATTAGAATTCGGATGAAAACAGATTTTTTTTTTCCCCAGTTTATTAAAATAGCATATATTACACTAAGAATGTGTTGGATATATACAGGTGCATCTCAATAAATTTGAATGTTGTGAAAAAGTTCTTTCAAAAACTGTAACTTTCATACATTTTAGATTCATTGCATGTAAAGTAAAACATTTCAAAAGTTTTTTTTTGTTTTAATTTTGATGATTAGAGCTTACAGCTCATGAAAGTCAAAAATCAGTATCTCAAAATATTACAATATTTACATTTGATTTTCAATTAATGACCATCCCTACTTTATAAATTCCGGGTATCTCTTGTTCTTTGAAACCACAATAATGGAGAAGACTGCTGACTTGGCAATGATCCAGAAGACGAACATTGACACCCTCCACAAAGAGGGTAAGTCACAGAGGGTCATTGCTGAAAGGTGTGGCTGGAGAAAAAGAACTGGACTGTTGCTCAGTGGTCCAAAGTCCTCTTTTCAGATGAAATTAATTTAGCATTTCATTTGGAAACAAGGTCCCAGAGTCTGGAGGAAGAGTGGAGAGGCACAGAATCCATGTTGCTTGAAGTCCAGTGTGAAGTTTCCACAGTCAGTGATGATTTGGGCTGCCATGTCACCTGCTGGTGTTGGTCCACTGTGTTTCCTGAAGTCCACAGTCAACCTGCCCACACTGCCAAAGGTACCAAAAGCTGGTTCAATGACCATGGTGTTACTGTGCTTGATTGGCCAGCAAACTCGCCTGACCTGAACCCCATAGAGAATCTATGGGGTATTGTCAAGAGGAAGATGAGAGACACCAGACCCAACAATGCAGATGACCTGAAGGCCACTGTCAAAGAAACCTGGGCTTCCATACCACCTCAGCAGTGCCACAAACTGATCACCTCCACGCCACGCCGAATTGAGGCAGTAATTAAAGCAAAAGGAGCCCCTACCAAGTATTGAGTACATATACAGTAAATGAACATACTTTCCAGAAGGCCAACAATTCATTAAAATTTTTTTTTTTTTATTGGTCTTATGAAGTATTCTAATTTGTTGAGATTTGTTGAGGTGGGTTTTTGTTTAATGTGATACCAAATCATCACAATTAAAAGAACCAAAGACTTAAACTACTTCAGTCTGTGTGCATTGAATTCATTTAATACACGAATTTCACAATTTGAGTTGAATTACTGAAATAAATGAACTTTTCCACGACATTCTAATTTATTGAGATGCACCTGTATATGTGACAAATAAAAATCTTGAATCTATAACGTCCCCTAGAGGACAAACTGGTGCATTTAAAAAACAATCCGCCATCGTGCGTTTTCATTGGCTCCACTATACCTACACGTCAGCACTTGAGGGCGGCAAACAGAACGGTGCTGGCGAATGATTTGGCATATGCAAATCCGTTTCAAATATTTCCCGGGAAATCTGAGTTTCGCGGGAGGACCTTTCGCGCGTAAACCTCATCCCCTTCATTGTCCGCTTCCTGGAGCCATTTTTCGCTCTAGCGAGAGGGAGTTTGCATCGCATTTTAATCGCTTACATCGGGTGTTTTAGGCTTTAGCAATTTCACCCATATTACAGCAATGTATTCCTAACACTGTGCGCTTTCATCATTTATGATTATTTTATATCCACTCGCTCGGATTTGAGAGAAAACGAGCCTCAAAGCACAAGTGGGACAAAGGGAACCTGAGCCTCTGAGGATCATGAGAAAAGGGGGTTCCTCGGTCTCAGGACAAGTAATGTTAACAGGGGTTGTTAGAGGTGAACAACACGGTATTTTTAGTGCGGTTTCCGATCGACGGTGTGTTGCTTATTCCAATGCAGCCCGTATACAAATAAACACACCGCCGTCCACTAATAATGTCTATGTGTCCGAGGCTGCTGCTGACAGTTTGTACACAACTCCTCTACAAGGAGCGACACATGGGACAGGACTGCGACCCACACTAGGACGACCACCGGTAAGTGTCTGCTTTAATTCTGTGTTTAAGTGTTGCACATTCAGTCCTGTAAATGTTAAGTCGTTAGGCTAAGTCCACTTAGCCTACTTCTGCTGTCATCGTGGCTACTGCTGGAGCTGCTTTATGTGCATTCAGTAACGTTATCTGGAGTAACGTTAGGCAGGTTTATTGTGCAAAACGAATCGGCACGTTTTAGATACGCAACTAATTAAGACCTGTATTATAATGATTATGAATGTCCCCCAAAAATGCGTAATGACGCATGACTGTTTACCACAGACATGCATATTTCCGCAATGTAACGTTAGTCCCTGCTGTTTTTACGATTTAACTTTAACTGTATTAGACAATACGACTGCAACTGTATGAGACAAGATGCTTTAATGCACTGCTGATTTTAAACTAAATATAACAATAGTGTAGTATTTGTAACTGTTGGTTGTCCAGTTGCACGCCTTTTAAAGTTTTCTTCGAAAGCTCGAGGGTTGCTGCAGTATAACGCTTTATATAGGTCTGATATCGATAATATGACATGTAATATCGATTAGATATGGTCTAATATAAGTCTAAGAGTCTGCTTAACTCGCAAAATCTTGAATTAGTGGAGTCTAGGCCCTGGTTTGTTGTCTTAGGATGGGGGATGGAGTCATTTCTGAGCTCGCGGACTCGGTGCTAAGCCAAATGCTTTGCTAACGGTTGTTTTTATCGTTATTTACTGCAAAAACTCCTGACTGGCATCTGTTTAGGGAGTAATTTGGCGTACGCGAGGTCGATGGTTTTCATATTACCCAAACTTGAACGGCTTATCAGGAGATCAAACTTTTGTTTTATAGGGTTCAGGACATGAAACAATACAGCGATTATAACTTCAGACTTAAAGAATGTAGATGGTCTCAATTTAAAAACGACAAATGTAAAACTGAATTGCAAGTGAAAAACATGGGTAGGAAAAACAGATGGGGATGAATGAAGGAACAACAATAAAACTAATAGTAATGTCATACAAGATTAATTCAGATTGTGTTGTGAATATTAATCATAAAATTGTGAGGCTAAATATACAATTATGAGCATTCTAATGTTAATGTAATGTTGATATAAAAAAGTTTTGAGGTGTTTAAAAAAATATATGAAATTTTGGCTCACAATTTTGTGTTTGGGTGTTGTTTTTTTCCTGCAAAATGTAAAGGTTTACAACAATCTATTGTCTCATTTGAGACTAGCAAGTTATAACTTAACATGTAGGACCTTAAATTCAGCAAATCTGATTTTAAGATCAAAACGTTTATCAAGTTCTTTCTTTTTAACCCAAATACAAAAATATGCATTTTATCTATATATTTACACAAGCTGCAATACATGTATGCATTTGTGCCGCACTTTAAAAGGGCACTTCCTATGACATCAAACTGTGTTTCCTATTTAACATGTTATGATGACAGCAGTGTTTTTGCAACATGCAAAATGCAAAAAAATAGATCTCAACTGCATCTATATTATCTCAGGGTCAGTGGTACTTCAAGTTTCTCAGTGGTCACTGAGTTTAAGGCTTTGCTAATGGAGGACAGCTATTTAGCTTCCCCCTGCTCCAAGTGTGTTGACTTTAAGTGTTGTATTATTAGGTAAAACTAATATCTGCTGTGAGATGAATCCTGAATGGTTTGCAAAAAAAAAAAAACACTTAGGCAATTACAAGGTGTTACTCTTGATAAATGTACTTTTTAATGGCCACAGACAATATATTGGCAGATTTTGTGATTTTATTACCCAATAATTTTGCCAACTTTTCCAAATAATGTAAGTGTTGGGTTCAGTCCACTCAGACATCTCTATGAATAATGCACGCGTTCTGTTCTTAATATGAGGACATTGACTAGTCTAAATGTTGCATAAAATGGGATTTTTAGCTTTTCTGTACATTTCAATTGTGTAGAGCTTATACTGTATATGTTATCTAGTAACCCTGAAAGATTGGATCACCTTTCATATTTTATTTTCTTGAAACAGGCTAAAAGGAGACTGGAGCTGGACATCACAGACCACCAGTACAGCGAGCCAGCTAAAACCCTTCGGAGTCGCAAAGGAGCTCTTAAACTGAAGGTTCCTAAAGGTATACATTTAATTCTGTCGTTCCACGGTTTTTCTGATGTGATAAGTGTGTAGAGCCACCTAATATTAAAGGGATAGTTCACCCAAACTCGCCCTCAAGTAGTTCCAAACCTGTATGACTGTCTTTATTCTGCTGAACACAAAGGAAGATATTCTGAAGAATGTGGGAAACAGAGCAGTTCTGGGGCACCATTGACTTCCATATTATTATAATTTTCCTACTATGGAAGTCAATGTGCCCCAAAACAGCCTGGTTACAAACTTTCTTCAAAATATCTTCCTTTGTGTTCAGCAGAACAAAGACATTCATACAGGTTTGGAACTACTTGATGGTGAGTAAATGATGACAGCATTTTCGTTTTTGGGTGAACTATCCCCAAGTTATACCATATAATTACAGCACCAACCAGCCCTCCTTCATTCTGCTATAAAGTTATGAATAATTAAATGACCTCTTACATTTCAGCTCCCAAAACCCCACCGGAGAAGACCCGATACGACACATCCTTGGGATTCTTGACTAAAAAGTTCTGTCAACTGCTGGCGCAGTCCTCCGATGGAGTGCTGGATCTCAATAAAGCCGCCATTGTGCTCAATGTCCAGAAGAGACGTCTGTATGACATCACCAACGTGCTGGAGGGGGTGCGCCTCATCAAGAAGAAGTCAAAGAACAACATACAATGGCTGTGAGTTACTTAAAAGTGTGGTTTAAGCAACGCTGATTATTTTGGACGTTTAGTATATTTGAGCTCCTGGTTTAGATTGAAAGAGTTTTAAGAGTTGACTTGTTCTGTGCTGTTTGCAGGGGCTCCAGTTTGCCGTCAGATAGTGGCCTTTCATCTCCAGCCGTGCAGAGTCACAGCCTGGCCAGAGAGATGCTGGCGCTCACTCAGGAGGAGAGACGCCTGGATGAGCTCATTCAGACCTGCACGCGTAACGTCCAGCAGATGACTGAAGAGATACACAGTCAGAAATATCCTTTACTAGCACTCAGCTGTACTTTCTCAAGTGTGTAATGGCCACTGAAGATCAGAAAGAGAATGAGAGCGCTGGAAGGAATTAAAGTAATTCCCTGTTTTGTCCTTAACCTTTCTCACATATGCCTATGTGACCTATCAGGACATCCAAAGAATAAAGAGCCTAAAAGACCAAACCGTCATAGCGGTTAAAGCTCCATCTGAAACAAAGTTGGAGGTGCCTGACCCAAAGGAGGTAAACAATTTTAAGTTTTAGTTTATGCATATTAAGGCATTTCACATCAAGAATGAAACAAGTTGAGGACTATTTTCTACGCTTTGTATTTTGTCTTGTTACATTAGTAATATTAGACAACTATTACAATTCCCCCATGATTTACTCATGCTCAAGCCATTCTAGGTGTGTATGACTTTTCTTTCAGACAAATGCAATCACAGTTATATTAAATGTCCTGGACTGCGATTCCCAAAAGCATCATAAGCTTAAGTACATCATAGACCCATTGAAACCAATGGAGCTACGATCAACTTAGGCTTAAGATGCTTTTGGGAAACGCAGCCCTGGCTCTTTATAATGGCAGTGAATGGCTTTTGAGATTTTGAAATCCAATAAAGTGCATCCATCCATCACAAAAAGTGCTCCGCATGGATCACTTTCATACATGCGTTCACAAGAGAGTGGCGTTTCAGCCGATGACATAGCGTATGCTCCAGCGAGAAGTGACGAGCGCAGAAGTGCAGTGGACGGCAAAACAAAACACCAGTCACGAATTAAAAGTATAAAACGGGTTTGTAAAGAAAAATGTCAGGATTTCGATATAATCCAAGAGGAGACTGGTTTTCCTTTTGCTGTAAACAAAACTTGGCTCTCAGGAGACTAGCATATTCTACGTCTACGTCCTAATCATCTGCTGGAACGCGCGTACGATAGTTAGTGGAAAGTCATGATAAACATCTAGGATGGCTTGAGGTAGAGGTCTGCGTGGGACTGTTTTTTAAGTCCCGCCCGCTCCCGCGAGGTTATATCCCCCACCCACCCGATCCCGCTATATATTCAATCTTTGTTCACCCGCTGTCTGCTTTGAATCATTTTCTTCCCGACCCGACCGTTCCCGCTAAATTTAGATCTCGTTTCCAGAATCACACATTTAAATTCCCTCTACTGAAAGAGAGATAGGCTAACAAATAAAAGTGTAGTCTGCACAAAATTATATTTGTTATTTTATTCATCTTGTCAAGAGTCTTTTATTGACAGCAAAATGTTTTGCTGCCAATACAGTAGGAAAAAAAGTGTCACAGAAAATAAATGTTCAAAAATTGTATTCCTTATTTTTTTTATTGGATTACATTTTAAAACATTAATTAAATTAAGTTTTATGCTTTAATTTCATTACCACCATTTTTGATATTATATTTGTATTATATCATAAAAGTACAGAATCCAGAAAAATGAAGTCAAACCAGAATTTATGAATTATTATGAATAATGATGAATATAAGTTGTTAAACTAATATATAATCAATGATGAAATTTATTTGATTGTTTTTGATTAATGAAATTTGAATAAACACATGCTTCCAAACATTTGTATACCGTGAAACGTGATATTTTCTGAGACGATTATCATACCGTGAAAATCTCATACCGTTACAAGTATATACACACACACACACACACACACACACACACACACACACACACACACACATACATTAGAGCCAATGTTTTTCTCCGCTGATATGATATGACCATGTGAATCCTCATGTTCTGTTGTTTGCTGCTTTTTGCGCATGTAAAATTAATCCCCGGAAAACAAATGTTAGTGTTTTTAACAGGTCACAGACACTTATTCTTTCTAATTTAATTCTGTTCTAATTTAAAATCTTGTTGGTTAAAGGTTAATAATCGTTTAACGAGCGTTGATTGTAGGTTAGGAAAAATAACCGAAATGAACATCCCTAATAAATTCGACATCTGTCATTTAAAATGATAGGCTAAGCAAAATATAAACAAAACAGAGTTGAATGTTCTTCAAGGACAGCGCATCCACTTTTTGCTCCATCTTTATTCTGCTCTGTTACTCATCGACAACCTGCCTGTTCTGTCTGCGGGCCGTATATTCACCACTGGTAGGCTCGCCTGCTCTGAGCATCGTTAGGCACATGCTGCGCACAGACCCCGCAAATAAAATGATGCACTGGTTCATGCGTGCATAAGTCGAGTGCAGGCTGTACCAGTGCTTGAATAAAGTGCACATATGCTGTTTTGAAAGGACGTAGGGAACGGGATATTGTTGGACCGCCCGCTCCCTTTCAAATCTCCATCACCTGTTTTCAAATGGAGCGGCATTTAATACACGGAGCCGTAGTTCACTGACAAGCGACGCAATATCACGTTCATTATCTCAGATGAATCGCCTTCGATATGAACGCGATATTGCGTCGCTTGTCACTAGTGTTGCTTTCGTCAACGAAAATTATGACAATATCGTCGTCAACGAACCTTTATCACGGGACGAAGACGAGACGCAACGTAAATGCTTGTCATGTGACGATGACTATAATTAAATGTATAATGCAATATTGTTGATGAATAAAAACGAGACTAAATGTGGTTTACATAATAAAAACTATGCTAAAATGTCTCAATTTTCGTTGACCAAAACAAGACGAAACAAAATGTTATAACATTATTTCGTCTCGTTTAGTCGCGTTATTATTATTTTGCAGTGTTTGTTTCCTGTGTCTCACTTCAGGGTGGCAGGGTTGCCAGGTTTTCGCAACAAACCCGCCTAATTGCTACTCAAAACTAGCCCAATAGCATTTCGAGGGGGTTCCCTGGTAAAGTTCGCATTCCAGGGGCTAAATATCACGTTATTGTGGTCGCTTCAACCCGCGGACATGAAAAACAACCTGCGGCAACAGTGTTAAAGTAGCCCAATTCCGTGGGAAAACCGCGGACTTGGCAACACTCTGCGCAGACGCAGGCGACGTCACTTCCTCAAGCCCCACTCGCGGCGTTATTTAGAAGACGACACAGAGAAAGGGACCTATGGCCGGCTTCATCTGACTTCAGTTTTCAAGCAATACAAGTAACAGACACACACATTTTATTTGCACTTTTTAGTATGTTATTGTAGCTCGAGCATTCAAGCACCTTGTTTCTTTGTTAAATTTGAATGTATAATTTTTTTTTCTGGCATTGTCATGTGATGCTATTTTATTTGTTTTTATTTATTTAAATTTATGTGTGTACTTCTAACATGTTTGGTTGGTAAAATAAATATTGTAAATTCAAATCCGAGCGTCTTCCGTGTCTGGAATGGATGTATTCTTCAGTCTATAAGGTAACAATAATATAATAAGATAACCTTGTTTGAAATGGGTTTGGCTAAAATAAAATTTTGGTTTCGTCTATACTACTAAGTACTTATACTATATTGACTGGGTTAAATAGAATTGCATTACTAAAAAGAGAATAAAATACAATTTTCATTGACTAAAACTAGATGAGATTAGATGAAAATCATGGATAATTCTGACTAAAATAAGACTAAAATGCTTAGACTTTTAGTTGACTGAAACTTGACTAGACTAAAAAGGGTATGAACGTGACTAATAAAAACTAAAATGACAGCTTCACACAAAGACTAGACTAAATGTAAAATTAAAACAGGCTGCCAAAAACAACACTACTTGTCAGTGAACTACGGCTCCGTGTATTAACTGCCGCTCCATTTGAAAACGGGTGATGGAGATAAACCGCTAATCAAGGAACTGACTTTACTGACAAGATATGCATATCGCATGCGATATATCGCCCAGCCCTAGTAAAGGAACCTAATATTCTTTCATTTACATTTATGCATTTGGTTGACTCAATTCTCCAAAGCGACTTGCATTGCATTCAAGACACATAGTCTTGCTAGCACATGTTCTACTGTTTTAGTTACAAGAAAGCAAAATTACTTAAAGTGAAATTGTACAATACAGGAGCGTGATGTCAATTCAAACAAAATCTGGCCGAAACCAAGGTGTCTCAGTTTTCTCCTCCGCACAAATATCCCAGAAAGCTTTACTATGCCTGTTAAACGATTTCAACCTGTTATTGGTTCATGATGATTATGTAATAGGTGGATGTGCTTGGGGCTCTTGAGGTTCTTTGACGAGAAGGAGGTTTGGTTCTTCGATAACAGTCCATTCAGGTCAGACACAAGAAAAAAATAAATACACTGGAGTGATGAATAGGGATGATGATAATGGTTTCTGATTGGTCAAATACACAAGTGTCAAAATGCCCACCTTTGTGAGTATTCTTGTAAATGCAGTTGTTAAGTCAATGTCACAGTTGAGAGAATTTAGGTGTCAGTATATTGGATTTATGCATTAGGTCTTAAAAGCCTGTTTTGAATGGTTAATATTTTCATGTAGAGAGAAAGCAGCATTTGAACCAATGACCCCCCCCCCCCCCCCCCATTTTGTTAGTCATGAAATCCCCGATGTCAGCCCCGCTGCAACTGGAGTGGTAAAATACCCTCAAACAAAAGCACAAGCAAACTATCCAATGTGTTTTTTCAGCATTGAGCAATGTAGCCAATCACAGACATATCTGTTGATTTCTTCAACGCAATGGCCAATCAGAAACATTAGAGTTTGCAGAATTCACTCACTGCTGAAAGCGCCGGAGTTTTGCACGCTCGTGAATCATCTCATGATTGCAGACGTGATGTAAATAAGAGATTTGTGTAGTTTAAAGAGCTTCATTGATTACAATGGAACTTTGTGATATCACAATGAACTAAGATGAGTAATGCAATAATAATGGGAGCGTGCTTTGCGTGCTTTCTAGGCTATATAATCCATTAAGAATTTGTATGAAACATTAGGTTTTTGGACACATTCATGCTGCAACGTTTCGGGAATGACATCAGCATATTTGTGCTGCATTCATTCTCTAAATATCAGTGATAACCAAAGCAATGGACGGGACAAAAATGCCTCGGTGATTTATTCTGGAAGCGGTCCTGGCCAAACTTCCACAGACAGTGCGCGTCCTGAGTGAGATCCAGTTCACGGACTAAAAGTGTGCGTAAACTTCATTGAGATTGGGATATATCAACCAGTAATTTCATTTCCAGTAATGGACGGTAGAAAGTTCAGAAATGAATGGTATGCAATTTATGACAGAATACAACGGAAACAGAAAACAACGGATCGTTATTTTATTTTTTTTTCCTCATGTCTCGCCTCTAGTAACAACAATTCAAAATGGACACATTTCTTAAGTGACTGACAGGAAAAAGACAGACTTAAATGAACATCAGAAAAGCTTGCACATTTTTGGTTAAAAATGAAAGGCCACTTAAAACGGGAAGCATCGCCATTCAAATCAGCAACAAGAGTCAAAGCTCCACAGTTTAGTAAACGCAGGCAAGCTCTAAGTTATTAAGAGTATCAATAAAATCCTAACAATGCAATCTCAGGCAAGAGTATATGGGGAGCTTTAAAGGGATAGTTCACCCAAAAATGAAAATTGTCATTAATTACTAGGGATGGGCATTCCAAGCAAAAACAATATTTGAAAATCGCTAGGTATTATTATTTGAAAATCGCACGCCTCCCCTGCATGCACGCACAAACACCCATAAACAGAGAGACGGGATTCATTAGCATAAATCAACTGCTCATAAGGCTAGGACATTTCCATTTTAAAAAAATGGAACCCCTAAAGGGATTAGATATGAGATGGGAGAAAAATATACTTCAATATCTTCTGTCGCAATTATATTGCTGGGTAATTATACTGTAAATAAATGGCTCCCTGATGCCCGCAGTTATTAATATGCGGGGCATTGAAATGGCTTATGAACGCGCGCTTGTTTTTACTTTCACTTTCGAGATTCGCGATCATGCGTACGGAGCAGCACTCGGCAGTACTTGCCTCACATTTTACAAGATTAGATGTTTGTCAGTGGTGCTCAAGATCTGCAAATCATTTGCCATCATCCTATGTCATCTCTCCTTACTCTGTTTATGTGGTAAGTGATAAGTTATGTTAGGCTAACCATGTCCCTTTAGTGGCTTCGTAGAAGGCATTATTTGTTTTCCGTGCCTTTCTGAATACGGATTCAGCCACACCTCTAACCCAGACGGTAGTGTTTGTGGTCCGCACAGAACTCTTATTTGACATCGTCTAGGGCTGGACGATATGGCCAAAATTTATATCATGATATATTTCTTAATTTTGGTCGATACGATATAATTCCGATATCGATATGACACTATTAAAAAAAGCCTCATAAAAACTGCCAAGAATGCCCACAACAGATGTCTGTACCTACAAACTTATGAAAAATTAATTTGCCAAGTCTATGAAACCTTCTCCTATAAAACTGTATAATATTTTAGGCAAAAAAAAAAAACGGCACAAATAAATTAATGTTCCCCTTTTATTTGTTTTAGCCTTCATACAAACAAGAAATTTGAAATCACTGTCAAATAAACATCTCGGACTCACCTTATTAATATATTTAACTTCAATAACATACACTACCAGTCAAAAGATTTTGAACAGTAAGATTTTTTTTTTTTTTTTTAAAGAACTCTTCTGCTCAAGCCTGCATTATTTGATCCAAAATACAGCAAAAACCGTAACATTTTGAAATATTTTTACTATAAACTTTTTTTTAAAATAACTGTTTTGTGCAAATATTTTAAAATGTAAGTTTCAAAGAATTTCATGAAATGTAATGATTTCAAAGCTGAATTTTTAGCATCATTACTTCAGTCACATGATCCTTCAGAAATCATTCTAATGTTCTGATTTGCTGCTCAAAAAAACATTTAGTATTGTTGAGTAGAATTTTTTCAGGTTTCTTTGAATAGAAAGTTCAGAAGAACAGCATTTATCTGAAATAGAAATAATTTGTAACATTATAAATGTCTTTTATCATCACTTTTGATCAATTTAAAGCATCCTTGCTAAATAAAAGTATTAATTTCGATTTAATTTCTTTCCCCAAAAAAATAAAACATTAAACTGACTACAAGCTCTTAAATGGAATAGTGTATGTCGAGTCGAGTTGTATTGTCATTCTGCTACATGTGTGGACATATAGTGGAACGAAATGTCGTGTCTCGCAATCTGATTCTCTGCCTGTAGGAGGCGCTGTGAGAGCGGGAGTACTAGCGGTTTCCACAGTAATTGCTGTAATCTAAGCTGCTCTGCTCATGAAAGCAACTTTATCAGATAAAATGAAAATGCCATCAAAACTTTTCTAAAGCCAGTCAGTTTCCTTCACCGATACATTGATATAAAACACCCGTGCCAAAGTGAAACGCCACAAATAAATCAATGTATGGGAAACACTGGTAATGTATATCGGAAGTGTTTAAAAATCATATCACTGTTATTGAAAAAATATCGCGATTACATATTGATATTTAATTATTGTCCAGCCCTAACATCATCCAAAGAAGTTACTTTAACTGTTATATGCTACGCAAGTCTTTTTTATGCCACACAGGTCTACAGTGTGCGCATGAGACAATGTGTTCTTCTGTTGTCTTTGACAGTTTTTAGGTGGGTTATTGGCAGCGCCACCCTCTGCTTACGTGAACGCGTCACCACCGCATCAGCACGGAAAACATGGGGAAATTTAAGACAATATTATTTATTTATTTATTTTTTATTTTTTTTTATTTAGCAGACGCTTTTATCCAAAGCGACTTACAAATGAGGACAACAGAAGCAATCATTTGTAGTATTAAAACAACTAAAAACAGATCCAAAACTAAAAGCTAAAAACTTTATAAATGCTACATACACATAAATAATAAAGAAATTACATAAAAATGACAAATACATACAACAAAATTTCAAAACTTAACATTTAAATGCAAAAAAGCTAAAAACAATTCAAAATATTATAGAACAAAAGGTATAAGAGTACAATAATGATTCTAACATAACACTAAGCCAAACACCAAAAAACAACTACATATGTATGTGTGTGGTTGTACATACACATCCATACACTTTTATAAATTCAATATTTAATTTCCATTTATTTTAACACGCATGCTAAAAAAAACAACTTGCTTACGTATAGTAAGAAATGGTTATAAAAACTGAAACGGAAGTAAAAACTTGTAGGAAAGAGGATAAATAAAATGTAATACTTGCATCTAAATAACACGCACATCATGAGGAATTGAAATGAATGGTTCTGCTTCCATTTTGAATTCCATTAACTATTCTTGCAGATGTTTTGAAGAAAGCTGGTAACCAACAGTTTCACAATATTTTTGTCAATACTAAGGAAATAAATGGGAACCGAAACTATTTGGTTACCAACATTCTTCAAAATAGCATCTTTTGTGTTCTGCAGAAGGAAGAAAGTCAGCGGTTTGGAACATGAGGGTTGAATAAATTAAGAATTTTAATTTTTGGATAACATTCACTTTAAAGCACCAGTTATGACCAACCAGCTCTCTGTTCATTGCAAGCTAATAATGAATTGAATGACTTGAAGATCTGTGAGCAAAGCAGATGTTAACTCATCAACTGCACCAAAAGATTTAGTCACTAGACCGAAACAAACCAGTCTCAAATTCATGACTTGTGGATTTGAGAGCTATTTTGATGATTCATTTAAAAACATGACAGAAAATTATTCTTTTTTTATAATTCCAACTGCGCTTAAGATTACGTACAGGGTTTCTGCAGATATCATGAAGGTAAATTTAAGACTTAAAGACCTTTTTAAGACCAAGTAATGAATTTAAGGTATACATTGCATGGAACACAGTACATCAATATGGTCTCTAAATGTAAATGTCTTTAATAACTTTCAAACAGATCTCTATTTTATAAATGGTCTTGTTTGAGAAACTGATTAAAATGAAGTGAGTTTAGGATTAAAACAAATCAAAACACGTAATTCAAACTGAAAACAAGTTTTTATTCCCCATTGACAGAGGTTTTTGTTTTAAGAATAAACTCATTTAAGTGTTAAATTTCTCAGAAAACAAGACTGCACATCTTTGTTTTGCATCTCAAGTAAATATATCTTGATCTAAGGATGTTTAGATATTTGTACTGGAAAACAAGGCAGAAATATTGAAAAATATACTTTTTTGCAGTGCATGCAACATTTAATGCCATGACTTTGAATTTAAAACGTTCTACTCCGATTTAGAAACTATTAACGCCTTAATTTGTAAAAGCGTGAATTAAGACTTTTTAAGAACTGCAGAAACTCTACAATGTTGGGGAGAGAAACTTTTAAAAGTAATGTATTACAATGTTGCGTTCTTCCCTAAAAAAGTAACTGTTACTTAGTTACTGTTTATGGAAAGTAATGCGTTGTTACTTTTGCGTTACTTTTTAAATCTGGGCAGGGCTTGTTTGTTTTTAATATAAAAAGTTCTATTTTTGGTAAATGTAAAAGCTCTTTCACACCAAAAGCCTCCGACTGAAGGAAAAGTAAATTCACGTCTAACAGTAGAACACAGAAGAAGTCCAACACTCTTCAGCAATAAAAACACCAACATTTGTTCTTGTCTTCAGTTTTTGCTTATTAGTATGATTGAATTGGATCATCGAAGGTCAGCAGTAAAGACACTGGTTAATAAAATGGAATTAAATACATGATATTTGTCTTGTTTAACATTTAATTATTGCAGGTTTGCATCATTAACATTATATATATATTTTTGTTTTTGTTGTGAACAATTATTTATATTAAGCAGTCATTTCAACAAAATACAACACATCAATTTAGACTGCAGCCATACCCACCAACCCACCAGACAGACCCACACGACGCTGAGGACAATACAAGACATTGCAGTGGAGAAAAGCACAAAGTGCAATACCTAATCACAATAAAACAAAAAACGCATGAATACAAAACAAACTATACATCAAAAAGAACATACAAACAATTCAACAATGTCAAAAGTAGGACTCAAAGTCCTTGCCCCTGCCAGGGTTTTTTCCTGGGTCAAAAAAGGTCTTCGGTGGTGGTTGACGGTCATCTACACACACAGTAAAAAAAAATGACCCTCCCCACATGAGCTGTGAATCCAATGCTGACCATTACTAAAATAAATGCAAAGAAACAGTTTGATTTAAAAAAAAAAAAAAAAAAATAAAAAAAAATTAATTATTTATTGATGATAGAAAAAAACAGCCACTGTCAGGGAATATAATAAAACTGGCTTTCATATTTTTGTAAGATAGGATCCTTCTTTGCTAGACCTCACAATTACAATTATATCAATATTGTAAAAGCATTTAAAAGTAGCATTAAAAAGTTTATTTTTAACTTGTAGTCTAATCTGAATAAAATTAGCAGCTGGCTAACACTCACTCAGTCTAAAGTAAATGATTTTAACTACCTTGTCATATAAATAACCTGAAATTAGGCTACTATGGATTATTAAGGCTAAAATAAACTTTTTTTTTTTTAGCACAATTCACAACACCGGTAATTCAGTTTAAAAAAAAAAAAATCTCTGAATGCGCCACATGAAACATAGATTCAGTCTTCTGACCTTTTTCTATCATGTCAGTTGATTTTGAGGGAGGGAGTGTAGAGACAGTTAGAGCTTGTTTACACCTGGTCACTTTATGCGTTTTGTCGGATCAGAAATCCATCTGATTTGTTACTTTTGACCACATAAAAAATGGATATAAATCTGATCTTGAATTGGGCCTATCGCACTATCACGTCAAAGAAATCAACAGTGCGCTGCATTTTATTCATCAGCCAATTACAAGATCGAAGATCGCAACAGGAGAGAGCGGTATCATCAGCAGGGATGGCTCGATACCATAATTTTGGCTTCGATACGATACCAGAATGTAATATCTCGGTATCGATACTAAATCCATACCATAGGTGACAAATAACCAGCCTCAAAAGATAAGTGAATTGAAAACAATTTTAATAATAAAAACGATTCATATCTTATCAAACTTTGTATCAAACTGTAATAAAAAAAAACCTACAGGGAACATAGGTTACATTTTTATGTTGGAGAAAAAAAAATATAGAAGTAACTAAGTAATAAGATGAAAATATATTCAAATGTTTTATCTTTTCAGTGCAAACAAAATGTCTCAAAATATAACAAAATCTACCGGGAACATGGGTTACATTTTGACTGAGTTTGAAGAAAAAAAATACAACTGTAATTAATGCAACTTAATTGTGTTATTCTAACAGTCAATGTAATATTCACAATCACGTTATTATTTCTCTCACTCTCAGATTGTTTTCAGACTCAAAAAAATTAAAGCATTAAATCTAAATCTCACTCTCTCGCTTGCTTCATATTAGCGGTCGGCAGCGCAGCAGAAACATTCCCTTCATATCATTGATACTAAAATTAATATAGCGCAACTTGCGCTCAATTCAAATCAATTAATATTCGATTGTATGAAATGCAAGTGCATATATTACGTGACCAAAACTTCATTGGTTCTAGCGTGTTTGAGCTACTGCATCACATCTGTATGTGCGTTGTTGATCAGTTGTAAATAAAAGTTCAAATTAAATATGAATGATGCACTCACCTGTCGATCTATTAATTCTCTTAAAATATCAGGATGAGCAAGCGACACATGCTTAAAAATGTGTTCCTGTGGCAACATGATTGTAGGCCTATAGCAACGCATGCGTACAGGTGCAGAAAGGTCAGTTCGTTCACCTTTGTCATCTGTTTTGTATTCAAAGTAATGCCATATTTCACTTCTACTGTTCTGTTTATTAATTTCGGGTACATTGATAGTTTAATCTGTTTGATCCATCGCGTTGTTCTGTTGTCACATTTTACCGGTTTCACAGCAATTTGGGAAGCACTGCAGCTTATCAAATACCGAATTGATCAAATTTATGATATCGTACCTTTTGAAATATAATATATACCAGTATTTTCTAGTACTGGTATACCGTGCATCCCTAATCCGCAGTGCAAAGATGAGTTACTTTACTTTCAGTTTCATTCGCGGCAGTTTGTGCATCGGCTTGCTAGCTGTATCCGTGGTGACGTGTGTAGCATTAGCGCTGTCATATCTGACTATTACATGACATATAGCCTATAACACGCTCTCACACGTTTGTTTTTTAACATTTTGGGAGGAGTAAAATGTACACATGTGGTTTCAATAAGCAGATTCATTTACACTTGTCCAGTGTTCATCTGGAATTCATCCCAGACATAAGTGGTTTGAGCAGTCATATTTAAATCCATCTCGAAAGCATTTCGATTTTGGAGGACTGGTCTTTTCACGATCGAATAGCTATCCGACCAGAGAAAACGCATGAAGTGAGGTGTAAACGGGCCCAGAGAGAGTGCGCGGGGAAGGGCTCTCTGCTCTCTCTACCTCAGTTAACATGCGCGCTATCACAAGCGCAGCAGTCATTTACATCACTCATAAATCACATGAACCAATCAAATACGGCTTTGGCGGGACAAAAATTCAGGAAAAACCCTGCCTGCTCAATGAATATGAGCTGCAGACAGCTCCACAGAAACAACGCCAAGCAAAGACAAGCCCCATACACGTCTGGTCACCAAATGGGGAGGAACCCAGCGACCGACCAACACTCTCCCTGCAGCAGCGAGAGCAGCCAAAAGCAAGCTTCTTCGCTGCGGAGACTGAGCCAATTCAGAAAAGCCATCCAAGAAGAAAATGTCCGGAGTCAAAACCACATCCCTCTCCAACAGGAATGACATGTCACGAGCAAGCCGAGACCAGAAAAGAGAGGGTGCAGAGCACTCCCCAAAAAAATGCAAACATGTACTGAGTACTCTCCGTGGACGCAAACCGCAACCTGGGGAAGGTGACACATGCATACAGAAGTGCCCCAAAGGGGACAGACAGAGTCCATGTAGCAACTTCCAATGGCCCATCCGATGACCCGGGTCCCCTGAGGACGATGCGATTGTCCCCCAAATTCGATCAGAAAACAAAGCCTGCAAGTCACCACCAACATCCCCAGACCAAATAGTTGCCACGGACAATGGCCTGCACGACTGCTTGAGGAGAAAACGGTAAACAACTGAAGCAGAAACAACAGAATCATCAGTGGGGAGAACCACCCCTCGCAAGGGATGTACAGGCGACCGTGCATCCCAGGGAACTCCACACGCACGAAGCGCCGACCCAAAATGACGGATGGCCTTCAAATTTTTTCATCACTGCTAAAAAAAAATTCCGTCAATGACAGAAAATTTTCAGTTAACGCGACCTCTGAGGCTAAGTGAGTTTGACGTTGTATTTTGTTGCTTGAATTGCGTTCAAGCAATTTGAAGCCGAATTGCCGCTAATTCGAAAGTGAACGTAAAAAACCCTACCCTCAAATAAATCAAGACAGAAGTGACAAAGTGGACGGAAGAGACCAAAAGTGATTGTATATGGGAATGTCTCACTTGTCAACTTGTGCTTGGGTTGACCAAAATGCTTCTTAATACGCTTGGTGTAAACAGGGTCTAATAATTACTTTGGATCTAGGAGAGGCAGCTCCTTTAAGTGAAAGTGATTTGTATTTGTTCCATATAATTAAAACTCTTTTTTTTTTTTTTTTTTTTTTTTTTTTTTTTAAAAACTCCATTCAGAGTTTACAGGTCCACCTGAGTAGCTCCAAGGGTCCCATTGATGTTTTCCTCTGTACGGACGGTGGTGACTCCGGGAACCTGCTGCAAAACGGCCTTGATGTGAATGGAAATCACCCTGCATTTCTCAAAGTCTCCCAAGGCAAGAACTTCTACAGCAACGATACCTTGGTCCTTCCAAAAATGTTCATCCTTCAAGTATTTTTTCCTGCTCTTTATCATTTCAGAAGCCGCTACAGATGGAATGGCTGATGGTGTGAAAATGAACGGCAGCTCTAACGGTGGCGTCAACGGTTATGGGCCCCTGACTGGAAGTGCCCCCATGTCACCCCTCAGTTCCTCCTTGTCTTCCATTCTCCAGCAGCCAGAGGAGTCCATCCCCTTCGTGCCGCTGTCTCCTGCTCTTCTCAGCGATGAATACATGCTGGGATTGGGTGATGAGCAGCAGGGCATAAGCGATCTGTTTGACTCCTGTGACCTGGACACGCTAGCACTGGATGACCTGCTCAGGATATGAGCGATCCCGGAGACCAACCGGACCCGTTTTCAAGTTAGTTGATGGGTGCTTCTTAGTTCCTTAGAATGAAATCTGGATTGGCGAGATTGGCGGGCATAACTCTGGGGATGAACTACAGACTGAACTTCATGAATTCTAGAATTTTCTTTGTACAGATGGGTTTCTGTATCCTGATAATGTCGTTTTAAAGTTATTTTTAGTGTGGTGAATTGCATGAGCGGTGTGATTTGTCTATGAACTTCATACTGGTTTTGTCATACTGGTTTTCCTGACGGCACATCTACAAATAACGGCGAAAGGTCACAATTTCTTCAAAATGGAGTATTTCCCAGAGTGTATTTCTCTACTGTCAATGTGGACATTTCTGTCCATTTGAGAATGTCTTGCTTGCTTTCTTGGGGAAAAAGAAACCTCAGCATCATAGGTTAGCTAAGTATCAAAGAAGATCAGAGTTGTTTCTTTATTGAATGATCCAAAGTGCATTTGGTGCTCCTTTTATTTAGTATGTTTTTGCCAGTGTTCAGCATCTCAGGGCACAGATCAAGGAGTGAGTGCTTTGTGTAGTGATTTAGTGATCTCTGGGTAAAATCAAATCTGTTTTCCTGAGCTACAGTGTCTTAGCCCTTTTGTTACCAAATGATTTTGTGCAAAGAAATGACAGTGTTGATTCCTTTCGGCGCGATTCATTGTGTAAACAACAATGAAATGATTCTGCGTGTTCCGGTACTACAGTTTTGGCTAATGTTTTGAACTTAAGATTGGAAAGTGAACTTTGGATACGACCCTAGTCCCCCTCAATGTTGAATGTATTTCAGTATCTGGATTGCACTGAAGACTGAAGTCTTACAAAGCCATCATGGACATCTGTGGCGTAAATCGCCACATGATTATGAAACATTTAGTGTCCCATGGAGAATTTAAGATTTTTCAGTAGCTTTGTTTTTTTGTAGCTCTAATTAATTGCCCAGCATTATTTCTCCCCTTTTTCTTTGTCCATTACAATATTTTTTTTTCTCACGTCTTCTGGAAAAGCCTCATTACATGCTTATAAACAGGCCACTGTTCTAATACCTTTTTTCAATCTTTATTCCTGCAAATTAGACTGCCAATCTGCTACTTTATTTGTATTTTCTGTAACGTTTTTAGTAGAGTTCAATTGTTGAATACTTCAAATGTGAAGTAACTTGTTAATGCAGTTTTTGCTGTGGATGAAGTAAATTATGGTACATAATTTTGAATTAGTGCTAATGCTCACTAGTTCTCTGGATTCTGCATTGGAATGAGGGTGTTGGTCATGTATGCAGCCATATTGCATAGAAAATGTTATGATTAATCACCAGTATGTAGGCCTATTCTATTCTACTGTGCAGTTTGATTTACTCAAATGTAGTTTTTTATTTTTTTTTATTTTTTTTTTATTTTTTTTTAACAATTGAGGCAGTTTTGTGCCAATGTGTGAAAATGTGAAGTTGTATGTGGATTGTAAACTGTGCATCACTTGTTTGCAAATTGTTTTTAATAAAGTTATGAATTTCTGCATATTCTGCCCTGCTGATTTTGTGTATCTTTGTATTGTATCACTTAAGCAGTGAATTCAGTTTATCTAACCAGTTCTATGTAAATTCTGTGGTAATGTCCTGAGTTGGTGCTAAACAAACATTTAGAATTTGTTCATTCTGAGGAGATATATATATTCATCTTTATTGGTTCTTGTGAGAAATGTCTCAAAGCCTAAATATTGAATGGGCTGTTGGATTTGTATTTATTTTTTTTGCTCAGTTGAGTTAAAATGCTAGTAGTGTAAATGATCCTCCAGTGTGCTGTCAATTTTTATTTACGTTTTGATCAGTAGTTCTTTTTTTATTTTTTTATTTACTAGTAGTGAATATATTATAAATTAGTAGTAAATATATTGTTCCATTTCTGTATTAATGTGATGCCTCCTGTGATGCCTGTCTTCCCCTCACCTGCCATTAGATGGCATGTTCTTCATTTGAAAGAGAAACGTCTCTCAACCATAATCTTGACAATGTTCCACTCAAAATCAATGCAGTGGCATTTAATGTAGATCTTACACTGCTTCTTTCAAACCCCTATGAACACTTTTTTTTTTTTTTTTTTTTTTCTTTTTTTTTTTTTTTTTTTTTTTGTATTGCATATTTACATGGCTTCCTTTAGTGCTTTGTTGCAAAATGTAGTGCATTATAATTGCAAAACATTTTCAGCCCTGGTGACTAAATGTTTAATTTCATATAAATTTTGAGAGTCCCATGGCCATCAGCACAGCCAGCATCATCAGGACAAACAGACAGACTTGTTCATCCACAGACGTCCCTTATCTCTCCACGTTTAGACTGTCTCTCAGCTTTGAGTCTGTCTCCTCTTTGTCTGCAAGAAGCAGCAGTGAATGGGGCAGGCAATCTATGATGTAATTTGTTTTGAGTGGCGCCCCTCTCATCCGCCTGTAGGGGGCACTGTTGAGACACCAAAGAGGGCCCAGACACACTTAACCTAATTCCCCAGTTTTGCTTGCCAGACACTAGGTTCATGGAAAGTCACAGATTTTATCAGTTATTCAAATTATAGCATCCATCCAGCAGTTAAAACAAATGGCTGCAGCTGTTCTCATTGGTTATGTGAAAACTAATATTTGTGTGCCCTTGATTAATGCTTCATTCAGCTACTGCTTTTGTCCGCACAGGCTCTGGTGGGAAATTTCAAGCCAGACAGTTGCAAAGCACCTTTTATTTTAGCCCAAGTGCTCATACAGCCACAACACTGTGTTGAAATGCCACAAACAATTGTAATGTTCTGGAGCATGTCATTCATTCCTCTAAACGTGTATAAGTGCTACAGTAAAGCTGGAACGTACACGCAACGTACACGTGCGCACATGCACAGCATACGCTGCTCCTCATTCATAAAATCACACGGCGCGTTTTGATGGATACTGATTGGATGAGGGCTATGCTACGCTGCCGTTTGCCGCATCCTATGTGGCCAATCAGAAGCAGGCTGCTCTTCATTCCCTCTGCTCTGTTTCAGTAGTGAGTCTGACTGCTCAACTAGATCCTTTTTTTTTTTTTACTGTGTTTGCAGCAGTGGTCAGAGGTCTGTGGACAATATAAACAAGGATAATGTAATCCTGTAAATCATAAAACACCATATGCATCTGTTTTGAAATCCATCTACTTAGGTGATCTTATCCAGATTGATTTGTATTCATATTCCTAGTTTAGCACACCATGAAAAGCAGTCGTGGGGTTTGTATGTGTTAAGTGTAGTAACGGATCCCAAGGCAACTGAATGACAGGATCCAAGTGAAACTAACTACTATTGATATACTGTGCTATTTTTTGCTTCTTATTGTTCGCAAGTTTGATTGAAATTAAAATTTATATCACATTAGAATCATGTTTTTCAGCATTAGCTGAGTGACCATTGTTGTGACAGGACACTAGTGAAACTAACTGCTATTGATATATTGTGCTATTTTTTGATTCTTACATCTTGTTTGCAAGTTTCATTGAAATTATAATTTATATCATGCTTTTTTAGCTTTCGGCTGTCTCTTAGGAAAATTACAAATGGTTACCCAGCTGGAAATGTGTCTTTCTTTTGCTTCATTCAGATGTTTGAGATTTAAACACAGATGCCTCATTTGTGGACTACATTAGTAGCTGGACAGCTGCTTCTTCGGGCTACTGACTGAATGACAACCCAAAATATTACCCCACGTGTTTAGCATTATTTTAAATAAATGGCATGCCTGAGATTTGTTTTATTTTTTGGAAAAAGTTGTCTGCGGTTATTTGCATAGACATACACAGGCCTTATGTTGTATATACTGGGAAAAAAAGTATATGCTTAATATGCAAAAGTGTGAACTGAATGCAATGTTTTCAGACACTTAATTGTGTATGTATGGTAATAAATTGTATTTTAGTTTATATTTATATGAAATTCATGTAGCTGAACGTTGTTTTTTTGTTTGTTTTTTGGACCCACTCAAGTAGGACTTAAGCACAATTTGATGTTTTTATAGTTTTGCAAATGTTTAATGTATTGCAAATATTTTGTCTTGTTTCCATTGTCTGGTGAATGTACTGATGAGCATTTATGGTAAACTAAAATGGACTTTAATATAATTTCTATTGAAACTTGGTATCATTTATAGCATTTATACAACTGCAGAACATTTGGAGATCCAAGGAACTGTCAGGATCTTCAAAACAGCGTCAAGGCAGTTCTTTTATACGGAGCCGAAACCTGGAGAACTACAGCTGCCATCACCAAGAAAGTACTGGTTTTCATCAATAACTGCCTACGCAAGATCTTACATATCCGTTGGCCAGAGACCATCAGTAACAGCGAACTATGGCAGAAAACAAACCAGCTGCAGGCAGAAGACTAAATCAAGATACGGCGTTGGAGATGGATAGGGCATACCTTACGTAAGCCAGCAAATAACATCACCAGGCAAGCCCTAACATGGAACCCGCAGGGCAAGCGAAAAAGAGGCAGACCAAGAAACACATGACGCCGAGAACTGGAGGCAGATATAAAGACCATGAATATGACCTGGAACCAACTAGAGAAGAGAGCCCAGGACAGAGACTCTTGGAGTTCCCTTGTCGGCGGCCTGTGCCCCAGAAGGGGTAGTAGGAATAAGTAAGTAAGTGTCAGTTTAAGATCTGAAGTACACGACAAATGCACATTCAATAGAACTAAGCGTACTACTTTTCACAAGGGATTTTATAAGGCTGTTTAGTTGACATACAGAAATTTGATTGATACGGATGTCAGGACACATGTCTTTCCCCCAGATTGCCTCTGTTTGCCTACTGAACTTACATAAAAATAATTATGTATGTGTTTGATATCTATATAAGAACCATTCATTCACAATGCAGGCAGTTCAGTGATGGATAATTAATCAGACTGAATTGTCTGTTGTCAGGGAGAATGTGTGATTGATCCAGATGGTTTAGTTTCCAGATGGGAATAAAATAAGGAATTCTCATGAGTGAATGTACTGTTTGTGTAGTAGATATCACTCTTTTTTTGATGGCTCTACAGGATATATCACAATACATACTCATGCTACACGACAATATTCACCTATCGTATTTGCTGCATGCATTTTTAATTTTTTTTGTGTGTAACTTAAAAAAAGTTACAATGTAATGGAAACGGTGACCTTTTGTGATCTTTTTTTCTTTTCTTTTTTTTGTATTGTGGCATACATCCAAGTAACAGATTATTGGAAAAACAGGATATAAAAGAAAAATAAATATTGATAGATCATGTGGCTTTTTGAAGAGGGTTGCGTAATTTCTGTTTCTAAATAATTAGACTTAAGATGATAAATTGGGCAAAACAAACCCAGAGACAGTGAAGGAAGGACACAAGTCAGATTTAGCAACTGGATAGCAACCTTAAAGGCATAATTAACTCAAAAATGAAAATTCTGACATTCTGTCATTGATTGAAGCCTATATGATTAACTTCTGTGGGACACTAAAGATATTTTAAAGAACATTGGGGTTTAACCCCGTAACTGTCATCCCCATTTTTGAAAATTCACGAGAAAGTGCAGTATCCAAACTTAAATTATTATAATTCATGAAAGCTTTTGAATATAGACCTAAGGTTGGTCTCTTTTTAAAGAAGACAATTTGCAGATTATTACAGAAGTGAAATCATTTAATAAAATTAAAGTATTAAAAAGTTATAGACGTTTAAATTTACTGTAAAGAAAATGTATTATACTACTTTTATTTTATATATAAAAAAAAATTGTTACAAATCCAAAATTGCTATAAAATTAAAGCCATATGTCTACATAAGTTGTTACAAATTTGAAGTTGATATAAAGAAAATTGAGATTCATATGCAATTTTGTTTAGGCGTTATACCAAAAACAGCCACCGGGTACCATCCAAACTCCATTGAATTTTGTTTTGATGCATTTCTGTCTAAAATCTATGAATTTCTCTCTCAATATTACATCTATAACAAAATCTTGAGACTCAGACCTTTCCAACGATATGTATTTTGTCAAGATTATAAAAAGTTTTGATTCTAAAAAACCTTAATATATTTTGTAATATGACCCCCCCCCCCCCCCCGCTAAGGGGGAGGAGACCGCTAAATCATTTTGAAGTCCTATTTCTATGGTAACGCAATGTCTGATTTCAAAATGGTTTTCACAGGATGAATTTTGAGATTTTAAGCTTTCAAATGGTATATAACTTATGATGACTGGAACATGTGATAGGGAAAAAGGCAATGGCTCCTGTTATGATGTAGATTTATCATAGACTCTTGGTGCACTCTTGTCATAAATTAACCTATTACTGTTACTACATAATTTGTAACAACAACAAAAAAAATTAAAGGGGTGGTTGATTGCGATTTCACTTTTTTAACATTAGTTAGTGTGTAATTTTGCTGTTTGAGCATAAACAATATCTGCAGAGTTGCGGCGCTGAAAGTTCAATGCAAACGGAGATATCATCTTTTAAAATTCTGGCAGTTTAATGCCTACAAAAACGACTGGTAAGGGACTACAACGAGTTACTTCCCGGGTCTGATACGTCACAGACCCAGATAAACAATCGGGCTCAAATTGATAATCATTATAGACAACGCCACTGTTTACAATTCAACCAGAGCACATGCCACTGAGGAGAGGTTCAGACTTACAGTAGAGGCGGTTTAGCCAATCACAACACACTGAGCCAGCTAACCAATCTCAGCCCATCGCATATTTCTGAAGGAGGAGCTTCATAAAACCAGGAAATAAATCGAGGCGTTTGTCAGAGAAGGGACAGAGAGGTGTGGAATAAAGGTAAATTATGTGAAAAATAATGCGTTTTTAAAAAAACCAAGCATGAACACATGCTAGACTGCACCCCATAAACACAATCAAGCCTAGAAAAAAACAGTCAACCACCCCTTTAAAATATCTATTTAGGAGTCTTAGACCTTTCCAATGATATATAGTTTGTCATGATTACATTAGGATTTAATTGTAATATAGTGAAGTAAACTTAGGCGTCCCGTATACGGGACGGTGACAGTTATTAAACACCATTGTATCCCACTGATTTTTATTGTATGGACACAAAAATGCGAAGATGTTTTTCAAAATATCTTCATTGTTCCTTGATGACAAAATTTAAATTTTTGGGTGAACTGAACATTAGAATATAATTTTAATCATATGTAAAATAAACAAGATAATGAATAGTTCACCCAAAAATGAAAATTTACTCACCCTCAGTCCATCCTAGATGTAGATGAGTTTGGAAGCATTTATTATGGACCAGTATTTTGTACATAAGCAACAGTTTACAATTAAAATGCCAAAATGATGGCTTCGTTTGTTACATACATGCAGCTTTTCACTTCACAAGATGTTAACTGGTGTGGCGAGGATCACTTGTAGATAATTGAGATGTGTTTATCAGCTGTTTGGACTCTCATTCTGACGGCACCCATTCACTGCAAAGGATGAGCAAGTGATGTTAAATCTTAAATTTGGCCAAATCTGTTCTGATGAAGAAACAAACTCATTTACATCTTGAATTGACTGAGGGGGAGTAAATTATCAGCAAATTTTCATTTTTGGGTGAACTATTCCTGTGACATATCCTGAAATGGAATCATAATTTTGTACTGAATGATTTTATTGGCACAATCTTCTCACAAGAGAAATTATACTGTCTGATTCTGAAGAATGACTGTTGATACTGGCTTGACTTATTGAGTCCATAGGAGTTTTTTTATGTAAATTATGAATTTTTATCAGGATTCGTATTGTAATGAATTATAAGCAACCTAATGGTGAGATATGAAAACAATTATTAGCATATTCCTACACTAACATCCTTACTGCATTAACACAGGCTCAATAGAAGCATTAACTACAGTAGAACCCATGACGTTTGGCACATTGGCTTGTTTCTTTCATGCACTGACCCCAGCCATCGGGATGAGGTAATGTGTGCCCCCTACATAAGCGGCAGCCAGCCACTTTAAATTGGCTTGCCGCAGATATGCAGCGCTGCCCTGGTGAGCAGCCAGTTTGTAATGTTGGAACAGCACATGGCTGCTACCCGCTAGTGACAAACTCGGTCCATTTCATATGGTGTTAATGCGAAATTAATGTAACATTTGTTGAAGGTAGCACCTTCTTGTAAGAAGTGACAGACCAGCTGTTGTCTGCGTAACGCTCCAGTTGCACCAACACAGACAGAGGCACCTGAACTTCCTTGCTTACCCCCACCTGCAAACCGCAGATACCGCATGAGGACGGAGCAGTAGGTTCCGGAAGTGGTCCCAGGTCTGGTCATTTGCATACCATTTGCATATAGTTGCCCCCCAAAGCCGGTTGGTAATGTCGAGAGGCCAAATTAACTAGTTTTCGGTTTGCATCTCATTTGCATGGAAGCTGCTTAACTGAGGTTGCTCTGCTAGGTGACCTTAATTGCCTTCGTCCTTGTGCAGGGAGAAAGCAGCCTCTGATTGCAATTAATTTCATTAAGGAAAGTATCACTATGACCCAGAGAATACATTTGCATGCTGTCAGGATGGGGATGTGCAAGCTGTTCCCAATCAAGTCACGTTTTGCATGTGTAGATGTTCTGTCATACTTTTCGTAAGGATGAAAAATTAGGCCAGGCTATGATGAGTGTTGCCTTCATCAGCGCGATCAATCTCACTCAGAAAAGAAGCAGATGCATTCATTACATTAGCAGGGGAGGTTCATAGTTTTGCCACGTTAAATGGTCTGCTTTTGCCACAGGTTAATGTGTAGGTCTAGTGTCTTCACTGTCTGAAGATAAAGCACATAGGGCTGGGTGAAAAGGAAATGAACTCATTTTAAATGTTTAGCGAGGACATTTTAAGAAAGCTTTCAGATGATTTAAACCTTTGTGTATATAGTGGGATCCAAAAGTTTGATATTATTTAAACCTATAATATATATATGTATATATATATATATATATTAGGGATGCACATGACAGTTTTTGATTATTTTAAAGCCATCGGCATATCGGAGATAGGATGAAAAGAGCCGATACCGATGGTTTATTAATTAACAGCATGGAGACAAGGAGTTGCATGTCTGTTGCATAATCCAACATTTTTCTCTGGGCAAAATAATTAAATACTTGTCAAAACAAAATAAAATCTGTACAAAATATAGTTTGTCAGACGGCATAGTACGGCCTATGCAAATGTGACGCTGATGCATCCAATGAGTGAAATGCCCGTGCTCAGCTGTAAATTCATCATAAGTAAGTCGCAATGGGAATGCCCTGGTTTTTATCTGATTTATCTGAGGATGTCACGAATCGCCAAGCATTAAGCCTACATTTAAGTGAAAATTAATGGCAGGTAATATGCAGCTTTTTGTGTGTTTGAAACAAGCAAAAATGGCAGGATAGTGTAGACCACGGATTCACACAAGGTCACATCGGTGATCGGAGAAAACAGAATAAAACTATATAGGCTACATAAAAAGGAATATAGGCCTATACACAAAATATATTTCAATTAAATCATTAACAGATTAACAAAACGAAAGAAAACAAAATGTTGCTAAATTGCTGAGTTTTGGATAATTGTAACAAGCTTCAAAGTTCACGGAAAGGAAACCGAGAAATTTCCTTTATTTTGCAAAAGCTTTACAGTTTTGAATGATGTTTTGCATCTATCTGTATGACCAACCAGCGTTGGTATGACCATAAATTATGGAGTAACAGTTGGGAAAACAATGCAGTTCATTCTACACTCCATACACCATAATGGCAAAGCAAAATACAGGTTTTTAACATCTTTGCAAATTTATAAAAAATAAAATACGTAAATGATTCCATTGCTTAAGTATTCAAACCCTTATCTGGGACAGTTGAAGTTTAGCTCAGGGGTAAAACAATATGAATTGCTTGTAGATGTCACTACACTTCGAGTGAAGTTAACCTGTGGCAAACTCAATTGTATGGGTATGATTTGGAAAGGCACACACATCTTAAACAATAAAAGGTCTAACAACTGAAAATGCATATCAGAGCAAAAACCAAGCCCTGAGGTCAAATTAACTGCCTGTAGAGCACAGAAACAGGTTTGCGTCAAGCCACACATCTGGGGAAGAGTTCAGAAAAAAAATCTACTTCATTGAAGGTTCACAGAATCATGTAGCCTTCATTATCCATAATGGAAGACATTTGAAACAACTTGAACTCTTCCTAGAGCTGGCCTCCTGGCCAAACTGGGCAACTGATGGAGAAGGGTCTTGTCTATACTGGTGACCAAGAAGCTGATGGTCACTCTAGTTGAGCTCCATGATCATATATGCAGATGGCAGAAATCTACAGAAGGACAAACATCACTGCAACACTCCACCGATCTGGGCTTTATGGTGGTGTGGCCAGACTTAATTGTCTCCTCAGTGAAGACACACGAAAACCCACTTGGAATTTGCAAAAAAAAAAGCACCTAAAAGACCCTTAGACTTTGAGAAACAAGGTTCTCTGGTTTGATGAACTTCAATTCCAAACATCATGGTTGAAGGAAACCAGCTCTGCTCATCACCTGCAGAGTACCATCCAAAACTTAAAGTGTGCTGGTAGCAGCCTCATGCTGTGGAGCTGTTTTCAGTGGCAGGGACTGAGGGACTCATCAGAGTATAAGAAAAGCTCAATGCACCGAAATATTGAGATAGCCTTAATGAAAACCCAGTCCAGAGCATTCAGAACCTCAGACGGGCAGAAGGTTCACCTTCCAACAGGACAATGACCCTAAGCACACAGCAAGAGTGGCTTATAGACAACTCTGGGAATGTCCTTGAGTGACCCAGCCACAGCCTGGGATTGAACCCAATCAAATATTTCTGGAGAAACCTGAAAATGTGCATCTGCCCCCATCCAACCTGACAGAGGTTTATATATATATATATATATATATTATATATATAATATATATATAATCAGCATAAAAATGAGTGTAAAGTTTTAATAAATTGAAAAAAATTATTAATTAATACATTTTCATTTCGACTTTGTATATATATATATATATATATATATATATATATATATATATATATACACACACATTTTTATTTATATGTATACATTTTCAATTTATTAAAACTTTACACTCATATTTTATACAGATTTATTTTTTTAAACATTTTCACTGAGATAAATGTATTAATGAATACATTTTATAACTTCACTCATTTTATTATGCTATTATTATATAATACCATTTTTAATTAATAGTTTTTTCAGATTTAATATTCATTTTCATTATAAATGTATTGTATATTTATATATATTTATATATTTATTAATTTAAAAAATATTCAACCTTTTAGTGTTATTGCTATGCTGATAACATTCTACATTTTACAATAATGCATAATGTTCTTTAAACACTAAATGCTAATTCTGTGCAATTCTGTTTTTTACTGTATTACTTCTTGATTGTATACTACTTTGGTACAACATTTGTTGTTTTTAAACATGGTTTATAAATAAACAAACTTGAACACACACACACACATATACAGTGCCCTCCACTAATATTGGCACCCTTGATAAATATGAGAAAAGGCGGCTGTGAAAATAAATCTGCATTGTTTATCCTTTTTATCTTTCATTCCAAAAATTCACAAAATTCCAACCTATCATTGAAGTAAAACAATTGAAAATGGGGGGAAATCTCATTGTGTAAGAAATAGTTTCTCTAGTTCATGTTGGCCACAATTATTGGCACCCAATTATTGCAATGTCCTTTTCCCAGGGTAACAGCTCTGAGTTTTCTCCTATAATGCCTGAAGAGTTTGGAGAACACCTGATAAGAGATCAGAGACCATTCCTTCATACAGAATCTCTCCAGATCCTTCAGATTCACAGCTCCATGGCGGTGCTTCTCCTCTTCGGTTCAGGTCAGAGGACGGGAATGGCCATAGCAGAAGCTTGGTTTTGTGCTCAGTGACCCATTTTTGTGTTGTTTTTGAGGTTTGTGTTTGGATTATTGTCTGGTTGGAAGATACAAACATGGCCCATTATAAGATTTCTAACAGGGTCAGTCACTTATTGATTTTTTATATGTTGGTATTTAATAGAATCCATGATGCCATGTGTCTAAACAAGATGATCAGGACCTCCAGCAGAAAAATAGGCCCACAACATAAAAAATACAGCAGTATATTTCATTGTACACATGGGGTACTTTTTTTATCCCTGTGTTCACCAAACCCATCTTGAGTGTTTGCTGCGAAAAAGCTCATTTTTTAGTTTCATCTGATCATAGAAGCCAGTCCCATTTGAAGTTACAGTCATGTCTGATAACTGAATATGCTGGAGTTTGTTTTTGGATGAGCTAGGATAATTTTTCTTGAAACCCTCCCAAACAACATGTGGTGATGTAGGTGCTGTTTGACAATTTTTTTCTAATGTTTTCTGACCCCGAGACTCAACTATATTCTGCAATTCTACAGTTGTGGTCCTTGGAGAGTCTTTAGCTATTCAAACTCTCCTCCTCACCGTGCATTAGGACGATATAGACACACATTCTCTTCCAGGCAGTTTCGTAACATTTTCTGTTGATTGGAAATTCTTAATTATTGCCCTGATGGTGGAAATGGGAATGTTCACTGCTCTAGCTCTTTTCTTAAAGCCACTTCACTAATTTGTGAAGCTCAATTATCTTTTGCTGCACATCAGAAATATATTCTTTGGTTTTTCTCATTGTGATGGATGATTAAGGGAATTTGGTCATTGTGTTCCTCATATTTATAATCCTGTGGAACAGGAAGTCATGGTTGGACAATTTCATGCTCCTAGTCACCCTGGTGTGCTAAAAAAATTAAATATGAATGGAATATACTTCAGAGATATTTTACTCACAAGAAATTCTAGGGGTGCCAATAATTGTGGCCAACATCCATTGGAGAAAAACATTTATTTCATCATGAGATTTTCTCCCCACTTTCAATTTTTTTACTTCAATGATAGGTTAGAATTTTGGAAATTATTTGAGGGAAAGATCAAAAGGATAAACAATGCCGATTTATTTTCACAGCTGCCTTTGCTCATATTTATCAAGGGTGCCAATATTAGTGGAGAGCACTGTATATATATTAATATATTTGCTTTTTTTAATTAGAAAAATGCTATACTTATATTGCAGTCTCAGACAATTCGACCTGACTGTACATAAACACTAACCCCCTTTTTCTTTTCTGAGGATTTCTTCAAATACCGCAAACACACGCCACCAAGTTGAATGAGCACAAGACTGTGGGTGTGTGTGTGTGTTTGAGGGCGACAAAGTATATTTTCCTTTCCTCCTCAGGGTAGATTTGTAATTAAGCTTTTGGGCTGAGGCTTTTCTGCTCGGCTGGAGCTCCAAAAGCTTTGGAGAGAGAGAGAAACAGAGAAGGAAAGAGAGGGAGAGAGGGCGAGCGAGCAGAATCATAATGACACTGCTCCTAGTGGAGTGTGAAATTCACCTCCGAATCCATATGCCTATAGCCTCTCTCACCAAGGCCCTGGTGCCCACAACAGGGGCCTCCTGAGCCTTTTAACCCCAACCTCTGGAAATCAGTTATTCATTCGTTCGCCGCAATCGCAGTTCCTCTGATTGCTCTGACGCCTCTAATAAACGCTCAGATTGGCTTCTGAGCGCCGTGGTCCGGAATGAGAATCTCTTTGCGTCGTTCCACAGAGACGCTTCCTTTCCTTCAGGGTGGAAACTTGTGGAAGCGGAACGTGTCAAATCCACAAGGGGGATCTGGGATGAAGGAGATGTGCGGGTCATACCTGAGGGGCTTCTGTTGATGAGAAGTGACGCCTCAATAACACCGTTTGGAACACCACCTTTGAGAGCATCGTAACTCCGGTGCGACAGCGGTGGCATGCGAGATTTACAGCGCCCGTTCTTTGTTGTCTTTATCTGTCTGCTCAAAATATAGATATGTTTTCCACCCCATTTGCCACGCACATTGAGATTGCTGCCTCTTTTTTGATACAATAACTGAACCGAAGTGGCGAAATGTTCACGAGATGGAAAATCAATATCAATCCTTAACTCACAATACACCAAACTGCCAAGTGTTTAGTATCATGAAGCAACACTCAAATGTCGTAAAACTTCCATTGCTTGTGGTCATTATGATTAGCAGTAATTACTAAGGCAAGCATCACTGTTGCGATGACTTGAGATTAGAATGAATATGCCATATACTAGAGATCTGAACAAACCACTAACCCTAAATATTAAAATTAATGTTTGTTTAGCACAGCGGTCATCAAACTTGATCCTGGAGGGCCTGTGTCCTGCAGAGTTTAGCTCCAACTTGCCTCAACACACCTGCCTGGAAGTTTCAAGTATACCAACTAAGACCTTGATTAGCTGCTTCAGGTGTGTTTAATTAGGGTTGGAGCTAAACTCTGCAGGGACACCGGCCCTCCAGGACCGAACTTGGTGACCCCTGGTTTAGCACATATGTTTAGCATGAACAAGATTGTGGACAGAAACATACATGGAAACAAACATTTAGCATAAATTTAGCATTCTTCATCACTCCAGCCAGTATGATATAAGCAGGGGTGTAGATCACGTGTGGGGGGGGGGTCCCCCCCACTTTTAACACCACTAAAATTCGTCCCCGCACTTTTCCGGGCAAGAGTGTTCACATAGAGGTTTTTAAGAGCCGGTATGAATATATATAGATTTAAATTGAAAGAGACAGGATAGTCTGTGCATGACCTGATGTTTTATTCGGACCCAGAATAAGGCGAGATGAGCGCTAAACACTCATTACATGCAGTGTATATGTTTCATACTCGAAGCCGGAGGGCGCTGTCATGCAGAAAGTTGTACCAGGAAAATTCCTAATATGGACAAATACTTCCAGCTATGGCTGGAAGAAAACAGTTGTTTTTACAGAAAAACAGAAATGTTTGGATACATGAAGACATTAAACTATACGGTTGCTACAATATATGGTTTATTTGTGTTTTTTCAAGTCATCTCCAGGTAATAAATAAAGTATATGAACAATGCAGTGCTAATTGACATAGCATTCATTACAGTATAGAAACTATTCTGTCTCATGTGATTAAAAAAGGGTTTATAGTATATACAGTAAACAAATCATTATTATTGGTTATTGTCCAGCAGTGTATCTGATTTCTAAGCCAATTAAAAGCTAGAATTAAAGTTGCCTATACACTACCAGTCAAAAGTTTTTGAACAGTTAAGATTTGTAATGTTTTTTTTTAAAGAAGTATCTTTTGCTCAGCAAGCCTGCATTTATTTGATCCAAAGTAGGCCTACAGAAAAACTATTAAATAGTGAAATATTTTCACTATTTAAAATAACTGTTTTCTATTTGAATATATTTTAAAATGTAATTTATTGTGATTTAAAAGCTAAATGTTTAGCATCATTACTCCAGTCACACGATCCTTCAGAAATCATTCTGATATTCTGATTTGCTGCTCCAATTTTTTTTTATTATTATTATGTTGAAAACAGCTGAGTAGAATTGTTTCAGGTTTCTTTGATGAATAGACAATGCTATCTCACAGCAATTTGTACGTATTTTACGTGGTGGCTAATTCGTACGAATTCGTACGACCTCATTTAGTACGATTTGTCTAAACCCCAGTGACGGGTAGGTTTAGGGGCGGGGTTAGGTGTAGGTCATTCGTACAAATTCATACGAATTAGCCACCTCGTAAAATATGTATGAATTGCCGTGAGATCGGGCTGGAATAGAAAGTTCAGAAGAACAGCATTTATCTGAAATAGAAATATTTTGTAACATTATAAATGTCTTTTTCATCACTTTTGATCAATTTAAACCATCCTTGCTAAATAAAATTTAAAATTAAATTAAATATTTCTATAATTTATTTTTCCCCCGAAAAAATATAATAATAATAATTATACTGACTCTAAGTTTTTGAATGGTCTAGTGTCTAATGTTATAAAAGCTTTTTATTTCAGATAAATGCTGATCTTTGGATCTTTCTATTTATCAAAGAATCCTGAAAAAAATTATTCAACTGTTTTATATATTAATAATAATAATAATTAAAAAGGTTTATTGAGCAGCAAATCAGCATATCAGAATTATTTCTGAAGGATCATGTGACAAGACTGGAGTAATGATGCTGAAAATTCAGCTTCGATCACAGCACTCAATTGCATTTTACAATATATTCAAATAGAAAGTAGTTTTACATAGTAAAACTGAATTTTGGATCAAATAAATGCAGGCTTGGTGAGCAGAAGAGACTTCTTTAAAAAAAAAACATAACAAATCTTACTGTTCAAAAACTTTTGACTGGTAGGTTATATATATTATTATTTATTAATTACATTTCTGTCCCCCTCACTTCTGAAATGATGGCTATCCCCCTGGATATAAACATTGAGTCACATGTTCAGAGCTGTTCAAGATGCAGATATTAATTAAAGCTTTTTGTGCCACCATCCTTGTGAAAAGGATGTAAACTTTAAAATAGGATACTTCTTAGCATACTTTTTATTTAGCACATTTTATTTCATAATTTTTCATTTCATAATTGTTTTTAGTCTTGAGTTTTCTCTTTTTATTGTCTTGAAATATGGTAAAAGTGTACTGCTAAATGTTTTAACAAGCATTTATAGTAAACAAATATGTGACACTGGACCACAAAACCAGTCATAAGTAGCACAGTTATATTTGTAGAAATAGCCAACATTATATGGGTCAAAATTATCAGTTTTTCTTATATGCCAAAAATCATAGGATATTAAGTAAAGATCATGTTCAATGAAGATATTTGTAAATTTCTTACCGTAAACATATCAAATCTTAATGTTTGATTAGTAATATGCATTGCTAAGAACTTCATTTGGACAACTTTAAAGGCGATTTTCTCAATATTTAGATTTGTTTGCACCCTCAGATTCCAGATTTTCAAATTGTTGTATCTCAGCCAAATATTGTCCTAACCTAACAAGCCTTCTGAAATGAATTGATGTGTTTGTGTAAGAAAAATATCTATATTTAAAACTTTATAAACCATAATCTAATCTCTAGCTTCCACTAACTGTCGTACACTCATTCACGAGAGAGTGGCGTTCCAGTGGATGACGATGTATTAAATTTATCTGCATGTACAGTTTATTTTATTTTATTTTTATATACCATTAAGATTTGAAGTACACAACAAGTGCACATTCAATACAATTAAGGACACTTCTTTTTACAAGGACGGACTTCCAAAAAGCCATCTTTAAGCTTCACATGGATTGAACATAAGCAGGAAAATTACTCTATATAAAATGTTTGCAGTTCACGAATCATTTTAACTGCAGGCAAAACCTGTGATGAGTGAGTTTTTTTCCATAAAATATTCCAACCCCTTGTAAGCAACCACTTGGAACATACTAGCGATTGCACTAAAAACTACTAAAAACTGCATAGCAATACCAGCGCAACCAACCACAACACCTTAGCACTACTTTTTCTCCAGAATCTTTAATATCTCAAAAATGCAAAAATGATCTATGATATTATGGCTCCCCCTCCCCCTTCTTTAATTCTGTCAGACTAAACCCAGGAGACAACTGTCAAGTAATTAATAAGTAAACAGGAAACATATCACTGAGCAGCGCATTAATCATTGGCAGGTAAAAATAATCCGCTTCCTCCCAGTTCAAACCGACGAGAGGAAGTAGGAGTCAGACTTCATGAGAAGCATCGTTCACAGATAATACACAAAGTCTCAACGGATATTCAGCTGAGGCTTTGGCAGCGCGCCAGTCCGCCAATGTTCAGTAGCCTGCAGGTTCAAGGAGTGCAGAAGCCAGGAAGTGTTGAAGGTGTGCAGTCGGTGTCGATCCCAGAATGCATATTTAGCCCTATAGGGCTCTGGTACAGTTGCCATAATGCAGCGTTAGTCTTTGATCTGCACAGTGTGCTGGTGAACGATCTCAGCGGGGCATATTCACTGCCTGTGAGCTTTATACATTTGCTTCCATGCAATGATGCTTTTTGTATCAACACTCCAGGCTATTATAGTGCATGTCTATATGTCTACATAGGGCAACAAGCTTCTGGCTGTGGCAGTCAGAATGCATACAGATATCTTGAGCACTCGTTGATCTTTGAAACCCTCGGGGAGGATTGTGTGTTAACTCTCTTTAACCAACAGTGTGCCTTGTCAAATCATGCATGCAGACAGCTTGCTCAAACAGACAATTTAGATGTGGCAGCTGACCTATGCATGCATTTCCTGCTCACTCTTTTACTATATACCTTCATTTTTCTCTCTCGCCTTGCTCCAAATGTTAATTAAGTGTCTGCAGTTGGCGTAGTGTCTTATATAAGTTTGCACAGAGGCCAGCATATGTGTTGTGAAATACGAAGGAGACCCCTTACAGAGTGTGGCTTGTGTTCAGCCGAGCTTGAATGTCAGGACTCTTTGCTGAGGTGGGTGGTGTTATGCAACTTTTTTTCTTCCAATCATATCTTTCAGCATTAACACAGGGCAATCAGCTGTTTTATTGACAGTGTTTAGTATTATTTATAGTGCTGGGCAATGATTAATTCTCATCCAAAATAAAAGTTTTTGTGTACATAATATATGTGTGTGTACTCTGTATATTAATTATGTATATATAAATACATATATTTTATGTTTATATATAATATAAATTATATGAATATAAGTATATACATGTAAATACATGTACATTTTGTTCAAAATATATACTATATGTTTTTATATAAATCATAAATATACACAGCACACACACATATATTATATAAACAAAAACTTTTATTTTGGATGTGATTAATCATTGCCCAGCATTAATTATTTATATACAATTATAGTATTTACCAATATCTTTATATATATATATATATATATATATATATATATATATTTTATTATTTTTATAATTTCAGTTTACATTTTAATTTCAGTATTTTTTATATTTCTGTTTAGCTTAAATTTATTTTCATTTCAATTTTTTTTCATTTAGTAATAGAATTCATGAATACATTTTTCAATTCAACTTTTCCCTCGTATTGTTTTGCTATTCTTATATAATATAATTTACAATGAATATATACTTATTTATTTTTTAAAAAAAATTGTATTTCATTTTTAGTTTCAGTAATTTCAGCACTTCAAATGAAACTTATTTCACTTAGTTGTAAGTCAACATTTGTTTTCTAGGTTTAAGTTTTTCATCTAATATTTATATTTTATTTCAGCTTTATTTCAATTTACAGCCTTGCTGCATCCCAATTTGCATTCTGTCTGTCCTAAATAGTATTCAGTATTATGTTGAAATGAGTATTCCAAAGGTATTCGGATAGTTTCCTACTTCCAGTAGAAATTTGAAGTGCAGATTGGCTAATGCTAATGCTGCCGCTTCAGCGGGATGTGGGGAAGGAGACCAGAGGCCGTTTTTAAAGATGTCGATGGAGGAGAGGCTTCACTATGTTGAATAAACAGCTTTCATGAGAAAACAGCTTATCAGTTAATGAATCGACAGCCTATCGGCTAATCTTCAACTTGTTTGTCATTAAACAATGGTTTCAGATTGAACTATTTTTATATTTAACTATTTACACCAAAACAAATGCCATTTCATAAGAGAAGTCACAGACTTTTTGTGACAGGTATGATTTTGTTTATGGCACTTCTCATTCATTCATATAGTATACACAAACGGCGATTGACTGTCGCACAACCTTCATCACTTTGAAACTTGAAATTCAACTCTTGTATTTTCACAACTCTTTTTAACCTTAATGTTGACCGGTCTCCAATGGTTAGTAATACAGACCGTGGTATCTCCCAATAATAAGGCCATGTCCACATGTATATGTGTATTTTTATAAACTGAGTTTTTCCTTCTTCCGATTTTAAAAAAATCTCATCCACATGAAAACACAAACGCATGCTATGAAACACTGTCAAGAGCATGCCGAACCAACAGGTGGCGATATAATCTCAACCGTAAAGCCATGTTGGCCAATCAGAAGCCTGAAAAAGTTTCCAGTAGGCGGAGATAACAGTGCAGGCTCCGACGTCACAAGCCAAAAACTCCAGTTTCGCTGTCTACACGATAACACTGCAACCGTAGTTTTTGAAAATCTTCACCCTGGAAGGAATTTTCAAAAATATCCGGTTTCAGTGAACTGGTGCAGTGTTTGCGTGTGGATGAACGGCCAAACCGCATAGAAAAAGCTGCGGGTTTGAAAATAACCGCATTTGTGTGGACAGGGCCTAAGACAATCTCTATCCATGCACACTCTAATGGCAAATATTGCCCACACCCCGTTGCACCCCATTGTACAAGGATTTGATTAGAGCTATAAACACGAATAAAAAGTGTTAAAAAACTACAAACATGGCAGATATGTGAGACCAACGCACCAACAGAAAGTGGTTTGAGTGATAAATAATCAATGTCTAACCTGATTAAAACATTTTAATTTAATGTTATCCACATTATATTTAATCTGCAACAACATTGTGAACTTTTATATTGGTCAATGTTTGGTCAACTTTTAAATGCATCATTATGCAGACACCTGAGGAGAGTTCTCAGCATTGATAGACCCGTGACTGGCAGATCAACATGCCTCTTCATTTCTCTCCAATACAGTAGGAAATTAAATTAAACGATGTGGATCATGTTAACTGTGATGAGATGATTTACAGGGCAGTTTAAATGGTGACAGGATCCAGGTAACTAAGCAACAGATTGTTTCCGTACTTCGTATGGCTTCGAAAACACGCAGGCGATTTTAGGAATCACTTGATAATGTAGTGACGTGACATGTGGCCAAATATGGTGACCCATACTCGGAATTCGTGCTCTGCATTTAACCCATCCTAAGTGCACTCACACAGCAGTGAACACACACACACACACCGTGAACACACACCCGGAGCAGTGGGCAGCCATTTATGCTGCGGCGCCGGGGAGCAGTTGGGGGTTCGGTGCCTTGCTCAAGGGTCTCACCTCAGTCGTGGTATTGAGGGTGGAGAGAGCGCTGGACATTCACTCCCCCACCTACAATCCCTGCCAGACCTGAGAGTCGAACTCGCAACCTTTGGATTACGAGTCTGACTCTCTAACCATTAGGCCACGACTGCCCCCCCCCCCAGATCGGTCTGTTAAAGACGTAATTATGACGAAGTAGTATGTCCCAAAGTTCTTTTTCTTCACAAAAACAGTACATTCTTTTAGGCATAGTATAGGCAAATTGAGACGCAGCCTCTTCTGGAAGGAGAACCTCATGACATCAAACCCTTAGCAAACTCTGAAAAAGCAAATCTGCATGATCCTGAATATACATGAAAGCAGCGTTTCTCTTGCATGTCTTTAAAAGCATTTTCAATTCATAATATTCATCTTCTGTGAAAATGGATCAGAAGCTCTGATGACATCATCCTGCACTAGTCAGATTTCTGTTCAATCATACTAGGTAGTTCATAGTTACTTTTTAGGTGATTTGACCATCTTGATCATTTACCATAGTTTGTTTTATGCAAAATAAATGTTTTATCATATACTATGCTTGATACTGGCTTGATTTTTCTTTTCAGGTGCACATAATGGCCGCATAGAGCCTACTGATAAGAAAAAATAACCTTTGATATGTCCCGCCCCAAACTTCCTGTCTCAACAGGAAATTCCTCAACACAAAATAGACAACTGCACTCATTGAGAAATTTAATGGGTCTTTAAGGCCCTACTGTTTTTTAATTCCCTCATGCTTGGAAAACATGCGCATATCATTTTCCAAAAACTGTTTTGTTCGGCGTGACCCTAATAACATGCCTGACACAGTGGCTTTTTTGAAGAGCTGTATTCATCGTACACCTTCCTGAGTCACAGTAGGATAATCAACCAAAGGTCCACAAGGTTAACACTCTTTTGTTTGTGTTTTTGTGCACATAGGTGTGTGTTTGCGAGCGAAAACCGAGAGGTAGATGGAAAAAAATGATCCTCCCCAAATTCCCCTGCAAGGACATCAGAAAGCTTTCAGTGAATGTGCAAGATGGAGGTTATTGGGTTTAGGCAGTTAGTGTTTTAACAGCAGCCCTGGTTTCCTCTCCTGTGGTTTGCGATGAGTTCAGTGAGTTGATATGGAGGCTGGCACGAAGGGTTTTTCCACATGGTTTCAGTGTGCCAGTCCATGTGCCCTTCGGTCATTCTGGTATTTTGGGTGTTTGTTTTACTAGAACACACTCATTGTCATGCCTTGCACCCTGACCGCTTTATGCTTGCCAGGTGTGCACATATACGTGCACCAACTTGACTTGGCTATTCGCCCAATGCAGCAGTGTCATACAAATGAGTTGTATGTGTGTGTCTCACATTATCTGAATGGTATGGTTGGGAAAGATTCCAAAAATAATCGATTCCTTGATTCTGAGGCACTGGGAATCAAAAATCGATTTTAAAGGGAAGTCCCATTCAATACCAGTTCTTTCAGGCTGCGTACACACTGCAGCTAAATTTGGTTGTCCGTTCACCTTTCAGTGCTTAATCCTGTTCTGTACACACACAGTTCAGTAATTTACGGGAGTAACAACCGTATTCTACAACCAAACTTACTCCCAAAAAATGATGGTAGTGACAACCACAAACCGAACTGAACAATTAGTTGGTAATGACATACAGTTAGGTCAATATATATTTGGACACTGACACAATTTTCATAATGTTGACTCTGTATACCACAAGAGCAGTATTACAAATAAAGCAATCAAGATGAAATTGAAGTGCAGATTTTAAGCTTTATTTCAAGGGGTTGAACAAAAATATAGCATAAAATGCTTAGGAATTACAACCGTTTTTATACACAGTCCTCCCATTTTCAGGGGCTCAAATGTAATTGGACAAAAAAATATAATCATAAATAAAAAAATTATTTTTGATATTTTGTTGAAAATGCTTTGCAGGCAATAATTGCCTTAAGTCTGGAACTCATGGACATCACCAGAGACTGGGTTTCCTCCTTTGTGATGCTTTGCCAGGCCTTTGCTGCAGCTGACTTCGGTTGTTATTTGTTTGTGGATCTTTCTGCCTTTAGTTTTGTTTTCAGCAAGTGAAATGCATGCTCAGTTGGGTTGAGATCAGGAGATTGACTTGGTCATTGCAGAATATTAAAAAAATTTTACCTTCAAAAACTCCTGGGTTGCTTTTGCTGTATGTTTTGGGTCATCGTCCATTTGTACTATGAAGTGCCTTCCAATCAACTTTGCTGCATTTGTCTGAATCTGGGCAGAGAGTATATCCCTGTACACTTCATTATTCTTCCGGCTGCTTCTGTCTTCTGTCATCACTAAACACCTGTAACCCAGTGCCACTGGAAGCTATGCATGCTCATGCCATCACACTCCACCATGCTTCACAGATGATGTCGTATGCTTTGGATCATGAGCTGTTCTAAGCCTTCTCCATACTTTTTTCTTCCCATCATTCCGTTACAGGTTGATCTTACTTTCAGCTGTCCAAAGAATGCTTTTCCAGAAGTGGTCTGGCTTTTTTAGATGGTTTTTTTTTGCAAAGTCTAATCTGGCTTTGTTTGCATCTTGTGGTAAAACCTCTGTATTTGCTCTGATGAAGTCTTCTCTTGATTGTGGACTTTGACAGTGACACACCTTCCTCCAGGAGAGTGTTCTTCACTTGGCTGGATGTTGTGAAAGGGTTTTTCTTTACCATGGAGAGGATTCTCTGATCATCTACCACTGTTGTCCTCCGTGGACGTCTAGGCATTTTTATGTTGCTGAGCTCACCAGTGCGTTCTTTTTTCTCAGAATGTACCAAACTGTTGATTTGGCCACTCCTAATGTTCCTGCTATCTCTCTTATGGATTTGTTTTGCTTTTGAAGCCTAACAATTGTCTGTTTCACTTGTATGGAGAGATACTTTGACTGCATGATGTGGGTTCACAGCAACATCTTCCAAATGCAAATGGCACACTTAGAATCAACTCCAGACCTTTTACCTGCTTAACTGATGTAGAAATAATGAAAGACTAGCCCACGCCTGTCCATGAAACAGATTTTAAGTCAATTGTCCAATTACTTATGGTCCCTTTAAAAAGGGGAAGGTACACATCCTCCAATTTTGATCAGAATACCCTCAAATTAAAGCTCAGAGTGTGCACCTTAACCCATATTCATTATATAACCGTAACTTCAATGTTTTGGTCAGCAGCTAAAATAATAAAAACTGTGCCTGTGTCCAAATATACGGACTTAACTGTTTTTAAACGTGCAAGAAATCACAGGGCATGTTTTGACTCATTAGTGTTGCCAAATCTTGCTAGGCAAAAGTTAAGAACAAGCGCATAATAAACTCAAATCCAAATGTTTAATACTGGAAATAAGCTACATTATTGCGACACCTGCCTATTTTATTTACGCCATAAAATGGAGTGCTTTATGAGCTGAGCCCAAACAATAAGCCCAAAGATGCTTAATAAGCATCGCTTATAATAAGTGGACATGGCAACCCTTCAAGAGTGTGCTCGGCAAAGTATCCTTCTAAGCGAAAACAAAACACAATGGCTCTGTTGACGGTGGTTCAGTTTGGTTGCTGTTATTACTTTGGTTAAAAATAGCAGATACCAAACGCCGGACACCACAATGTTGCTATAGCTACCATGGTGTCAATCACCACACTTTCATGAGTGAGTTCTGTTCCTTACACACAAGAAAATTATAATTTAGGGAATCATTCCCACTCCTGAAATTTTACAGTGTGTACATGGCCTTAGAATTGTTCTTTTGTGTCACTGTGTAATGATGTCATTACTCTATATTATCACCAAATCTTAGATTCAATCTTTTTTCAACTTGTTTTCTTTCAGTTAGCAAAGATTTTGTATTTCTTTTTGGAGCTGATTGGTTGTAGGCCACCCAACAATGAAAATTCTGTCATCAATTACTAACCCTCTTGTCGTTCCAAACCCGTAAAACCTTCGTTCACCTGCATCGTGATACTCTTTCCACAATGCGGCATTCTGCTGCGGATGGGATGAGGAGGAGAAGAATTGTTAAATAAAGTTGTTCTTTATTCAAAGTATTCTCTTAGTTTCGTAAAATTACGGTTGGACCCTGATGTCAAATGGACGAAGTACCTTGAGACATTTCTGGGTCTGAGAACATTTCAGTTGCATTGCTCTCTATGGAGGGTCAGAGAGCTCTTGGATTTCATCAAACGTATCTTCATTTGTGTTCTGAAGATGAACGATCTTACGGGTTTGGAACGAAATGAGGGTGAGTACTTAATGACAGAATTTTCATTTTTAGGTGAACTATCCCTTTAATCTGTGCGTAAGCACCTAAATTTTTGAGTGAAAAAATATTCACTCATAAATTGAGGTGAATAAGCTTTGATCACCGAGGCCTACGGATCAGTCAGTTCCAAAAAGAAAAACAAAACCTGTGCAAACAAAGATTGACTCCATAATTTGGTAATAATATAGAAAACAAATTTCTTAAACATTTTTAAAAGGCCACTCATTTTTGACTGGGAATGCCACAGTGAATGACATGAAGTTGTTATATTCTCTGAGACAGAAGACAGTCGATTTTAGCCCAATGTGATTACAATAACTAGCATTTTCAGGAAAAACGAAATCCCTCTCCAAGTCAAAATGACCAGAACACAAGGGTTAATTACATTTGTTGTCACGGTTTCATTCTGTGATCCTGCATGACAAATAGCATACGACTGACAGATATTGATTAGCCTACATCTTATCCAAGTTTCCTACATTTGTTTTGGACATACAATATAGATGCTGATGCACAAATGTGGAAGAATAGACTCGTCTTATAAACTGCATTATTTAGCTTAAAGGGGGAAACTAGCAACAATGGAAGGTTTTGAGCACTAATCCATCCTACGTGAAGAGATAATATATGCTGATAACAAACAATGAATGATAAGGAACTTTCAAAGAAAGTCATGTAGTCACAGAGAGATTAGGTAAACATGGTCCTCCAATCTATAAAAATAATTAAAAACATCAGTGAGGAATCAATTCCAAAATTTCAGAATTAAACAGCTCTAGAGCGCTGTTTGTGCCAGTCAAAATATAGTAATGTCAGCCATATGTATGACCTCTTTGGCAAAGGAACACGAACCTGCTGCCATCTGAACAGCACCAGGCTGCTGACTACTGCTAAAGCCCCAGTAAAATCCCAGAATGCTCTGGCCTGAAAAAGCTAAGAGGAAAGAACCAATATATCAAAGAAACTGCCAGCGTAATAAGGTGTAACATCTCGGCTTCTCTCCAGCAAACAGGTTCAGGAATTCTTGGAATCGCGCTGGCAACGACGTGCAATGTATCGACTGTAAACTGTCAGCAGTTCATATAAACCCTTTGTAGCAAATGACGCTAGTAGGAAAATGTGGCAACTGACACCGTAGCAGAATACTTTTTTGCTCATGCACACATTTTGAAGTGACCTTTATATGCTGTGTCACACCAGCGAGGAATAACAAAAGGCAGCCTGTGAACCGAGCGCTTCAGCGCTTCCCACCGCTGCAGTACTGGCACCCGCACTGTGACCCCGCAGTGGGCCGAGAAGGAGTGGAAAATAACTGTGAGCGTGCTGAGGAACGGGAACACTGTGACTGACAAATGGGTAATTTTCTCTAAGACATCTGCGTACTGATTTGCTAATTGTCTGGAAGTGTCCTCACATTTGAGTCACCACGCTGTGGGAATTGAGGGATATTTCTTTGTTTCTTAAAGGCAAAACGGGAGTATGACATAAAGCCTTGCTAAAGTAGAGATGGAGTCAAGGAAATCTAATTAGGATCATTTAATTAAATTAGTTCTCTTTCCAATAATGCGACTCAAGGGAGTGCTGTGGTGTCTCGGAATCACATGGTAATTGTCTCAACTTTATTCCCATCTCTTTGTGTTTCTTGATATATTTTCACTTCATCTAGGAATGGCTTATTGCCTGATTTCAAAAACGCATCCACTACGGTGAGTCTTTCAGCTTTGCATGTGGCCAACAAAATTGCACATTCTATGTTGCTCATCTTCTGTGTTTTAGCTTTAAACCCTGTCCTAATCAGGAGCGACGCGACAAACTGATGAGCAATAAAAACTTCCACGTTAAGCCAGTTCACACTGCCAGCAATAAAATGAGTGTGTTCAGCAACTCAATAAAGTTTACGTCAAATTCAATGACAATGTTTTTAATGGTGGATCTTTCTTAAAATATGGCCTATCCCTCAACTTCTGGACCTGAAAAAGGGTTCAAATTCTAAAAGGACACATTAAAAATAACAATTTGTACAATAATATATAAAAGTTTAACTCTTTATTGTGTTGTATATAGAAAAAGAAAAATCTATTTGAATGTGAACCGTGCATTTCAATTTAGTAAAACCTTCACATTTGGTAAAAAAACATTCACAGTTATTTAATGTTTTTATTTTAAATTATTTACTTATTTTTAAAACTTTTTGTCTCAGACATTCTTACACATTTTATTTATTGATTTATTTATTGTCAGAGGTGTTATCAACATTAAAAAAATTATAGAAAAGTCATAGAAAAGTACTTTCATTGTCAAAGTTCAGAGTGAGGAAAGGCTGTTCAAATATGAACAGTGTTTTCCACATCCTTTTATTAATTTGCATTGCAAAAAGTTGCATTGTTAATAGTTTGTGTGAAATATTTTCATTCAAAAATAAATTAAGTTATAATTTATTAGATAGGATAAGATTATGATTTACAACCCTTTCTTAATTTGTTGAATAAATAATAAAAAAGTCCTTATAGTAGTAAAGTTGTCCTTTATAACCAAATAATATCAAGATCAGCTTTAATGGGAGAACAAATTATCTTATTAAATTATAACTTCAACATTTTGTAAGTCAGAAAAAAAATAAAAATTGAAAAAGACCCTGGTGTGAATGGAGATTTAATTCATATTTCTGTTCTATCAGCATTAAGAGATCCTGCAATTTGTCAAACATTTGGCGGGGCACGTTCAAGCTCAGACCAACGTTTCTGGGTTGAACGAGATGTTTCCTGGAAACGGCCCAATCAGCAGCGACATGTATATAAACCACACGGTATTAAAGAGACAGCTCGCACAATGGATCCAAGTGAAGTCATTTACAACTGTGTCTGCTGCAGCTCAGTATACGCAACAATTGAAGATATTAGAAGACATGTTTGTTGTAAGAGTTTTATAGTAACATATTATATCAAGATGATGATGAATTTGTAAGTAAATGCAATTAACCTTAAAATAAATTCACAAGAGCAAGTATATTGTTAGCACATGTTTATTTACATTAAAGGCAAAATAACTGAAATAATAAGAGCACAAGTATAGATCTGGAACTTCTTTAAGTCTGTCTAAATATCATGTAGTGATTGCAATGTCTTCTGGTCCATATCCTTTCCTTAGGAAGGTGTGCTAGACACTGATTAATGTGACACAAATACTATACATATTTATATATTTTGCTATTATATTGTGGAGTGACACTTTCATAAACTTTTCTATGCTCCTCGTATAATGGTAAATATTACAATATCATAATACAACAACAGTGATAATGATAAGCCTAATATACTCACAATAAAAATAATAAGGTTATATACAGGTGCATCTCAATGAATTAAAATGTCGTGAAAAAGTAAATTTTTTCTTGTAACTTATTTCAAAAAGTGAAACTTTCATATATTTTAGATTCATTACATGTAAAGTAAAACATTTCAAAAGTTTTTTTTTGTTTTAATTTTGATGATTAGAGCTTACAGCTCATGAAAGTGAAAAATCAGTATCTCAAAATATTAGAATATTTATATTTGAGTTTCAATAAATGACCATCCATACAGTATAAATTCCGGGTATTGCTTGTTCTTTGAAACTACAATAATGGAGACGACTGCTGACTTGGCAATGATCCAGAAGATGAACATTCATGCCCTCCACAAAGAGGGTAAGTCACAGAGGGTCATTACTGAAAGGTGTGGCTGTTTACAGAGTGCTGTATCAAAGCATATTAAATGCAAAGTAGACTGGAAGGAAGAATTTGGATAGGAAAAGGTGCACAAGCAACAGGGATGACCGTAAGCTTGAGAATACTGTCAAGCAAAGCTAATTCAAACACTTGGGAGAGCTCCACAAGGAGTGGACTGAAGCTGGAGTCAGTGCATCAAGAGTCACCACGCTCAGACGTCTTCGGGAAAAGGGCTACCAAGCCACTTCTGAACCAGAGACAACGTCAGAACGTCAGAAGCATCTTACCTGGGCTGTGGAGAAAAATAACTGGACTGTTGCTCAGTGGTCCAAAGTCCCCTTTTCAGATGAAAGTAAATTTTGCATTTCATTTGGAAATCAAGGTCCCAGAGTCTGGAGGAAGAGTGGAGAGGCACAGAATCCATGTTGCTTGAAGTCCAGTGTGAAGTTTCCACAGTCAGTGATGATTTGGGCTGCCATGTCATCTGCTGGTGTTGTTCCACTGTGTTTTCTGAAGTCCACAGTCAACGCAGCCATCTACCAGGAAATTTTAGATCACTTCATGCTACCTTCTGCTGACAAGCTTTATGGAGATGCTGATTTCATTTTCCAGCAGGACTTGGCACCTGCCCACACTGCCAAAGGTACCAAAAGCTGGTTCAATGACCATGGTGTTACTGTGCTTGATTGGCCAGCAAACTCGCCTGACCTGAACGCCATAGAGAATCTATGGGGTATTGTCAAGAGGAAGATGAGAGACACCAGATCCAACAATGCAGATGACCTGAAGGCCACTGTCAAAGAAACGTGGGCTTCCATACCACCTCAGCAGTGCCACAAACTGATCACCTCCATGCCACGCCGAATTGAGGCAGTAATTAAAGCAAAAGGAGCCCCAACCAAGTATTGAGTACATATACAGTAAATGAACATACTTCCCAGAAGGCCAACAATTCACTAAAAATATTTTTTTTTATTGGTCTTATGAAGTATTCTAATTTGTTGAGATAGTGAATTGGTGGGTTTTTGTTAAATGTTAGACTAAATCATCACAATTAAAAGAACCAAAGACTTAAACTACTTCAGTCTGTGTGCATTGAATTTATTTAATACACGAGTTTCACAATTTGTGTTGAATTACTGAAATACATAAACTTTTCCATGACATTCTAATTTATGGAGATGCACCTATAGATCATATTACAGTCTCGGCGGTAAGAAGTGGATTATCCTTCACCTGAAAAGTGTGTCTTTTCATCCTGAAATGCGAGGCAAATGTTGGATCACAATAATTAGGAACCACAGTTTCCACAAATCCCTTATTCACTCGATTGGGATGTTCTCTGTTATTCTGGATGGCAAGGGCAGTGACTGTAACATCGAGCGTATTTTGCAGTATTAAATACATATTTATAACGATTTCATCAGGCTCTGAAAATTCTTCAAAAAACAACACAAAGTATGGCCTTTTCAGCTGCCATAGTTGCAACACTTGTGTCATCAGAACAGGGTGTTCAACGCATCACCGTTTCCGTTTAAATTATGTTTTATTAACAAAGTTCGGGAGGAGCATGTTCAGATAATTAACCTAATTAATACGAGAGGAGAACAATCAGTAATCAACCCAGTTAACAAGATAAGAGGTGTGTATATATACACAGCAGACTTACCTCTGTTCGATTTTCCAGCATCCCTCCGCCACCCCTTCTCCGCACTTACAAGTACATTTACATTTACATTTAGTCATTTGGCAGACGCTTTTATCCAAAGCGACTTACAATTGGGGAGTACATAAAGCCATTCATCTTGAAGAGGCAATCAGACAGAGGAAGTGCTCGTAACACCAAGTCTCAGTCATTGTTCAAATAAGTACAAGCTAGCAAGGGAAGGAAGGAGAGAAAGATAAAGGGAAAGTTTTTTTTTTTTTTTTTTTTTTTTAAATCAAGTTTAGGATGAAGTCAAGTAGTACCGAAAGAGATGAGTTTTCAGTTGTTGCTTGAAGCTTGATAGGGATCCAGCAATCCGGATAGGGGTGGGAAGATTATTCCACCATCCAGGAATGGTGAATGAGAATGATCTGGAGAGTGATTTTGAGCCTCTCTGTGATGGTACCACAAGGCGTCGCTCACTAGCAGATCTCAGACTTCTGGAGGGGATGTAGATTTGTAATAGTGAGTGGAAGTAGGAGGGTGCTGAGCCTGTGGTTGTTCTGTATGCAAGCATCAGTGTCTTGAACTTGATGCGAGCTGCCACTGGTAGCCAGTGCAGTGAGATGAAGAGAGGTGTAACATGGGTTCTTTTGGGTTCATTGAAGACCAGTCGTGCCGCTGCATTCTGAATCATTTGTAGAGGTTTGATTGCGTTTGATGGAAGACCAGCCAGAAGAGCATTGCAGTAGTCCAGCCTAGAAACGACAAGGGCCTGGACAAGAAGTTGTGCAGCATGCTCTGTCAGGAAGGGCCTGATTTTTCTGATGTTGTATAGCGCAAACCTGCAAGATCGAGCGGTCTTTGCAATGTGCTCTTTGAAGGTCAGCTGGTCATCAAAGATTACACCAAGATTTCTGACCGAAGTTGATGGGGTAATTATTGATGTGCCTAATTGAATCAGGAAGTCATGCTGTAGGGTCGGAGTGGCAGGGACGACAAGAAGCTCAGTCTTTGCCAGGTTGAGCTGTAGGTGATGTTCTTTCATCCATGCCGAGATGTCCGCCAGGCAGTCTGAGATCCGTGCAGCTACCGTTGGATCATCAGGTTGAAAAGAGAGATAGAGCTGTGTGTCATCGGCGTAGCAATGGTAGGAGAAGCCATGTGCCTGTATGATGGGTCCCAGTGATGTAGTGTATGTGGAGAAGAGGAGGGGTCCAAGAACTGATCCCTGAGGAACCCCAGTGACCAGTTGATGTGCTTTGGATACCTCACCACCCCAAGCCACCCTGAAGGACCTACCGGTGAGATAGGATTCAAACCAGCGAAGTGGAATCCCAGTGATGCCCAGCGATGAGAGGGTGGACAGGAGTATCTGATGATTCACAGTGTCAAAAGCAGCAGAAAGATCGAGCAGAATGAGGACTGATGATTTGGAATCGGCCTTTGCGACTCGCAGGGCTTCCGTGACTGAGAGTAGCGCAGTCTCTGTTGAGTGGCCACTCCTGAAACCTGACTGTTTAGCATCCAGTTTGTTGTACTGTGAAAGAAATAGTGAGAGCTGGTTGAAGACAACTCGTTCGAGTGTTTTCGCTACGAATGGAAGGAGAGAGACAGGTCTGTAGTTTTCTAAAAGAGAAGTGTTTAATGTAGGTTTTTTGAGCAGTGGGGTTACCCGGGCCTGCTTGAACGCTGTGGGGAAGATGCCAGTGCGGAGAGATGTGTTGATAATGTGTGTGAGTGCCGGTAAGAGTGTGGGAGAGATTGCTTGGAGAAGGTGAGAGGGGATTGGGTCAAGAGGACATGTTGTAGGATGGCTGGAGAGGAGAAGTTTGGATACTTCCGCCTCGGTGAGGGGACAGAAGGAGAAGATGGGAGTTTGAGCAGTGGATGTGGTTGGTTGGAGGTCCTGTGTGTGTGGAGTTGAGAACTGGTTACCGATTTTTCTAGTTTTGTCTGTGAAAAAAGTGGCAAAGTCGTCAGCTGTTATAGAAGTGGTGGGCGGTGGTGGAGGGGGACAGAGGAGAGAATTAAATGTTCTGAAGAGATCACGCATGTCTGGAGCGCTGTTGATCTTGTTGTGGAAGTGTGAGGATTTGGCAGTGTGGACTTCAGTAGAGAAAGACGAAAGCAAAGACTGATACCTTGTGAGGTCCGATGGATCGTTTGATTTGCGCCATTTTCTCTCTGCCGCTCTGAGTTTGGTCCGATGTTCACGAAGAACATCGGATAACCAGGGGTTAGAAGGGACAGCCCGTGCTGGCCTGGAGGAGAGGGGACAAATGTCGTCCAGACAAGAGGTTAAGGTAGAGCATAAAGTGTCAGTTGCTGCATTCACATCCAGAGATGTGAAATGGGTAGGTGAGGAAAGAGAGGAGGATACTACAGAGGAAAGAAGGGTGGGGGAAAGGGAGCGTAGGTTACGTCTGAAAGTTACCGGTAATGGAGCTGGTCGTAAAATGTAAGGTAAATGTAATGAAGAAATGGTCAGAGGTATGTAGTGGTTGTACCAGAATGTTATCTGTAGTACAGTTGCGTGTGTAAATTAAATCAAGTTGGTTGCCTGATTTGTGCGTGCTAGTAGTGGTAAGGCGTTTGAGATCAAATGAAGCTAGGAGTGAGTGGAAGTCTGTAGCATAAGGCCTGTCTAGGTGAATGTTGAAATCGCCAAAGACTAGGAGTGGAGTGCCATCCTCCATGAACGAGGACAGCAGGCTGTCCAGCTCCTCTAGGAAGGTGGGTAGGATTTGGCCAGGGGGACGGTAGATTATTACTATCTGGAGTTTTGTAGGAGCCGTTACAGTAATCGCATGGGATTCAAATGAGTTGTGATTGCCTAGGGGAGAGTGGGTTGAGTATTTCCAATTGTTTGAAATGAGCAGACCAGTGCCCCCACCCCGGCCAACTTGCCTTGGGGTGTGAGAGAAAGAGAAATTCTGAGAGAGAGCAGCCGGGGTAGCGGAGTCTTCTGGACGAATCCAGGTCTCAGTCAAGCCCAAGATGCTGAGAGTGGATTGTAAGGAAAAAGCAGAAATGAAGTCAGCTTTGTTGACAGCTGACTGGCAATTCCAAAGACCCACAGAGAAAGAAAGAGGTGTAGTAGAAGATGTAGCGATCGGGCGAAGGTTGGCAGGATTGCGTTGCCGTCTGCGTATGTTTTTAGAGCGTGGTTGAGAGAGAACCGGAATGGTTTCGAAACACATGATAGAGGATAGGGAAGGAGAGTGCGTGAGGGAAGATAGAAATGATACTTAATTTCTATCTTCCCTCAAAAATAGAATCAAAAATAGAAACCTCAACGAAAATGCACAATAGAAATAGGTAGGAAACGAAGTATTCCTTCCTAGCAGCAAATAAATAATTTAAACAACAGAACTGCGAAAAAATATTACACCACTTACGCGAGCTGCCGTCCTTCTCTTCTGGTGACTAATCGGCTTTCCCCGATTAGTATTCCTGTCCTAGACAAGTATTCCTGTCCTAACCTGTAGGGGGGGTACTCTGGGTTCGGGCCAAAATTCCGAGCTTGGAGCCCTCCTCTCGGACAGCCCACCAAATACGCATACACTTTATTCTATTTTTTATATGTAAGTGTGAACTCGTGAAAAACATTTTGCACCATTTTGTCGGGGCTGAATGCAGCCCAGGTTTCTGTGCCCCGCCTACATCGAAAGCTTATTGGATCAAAATCCTGCTCCTCATGAATATTAAACATCTTATACAGATCCTATATAGAGGAGATTGACAGAATAATTTATATAAGACAAATCCTTCAAGTTCCACGAAGAAAACCATAAAAAACATGCTGTTTGAAAAAGCATCTTCACAATATATTTTAGTTCTATACGCTCTACTTATGCAGTGTTGCAGGTGATAATAAATGTGCAAACAGAGAGAAATCATCTTCACTGCTCTGACTGGCTGTGATTGTGTTGTTAGGCAATAATTTCATTGTGGAAAAAATAAGTTCCTGTAATCTTGTCGTGTTAGCGTTTTATCACTAGCTTTCAGCTATAGGCTAACTTTGCAACATAAAGAATGGCTTGATAATAACACAAGAAGGCCTGTGTTGTATATTGCTCTGCTCTCACAGTGACCTCTCACAATTGCTTTTTGGTGCTGGAGAACACACAAATTAGGCTTGGCCCTTTCCAGTAAACCCAGGGTGGAGGCAACAAGATGAGAGAAAGGGTAAAATGGGAGGCGACGTGTGAGGGTGACGGACGGAGAGATATTAAAGAAGAAGCTCTCCTAATTTCATGTCATGTGAGGACAGCTCTCTTACCACAGAAAACCACAGAATTTGCAGGGATTTGTAGGAAAGTGTCACATTCTTCAAGTACACGACTCTCCTTGATCCATTGTCAGGCCCAGCTAATATGAGCTTGGCAAAATTAATTCTGCTGTGGTGTTTTACAGGCTTCAGTATCTCTCTTTCTCATGCCCTCCACAAGCTTTTCCTCTGGAAATTTCCATTCTGCATTTTTTTTCTGTGGCTTATGGCTAGAAATTTTTCTGTGACTGGCAAATTGGACAAATTTGCAGATTTGAAAAAAAAAACGATTTGCAGATGTTAACCTTCTTTACACAAGCGTTCAGAAAACGAAGGGTGTTGGTACACATGACCGTGTCTGCATCCCCACCAACTCCTCGCTGAGTTAGCCATCCTGCCAACTCTCTCTATGGCTTCTGGAAACAACAAATAGCCTGGAATTTCTCTGTGACTTTTGGCAGTGAACAATACGTTTCAGGTGTAAATGCAAAATAAAGGTTGTTATTATGTTTTTTCAGAATTTTTTTTTCATACTTAAATGTAACAGATGTTGTTTTTTTTGTAATTTAATAAATATGCAATAAATAAACATGTTATTTTTATGATTGTCTGTTGTCTTGACTTTGGGCACGTATATTTGTTTGTCCAAACAATGGAGGATAGGGTGTTGAAAACATTAATTTCTTCAAAAATTGCACACTTCACTTACATTTTTTCTTTTCTTGTAGACAAGTCAAAATACCATAAATGTTGTAATGTAATTTTGGTATTTTTACTATGTTTTTAAAACATCTCTTTTAAAGGTACAAACCAAAAGGAAACATCCCACTGACACTGCAATTTCATCTCATTTGGTTTCAATATAAAATTATGATGGCCGAGAGAGCTCAACGCGATGCAAATAGAAAAGACACCTGCAAATTAAGAAAACAACTTCATCAATTTGACAACACACATGCTGGAAATGCTCACAACACAACCAAATAAAGAAACGCACTGCAAATACTCACAACAGAACCAAAGAACGTTTCTTTATTTGTTTGCATTGTGAGCATCTGCCGCACCTGCTGTCAAACTGATGAAGATGTTTTCTTGATTTGCTGGTGCTTTTTCTATTGTTTTCTGAAGTTGCAGCGCTTTGAGCTCTCTCGGCCACCGTAAAAAATGTTATATTAATATTTCAGGCTACTTGAAGAAAACATGTATGGAAAAATCACATGAGAAAAGAAACTATACATTTATATGTTCATAACATTTCTTTTTTTTCTTATTCTTATTCTTTTATTTACTTCTTTAATTGTAGGTGTGGTTTCTCATTTTAACATTCTGTGTTTTGCTGGGACTTTTCATGGGGGCAAGGCAATAGTTCTTATGGTATTGTTAGAAAATTAAAAAATTGTGGTATCCTATATCTTTATGAAGGTGGTAAGGGGGCAGCATATCATGTTCGTATATACTTGCACAGTCTGTTTCCTTCAGTCTCAGGTGACCAACAGCTATTGCCTATAGGATATGGGTCTTCATCACTGAACTGTAGCTAATGGAGTTCATTTGTAAAACAAGGTGTAGGTAATTCTAACCTAAATTAGTGTGATTTTTCACATCAAATGTAATGTTTCATATTGCGTGACTGGGATCCTTTGCCAACTCAAACCCTTACAAATGTCATGACTCTCTGGCTCAACAAGGGTTCCAGGAGGTTGTCTAGAGCTTTTACCACGAGACTGTAGCTCAGGTCAAGTGCTCTTGAAGCAGAGAGTCACTATTTCACATTTCCCACTGGACAGGCAGCGAGTTTCACCCCTGACCATAGAGAGCATGAATGAATGGAGAGAACAACAGTCTCTGGCACGCCACATTAACAGCAAGGCAATGCAGTATTCATGACTGTAATACCCAGAACATCACTGTCCGTTGTGAGATATGGGTTCACCTAATGTACATATGCTGTATTCTTTTTTCTCTCTCTGAATGGTTTTTAAGCTTCTTTCTATCATCTCCTTGCTGCTACCTCCCCGTTCTTCCCTAGAGGTTTTTGTCAGAAGCTGTAAAGCTAATAAATATCTGAAGCATGAAAAAAACAAGACAACACTTAAAGGGCTAAAGATCAACTCAGGAACACTAAGACCTGTTCAGAGACAGACCAGCTCTTACCTCATCACAAAACTTTATGGTATTGTCATATGCATTTACAGTATAATGGCTGCTGCATCTCTTATCATGGGAATATCCTGCTGAAAATACCTCACAAAATATCTCACATCAGCCTAGGCTGGTGCTCTGCATTGCTGGTCGCCAGTGCCCAAAACCAGGTCAACAGTATGTTTTGATTGTCCAAATGAGAGTTTTGGTTAAAAACTGTGGCTGAACAGCCAAAATTTTGAATCAAAAACATACAGTCTGTTCTCAAACAAATTACTCTAATGAGCCAAATATTTTTAGTGATTTAAAAAGCATACAATGCGACAAGTGTAGTCTGATTCACAAACAAATGACTCTCAACATGACCAATGTAGTTTTGGTTATTAAATGAATGAATCAGTTCTTTTTGGAAAATCAAAAACATACTGCCTAAACAAATTATTCTTACCAATTGGTGAATTTTTGTGACTCTAAAACATACAATATGAGTAATGCAGTCTGATTCCTGAACAAATTACTCTTGTGAGACAATTCTTTTTAGAGACTCAATAGTGCAACGAGTCCAATTTCCAAACAAATTACTTTTATAAATCAGGTTATATCAGTGACTCAAAAACATACTTTGTGACAAGTTTTACTGATTTCCAAACCAATGACTCTTACAAACTGGTTCTTTTGAGTGAATCAATCAGATATACCTTGCAACTTATACTGCATTATAATTCTGTGCATGTTTCACTTATATTATTATTTAACTAGTAACATTCAATCAAAATCTCAAAACTAGACCTATACTGGTGAAAATGACACACTTCTCTCTGACGTGTGCAGGTCTTCACCAATGATTTAGTCCACTTATACCCCAAACCTACAAGCTGACTGCTAAATCTTAAATCAATAACTGATGCCTAGAACCAAATTCTGAATTTGCTAACTGAATGGGCTAACCTGCTTCTAAATAACATTTGTGAAATGTATTTTTACCCGGGATTAAAAGAGGTATTTAGAATGACTATAACCTGGTGTTAAGTACAATGTGAAAATCCCTAAAGTGTACTTAATAGGGCTGGGTAAAAAATATCAATTATCTCTATTCCATTTTAATCGATTCTCATTTTTAAATCCAAAGAATCAATTAGTCTAACCTGTTTTCAGTTAATGAACAGAACATTAATAGCACACCTCCCATCCAATAAATCGCAATAAGCTTTGTGATTTGTTATTTTTGATATGAAACAAAGTCTCAGATTTCAATTTTATTACAATATTCAAACAATAAATGCCATTTTGGTGATGTTTAATGTGGAGTGATAGATCGCTAGTGCAGTTTAACAGAAGCGGTATAGTTTCAAAGCGATATCGTTTCGAAGCACACTTGAACCGATCATCTCCTGCGCTTTAATACCAGTTTCAACACAAAATAAACATGAATAAACATCCGAAGGTTAGTTAAAAGAAAGAGTACAACTTACCGAAATCTGTGTTCCTGTGTCATGTAATCGCTCAATCAGTGTTTATATGTCAGGTAACGTCACATTTACAGAATCAGAATGAGCTTTATTGCCTGGTATGTTTACACATACGAGTAAATTGTTTTCATGACAGAAGCTACAGAATGACAGTGACAGAACAAAAAACACAGATAATAAAAATAATTAAAAAGAACAAGAAAATAAGTAAAAACAATAAACAAATTGACAATTTTATGTACAGGTATATAAGTCAAGTCAAGTCAAGTTGAGCTTTATTGTAGGGCTGTAGTCAAGTCCACCTTTGTTGAGTCCAAGACCAGGACTATCGAGTCCAAGTCAAGTCCAAGTCCAAGAGGTTCGAGTCCAAGTCAAGTCCAAGTCCAAATGAGACAGTCAAAACAGAGAAAGAAAAAAAGAATCTTCTTCAAAACCCACATACTTAACTATAATTTATGTGATACAAGAGACAGCATATCTTCTATTCTAAGATAATCATTCTGCATTATTATTTGTAATGATCTAAAAGCATGTGCAGCAACACTGTAGGATCAAATAAGGCTATTTTATTTACTTTAGGTTTAGCAATTTCACTAAGGTCACATAAGCTGAAGTGCAACTTCACATTTTCAGCATTTTTATTATAGTATAACAATCACATTCTGTGCTGCCAATGGAAAATATTACAAATAACAAGTAACATACAGTGCCCTCCACTAATATTGGCACCCTTGATAAATATGAGCAAAGGCGGCTGTGAAAATAAATCTGCATTGTTTATCCTTTTTATCTTTCATTCCAAAAATTCACAAAATTCCAACCTATCATTGAAGTAAAACAATTGAAAATGGGGGGAAATCTCATTGTGTAAGAAATACTTTCTCTAGTTCATGTTGGCCACAATTATTGGCACCCAATTATTGCAATGTCCTTTTCCCAGGGTAACAGCTCTGAGTTTTCTCCTATAATGCCTGAAGAGTTTGGAGAACACCTGATAAGAGATCAGAGACCATTCCTTCATCCAGAATCTCTCCAGATCCTTCAGATTCACAGCTCCATGGCGGTGCTTCTCCTCTTCAGTTCACCTCACTCAATTTCTATAGGGTTCAGGTCAGAGGACAGGAATGGCCATAGCAGAAGCTTGGTTTTGTGCCCAGTGACCCATTTTTGTGTTGTTTTTGAGGTTTGTGTTTGGATTATTGTCCGGTTGGAAGATCCAAACATGGCCCATTATAAGATTTCTAACAGGGTCAGTCACTTATTGATTTTTTATATGTTGGTATTTAATAGAATCCATGATGCCATGTGTCTAAACAAGATGTTCAGGACCTCCAGCAGAAAAATAGGCCCACAACATAAAAAATACAGCAGTATATTTCATTGTACACATGGGGTACTTTTTTATCAATGTGTGCACCAAACCCATCTTGAGTGTTTGCTGCTAAAAAGCTCATTTTTTAGTTTCATCTGATCATAGAAGCCAGTCCCATTTGAAGTTACAGTCATGTCTGATAACTGAATATGCTGGAGATTGTTTTTGGATGAGCTAAGAGAATTTTTCTTGAAACCCTCCCAAACAACATGTGGTGATGTAGGTGCTGTTTGCCATTTTTTTTCTAATGTTTTCTGACCCCGAGACTCAACTATATTCTGCAATTCTACAGCTGTGATCCTTGGAGAGTCTTTAGCCACTCAAACTCTCCTCCCCACCGTGCATTAGGACGATATAGACACACGTCCTCTTCCAGGCAGTTTTGTAACATTTTATGTTGATTGGAAATTCTTAATTATTACCCTGATGGTGGAAATGGGATTTTTCACTGCTCTAGCTCTTTTCTTAAAGCCACTTCACTAATTTGTGAAGCTCAATTATCTTTTGCTGCACATCAGAAATATATTCTTTGGTTTTTCTCATTGTGATGGATGATTAAGGGAATTTGACCTTTGTGTTCCTCATATTTATAATCCTGTGGAACAGGAAGTCATGGTTGGACAATTTCATGCTCCTAGTCACCCTGGTGTGCTAAAAAAATTAAATATGAATGGAATATACTTCAGAGATATTTTACTCACAAGAATTTCTAGGGGTGCCAATAATTGTGGCCAACATCCATTGGAGAAAAACATTTATTTCATCATGAGATTTTCTCCCCACTTTCAATTGTTTTACTTCAATGATAGGTTAGAATTTTGTAAATGTTTTGAGGGAAAGATCAAAAGGATAAACAATGTCGATTTATTTTCACAGCTGCCTTTGCTCATATTTTTCAAGGGTGCCAATATTAGTGGAGGGCACTGTAAGTGTAAAAAAATCTACATGTTCCCATTCTTGAACTTGTTACTTGTTCTAAAGCAGGGTGTCCAAACTCAGTCCTAGAAGGCCAGTGTCCTGCAGAGTTTAGCTCCAACTTGCCTCAAAACACCTGCCTGAAAGTTTCTAGTATGCTTAGATTAGCTATTTCAGGTGTGTTTGATAAGGGTTGGAGCTGAACTCAGCAGGACACCAGCCCTCCAGGACCAAGTTTCAAGACCCCTGTCCTAAAGAAACCATAGTACAAAATAACCCTCCCAAGCAAGGCTGTATAGCATATAAACACCTTCAGGTCTGTGTGTGGCCGTGCATGCATTTGTTTGCTCTTTGCCTTCTCTATAGTCAAGTCAAGTCACCTTTATTTATATAGCGCTTTTAACAATACAGATTGTGTCAAAGCACTTAACAGTATCAAGTTGGAGGACAGAGTGTCAGTAATGTATAATAATAAGATTAAACACTCAATTTTCAGTTAAGGGCATTTCATTATTGAATTCGGAGATGTCATTGTCTAGCTAAGTTTAGTTTAAATAGTATCTGTGAAATCAAATTTACGATAATCGCTAGAAATTAAGTGTCAACTGAGCAAGCCAGAGGCGACAGCGGCAAGGAACCAAAACTCCCTCTGTGACAGAATGGAGAAAAAAACCTCAGGAGAAACCAGGCTCAGTCGGGGGGCCAGTTCTCCTCTGGCCAGGATATTATTGTTTATTCATTGTTTACTTATTGTTTTAATTAAATTTTTAAATGTATAAATGTATTATATTTCTATTTTTATATTGTTGCAATTTCTAACAATAATAGTATTATGTAGTTAGGTATTTTATTATTATATTTTTAATTATTTGTTTTATTTTTATTTTTATTGTATTTTAGTCGAGGTCTTCACTGGGGATATGTCTCTGGGGCTCATCGCTGACGATCAGGGCCGCAGACATCATCTCCCGGCGCCGATCCACCATCTGATCCGGACACGGACTGATAAACAGAATAAGAAAGAAACAAATATTAGCGTAGATGCCAATCTTCTTACGATGTAACGAGTACATCGTGTGCTATGGGAAGTGTTACCGGTTCCGGTTGATCTAATTAATGCAGCCTAACAATCCTTTAACGGATTTGAATAATAGAAGTGTAGTAGTGTCTTAGGTGTATGTCAGGTTAAAGAGGTGGGTCTTTAATCTAGATTTAAACTGACAGAGTGTGTCTGCCTCCCGAACAGTGTTTGGTAGATTGTTCCAGAGTTTTGGTGCTAAAAAGGGAAACGATCTGCCGCCCGCAGCTGATTTTGATATTCTAGGTATTATCAAACGGCCAGAGTTTTGAGAACGCAGCGGCCGTGGAGGACTATAATGCGATAAGAGCTCACTCAAGTACTGAGGAGCTAAACCATTCAGGGCTTTATAAGTCATTAACAAGATTTTAAAATCTATACGATGTTTAGTAGGGAGCCAGTGCAGTGTTGACAGAACTGGGCTAATGTGGTCATACTTCCTGGTTCTAGTAAGAACTCTAGCTGCTGCATTTTGGACTAACTGTAGTTTGTTTATTAAACGTGCAGAGCAACCACCCAGTAAAGCATTACAATAATCTAACCTTGAGGTCATAAACGCATGAATTAATATTTCTGCATTTGACTTTGAGAGCATAGGTCGCAGTTTGGATATGTTTTTGAGATGGAAGAACACAGTTTTACAGATACTAGAAACATGGCTTTCAAAAGAAAGATTGCTATCAAACAGCACACCTAGGTTCCTGACTGATGAAGAAGAATAATTGACAGAGCAGCCGTCAAGTGTTAGATAGTGTTCTAAGTTATTACATGTGGGGTTTTTAGGTCCGATAATTAACACCTCTGTTTTTTCAGAATTTAGCAGTAGGAAATTACTCGTCATCCAGTTTTTTATATCGACTATGCATTCCGTTAGTTTCTCAATTTGGTGTGTTTCACCGGGCCGTGAAGAAATATAGAGCTGAGTATCATCAGCATAACAGTGAAAGCTAACACCATGTCTCCTGATAATATCTCCCAAGGGTAACATGTAAAGCGTGAAAAGTAACGGCCCTAGTACTGAGCCTTGAGGTACTCCACACTGCACTTGTGATCGATATGATACCTCGTCATTCACTGCTACGAACTGATGGCGGTCAGATAGGTACGATTTGAACCATGCTAAGGCACTTCCACTAATGCCAACAAAGTTTTCTAGTCTATTTAAAAGAATGTTGTGGTCGATGGTGTCGAACGCAGCGCTAAGATCCAGTAGAACTAATAAAGAGATACAACCACGATCAGATGATAGAAGCAGATCATTAGTAACTCTAATGAGAGCAGTCTCAGTACTATGATACGGTCTAAATCCTGACTGGAAATCCTCACAGATATCATTTTTCTCTAAGAAGGAATATAATTGTGAGGATACTACCTTTTCTAGTATCTTTGACAGAAAAGGAAGATTTGAGATCGGTCTGTAATTAACTAGATCTTTGGGGTCAAGTTGTGGTTTTTTAATGAGAGGCTTAATAACAGCCAATTTGAAGGTTTTGGAGACATATCCTAATGACAATTATGAATTAATAATAGCCAAAAGAGGATCTATGACTTCTGGAAGCAGCACTTTTATTAGTTTAGATGGAATAGGGTCTAACATACATGTTGTTGGTTTAGATGATTTAACAAGTTTATACAATTCTTCCTCTCCTATAGTAGAGAATGAGTGGAATTGTTCCTCGGGGGATCTATAGTGCACTATTTGATGCGATACTGTAGCTGACGGCTGCATGGTTACAATTTTATCTCTGATAGTATCGATCTTGGAAGTAAAGTAGTTCATAAAATCATTACTGCTGTGCTCTTGGGAAATGCCAACACCTGTTGATGCTTTATTTTTCGTTAATTTAGTGACTGTATTGAATAAATACCGGGGGTTATGTTTGTTTTCTTCTAGAAGAGACGAAAAGTAATCAGATCTAGCAGTTTTTAATGCTTTTCTGTAGGATAGGATACTTTCCCGCCAAGCTATACGAAATACCTCTAGTTTTGTTTTCCTCCAGCTGCGCTCCATTTTCCGGGCTGCTTTCTTTAGAGTGCGAGTGTGCTCATTATACCACGGTGTTGGACTCTTTTCCTTAATCTCCCTTAAGCGTAAAGGAGCAACTGTATCTAAAGTGCTGGAAAAGAGAGAGTCCATAGTCTCTGTTACATCATCAAGCTGTTCTGAGCTGTTGGATATGCTGAGGAATTGATATAAATCAGGAAGATTACTTACAAAGCAATCTTTTGTGCTAGAAGTGATGGTTCTACCATACTTGTAACAAGGAGTAGAATTTACAGTTTTAGCTATATGGAGTTTATGCAAGACTAGATAATGATCTGAGATATCATCGCTTTGCTGTAGAATTTCAACACCACTAACATCAATTCCATGTGACAGTATTAAATAAAGGGTATGATTTTGACAATGAGTAGGTCCTGAAACGTGTTGTCTAACCCCAATAGAGTTCAAAATGTCTATGAATGCTGATCCTAATGCATCTTTTTCATTATCGACATGGATATTAAAATCGCCAACAATTAAGACTTTATCTGCAGCCAGTACTAACTCAGATAGAAAATCAGCAAATTCTTTAATAAAATCTGTATGGTGCCTTGGTGGCCTGTATACAGTAGCCAGTACAAACATCACAGGGGATTTATCACAAACACGTGTTTCTCTAGATAATGTTATACGCAGCACCATAATTTCAAATGAGTTATACTTAAAGCCTGCCCTCTGAGAAATACTGAGAATATTGCTATAAATTGTAGCAACACCTCCCCCTTTGCCTTTTGGACGTGGCTCATTTTTGTAACAGTAATCTTGGGGGGTGGACTCATTTAAAGTAATGTATTCATCTGGTTTTAGCCATGTTTCTGTCAAACAGAGCAAATCTAGGTTATGATCATTAATCAAATCATTTACAAAAAGTGATTTTGTAGAAAGGGACCTGATATTCCGTAAGCCAAGTTTTATAAATTGTTTCTGTGTGTTGTAAACATTTTTTATTTGTTGAACATCAATTAAATGGTTACTCATACATTGGTTTGGACGTTTTCTGTATTTTCTAGTTTGGGGAACAGACACAGTCTCTATAGTGTGATATCTAGGTGAAGGAGTCTCTATGTGCTGAGAATTAACTGACTTCTGTGACGTGAGGCGGCTAGCAGACGGTCGGTTTAGCCAGTCTGTCTGCTTCCTGACCTGGGCCCCAGTTAGTCAAGTATGAACTCTAAGACTATGTGCCAAATTTCTAGAGAGAAGAGCGGCACCACCCCAGGAGGGATGAACACCATCTCTTTTCAACAGGTCAGGTCTGCCCCAAAAACTCGTCCAATTGTCTGTAAAACCTATGCTATTCTGCGGGCACCACTTAGACATCCAGTCATTTAATGATGACAGTCAGCTATGAATCTCATCACCCCGGTAAGCAGGGAGGGGGCCAGAGCATATTACAGTGTCTGACATCGTACTTGCAAGTTCACACACCTCTTTAACATTATTTTTAGTGATCTCCGACTGGCGAAGTTGAACATCATTAGCGCCGGCGTGGATAACAATCTTACTGAATTTACGTTTAGCATTAGCCAGCACTTTTAAATTTGCCAAGCTGTCAGGCGCTCTAGCTCCCGGTAAACAATGGACTATGGTGGCTGGTGTCTCTATTTTCACGTTCCGTACAATAGAATCGCCAATAACTAGAGCACTTTCACCAGGTTTCTCAGTGGGTGCGTCACTGAGTGGGGAGAACCTGTTTGATGTTCTGATCGGAACGGAAGAGCGGTGTTTTGACCCGCGACTAGGCCGCCTCACTGTCACCCAGTTGCCCTGCTGCGGGGGCGCTAACGTTACCGGAACCGAACAATGTACAGGAGTCCCTGAGCTAATCACATCCAAAGCAGTATCTACAGTCCTCACATTCTTACTGTCCTCAACTAAAGTTTGGATGCGTGTCTCTAGTTCTAAAACCTTCTCTGTCAGCCGAACTATTTCCCTGCATTTATCACATGTGAATCCCTCATCGCTGACAGAGAGAGATAAACTATACATGTGGCAGACTGTGCAAATAACAATAGCAGGAGAAGAAGCCATTACTCACCGTGATTGATGAATGATACCAACTTAACTTACCACGTGTTTCAGGAGGTAGGGGTTTGCATGGGGTTTCAGAGGGGGGCGGGGTGATCTGAGTTAAGGGCTCTCACAGCCTGGGGGAAAAAGCTGTTGAGCAGTCTGGCGGAGCGGGCTCTGATGCTCCGGTACCGTCTTCCTGATGGTATAGGAGCTGGAAGAGACTGTGGGAGGGGTGGGTGTGGTCCTTCACGATGCTGTTGGTTTTGCTGGAGCATCGTGCAAGGAAAATGTCCAGGATGGATAACAGTAGACAGTTTTGTATGTACAGGTATATTATGTACAATTGAAATGTAGACTAATGTGTGTTAGATAAATAAGTGTATAAGTGTATAAATAGTGTGTGTAACATAATTATTGTCAAGTGTTCATGAGATGGATTGCCTGAGGGAAGAAACTGTTCCTGTGTCTGGTCGTTCTGGTGCTCAGAGCTCTGTAACGTCGACCAGACGGTAACAGTTCAAAGAGGGATTGTGCTGGATGTGAGGGGTCCAGAGTGATTTTGCCAGCCCTTTTGCTCACTCTGGATAAGTACAGTTCTTGGAGAGTAGGGAGGGGTGTACCAATGATACACTCAGCAGTCCGGACTACCCTCCGTAGTCCTCTGAGGTCAGATTTGGTAGCTGAGCTGAACCAGACAGTTATTGACGTGCAGAGGACGGATTCAATGATGGCAGAGTAGAACTGGTTCAGAAGCTCCTGTGGCAGGTTAAGAAAAAAAAACATATTCGATGACCATCTACTTGTTTGTCAGCTAGAAAAATGAACTCTAGAGAGGAGTATTTTTCTAAATATATGCTCCATATAACATATTCAGTATAATTTTTACTGTTCTTCAATATTTAATGTATGTTTGAATAAATCTGTCAGTTTATTTATGACAGACACTATTTAAATGTTTATATGTTTAAAAAAAGAATTGGAGTAATGTTATGCAATTGTAACTTTATTATTATAAGAACTTCATTGAGTGTAATTTAAGTGTTTGTATGTTTAGTTCATTTTAACCTTCAATATTATAGTAATGTAGTACCAACTGGTCATGTATATTTTACAACATTAGTTGAGAGATTTCTTTTTTTCCGTGAGAATATTTGGCATGCACTGTACCTGTTATATATCCAAAATAATCGATTTTGAATCGTATCAAATCGAGTTGGTAATCGAGGCGAATTGCAAGCTTGTGAATGAGAATCAAATCGTGAAATTTGTGTCAAAACCCAGCCCTAGTAGTTAAAGAGTGTTTTGTCAGTACTACTTTATAAAAATAAAAGAATGAATGAAATTACCACTTTTTTTCACGGGAGAGGATCCAGGCAGCTTTCCAAGTGTCAGAGTTCACTCGAGGCAGCTTGAGACTGGGCGGCATTGTCACGGTGACACTTTGCCACTTAATTTAAATGGCACACTTTCACGAAACCTGAGAAATGGCACGAAGCCCTTGACAAAGATCACACAGCGACCTTTCCTGCATTCACACGTATGCAGAACTACAAGTATTGTTGGTGTTACATCAACTTCCTCTTAACTTTGTTGAAGAGCTCTTGATGTTGTCTATTAGACAACATGCTACACAGAGCTGCCATCACCTCGTCGCATACCTGTCCTGCGGTCTTCAATACCTCACTTAAACTCTTGTAAATGCATCAAGGTGTTTCTCGCTGGCGTGTATGCATTCAGCTCGACTGATTGACTGCTTCATACATCAAGGCTCACACACAAAAAGCCACCGGGGGTCTTTGTGCGTCTGGCGCGGGGCATGGGCGGCATTGAAAATTTAAATTTCCTTCTGAAAAAGCACACAAACTCCCTCAAATCACAGAAAGTGTCCAGGCTTTCAAAAAGCAACCACGTTTGCTTAATTTTGAATAGAATTCATTACAAGGATCCGGGCTTGATTTTGAATGAAATCACATTTCCTGTGCAAGACTCCTGCACTGGTAACGATGTCATCTTTCTCTCTCCCTCCAATTGTTAATTCTGATTGTTTCCTCTTGGTCTTTTGCCCCTCTCGAGTGCTGAAAATAAAGAAAAAAATAGAGACAGCAACGAATTTTAATTAATTCTAATGAATATGCAATTGCCTTGAATCCTCTGGATAATGTGGTCTTTTCAGTTTTATTTGATTCAATATTTAGAAAGGGTGTGAGTGTGAAAGCAGCGGCGTGCGGGAAAAACACATCTTCCCCTGCGAACATAATCAGCACCTTATCCATCTGCAAGGACACAGACAAAAGCCAAGCACTTCCTATTTCTTTATTTAACATGCATTTGTGTGAATAGATGCTTTGTGGAATAAGGTGAGGCTACTTTATTATTATTATTTTTATTATATTTTATAATATTATATTTATTTAATTTCTTCAAAGGAATAGTTCATCCAAAAATGAAAATTTGCTGAAAGTTTTCTCACCCTCAGGCAATCCAAGATGTAGATGAGTTTGTTTCTTCATCAGAACAGATTTGGAGAAATGTAGCATTACATCACTTGCTCACCAATGGATCCTCTGAAGTGAATGGGTGCCATCAAAATGAGAGTCCAAACAGCTAATAAAAACATCGTTATAATCCACAAATAACCCACATGACTCCAGTCAATCATTTAATGTCTTGTAAAGCGAAAACCTGCATGTTTGTAAGAAACAAATCCAGTCGTGTGGATTACTTGTGGATTATTGTGATGTTTTTATCAGATGTTTGGACTCTTATTCTAATGGCACCCATTCACTGCAGAGGATCTACTGCTGAGCAAGTGATGCACTGCTAAAAATCCTCAATGCCTGTTCTGATGAAGAAACAAATAAAATCTTGGGATGACTTGAGGGAGAGTAAATTTAATTTTTGGGTGAAATATTCCTTTAAATACAGTGCTGGATATATAATCTTAATTCCAACACTCATCATAAAAGATGCTTGTGTATAAGATCTGCACAGACACACGATTGATTGTTCTCTGTGTAATATCTCTTTCTTGATTATCAGCAGCATTGAAAGCTTTGGGTAAAAAGGGGTTCACAGCATGCATGAGATTTTCTAATTATTTATTTAATTTTTGTCTGCTTTTCACTCACTCGCACTGGAAGCTTGAGGGACTGGAATGTTTATTACTTGTGGAGATAAGGGAACCTCGGAGGCCCCGGTGGTGCTTTCTGCTGCAGCAGAGGGGTGTGGGTTAATTTTTCTTCAATAAAGGGGGTAATTATTTCAGCTTGGATGGGGACTTTCGCTCGAATTTCTCTAGACAGGTTAAGAATTAACAAGCAGCTTTTGGGTTTGATTCAGTAGGAATGCATGACGAACTGCGATGGTGTCTGTGCAAAGATTAAGAGGCCTGTGATCAAAGGCCAGTTATTCAAGCCTGACGGCATGTTAAATTTCCCTGCGTGGCATTGCTAGGATGGAGTAAACCTTTCCTCGTGCACCCGTACCTCTGCAGGAAACCGGGTATGTAGTCTCGGGCTGAAGGAAATGTTGGGCAGTGTCAGCGTGTATGTGTTAGCATGACTCAGTGGTGGTGTCTGGCGGTCCAGATTTGCCCTTGTTCTGCAGCAAGGGAGCAGTTGGTAGCCTGAGGAGGCAGAATTTTCACAAGTAAGGTGTGAACAAACTGCAGTGAAGTGGAATTGTGGGTGTGTGTGTTGCTACTGTCACCGGAGGTTATGTTAGGTGCAAAGATTATTTAAGTAATTTTTCTTCCTACTTCACTCAGTTCGGAAGTGAAAAATGAACACGCACAGAAAAAAAAGGAGAACGTGTTGGAATATGATTTTTTTGCAGTCTCTGTGACATGGTTAGGGCTGCATAATTGATAAAAAATATAATTGATAGAATGACTGCAGCTGGCACAAACAACCTTTACACTGTTAGACATTTCTGTAATTTCCAGAGTTATTTACTGTATATCACCCAGTATAATACTGCAAATTCCCTTTACAATAAATAACTGTAATACCCTTTGCATCATGGGAATTTTCTGTGACGTCAGACCCCACATACAGAGACTTATTTTTTAAATTGATATATACTACTGTATTTGCTGTAATGGTCTATTTGGCGCCATTCTATTGAGGTCGCTTTATTTTCCTTATTTCTTACATTTGGATTGACCCAATTTTCCCTACACCGTGCCTACAACGCCGCAACAGCTTGAGACTGACTACACTGGTTGTGTTACATCGCTTGTAATGATTGGAAAATCATTACAATGATTGTAATGATTGACGTGCTACTGTACGTCAGAAATATACCGGGGCATCACTTTACTGTCCGCATCCACTGTAGATAGTATATATAATGATTTCTATATCGTCTTTTATCGAGTCGCACCACGCGGGGATGAACCCACGAGAGTGGAAGAGCTCTGGTGAACATCTGCGCTGTGTGTCGATGCACCTTATGAGAGAATAAGACCAGCAAGCAAGGTAAAAATATATGTATGTTTGTCTGTGTGTTTGTGTCAGATTTTTGCACACCAGCTTAACCCATAGTAACATTTACCCTTCAACATGGCCGTAACAAACTTTACTATGGTAAACTGCGCTGTCGTTTCAAACGACTTTTGTCAGCTTATTGAATTAAGTTGCCTAATTAAAATTATTTTTAACGAGCAACGCTCATCTTATATTAACATTACGTTAACTAATGTGAAATTTATTTCAGGTGTTAGTAGTTAATATTGGCCAGTAGCCTATTAAGGAAATAAAATTGTATGTTAGCTAGGTTAAACTAGTTTTATGGCTAGCTGCCTTTCTAGTTTTAGAATTAGTTTGTTATAGTTTGTAATGGAATTTAAGATTTACTGCATTTTTTGTATTTATGTTTTAAAGGCAACTGCAATGAAGCATCAAGAAAGACATGAGCATGCCAGCCACCCTGAGACTGATAATTCATGGTAATAGAACAACTATGGTTTTGAGAGATTTGTGTATTCTATATGAGGTTTGCCTTTTAAAAGTGTGCTATTTCTACTTCTTGTTTTTCACAGAAGACATTTCTGTCACTTACAAAGTGGACGGTGAGCAAAGGTGGTGGCCACGTTTTGGAGCAGCACCTGGGTTTTGCAGATGGCTGTGTATTCTTTGGCTGATTGTCTTTTTTCCCCATTATGTTTCTGTTGCCTAAAGATTCGTTGTGAGGATAAATCCAGAGGATACAACATAATGCACTGCAAAACGTCCCCAAGACAGGAGAAATGGTGAAGATGCACTGTTCCAGTGTTGGAAGTCTATATTTTTAAGTGTTATACATGCAATGTTTTAAATAAAGAATTTGATATATTGTAATTATTGTGTCTGTTTAATTGAATGCCATAGTACCTATATAGAGTAAAAATAAAATGAATTATATATAAAAATTATAAAATCTAATGAAATCTATATTAAAATGAATGAATTACAGTAGTATACTGATGAATTGGATTTTATTTACAGTAATTTATTGTAAAACAGTACAGTTTGCAGCTGTAAATCAAATACAGTTTGCTACTGTAAATCTTAATTACAGTAACTTACTGGCAACAGTGTTGCCAGTAAGTTACTGTACAAACCCTTTGAAATGTCTAACAGTGTAGAACCAAAGCAAAACGCATTATTGTAGATTTACAACAGTAAGCGATGCCCTTTGCCAATTTAATTATGAGGTCAACATGAGCCATTTGTGGAGAAATGCAATAATAAACAAAAATAGCATTTTATTTTATGCTATTTTGGGGGAAAAATCTCAGCTTTCAATCTGTCAATTTTAGTACAAAAACAAACTATATTTTGTAGCTTTGCATGAGCATGAGTGAACAGATCATCAAATGTTGCAATATGTAGCCTTTCACGTGTAAAGAATGTTTTAAAAAGAAAAAGAAAAACCAAGTATGAATAATCCAAATCTGATTCCCAAATTGTTCAGCCGATTTCACATTAAAAAATATCTTTAGAGTAATTTTATAGCTTTTATTATTATTATTATTATTGATTTTCTTTGCAGATGATCCAACAAAATCACTCCACTAGTATGATTATTTTTTTCTGAATAAAGGTATTCATATCATCTGGTAAAATCCCTGTATTTTTTTCATATAACAATACAGAATATCATAATGTCAGTTTTCTCCAATGTTGCACAACCCTACTCTTTACTACCAGTTACAGCACCAAAAAACAAATAGAGTATCAATAGCCCATTTTACACAAAGGGTGTTTGTCGTAAAATTACCGAAGTGACTTTACTGGTACAAAAATGCACTGTTCATGTTCTGTTTTTTTTTTACCGGTAAATCACTATTTACACATTAGTTTCAAAATACTGGTAAATTCTATGACATCATTAACCTCTAAATGGCTGCGCCTCCCGGTGTTGTGTTTGTAAACATGGAGGGGTGTACGCAGTGGCGTACCATGGAGTTTCAGTCAGGGCCTTCTGTAGTCAACTGTAAACTACATGCACACATCGTACACATCTCTGTTACAACTAATGCAGCCATATGCATATAATGCACATATTATGCCGCACACAGGCTCTCAACAACAGTAACGGCTGATCAACAATTTCAACAGTAGGGGTCATGATGCACATTCACGTCACTCTAAAATGACGATGCGCCCAAAGCAGCAAAACTGTACACTGAACATCCACACACCACACCACAGTATTATCAACGCACCACGTACACCTCCGTAACAATATGCATGATACAATACTCATCAAATAATAAAGCACTCACCTGTCACTTGTAAATAAAGTCCATGGGTCTATCATTCCTTGTCCCTTTACTCGTATTAAAAAGTAAACACGGCCAACAAAATAACTTGTGCTCGGTGCTAGCTATAGCACTCATAGTTGCAATCTTTGAAATGGCGCATAAAACCTTTGCTGGCCTTTGTTAGCGAATTCAGTTTAGGTCTTCCTTTCTCAGTTATTCTCTTTTGTCTGCAAAAGGCGTTTTTAGTAGATCGGCAACAAGATCTGGTGAAGGCGCAGATGACTGCGGCTGTCATTTTCTTTTCATTGAGTTTCACATTTGTACCTTGGAAATCCCTGACTAAAGGAGCGGTCTAACGCTGGGGGTAGCTCTGGGAACATTGCTAGCCCCAGAGGGCAGGCTGTCATTGAACATCAAAATTTGATTGGCTGATGATTCTGTCAGTAATGCTCGTAACAAATCAGATGTGACGTCTTTCAACAAAAGGGTAGCACTATCTGTAGTGCTGGCCGCAGACTTTTTTTTACGTAGAATATTCCAGTTCAACCTCATAGGCAATTCATAGGAAAAATGATACCTAAATAATCAATAAAAACATTTTTCACACAATTTTATTTTTTATAGGGTCAGCAGAGAAGGCCCTGCTGCCCCTGACGGCCCACCACTGGGTATACGCGGTCAGTGCTTTTGATGATGTTTTCATTTTTGTGTCAAATGTGTCAGCTGTTTAATGTCTTAAATATGTTTGAATAAAATTACTAATTCTGTCGAAACAAAACATATAGGGTGTCTTTGTAGCAGAAACATCATTTTATAATTAGGAATTTGAGACTTTTCTTTTTTGTTTCCCTTAAATAAAACAAAATGCGTTTCTGAGAAATAATTACTCAAATTATGGAGTATGCAGATTAGTAACTGCAGAATGCTGTGATGGACCAATCAGAATCAAATATTCCAAAGCATTGCAATATTAACTCTAACTACCACTCCTGTTAAACAAAGATGCACAGATCACTCAAAATGTCAACATTTACTTTCATAATCACACACCACAAAAGCACATACAGGTGCATCTCAATAAATTAGAATGTCGTGGAGAAGTTCATTTATTTTAGTAATTCAACTCAAATTGTGAAAATCGTGTATTAAATAAATTCAATGCATACAGACTGAAGTAGTTTAAGTCTTTGGTTCTTTTAATTTTGATGATTTAGGCTCACATTTAACAAAAACCCACCAATTCACGATCTCAACAAATTAGAATATGGTGACATGCCAATCAGCTAATAAACTCAAAACACCTGCAAAGGCTACCTGAGCCTTCAAAATGGTCTCTCAGTTTGGTTCACTAGGCTACACAATCATGGGGAAGACTGCTGATCTGACAGTTGTCCAGAAGACAATCATTAACACCCTTCACAAGGAGGGTAAGCCACAAACATTCATTGCCAAAGAAGCTGGCTGTTCACAGAGTGCTGTATACAAGAATGTTAACAGAAAGTTGAGTGGAAGGAAAAAGTGTGGAAGAAAAAAATGCACAACCAACCAAGAGAACCGCAGCCTTATGAGGATTGTCAAGCAAAATCGATTCAAGAATTTGGGTGAACTTCACAAGGAATGGACTGAGGCTGGGGTCAAGGCATCAAGAGCCACCACACACAGACATGTCAAGGAATTTGGCTACAGTTGTCGTATTCCTCTTGTTAAGCCACTCCTGAACCACAGACAATGTCGGTGGCGTCTTACCTGGGCTAAGGAGAAGAAGAACTGGACCGTTGCCCAGTGGTCCAAAATCCTCTTTTAGATGAGAGCAAGTTTTGTATTTCATTTGGAAACCAAGGTCCTAGAGTCTGGAGGAAGGGTGAAGAAGCTCATAGCCCAAGTTGCATGAAGTCCAGTGTTAAGTTTCCACAGTCTGTGATGATTTGGGGTGCAATGTCATCTGCTGGTGTTGGTCCATTTTGTTTTGTGAAAACCAACATCACTGCACCCGTTTACCAAGAAATGTTGGAGCACTTCATGCTTCTGCTGACAAGCTTTTTAAAGATGCTGATTTAATTTTCCAACAAGATTTGGCACCTGCCCACACTGCCAAAAGCACCAAAAGTCAGTTAAATGACCATGGTGTTGGTGTGCTTGACTGGCCAGCAAACTGACCAGACCTGAACCCCATAGAGTATCTATGGGGTATTGTCAAGAGGAAAATGAGAAACAAGAGACCAAAAAATGCAGATGAGCTGAAGGCCACTGTCAAAGAAACCTGGGCTTCCATACCACCTCAGCAGTGCCACAAACTGATCACTTCCATGCCACGCTGAATTGAGGCAGTAATTAAAGCAAAAGGAGCCCCTACCAAGTATTGAGTACATATACAGTAAACTAACATACTTTCCAGAAGGCCAACAATTCACTAAAAATGTTTTTTTTTATTGGTCTTATGAAGTATTCTAATTTGTTGAGATAGTGAATTGGTGGGTTTTTGTTCAATGTGAGCCTAAATCATCACAATTAAAAGAACCAAAGACTTAAACTACTTCAGTCTGTGTGCATTGAATTTATTTAATACACGAGTTTCACAATTTGAGTTGAATTACTTTTCCACGACATTCTAATTTATTGAGATGCACCTGTATATCCAGACAGTGTCTCGGGAGAGTAGATATTTATACAACCATTAATCACACACAGGAGTTAGCTCCCACTGCACATTTACCCACCGCTCTGACGTCGTCCAGATCACCTCGTCTTTAATTAATGAATGCTGCTAATTGATTCAGAACCAATCAACAAATAATTTGCATAACAACAAGAACAAAATGATTGATTACTCATTGAAGGTCCTGTGTGTTATCCTAATGTCCCATTTGGAGCTCTCCTTCGTCACAAAGAGTTCAGCCAGGCATGCTAGCCAAGTGCCAATTACCAGCCAGGTTTATGAGAATATGAAAATGAAAGAGGTGAAGATAAGAAAATATGGTTAACCAAAAAAAGAGGGCGGCTTGACTGGTGAGTTATACCGCTCTGAAAATGAGCAATCATGCTTGTTTCTGTGTGACTCAATAGGTCATCATCAGTGTAACAATATTTTAAGTTCTATTTTACCTCCCCATTTCGCTCTTTCAAACCTTATTTTGCAATGAGTAAGTAAGATATTTTCTGTGAATGTGTGAGACTTCCATTTCATTAGCTGCTATAGGAAAATAAATAGAAGAGTATCAAAGTGCATTAAATGATAAAACTGTGCTACAAACCTGTACATAATTACGATATTAGATTAAAACAATGTGATAAATACCAGCTTGCAATATCAAGTGGCATAACCTACTGTTTTTGTTCAGCTAAATAACTGGAAGCAAATGAAACTGCAAGCCTCACACATTCAAAATGGCTGCACCCGCTCTTATGCTATAAATAAGGTGAAAATACCAACTTGGTCTACTAGCGACACTGCTAACCTAACTAGGGGAGAGTGGGCCACAAAGTAACACTGGGTTAATTGTAACACACGTGGTTTAAATATTTCCACACATGCTAGCATAACAAAATTTACAATATGTACTAGTTACCATATCAACACTATATAGAGAAAAGAAGTGTGCCAAAAATAAAAAAAAACTTTTGAAAATATCGCTGAACATTTATTTTACCATAGTAAAAGTACATTTCTGGCTTAAGAAAAAAAAAAAAATCTCAGTTTTTATTATTCATTTAAAATTATACAAATCTGCTATTAATTTAATCTCCAATCAGTTTAGATTTTTTTTTTTTTTTAATGCTTCGATAACTAGCAGAAGACACTAACCAGTTTTAAATTCCAGTTGCGCAGATGGGGAACGTTATAACACTGCGTTAATGTTCCCCGCTATTATTATACTATGCTATTCTATGACATTAGTGATGCAATTTATACTATTTACTTTAAAGTATTTTAATGAGAAACCACAAGAAACAGGTGAATATAGACTAACAGTCAATGTTAATGTTCAAAGGATTTTGGCTTGTTTATGTTGGCCGTGCAAGCATGAACCAAAATTCCAAAATCTGATTATTTTTAATTCTTAAAAAAACATAGAAAAAAAAGAAGTTTGTCTTGTATATTTTTCTCATTAGATCAGATAACATTTTAAACTGTTACAATGTGCCCCTCACATGTTACAGTGTACCCCACCTATGGAGCATGTTGTCACATTTCAGTTACTTTTTATGAGGGTAAATAAAGAAAAACATATTCACTGTAATTATGAACTATAGTGACACATTTGTACTAGACTGGTGTGAAATTACTGTGGATTTAAAAAAAAAAAAAAAAAAAAAAAATATATATATATATATATATATATAATGTATACAGCGGGGAAAATAAGTATTTGACACATCAGCATTTTTATCAGTAAGGGGATTTCTAAGTGGGCTATTGACACAAAATTTCCACCAGATGTAGCCATCAAGCCAAATATTGAATTCATACAAAGAAATCAGAACATTTAAGTATACAAGTTGAGTCATAATAAATAAAGTAAAATGACACAGGGAATAAGTATTGAACACATGAAGATAACAAGGTGCAAAATGGCATAGAAAGCAAGGAGATCACCTGAAATCTGTCAGTATTGAGAGAGAACCCCTGCCCCCTATCAGTACTAGTTGATATCAGCTGCTTTAGTCCAAATTGATGGCCTATAAAGGCTTCTCATTACCTAGGAGGCACACAGGAAAGACTTCATGATGGGTAAAAGCAAAGAACTCTCTGTAGATCTTCGTAATCTTATCGTTGAAAAGCATTTTGATGGGAATGGTTATAGGCGCATTTCCAGAATGCTGAATGCTCCTGTGAGCACTGTGGGGGCCATTATCCGGAAATGGAAAGAGCATCAGTTCACCATAAACCGGCCACGATCAGGTGCTCCACGTAAGATCCCTGTCCGAGGAGTCCAAAGAATAATCAGGAGAGTTCTCCAAGAGCCAAGAACCACTCGGGCAGAACTTCAGGAAGACCTTGCATCAGCAGGTACTGTTGTTTCAAAGAAAACTATAAGCAATGCACTGAACCGCCATGGCATCCATGCATGCTCACCACGCAAGACTCCATTGCTGAACAAAAAGCATGTTGAGGCTCGGTTAAAGTTTGCGAAAGAGCATTTGGAGAAGCCTGTAGATTATTGGGAGACTATAGTATGGTCAGATGAAAGCAAAATTTAACTTTTTGGCAGTCATTCTACACACCATGTTTGGAGAAGAAATGGCACTGCCCACCACCCCAAGAACACCATACCAACAGTTAAGTTTGGGGGTGGAAGCATCATGGTTTGGGGCTGCTTTTCAGCAAGGGGTACTGGCAGACTTCATATTATTGAAGGCAGGATGAATGGAGAAATGTACCGGGACATTCTGGATAAAAATCTACTGCCATCTACCAGAAAGCTGAAAATGAAAAGAGGGTGGGCATTTCAGCAAGACAATGATCCCAAAAACAAGGCCAAGGACACAATGAAGTGGTTTCAAAGAAAGAAAATCAAGCTGCTTGAATGGCCCAGTCAATCACCTGACCTAAATCCCATAGAAAATCTATGGAGAGAACTGAAGATCAAAGTTCATAAAAGAGGCCCAAGGAACCTTCAAGATTTAAAGACCATTTGTGTGGAAGAATGGGCCAGAATCACTCCTGAGCAATGCAGACGACTGGTCTCTCCATACAAGAGGCGTCTAGAAGCTGTAATCACCAACAAAGGCTTTTCTACAAAGTATTAAATAAAGTGTTCAATACTTATTCCCTGTGTCATTTTACTTTATTTATTATGACTCAACTTGTATACTTAAATGTTCTGATTTCTTTGTATGAATTCAATATTTGGCTTGATGGCTACATCCGGTGGAAATTTTGTGTCAATAGCCCACTTAGAAATCCCCTTACTGATAAAAATGCTGTGTCAAATACTTATTTTCCCCGCTGTATGTGCCCCGCTCTCCCCCTACATTTTCAGTAGTGTACTGCGTGACCGTAGTTTAGCTATTCTCATATAACTTACTGTTTTTAGGGAATATCAAAGGTACTTACCTCATCTCTCTCTGTATATTTGATTCATTATTGTAGTGAATCTGTTCGTCCTGAATGATCTCGCTCTTAGAAAGGTCCTGCAAAAATAAGATTTATTCTAGTGAATTTGTTTGGATGATTAAAAGATAAAAGAAATATATATATAAGATAGCTCATCAATTTTGTTTCTTATTTTTGTTATCAGTACTGTACATTAGGGTGTTTTGTTACATTTTAAGCTGCTTAGTAAATGTTTATTGTATTATTTCAGTGTTATACCCTGATGTTGTTTGTCTTCTGTACCCTATCGTCCCTGTACCCTATTTTAGCACACTCTGCTCTCTAATTGTTTTTCAGTGACTGTTTCATCAGAAAGATTATATAATATTTGTTGAAAAATTTTTCATTTTGTATGAAGATCATTTTTTTTGCTTAACTCTATTCTGCTTATGTCCTGTGTAAGCATGCAGGATTACACAACTACACAGCCTCTATCAGTTCTCTATCACATATTTAGCACTAATGCTCTTTGTGTGGGACAGGGTGATGTGACGGGATGGTTTTGCTCCTATCTCATCGCATACATCAGATCCTTTCCTGTGCCGAATTATCATCTACTCAGTCATTTCTCTCCTTATCTGTGGTGCTGGACAGCATTAAAGTGATTAAAGATGAGATGCCCCCATCATGGGCCAGATATACAGCATTAGCAGTTTATTAACATCATCTCTCTGCTCTGATCCACAAAAGCCTGACTTCTCATTGAAATCGGTGTATCCTCTGGGGGAGCTGATAAGAGAGGCATCATATTCCTCACAATTCATTGATTTCCTTTAGGATTTTTTAACAGCCACCTCCGTTTTAAGTGTCCGGGTCTCAGACGAGTGTGTCAGGGGTGCACAGATTGTAGTTTTACTCAATACCCAGGTGATTTTACGCTTTTAATGGCGGTTCCTCCGTGATTTGACCACAGACTGTCGCTTATATTAACACGACAGGTTTTGATTGGGGATTGACAGGAAGAGAACAGACAGGAGGGTAACCTTTAGCTGGATTAGAGGATTTATGTGTGGTATAGCGATAGGGCATGTTTGTGGTACTCTGATGTTGTACTGTTTTGGTCAAACCATTGATTTTTCTAGCTTTGAATTTCAGTGGAAATGTAGAGAGATGCTGTTTGGAATAGAGCTGGTTGAAGATAAAATACGTTTTAACGAACTGAGGGGATTAACTGGTTATCAGTGCAGGAGTTGGATTCCCTTTGGCTTTGGGGAAGATGTGGCCAGAGGCTCTGAGACCCTCACTGGGGATTAGGGGTCCTGCATGGGGTCTACTGTTTACTTAACATACAGGATCGGTCATGGTGCTAAACTCACACCAATGGGATCACATAACTATATTTCTCACTGACCTGGTCACAACATTTCACCTTCACAATCATATTGCTGTCTTTCGTTAAAAAGAGTCATTGTATGTTTAGTTAGGCCTTTAAAAAATATACTCTAAAAACAATCGTTCTTACTCATACTCACACAGTCCTGAACCATATTGTCCTGAAAAAAAAAAAAAAAAAAAAGAAACATTTTATGCTAATATAGTTCCTTCTGTTAGAGTTTAGGGTTATTTATTTCCTATTTTGGTTACAGTCTTTCAAAGCCATCTCATTATTGACTTTCCAGAGCTCAACCATCCAACATATAAACAAAAGTACCTGATTGACACAACTGTCCGTTTTTGTTTTTGGTTTGGTAAAATGTAAACCTTAAAAAAAGGCTTTTTTGGCATTGATGATTCCATGAAGATCCTTAATATCCATGGAAACTTTCTTCACAGGTTCTTCACAGTGGAAAAAGTTTCTTTAGATTAAAGTGTTCTTAATACTTAGAAAAAATGTTTTTCTCAGTTCGCAGCTTTATAGATCCAGACAGTCACATTCTTTATATAAAGAATAAAATGTGCTTTCCAGAGTCCACACAGCTCCTGCCTCCTGTAATTGTGTTTGATGCTTAGATCCCGCTGACCTGAAGTGTGCACTGCCATCGGCTGCAGTGACCATTTTATTGAGAAAAGCAATTCTAAATACTTCACTGCATAGAGGACGTTCCCTATGTGGTGAGGATGTGGTGAGGATTGTGTAAAAAAAGTCATATTTTGTCCTTTTGTTACGCCAATACAGTGTTATAATTTTCATTGGAAATGTCACAGTGCCTGATTTTGTGTAATCGAGTGTTTTCTGCTCTAAATAAAACAGTATTTTATGGCATAATAAAAAACAGGTACAACACATTAGCTGATATTTTATTGATATCTCATGCTGTTGCAGACTCTGCTTAATTTCTCACATACATATTTTATATTCACAACACATAAACAGCACCAACTGGCTGGAATGGAAATACATTTCACATCAAATGTGTCATTTAAAACTAATGCAACACAGATTGTAAATTACAGTGGGTATTTTTTATTTCTTCCACATTTTTCTCAGATGATTTCCACTTTGCGTTTGCTGATGTGATTTATCTAGATCACTGCTTCCCAAACCTGTCCTGGAGTACCCCTAGCCCAGCACATTTTGTATGTCTCCCTTATCTAACACACCTGATTCATGTCTTGCAGTCTCTACTAACGAGCTGATGAGTTGAAGCAGGTGTGTTAGATAAAGGAGACATACAAAATGTGCAGGGCTAGTGGTCCTCCAGGACAGGATTTGGGAAGCACTGATCTAGATCATTGATGTAGTTGTATAGCATGTATACAGTTTGTTTTAGAACCTTTTCATGCATTTTCATTTGGCTTTTTGACATTTCATCAGTTCATGCTTTCCCTCAAATTGAACCCATGACCCATGAGTTGCTGGCATCAGGCTCTACTTTGAGCTACAGGAAGACTGGGCTATGAAAATAAAGAGACAAGAATAGCAAAGATTTTACACTTTGTGTGACCTAAACATGCTGTATTTAATTTATAATGTTAGAAACTGTCACTCCAATTTCGCAGTTTTCTTCTTGTACCCAGTTTAGTCAGAAACAATTTTGTAAGAAAATGTCTTCTCTAATTTAATTAAAAAAACAAAACAAAACAAAAAAAAATCACGTAAGACAAAGTGCTGCTACTGCATCCCTAAAAACTAACTCTCTGTCAACCATCAGTCAACACTTATTCAATTAAAAAAGACCGTAATCAAGTGTAATTAGCAGCTTTAGAAAGGGAGATCGAATTAGCGAGTCCAATCCAGATCTAGTTAACTATATGCTATAAGTAGCCTCAGGCACAATTAACTTGATTTTCAAAACATGTACGGTAAACAAATCCATGAAATATGTCAAGGTAATGAAAAGAAATTGTTTTATTTATTTTTCTTACATTTTGATTGAAAGTATAACTATTTGAAACTTGCAAGAGCTCAAAAGCATGGATGTAATGTGTATCATACTACTGCATTGATGGACATTTCCCATGAAATTAACTGGTTCTTTGGCATTGGTTGTAGTGTGGAACATGAAACTAGCCACTTATTATTTGGTCGGCTAATTTGATAAAATGAACAATTCAATTACAGCTATCAATTCTGTTTATTAAATCATCAACTTATAGAAGCACAATAGTGAGCTTTTCCAAACCACACTGTGGACAAAGTGACTGCTTTTGTCTGTAAGATAGATAGAGATGTATACATGCACTCATCTCATTCTCATTTTGATGATAAAGTGTTTACTTGATTCTTTCACAGAAAGTCATATGATATAATTGAAAAATACTCAATGACATAGTGAGCCATGAATTCTGTGGTTCTTCTTTCACAAAAGCATCAGTTGCTGTGTGGAACATGAAACCAGTCACATGAAACTAATTATGTGCTTGGCTTATTCAGTAAAATGACTAGCAAAATCAATTACAGTTATTAATTTTCTTTTATTAAATCATCAAAATGTGGAAGCATAATTGTTAATCGTGAGCTTTTCCAAACCACATTGTCAGCAGGACAACTAGCAGCTTTAACTGCGATGGATAGGTGTAAAACAAAAAGGCGTACAGACATGATAGATTGATTTCTAATGTTGTTTAATATGGTCTAGTACAGTGGTTTTCAAACTTGTTCCTGGGGACCCACAACTCTGCACATTTTGCATGTCTCCCTAATTTACACACATGATTCAGATCATCAGCTCATTAGGAAAGAGCTCCATGAACTCAAATGAGTGTGTCAGATAAGGGAGACATGCAAAATGTGCAGAGCAGTGGGTCCTGAGGAACAGGATTGAAAATCACTGGTCTAGTGTATATCTCTTGACTTTCTATCCTGACCTCTAGGTCATGGAGTACACGTTTTTCACATACGAGTACAGACTTATAGAAATACACTCACAGCCTGCAGCTTGTTTAGGAGCAAATGTCAGCACACAAGGGCCGAGTGAGTGAGTGTATTCATGCATTTCATACACATATCTAGCAGCTTTTTTTGAAAATCTGCACTGTTGCACTAAATCTCATATATATCGTTTTTCCTTAGCTGCTATTAACCACAATATTAGGTCACATTGTTTCCTCAGAAGCTCACTCCAAAAGCTGTTGGAAGAATATTAATATGTTTCATCAAATACATACTAGCCAGACGTGTCCTGTGCTCCCAGTGCCAGCACCACTGAGGCTTTCATGGGTGAATGAAAACAATCCATTTAAGACTTTCCTACGTTTCAAAAACACACTAGTGCTTTTCTTTTTCACTCGCATATTTCGCCAGCTGTTTTTCTTCAAGTCTTGGCAGAATATCCAACTGTGCTAAAGAGGTCTAATCATGCCTGCACTTGTTCCAGTCTGTCACAGAAACAGATTATTGTTAAGATAACCTTCCTCTGACTTAAGTCACAATTATACTCGGTGCAAACATTGAAAAGCTAGCATTTTTTTCCGTTGAATTACCGAGAGAATGTGTTGGCAGCTCTAATAAACTGAAGAAAGATACTTGCTATCATACAAGGACACTTTTTTTCACTGTGTTTAATTGTTTTAGAAGGCGTAGTTGAATGATCATTCATTGTAAATGAAGGAAGATTAATTAAAATGGTTAAAAAGTAACAACAAACATATGGTAAGATTAAACTATTATACAAACTAATCAGTTTTAGCATGCCTTTAAAATTGGATCTTGGCAAACTATGAATGACTCATAATGTCAAGCTATTTTAAAGTGATAATTCACCCAAAAATGAAACATTCTGTCAGAATTTATTCACCCTCATATCATTTTCAAACCTGTATGAATGCCTTACTGCTGTGCAACATAAAAGTTATTTTAAAAATGTCTGTTTTTTATGACTATACAAGTCAAAGAGAAAAAATGTTTCCCCCATATATATATATATATATATATATATATATATTCATTTATTTATATCTGCATGAAATGTCCCTTTAAGCAGCTGGTACACTGCATTCACTTTTTTTTTTATTGCTAACTTCTTGAAACTATGTAATTGGGCAACATTTTAAGCATCATCTAAAAATAATAGTATTTATTCTGCACATGAAAATATGGATGTTGATTTGGTTGATTGGATCAACCTTAATCCATTAATACACAATATTAATAAGACAACACACTAATTTGTTAAATTAGAAATTGTGCTAAACGGCATTTAACAAAAGATGTATTTCTCTACAAAAACAAAAAAAAGGTGACACTCAATTCTGCACAGATTTAATTTATGCAACAGAGAGGCTGTTTATATGAATTGTTGATTTTAAAAAATAATAATAATACATTACATGCTAAGGTGGAAAGAAACATTCTAACCTAAGCCTAAACTTCTGGTTTTATTATTATCATTATTATTACTTCATAAAGCAGTTTTTGAATTTTCATCTGAGGAATTTGGTCCCCAGAAGACCTCTTTCTACTCTCTCACACACACACACACACACACATACACACACACACATGTTGGTTTTTGTGGTTTATGGGGACTCTCCATAGGCGTAATGGTTTTTATACTGAACAAACTGTATGTGCTATTGCCCTACACCTAAGCTTAGCCCTCACAGGAGACTTTGTGCATTTTTAGATTTTCAAAAAAACACCATTTAGTATGTTTTTTTTAAGCCTTTTTAATTACGGGGACATAGGCAGTGTCCTCATAAAACACCTTCAAATTGTAATACCTCTGTCATACCCATGTCATTATACAAATTTGTGTCCTCATAAACCACATAAACCCACACACACACACACACACACACAGTGTATATTGTAGTTGTACCATATCACCTTGTCTTGGATATCTGCATCATAAGCTGTCTTTTTTTCCTGTGGTATTTAGCTCAGGCAGTGACAGGCCTGACTTTCATAGTAATTATTTGTTTGGCTGTTTTAACCTGAGCCTTTATCTGCCCATTTAAATGTGGGCCTTTATGTGCTCTTTAGGTTATATCTTAAAATAATCACCTCCCAAGCATTTTGCATGAAAGACCATTGCTCATCTGTCTGTTTGCAGCCCGGCTCACACTGTGCGATTTTGGCCACGATTTGGTCGTCTGAGACTAATTTTAAAAATCCTAAAAGATTCTTATAATCCTAGGCTAAAATCTGTAGTCTTTGATCGCTGGTTTGACATGTTCACCGACAGTCGATTAATGGCTGTTGCGATCAAATTTCACCTCCGACGAAATTCTGGCAGTGTCAGAAGATTTGGTGCACAGTCCTGCAGTGTGACTACCCCTACGATGAATGTCAAACTCTCTCCGTTTTTCAAGACAAGCTATGAGCAGAATTAATGCTGGAGAATTATTCTATCAGCCATAAACTCCGGCGCTCCGTCCTCCGCTCACGGAATTCATCTGATACGTTGCCTTTTCTAAACACTGGTTGCACTGCTGTTTTCATGTGGGTGTGTAGAGCTGCATACACTATTCTTTTTAAATACGCCGGTATTGCCGCCGTTCATATACTTTTCATGATAGCCAACATTTCGGTCTCACGTGCAATGCAGTTCGCAGTCACTGGACGTGTCCGGACAAGTTTTCTTGCGTGCACCCGATTTTAACTCGTCTTGACTGTCGTACAGTCTGACATTAATGACAACTGAGATCCCATAGTGTGACATGTCAGACTGTACGAACATGATGATCAAGTACAATCCTAAAGGACTTTTAAAAAATCGCACAGTGTGAGCCAGGTCTAATGGATAAACCTATGTTTCTGAAGGTGTTTATTTTACATATGTTCAGTGATTATGGGATTCTGAGAATGTGTTGGGTTGCTCTTGATTGCATATGTCTGAGTTTTCGTGGTTGCTGTTGTTTTACTGGCATGTTCTGAGCAGGTGTACATTAAACACATTAGACACACTTGAGACCACCAGAGAGCCATCTAGTGAAATGATGGAACAGATACATGCCTCTCTCTTGTTCTCATTTTCATGTTCTTATGCCAAGCTGGCTCAACAGCATTAAACTGCATGCATTTTTAAAGTCCAGGTCCATTGTAATTTTAGTCAAGTTTGCAATGGTTGCAGCTTATGAACCCTTAGCACTGCTTGTACTTAGTGCTTAATTTAACTTATAAAAATAGTTAGAAAAACTTGACTTTATTGAAATTTGATCAGTAATTGATTAGCATAAAATACTTTTTATGAAATACATGCAACTGTCAGAGAATTGAAACAGAGTGAAAGCCAGAAAAAAAAAAATATTTGAGGGTAACTCTAAAACCTTTATGAAACATCTAAGATCATGTCATTTGAATTTTGAAATCCACTGGCATATTTTAAGCACCTACATCTTTAATGGCATCTATGATTCCATGACAAACCTTTAAAATCTATGGAACCATTTCATTCCACAAAAGTTTTTTTTATAGTGGAAAATGTGGCATTGTATGTGAAAAGGGGTGGGGAGGTGGGGTTTTGGAACCTTTATTTTTAAGATTTAACATTCATCCTGTTTTCTCATGTTTGCTATACAGTATAGCAAAAATCCCATTCGTGTTTTTGTCTCCACAAGATCATAATACTTTATTTTTATTTTCAAAATTTGCTGAACATAAAAGCAGATATCGTAGCCTGTTTATTTGCTTCACAATTTCTTCTCTCTAAGAAACATTTTTGTATCCATATATGTCATTGAGAGGATGGATATCTGCAAATGTCATCATTGACTGCATGTCTATCTTTCTTTGCTGGTCACAATGGCTCAAGAGCGGCCTCTGTAGTTGTGGATGAATGGTAGAAACGTCACAAGAGTGTTTTGCCGCTCAATGCTCATCACACCCGGAATAATTTAATGGAAATAGACATGAATAAACATGATAATCCATCAATGTTTCTCTAAATATGCACACTTGAGGACTAAATGGTTGCAGTGCACGTTGTTTGACATGGAAAATTTACCAGAGCTTGCATGATGAACAGGTATGTGCTGCTGAATTACATTCCTAAAGTCCTAAGTAACATTTAGACTTGTGTTTTGATTTTGCATGTTTTGATTTGTTAATTTTGTACTATTGCTGAAACATTTCTAAAACAGTGATATTAATTATAATGTTGAAGCTGAAGTGTTAGAATGATATATACATATATATACAAAATGCATTTGAATGTAAAAAATGTAAACAAACAGGCCTTGGGAGCTTGGGTCCGTTCTTCGTACCTCGCTTAATAGATCTGAGATGATTTGAAAGATGCCCGATCTTCTAATCGTAATAACTGATCTCTGGCTAATTTGGTTCTTCAAGTGAATTTGCAGATTTGATTAAAATATCTGGATTAAGTTGTCTAAGATTACTGCGCCAGGGATCAATGCTAAGGGTTTTTTCTACTGGCCCGGAATTTTTACTTGCCCTGCCAACATTTTCACTGGCCCTGCAACAAAAAAATAAAATAGTTGCTGTTATCATTGTTTTTGATCTGTTATCTTGTATTCTAATAAATAAGCTTATATGACACCAATATTTTAGATATCAATTAAATTTTACAATTCTCTATTTCAATTTCAATACCACAGCAAAAATCACTAGCCACAAATAAACATAAATATAAAGTCTAAACATTATTAAAGACAAGTGACAGCCAGTAAATAAGAACAAATGAACTACAGGTGCATCTCAATGAATTAGAATGTCGTGAAAAAGTTTTTTTTCTTGTAAGTTATTTCAAAAAGTGAAACTTTCATATATTTTAGATTCATGTACAGTAAAACATTTCAAAAGTTTTTTTTTTTGTTTTAATTTAATTTTGATGATTAGAGCTTACAGCTCATGAAAGTCAAAAATCAGTATCTCAAAATATTAGAATATTTACATTTGAGTTTCAATTAATGACCATCCCTACAGTATAAATTCTGGGTATCTCTTGTTCTTTGAAACCACAATAATGGAGAAGACTGCTGAGTTGGCAATGATCCAGAAGATGAACATTCATGCCCTCCTCAAAGAGGGTAAGTCACAGAGGGTCATTACTGAAAGGTGTGGCCGTTTACAGAGTGCTGTATCAAAGCATATTGAATGCAAAGTTGACTGGAAGGAAGAATTTGGGTGGGAAAAGGTGCACAAGCAACAGGGATGACCTCAAGCTTGAGAATACTGTCAAGCAAAGCGGATTCAAACACTTGGGAGAGCTTCACAAGGAGTGGACTGAAGCTGGAGTCAGTGCATCAAGAGTCACCACGCTCAGACGTCTTCAGGAAAAGGGCTACCAAGCCACTTCTGAACCAGAGACAATGTCAGAAGCGTCTTACCTGGGCTACGGAGAAAAAGAACTCGGTGGTCCAAAGTCCTCTTTTCAGATGAAAGTAAATTTTGCATTTCATTTGGAAATCAAGGTCCCAGAGTCTGGAGGAAGAGTGCAGAGGCACAGAATCCATGTTGCTTGAAGTCCAGTGTGAAGTTTCCACAGTCAGTGATGATTTGGGCTGCCATGTCATCTGCTGGTGTTGGTCCACTGTGTTTTCTGAAGTCCACAGTCAACGCAGCCAGTTAATATAATAATCATCATAGCTTTCTATCAGCTGTGACATATAAATCTGCATGTTTTTTTATATTTAATCCAAGGGCATTTTTTACCTGTATAGGGGGCATTTCCCCCTAACCTCATTAATACTTCATCTTTCATTTAAAATTCTTACTTTTAATCTATAAATTAATTTATAATAATGTGATTATTGTTATACGTTATCAAATTAAATCATTTACACTTTAGAAAATACAACTGCATTGAATAATGTTATGAGATTGGTTTAAATATGTTTTGAATATAGCCTACAAACAAGACATGATGATATACAATTGATATTCAATTAAACGAAATTAAAACGCCAGTAGGTGCCAGTAGCGTTTAATGAGTGAATCATTGAGTCGTCAAACGATTCGTTCAAACGGCTGATTTATCAGATGTTTATGCATGGGATAATGAAACTTTGACTCAACCGATTTGTTCAAAACACTGAATCTTTCAGCAATGAATCGGCTGGTTGCTGTGAAATGCGCTGTGGTTCCGCCTAAAATGTAAGTGACCTAATATTATTGGACTTGTTTATTGGACTATTAAACAGTCATAATGGTGAAAACGCTGTGTGATGTTGCCTGACTAACTGTATTTTAAATATAAAAACTTTTAATTTTTTACCTCAGCATGCTGACTTTCCTTGTGTTGCGCGTTTTGATTTCTCCTGGAGAGGCTGCGACTTTATACCCTACATGCATTAGCTATATCCACTAACCGACTCTAAATGTAATAAAATCAAAATAATACTTTCGTTTTGGTGATTGCCTAGTTATTTTTGGTCACTTGTCTGGCGTTAATGAAGCGTTAATGTCGAGCCCTGGATAATAAGGTACGTTAATATTTCCACACAAATGACATTTGGGAAAATGATGCAGTTTGTGTGCAAGCACGGAACATTTCTGGACCTTTATAAGGAAACAGCCAAACGAACAAAACTACATAAATGTTATAATAGATGAATGAAATGTGCACTGTTTTTATTTTATTTTATTGTATTTTATTTTTGCATGATTTCCAGTTATTTATATTCACGATTTCTAGTATTTGAACAGGCTTTACATTTTATTTCAATGTTGTAATTATCAATTAATTTAATTTTATCCTTGAAGCAGATTTGTTACGTGACAGCATTAATTAAAGTTTCTTAAGGCTCAAGATGAAGTTATTCTGCATCTCCTGCACTCCAAGCCACTCCCATAATATCTGTCACCACTCAAATTAATGCATGGCTCAGAATAACTGTATAGCATGTGTGTAAGACTCCAATACAATTATAAAGTTATTATTTTATCATGAATAAATATTTCAATGAGTAAAACTGTCTGTCTATAGTATTATAGACTACACAACATTATTATATTATTTTTCAATACATCTTTGAATTATTATTATTTTAAATTACTTTCCCTGGATCAGTAGGGTACTCTTCTAATAAAGTAGCAGTGGCTGGGACAGATTTTAAGTATCAATTCTGCTTAAAAAGATGCAATCTAATCCTGTTTACATGAATAAGCCTGCTCCCAACCAGGTTTAACCCTTATAAGCATTTTTTTTCCTGTTTACACTAAGGACTTTTGGGGTCAATATGACCCCTGGAATTGATAGAATAATTGTACAAAATATATACATTTTTAATGATACAAATAATATATCATTTTTTTTGTTTACTTCCCATCTATACATTAATGCTGTGTTTTGGGAGATATGAAGTACTTTTGTACCTGTTTACCACAAAATTCCTCAACCACACCATTAGCTTGCGTGTAAAATATCACATTTTTATGAAAAAATCACATGATTGATTTAAGTGGTTTCTGGATATTGATCTAGATGTTAGGTGTTGAATTCTGCCATCTGCTGGTTAGAGATAAACCTGCAAGGATTGCCTTTTAGGAAATAAATCATTTTGACCAGCAGAGGGCCATAGAGAGCCATTCATTTGACTGGATGTGGCCAACTGCTCATATCACTACTTTAGTGATACATTTTCTGAATTTATGTATATATAAACATTAGAAAAGACATTAAAAATAAATATTATTTCAAATAGTAGAATTTGTTTGTAGTTTTTTATGCATTTTGAAATGTCTGTTTTTACAAAATGCCACAGAAAAATGCAACATAAGACACACCTAAAGGACAAGACTTAAGAGCCAGATTGTAGTTGTAGTTGTAATTAGGTGTGTGTGTGTGTGTGTGTGTGCATGCATGTGCATGAATTAGGTGTGTGTGTGTGTGCGTGCATGCATTGTGCATGAATGTGTGTGTCTCTGTGTCTTTTTGTGTGTGTGTGTGTGTGGGTGTGTGTGTGTGTGTGTGAGAGAGAGTGTGCGTGCATTAGGTCCCAACCATTTACATCTTTGTTCTGCATCTGTGGCTGATATTTTTTTTTGCCAAATTCTATAAAAAATGCTCTCTGTGTCAGTCGTGTGTGTGTGTGTGTGTGAGTGAGCATGTCTTTTCTACATTGCATTTGTGCTCTAGTACCAGGCCTTCCTTTCTGTGTGGAAATTTCCAGATTTATTCTGGATTTATTGATTTTTTTTTTTGACAAATAAAAAAAAAAAAGAAGTGTTTTTTTGCATTTCCCATTCATTTTCAATTGGGGTCATATTGACCCCAAAAGACACATTTGTAAAAAAAAAAATTACATACCTTCAGAACGACCGAATCAAGCCCAGTTTTTTTTTTATATGAATATAGATAGATAATGTAGAAAAATCACAAAATCTTATTCCACTGAGATGAAGGGAACCATTTTTTTTTAACTAAGGAGAAGTTGATTGGGGTCATATTGACCCCAAAGTACTTACTCCACCCCAAAATGAAAATGTTGTCATTAATCATTTACCCCCATGTCGTTCCAAACTCGTAAAAGCTTTGTTCGTCTTCGGAACACAAATTAAGATATTTTGGATGAAAACCGGGAGGCTTGTGACTGTCCCATTGACTGCATAGTAAATTGCACTGTCAAGGCCAATAAAAGTATGAAAAGCATTGTCAGAATAGTCTATCTGCCATCAGTGGTTCAATCTGAATTTAATGAAGCGACGAGAACACCTTTTCTGCGCAAAGAAAACAAAAAAACGACTTTATTCAACAATTCGTCTCCTCTGTGTCTGTGTAGCGCCATTTTGGAGAATATCCGCTGGACGCAAGCAGCGTGTCAGCCGCGCCACACGGATGCACGGTTTTCATTCAATTCAAAGCGTAAACAAGCATAGAAGACATATCCTTGTGGCGCGGCTGACACACAAGAGCGTACGCTGCTTGCGTCCAGTGGATATTCTCCAAAATGGCGCTACACTGAAGCCAGGGGGTTTGTTTTTGTGAATTGTGGGGACATTGCATAGGCTTAATGGTTTTTATACTGTACAAACCGTATTTTCTGTCGCCTTACACCTAAACGTACCCCTTACAGGAAACTTTTTGAAACTCTCAAAAAAAAATCGCCCTGCATGGTTTATAAGCCTTTTGAAATATGGGAACATGGGGTAATGTCCTCATAAGTCACCTTCACCTTGTAATACCTATGTAATACCCATGTCATTATACAAATTACACACATATATATATATATATATATATATATATACACACACACACACACACACACACACACACACACACACATATGTATATATGCAACTTTTTTTAGTTACTTAGTTAATTTGTCTAATTTGATTTGGTATCTGCTTAATATGCAGGTTTTTTACTCTTACCAGCTTTGATCACATGTTATTGTCTGTGTTTTTTAAATTTCCGATAAAGGAAAAGCAGATGATCATGATACTGAAGGTGGGAGATTTTATTGTAGGCATGGAGCACTAACACTCATTAGCAAGGATAACGCATGATTTACACACTGCCAGCAATAACGGCAGTAATTAAGAGCACCTTACACTTTATATACACACACACACACACACACACACACACTTACTTACACACTGCTCTGTGCTTGTTCACGAGATCACTCACGAGCTGCCTTTTACCTTCCCTCAGTAATGGTCTCTGGGCGACAGTATCGTCAGGATTGTTGACTGAAATGAGAGCGTATTGTCCAGCGGGGGGGTGATCTGATGTGAGTTGAGATGGTTGGATCTGAATAATTTAACACATATGGGAACCGTAAAATGAACAGCCACTCATATCAGAGAGTAATGCTGCGCTCTCATCTGCTTTGTGTGTATGAAAACACACACAAACTCGCATTGTGACCCCTGCAGTTTCAGTGCACTGTGTTTTTATGGCAGAGGCTCAAGCTATTAGTCCTGCCTCTGTAAGCTAGGCTTTCTGCTTGGGTTGCCATTCGATTGAAACTGTTAAACAAATGACATGATATAGTGATTAATTGATCAAATTAATTGCAATTAATCATACTAAAATGCATTAAATCAACAGACCTACTCTTTGCATGCATTCACTGTACTCTGATTTAGCCCATAAACGTTAGCTTTGTTGGTATGTATCAATACATTTATGGTTGATTCAGTCATATTAAATAATATTTTGGGTTGAATTAAAGCATAATAGCATCCCCCCCCCCAGTATCTCTGAATTCTCTTATTTGACCCTAAAGCTTTCCTCTAGTTGTATTTTCAAGGTGAGCCTGTTAGGTGCTCCTGATTAAATTGGTTTTGGTAAGGCGTCCTAGCAGGATTCCTCTTACACCTGGAGGTGAGCACATCCTGTCCCTAGGAACTTAGTAAAACTGTCAGACCATGAAGGAGAGGTGGAAACAGAAGGAGAGAGACTAAGAAAAGAGAGAAGGGAGTGATGAAAGGCACTACTTCTCTCTCTTCTCCCTCCATGTGTTCTGTCCTAAAGCTGCTCTGTACAAACCACACCACATAATCCAATAAGAACAGTCTATGTTTTGAATAGCATAGAACAATTAAACCATAGAATACAGTACGTATACATGCTGTGCACATTATGCAAATGACCTTTATGCATGGAATACCTGCTGTACAGAATGCCATAATGCAGTCTGCTCAGCTTGATCTTTTATCTCCAGTATAAGACGAATGATGACGGATGAAATTTGTGTTAAAACTACACACACACACACACACACACACACACACACACACACACTTTTATATATATTTTTATTATTAATTTATTTAAATAAAAGTGTATATGTATGTATGTATGTATGTATGTATGTATAGTGAGTGAGTGACGTGACATACGGCCAAGTATGGTGACCCATATTCGGAATTCGTGCTCTGCATTTAACCCATCCAAATTGCACACACACACCGTGAACACACACCCGGAGAAGTGTGTGCAGTTAGGGGTTTGGTGCCTTGCTCAAGGGCACCTCAGTCGTGGTATTGAAGGTGGGAGAGAGTGCTGTACATTCACTCCCCCCACCTAAAATTCCTGCTGGCCCGAGACTCAAACTCACAACCTTTGGATTATGAGTCCAACTCTCTAACCATTAGGCCACGACTTCCCCATAACAGTTACCTTTATGCATTTCAAACTAGATTGTCAACAAATCTCCAAGAATATGCTTGGATTGCCTACAACAAGTCAGGAAGACCCATGATGCTCCAGTTGGCTCAGTTTGGATGTAAATCTTCTTGAACATAAGGTACAGTTCTTATAAAGTTCCCCACATGAATAGTTTTTAGACTCCACACTTTCTTCGGCGTGCATTCATCCATTTTTTTCTGACAAATCCCACTCTTTCTGCCTCATGTCATCCGTGTTTAAGAGCAGGGTTGAATAATGCAGGTGAGGTCCACGGGGCACAGAAGAACGCCTATAATTGGTCTGGATGAAGATAATTGAATCCTCTCTCGGCAGGAATAGAGTAGAGTCACAAACGCTGCTTTCACCTGACCTCCCTGACACTTCAAAGTGTCATTACCCCGCTCTCCCTTAGCCCCGCTCCTCTCATATTCCTCTACATTAAAAAAGACCGTGTGATGAGATACTTTTAACGGGTCGCCGTGTCACCTGGTCTTTTGTATGTGAGCGTGTGTGTGAGTCCTTGTGGAATGTGATGCAGTGGCATTACGGCAGGGGCTGCTGGGTAATGGAGGGTAATGATTCTGAATGGTTTGGAGCATTGTTAAATGGGTGATTGAGATGAAGGTTCAAGTCACCCTTGCAGAGGCTCTTGTAGCAGAAGGATCTTTTTGAGACAATTACCTGCTGAAGAAGTCCTTGCCGTTCAGTGTTATGCAGCACAATGTGTCCAAAACCACTCTGATAGATGTGATCCGCTATTCAGAGAATTATTTCAAAGTCTAGAGAGGATATGATGAGGTTTTGGGAAGTTTTTTTTTTTGTTTTGTTTTGCTGACTGGGATTTTTTGTTCTATTGGAAGCAAAACTAAGGTTCTTCTGTGTTTGTAGTAGTCGAGCGATTCCTGTAGTGTTGGGGAATAGCTAATTACAAGTTACACTAGTAACAATACTAATTAACCACATTTTCAATAGTGTGGCAGTAACAACCTGTGTTTTATTTATGCATGGTCACTGCATCACTGAAAGTCATGTTAATGTTTTAGCTGTTTTAGTCAGATGTTAAAGGGGTCATAAACTGTTTTTTTTTTATTTTATACTATAATGTTGTCAATATTTTTACATCAAAAAACATCATAATTTAGAAGTAATAAGCTATTTTTCTGTCCTGTTTTTAACCCCGTTCATCAAAATACCACATTTGAATAGGCGTGGTGGACTGAAGACTCGCGAGTAAACACCCACTGCTATGACTGGCTTACAGTTGTGTATGTTTGACAGCGTACATTCCTCTTAGATGGACGCTGCTGTGATTTATGTCAAAAACGCATAAATAACTACCAAATGATCTGTAAGAGAGAAAGCAATAGTGACCACGTAATGAAAACAGTTACTCACACTTGTGTGTTGCAAAATTACTGTCGGATCCAATATAGTCAGCACAGCATCGTCTTTTCCCACGTTGAATTTTGACTTGTTTGTAAACGAATTTGCGGTACAATGAAGTAAACAAAGGACCTTACTGATTCTTACTGACAGTGCAAAGTTCATACTGATGCAGTCTGTTTTTTCATTAAAAATTTCTAACGTTGGGATCAGATGGAATGCAACGCAAACACTGTTTTTCCACAACTTGGAACGGCTAACAACAAAGTTTTAAGTTCTGAAACTTACAGGAGGTTTTAATAGTACAATGACCTCTTGTATGTCGAAAGATCAAGGACATTTTGGTTTCTCAGTTCATGACCCTTTAACCTTTTGAGTGGTACGGTCCCACATATGGGATTTAGAGCGTTCGGTGTCGTCGCATAACTGCCAAATTCAAACTGTGCTTTCGCGTGCTGACTGACGCTGAGCCAGAGAGAGAGACGTGCACTGTGCTTGTCATATTAGCACAACTATGCAGTGTTCTTAACCGCATAATGCATATTTTAGGTTTCAGACATTTAAATACACATACTAGTAAAACAATACATTTAGAGCTTGTCAAATACACACAGATGTCTATGGAAGCAACAATAATAATCCATTCAAATTAATCGGCCGATGTGTTATATTCATATCAGATACACATAGTGTAAGTAACTATAAAGTTCACTCTATTCTTCACCCAGTTCACCGGCCACTTGCATGTATTTCGGGATACATTGATGAATTCACATGCTGTAAATCCAACTGACAGGACTCTCTGAACTGTTGTGCAAACAATCATGGCGGCGCCCATCTCACATTACAGATCACCATCAAGATAATTTATAAAGGTGTTTTAAATGACAAAACACACTCATTTACACATATTTGTTAATCGGAATATCAGATTGTCCATGACATGGTAAGCAAGTTTGTGAATATATTAAATAAAAAAGGAAAAACGAAATAAAAGCGATCCATCTGTCATACAGTGTTATTGTGGCCGTGGTGTCACGTGATAATCATGACGCGTCGCCATGGAAACAGTAAGGGCAAACGTCCTAAAATAACGTTCTTAAACTTACTCTGGGGGACCGCTAGAATATTTTAAACTCACCACTGAAATGGTTAATACAGTAACTGTTCTGACAGATTCATTGAGTTAATTAGGCCCTAGGTGAAGGATTCACCAGGTAGATTCAAACTAGGAACTAATGAGTCTTTTTGAATTATTCTTTATAAGATACAGCTCCTAAGAGTCATTTGGACTATGCTGCTGGTGTTGTATGCTTTTACTTCCATCAAAAGAACTGACACAGAGTCAGTTTCGTTGTTCAAATGGTGTAAACTGGTTGCGATGTATGCCTTTGATTGACTAAAAAGAACATCTTATAAGAGTCAGTTGTGAACAAATATGTGAACTGGTCTAAACTGTGTTGTGTGTTTTTGATTCACAAAAAAGGACCAGCTCATGGGGGAAAAATGATTCACCCAATATCACATTTACTGATTGAGTGATTTCTTCCAGAATCAATATTAATTCAAATTAAATTGATTTATTTTAGCCCCTGCTTATAGACAAGGTGGAGAGAAGTGTTTGTTCCAACAGGGGGTGAAATGTGTTGTTATCTATGAGTGTTATGTTATCCCTTTTAAGTGGATGTGAGAAAGCAACGTGAGATTCCCCAGCGCACATCACATGACACACATCACAAAGTCAGTTACAATCAATTGTTTTTCCTTAAGGCATTGTGGAGAATCCAGATGAACTCCGTTTATTTCCGAACTCAACAACAAGCTAGTTGTTGATGATGATGCTATTGAAAATCAACCAATGGGCATGTTTTGTCAGGCGGCTAGTTTGCAGGATGGTGGAGTGACAAAGACACAAAACTGTTGATTTTAAAACATTACGGTCGAGTGAGTACAGGTTGTTTAGCACCAATAATTTGAAAAGCAAAAATAAATGATGACACATCTTCCAATGACGGTTTAGAAACTATGCACAACTCAGTACTCAGATGTGTAACTGTGGTACTTGTCAGCTTTTGGGAGTGATTTGTGCTTTGCAAACACACGGAACGATCATTTAGGAGATTCACTCCTATGTTTATGAAACATTACACGTAGCAGATACTGAGCTTCTCAGGTTTTCAACATGTTAATTTAAAGCTCACACTTGTGCTATGTGAACTGTGAAGCCAGATTTCAGGGACTCATTTTGGCTCATTTTATTTAGGGTTTTATTATGGCATTATAGATATACAAACAGGAATGGCTTAATATAGCACTTTATTTCAAAAAGTGCTTTTTTCAACTTTTCCCCATGGTCTAGTGTTTTTTTAAAAAAAGCAAACAAAAATAGCAAATACATTGCAATATCAAATCGCAATAATTGTAGATTTGCAATTCTAAAAATAAATTGCAATACTTGTCGTATTGGCACCCAAATATCATGATAGTATTGAACCAGCTTATAAGAGTCACTTCTATGTGGTCTAAACTGGTTGTGCTGTGTGTCTAGTGATTCAAAAACATACAGAGCAAACAGTTTAGACCAGTTCATGAACACCAATGACTCTTATGAGCTAATTCAAAAACATACTTCACAGTTCAGACCAGTTCACAAACAAAATTCACTGAACTTCACTGAGGGAACTCAATAAAACCGTCAGAAACATTGAAGGGATAGTTCACCCAAAAATGAAAATGATGTCGTTAATTATTCACCCTCATGTCATTCCAAACTTGTAAGACCTTCGTCACAACTTAAGATATTTTTGATGAAATCCCAGATAATTCTGACCCTAGACAGCAACACAACTGACATGTTCAAGGCCCAGAAAGGTAGTAAGGACAAAGATTTTTATATTTTTGTGTATGTATTTTTATGTATTTATAATTAATGTATTAATAATGCATTTTTAGTAGTTAAAAATAATTTTAATCACAATCCACCATCAAGTGTTGATGCCTTGTGTGAATGCAGTAATGTAGGCCTATACAGTTACATTGTATTCATTATGGCGTTCATTAATTTTATTTTATTATTAGTAGTAGCTTTTTTAGTTTAAAGTTTTGTGTGAAGTTTCTTCTTATTTGATTCCGTAAATCAAAATGAAACTCTTAATTTTGTCAGGTTAATACTTGCTGTGTTTTAATGTGCTAGTTCAATAACAAAATGGATGTAGAAGTATTGAACCTTAAAGTAGCATCAGAGATTTTTTTTTTCTGTTTCTTGTTAATAGCTTGCAGTGTTGCTATGTATTTTATAAAAAGGATTGACTGCAGCTCAATTATGTTAAATTATCAGTGGCATACCAAGATACAGTTTCAAGTATTTTCTTCAACAATGCTTCTGTTTCCTTTCCAGCTTAATATGAGCTTTAACTTAACATGAGCCACTTTTAGTGGGGGAGAACTGAATAAATAGATTTTCTTTTTTCCTCTCTTCTCAGTAACGACTCTGATCTGTTAATTAGTCATTTCCTGTTACAGTCAAACAGAGATGGAGGTGGACATGTGGTGCTTCCTTTCCAAAGCCGGCACGTTAATGCTTGATGAATTCCTCTCCACGTGGATGCTTCTTTGCATAACATTTGAACTTCATATAGTTTTGGTAAATGTATCTTTGTTTTATTTTTTTTGTGTTGCCCTATTTGTTATGATGTGGTTAAGTATTCGTTTGCCCCTCACTTCTCTTTCTTTATCACCCATCTGTGTTATTATGAGCTCTTGTAATAGTTCATATACTGTAGGTATAAAGTACATATGAAGGTTAATTGGGGTCTCTTTCTTTGTGTTGCGGTTATAAATAGATTATATTGAGGAGACACCTTGAGCCACGCTAATGAATGATTTGTTTTTCCTTGTTTTAATTAACATGGTGATTACTTCAGGGGGCCTTGCAATGCTTGGAGCCCAACATCCTCCTCTACAGAGAAATGTCATTCATGATTAGACTTTAACACAACAACAGATCTTAGATAAAGAAAACAGCAATGATGGCTATTAGAGTCTGTGATTTTGTGATATTGTTGCCTGAATGCATTGCTGTATTAAAATTAAATAAATTACATTCTCTAATATATGCAGGCAGTAGTGGGTAACAGGCTGGTTTATTATGCCAGTCAAAGCGTTTCCATGTAAATGCAAGTAAAATACTCTGAAATGGTTTCAATTATAGTCATTGGATCTCTCACTGAAGAAGAATCTCAGAAGGTGTGTTAACAGTCTACAATCAATCAGTGCTACATATTACTATAAGACAGCAAGTTATAATATTTCTATGCATGAATATTATGAGTATGAATATTTGGAGTGTTTTTGTTCCTTTTATGTTTGTTAAGGCTGGAATACACTACATGGTTTAAAATCTGAACATAACTAGGTTTCATAAATAACTGAGAATCACACACTGAACACAACTGATCACAAACTCAACACAGAAACATGCATTTGGTTACTTGGAGATGTGTGACATGAAAACAATGTTTTCTTAAATCAGCTAAAAATATCAAGCGTGTCTGCAATCTTCTGACTGGATGAATTCATAGTCTGAAACTTAAAAATTCAGAGTCTGTGCCCATCCAAATAGCCATGGCTATAAATTGTGGGAAAATCTGGGCAAAAGTTGTTTAGTGCATTCCAGCCTTTAGTTTAATGCAATCAGTGTCATGTATTCAAATCTAATAACATATTTACTGATATATCATTACAGATGTACTGATTATAATTAAACTTTATTTGGAGTACTTCTTGTGCACAATGCACATTTCTTAATATTAAGCCAAACATGTGTTTTAATGTTACTATTGATGAGTACTGTATGATTTTTTTTAATAATATCAGTCTTTGAATGCAAGAAATTTAAAGTGTACCTGAAGTATACTTGCAATAGTTCCACTTTAGCACGATCAAATATACTTCAGTTCATCTTTAGTTGGACTTCAGCACTACTTCCGCACAATTAAAGTGCATTAAGTACAAAATTAGTTGTTTCAATTTAGCAGACTTTAAGTATACCAGTTTAGTATACTAAAAGTACCATTGCAGGGTATTTTTTATTAAGTACATAAGTATGTAAATGTATTTGTAGTATACTTAGCATGAAATAAATGTATTTAAAATATATTTTAGTATATTTGTTTTTCACTATAGGGTTGGTATATGGATTTAATGACAGTTAGGAATTGTAAAACATAAATGTCATTTAATTTTAATTGTGACGTTCTGGCAATCACAGAATTAATTATTCTTTTATTTTTATTTTACTGTAAATGACCTAAAAATGACATGAGTTGAATTAATGTTCTATATCCAGTACACAAACAACCTTTCCTTGCACATGTCTTTTTGAGTCTTGACTGTATGAGATATTTTTAGTCTTTATGTATATTCTCAAGGAGAGCGATAAAAGGAGAGACCCAAATAGAAAAACAAACAAAGACGATTTAACTGTGCTGGATTGTGAGTTGTGATCGTTTTCCCCTAAAGCCTCTTAGAACGTCTGCTCTAATCCCAGCATTGTGCTCATCACATCTGGTTATGCAGCGTCTGACTGCTATTTAGATCCTCGCCAACTGAACCCTGCTACTAACCGTCACTAATCATCAGTGGTGGTTGAGGGTCAACAACACCCATGAAAAGTTGTGAAATGCAGAGTAAAGTACTATACCGGCTGGAATGCCTTATGAAGAATTACTGTGGTAGTATGATCACAGTGTAGTGATATAGTTGTGAATTTGCCTCCTTATCAAGGAGACATTGTGGCCTCATGGAACTATTCTTGCATTTATTACTGGAGGTCATAAGTTCTAATCTTGCTTGACTGAATGTCTTTTTTTTAATGCAGCAATTAAAATTGCAGCTATTTGTCAGGACATGTATATCAGTGATGAGGGCATGTTTTCATTGGACTGGAGAGCAGCCCACAATGAGCACTTGAAAAATGAAGTCTGCCATTGACCACAGAGAAAGATAACACTTCATGTTTTGGAAAGTTTTTAAAGGCTGGTAAAGTAAAATATCCTGGTTTACTTGATTTGCTGTTTTCATTAAATGCGAGTAGCGATCAGAAAATGTTTTCATTTAGTTTATTAAAATAATCGTAGATTACAGGGTCTTGAAATGTCTAGGGTAGTTTCAATATGTTCCACAGAACTGATACTTGTGCACCAATTACATGGTACATGAATATTCAAAACTGCTATGTTTCATGGTATTATTTTAAACTGACATTAGATTAAAAACTTTTACATCTATTTTTACGTTCAATGTGTTTTTATTACACAATTTTTTAAAAAAAGAAAAATTTTACATATACAATTTGTAATCAAAACTATAAAATTCTAATTTTAAACAACATATCATGACACAAATTACCACAATATTTACTGTGGATAGTGACACTATGTATTTTGTGTATTTACCCAAAATTTCACCAAATAACTTTGGTTTCTATTTCTTAACTACTAGACTAACTCATAAAGTTCAAACATTATTAAAGGCAAGCAAACAGTCAGTACAAAATAAGAATAAATACACAAATTACAAACAAAGATAAATACAATTATAACAAAGATATAAATAAAGTAAGGTCTAACATTAGTATTCAGATCCAGAAATGTAACAACACATAGTGTTCACCGTATAAATAAAATACAGAATTATCTTTGTAATTTTTTTGTATGTTTGATTAAAATGAAGGACACAGACAAGCAGGTATGTATAGGCTGCTGTCAGTTTAAGACCTGATACACGGCAGTATGCTGCTTGCGTTCACTGAAGACATTGACTGTGTTTTGGAGAATATTTGCCAAGACACGTATGTTGACATAACATACATGTGTCTGTTCCAGTGCAAGAAGATGTGAAAGATTAAACTAATTAATCATTTATATATAAATCATTATTCTGGAGCCCTTTCTAATACTATGTCCGAAAACATGGGCACATTTTGAGTACTTTTTGTTTGAGTAGAGCTCATGCATTACTGCATCGCTTGGTTTGCAGTTTGTTTGTATAAGACCAAATGTTTGAACGATTGTTCAGTGCCACACTTACTGTTTCTGAATTTAATTAGCACTGCGATTTGTCGAGCATATGAATAGTCTTCATGCCATTCTAAACTGATAGGCCCACCAGCTCTCATCTTTTACCACAGACCATGAAGCACTCACGTCTTCCCCTGATCTCTCACTTTCCTTCTAACATAACATAACATAACAGACACAGTCATTTTTAGAAAGCAGCTCTGAATATGAATCAAAGATGGCACCCTATAATCCCAGGACAGATAAGTTTGAAATCCCCGGAGAAATGTGGCGTTCTTTTCACAGGGGCCAGATGGTGCTGCGAGCATTAATGCTGTATCTCCAGTGTGTCAGTTGGAGACACAGATAGACTGAAATCCCGTAAAGCCTGCTTTCACCCTTGCTCGCTCATTCCATCACTTTTGCATTTCACTTATCACATTTAGTTATTGCCTCAGACCTTAAGCCTCACATATGATCACATATTTACCTATTTATCACTGTTTGTCCAACTGAATGTGTCTCTGGAGCTTAAGGGAGCTTTTATCTGACCCCATTTGTTGCCTTTTCTATGCTGTTGGACTGGTTATAACCACAGTGGCAATTTTTGTTGTCACTGGTGGCTTGTGTTTGTCAAGGTTAGTCAAGTGTGTTGATGTTCGAGTTTATCTTTCAAGGTCAGCTCCTGCTGGAGTGTGTAATTTTTGAGCCAATAGATGAGAGCTGAGCTAATGTCGCTGTGTTGGGTTGGCTTAGATGCTCAGAGCAGCCTTTTGATATTGTCAAAGTGTTTACACTTTAGGGAAATCAACCTGTGAATGATTTACTTTACAGGTGTCTCTGCATATTAAGATGGCATAAGTATGGAAGCCTGTTTCCACATCAGAGTTAAAATGGTTTATGAAATAGAAGTCGTAATTTGGAGAAAGTCCCAACTGTTAGATAAAAAGTCACAATTAGGTGAAATAGTCACAATCATAAGAAATAAAGTGAGATAAAATGGCAGTTATGAGGAAAGTTAAGTTGCAACTGTGAGGAACTAGCAATTGTATTACAAGTTGTGACTATTTCTCCGAATTGTAGTCACAATTGTGAGATAAAGTCTCAATTATGAGAAATATTCACAATCGTGAGAATTAGTTGTGAGATAGATTTGCACAATTATGAGGAATGTTCATTTGCAATTTGTGAGAAAGTCACATTCCAAGATGTAAAGTCACGATTGCGAGATGCAAAGTTGCAAAAATGAGAAATAGTCACAGTTGTAAGATAAAATGGTATAATTTTTAGGAAAGTTAAATTGCAATTGTGAGAGTCTCAATTACAAGATGTAAAGTCAAGATTGTATGACTCAAAGTCAGAATTATCAGAAATGGTCGCAATAATAACAGTCAAAAGAAATAAAATGGCACAATTTAAAATTGCAGTTGTGATATAATATAACATCACACCTGCAAGATACAAATTTATAATAGTCACAATCATGAGAAACAACCAAAATTGTTAGATAAAATGGCACAATTATGAAGAATGTTAAATCACAATTGTGAGGAAGTCACATTATAAGATGTAAAGTCACAGTAAAATTTTGAGGTTCAAAGTCACAGTAATAGTCACAATTATGAGAAATAGTCACAACTGTAAGATAAAATGGCACAATGAGGAATGTTAAATCACAATTACAAGATGACGCAACTGTGAATATTAAAGCTGCAATTATGAAAAAAAAATAGAGGAAAAGTCACAATTGTGAGATATAAATTACAAGAATTAGGTTGTGCAAAACAATTTTCGACTTATCTCTTATGCATATTTTGCATGTGATGGTTTATGTACACTTTGGATCTATGAAGCACTTTGTCAAGGTTGTGTTAGAAGTTGTTACATAAATAGTTCTAGTAACTAAAACACTGATCAGTTTCTGTCTCACTCCCTCATGTCCTTAACATTTTTTGGGCTTTGTCTCAGTGTTTCCTCATCATTGTGTGTGCATGCGTATGAGAGTCAAACCTTTCCTGACCCTGGTGATGGCAGATGCGGGCTCTTGACGTGAACTCCCGCGCCAGCCGGGTGGCAAGGTTGGAATGTGGCGACCTAGAGAGCCACAGCGGGATAAGCGGGATATCTACACGGCACGTTCCCCTCACGTTGGAAAAGCTGCACAGAATGTCAGCACTGACGTTAGTCCGGGGGCTGATCTCTCTTTTAGATTTAATTTACATGTTTGTGGCTTCTTTCTCTCTTGCTGGAGCGTGTGGGTGTAAGGAGGCAGAGGGCGGGTGAGGTTATGTAGGGTTGGGGATTTCAGCCAGAGAAAGAAAGACTTGTCTGTATACACCAAGGCTTGCTATATGACGTGGAATATTTTCCAAAGTGTCGTCATTCATTCAAACTTTAAAAAATAGTTGGGATTCAGAATGATTGTAATGCACACTTACTCGCTGCCCAAGAACCACAGGCCATGGCACAAACTGACAAACTTCATTACTCTTGTTTATGTACGGCCTGGTCAAGAGGCAAATGTCTCTGTGCTTAACAGATGTAAACATGGACAGACTGTAGGCTAAATCATGGTATTAGGTGGTTTAGATTATGAGACATCAGGTGTTTGTATGAAACAATCGTTGTAATCCTGGAAAAGCATAGTTCATTACTGTGAAAGGGTGCCCTGAATCAGATTAGCACTGTCTGCAATCCTACTTTTAACATGATAGACTGAAAAATGTGGTGAGAAATTTTGGACAGTTTTACTATAACAACAACATTGCCCTATTACAAGATATAGATAGTTACCTTTGTAATTGCATGTTGGCATTTTAATTTGAACTACGGACTGTCTTTCTGGCCATTTGTTACTGTCACTTACTGGCTATACATTTACATATGTTTCTTTTACTTTCTTTCTTTCTTTCTTTCTTTCTTTCTTTCTTTCTTTCTTTCTTTCTTTCTCTTTATGGAAGGCCTAAAAACAAGTAAACATATAATTGTGAGAAATAAGGGTAACACTTTATTTCGATAGTCCACTTTAGACATTCTACTAACAGTAAGTATCTTTGCAACTACATGTCAACTAGCAGTCATTGCATTATTAGTAGACTGTCTGCTTAATATCTTCTAACACTTTATTTTGATGGGTCCACAACATACAACATTCTGACTGTCAACTTATTCTACAAACCCTAATACTAACAGTCTACTCTGAGAGTTAGTAGACATGTAGTTGCAAATTAATGAGAATTATTTGACATGTAGTTGCATAGTACTTATAGTTAGTATTATGTCTAAAGTTCTATCAAAATAAAGTGTAACCAAAATAAGGAATAATTAAAAAAATATAAATAAAAATAAAGCCAAAATTATGAAAACATGCAATTGTGAGGTATAAAGTCAACCTTTGATATAAAAAAATGAATTCTATTGGTGAATTCTATTTCTATTGATGAATTCTATTTGTTCTATTCTGTGAATAGAACAAAATACATTGAGTCTGATATTTCAGTGATGTGTCCTACATTTATGATTTACATTTTACAATGTGGTTCCACAGCCCACACAAAATACAATAAAAATGTAAACATTTACAGGTCAACCTGTACATTTTACAGAATAAAACTAATTTACAAACAAGAAAAATGCTGTTTAAATCAGTAAATCCAACCATGCACAATGCTACTAAAATCTATTTTGTACCACTGGAAAAAAAAATCATTGAATTTACTAAAATTGTTTAAGGTAAGTGGTTGCAATCTATTTATTTTAGCTACATTTATATAAACAAATGTAGTTGACTAACTTTCAACTATATGTGTTTATTTAAATGTAGCCAAAATAAATTGTTTGCAACCACTTACCTTAAAAAGAAATAGTAGCATTTTTTTCAGTGTACTGACAACCACTATAATATTGCAAATGGAAACCACATGAGGAATCATGAAAAAGTTCATCACAAGTAGCTTTTCTACAAACTGTATACTAATATACTGAGCCATACTACTATACAGAAGGTGCACAGAGTCCTTCACACAAATACAAAACACCATCATGGTATTACGCATGGGACTAAAATAATGCAATAAACATCTATTAAACAACAGAAGATGTAACATAAAACCCAAATGTGCATAACTGATAACAACAACTTACTCATTTAAACAACAAACAATACCTTCAAATGTGAAATGTCACCCAGGGATTTCAGGGAATATCAGTTTACAAAGTTTTTCACCAGACATTTTTGACCATTGTTTCTCTCTACATATTTTGCATATGAATTCTAAAAATGTGCATAAGAAACTTAGTCGTATATTTTTTTACTGTAAGAAGACATAAATAAACTACAATGGAAACACATTAGCTGAACACATATATTCCTTGATGCGCATTGGAAACTGATGTGACTTTGCCTCAACAGATCATGTGATTGGATAACTGAACTAGCCAGCGCACACCATCCCAAATGCAATAATTTTGAAATGCCTGAGCCAAAGTCTGTCATCAAAATGATTTGGTATAATCATTTTATAATAACGATTGCATTCCCAAACATCGGGCATCTGAATGCAAAATAACATGACAGCATTTGTTATTGTATTTCATTTGCATGCTTTGAGGCACAAGTCATTTTATTGTGTAGCAAATAAAAAAAAAAAAAAAAACTTTGCCACAGACTTCCCCAGTTGCAGTAACTTTTAAATTTGTTATTGATATTACTGTATATGCAGTTTCCCAGGAAGGGACGATTTTATTCTCTTGAACACATGGGATGGAAACGGTGCTTTATTTTGCAAATGGTTTATGTGATATTCTAGATTGAATCATAAATTTAATTCATAACTTTGGCTGGAAAAGGATATTGTTGCATAATTTCATGCTGACCTTAATTATTGCGATCATTATTTGATTATCTGATAATCATTCTTAATTTGCTATAATTATTTATTTGAATCAGATAAACCTGTTAGGTGTTTGGAATGTTTTTTACATATGGGTCAGTTTATGAGGAACACACATTCAGATCAATGTCTTATATTTTACCAATGTTTGGCCAGTTATACTGTATATAGAATTAAAAACAATAATAATAATCAGATTTGGGTCACATTCATCTGCATAGTGAATGAAGCCTTTCAGTTTTCGGTATGTCTTTCATTGTCGTTGTTTTAAGCATTTAACACATGCAGTAGGTGTATGTGTATTTGTGTGTATGTGTATTTATCTGTGTTGTTCCCTGGGATTGATTGAGCGTGTGTAATTGTTTGCCTGTCAGCCAGTCCTCTGCATTATCTTCTGCAGTTCTTTTAAACAGTGCCTTGGTGCCGTTGCTCTCCACGGGGAACTTTGAAGCCCAAAGACAGATGAAGTGTTTGTTTGTGGAGGATATGCAAACACACACAAAAAGTCTTCCTTTGTAAATAAATGCCAGCCCCGGGATATAGGGCGTATTGAAACTACACTGAAAACAGTTGACAGTATGCTGTTTAGTGGTGCTGATTGTGCAAGAATTGTGTAGAAAAGCCATGTAGGTTATAAATTCAATAATTCTGTGATGTTTGTAATACACTTTAGCATTGTGGTAGATATGGCATCATACAGTGGATGTAAATGAACCTTGCATGTGCGAAATGTTTCATTTCCCAATGCTGTCAGTGTAAAGTGAGTGACTTCATGTATGTTCTTCAGAACTATTAAATACTATCCTTCTAGGGTAAATCCAGTTAATTATGATATGCTGATTTAATAGTCTAATTATGTGTGCATTTTATACATGAGGCCTGGACAGATAACCAAACACTCGCAGAATCAAATCCCCCCATTTATTAAAGGGGTCCTATTATGCTTTATCACTTTTTGAATTTTAGTCAGTGTGTAGTGTGTATGTTTGGGCATAAAAAGATCTACAAAGTTACAAATCTCAAACTCAGTTTCACTGTAATTCATGTTATAATGTTAGAATTAAAGAACAATAAACATAATACATATTACCATTGCACTTATCTGTACATAGTAAATGCAGTTATTTTTAAGCTGTTGTTGACATACTATCTAAAACGTGATTTAGCCCCCAAAAAACAACAATAACGTTACCACTTTGATATGTCTTGCAATATCTGTGCGTGCAAAGGTTCTGGCGATTCTCTTGTTCAATATCCTCAGGGTCTGAATTGACATAGATATAATATGTCAATGTGAATTGATATGGCTTGCCGCTTTGGCAAGGGGCGGGGCAGTACTGAAACGCCGTCTAAGCTGTTCGCCAATCACAACGCACTGGGACAGCTAACCAATTACAACACATTTTGTTTTTCGGAAGGCGGGCCTTCATCAAACCCGGAACTAATCGAGCCTTTTATGCCAGGCTGGGGAGAGAGGTATTGTCATAATGTAAATTATGTGAAAAATAATGCGATTTTCGAAACACCAAGCATAAGAGCATGTTCTAGTACAGTGGTTCTCAAACCTCTCCTGGGGACCCCCAGCCACCACATATTTTGTATGTCTCTCTCATAGGCCACACCCAGTTCAAGTCTTGCAGATTCTACTAATGAGCTGATGAGTTGAATCAGGTGTATTAAATGAGGGAGACATACAAAATATGCTGTGGTTGGGGGTCCCCAGGACAGGTTTGAGAGCCACTGTTCTAGTACACCCCCAAAACAAAATCAAGACTTTGTAAAAGAGCATAATAGGACCCCTTTAACAAAGTGGTGCTATGGTGTAGTGGTTAAGGTTCAGGGCTGGTAACTGGAAGTTTGCTGCTGTGATCCTCACAACATCGTGACCCCTGAACAGTCACCATTGTGCCCTTGAGCAAGACACTTAACTCCAGGATGCTCCAAGCTTGTCCCTCTAATAAGTTAATGGTACTGCTCTATGGCAACATTGTAAAAGTTACAGAAACGAATTCCACCATAAACAGGTTTCATGCTGTGCTAAATAAATACAATAAAGATTCTATAACCATTTTACCCTTGAGAAAGGCACTAAACCCCAGGTCATTCCAAGGGGACTGTCCTTGTAATTTAACATGGTGCTGTGGCAATGTCACATGAGCCACTGAAGCAGACTCCTGCAGTATGGCATACAAAACATAGTATGGTGTTGTATGATACAGTACAGTGGATATGTAGCGGTGGTGGCTTTATCCTTGATAACCTGTATGAAGTGAATACATTTCCATGTGGTTACATGGATATTTTGGGAGAGGGCTGCCAAATTAAGTTTGGAGAATTGAATACAAGTAGATGTGAAGATGAGAGCTTAAGGGTTTAGTAAAGAACAAAGCTTGAGCTTAAAAAAATATGCTGGGATAAAAAAATCCCACTAAGCCACTCTGTAAAAGACAAAATCCTTAATTGTACCACAGTTTTTTTCCAGTGTAGACTGCATGTCTATAGCCCCTTTCACACAGAGATTCCGGAAAATACACGGGTAATGTGTTCCGGCATTTGTTCCCGGATCGTCAGATTTGCTGCATTCACACTTCCAGTGATTTTCCGGAATCTGTGCGTGCATTCACACACAACCCGTAAAGACACGTCACCTTTCATGTGACGTGTATAATGCGCGCTCACCATTTCACTAAACTGGAGAATGATTTCAGCTTCAGCGCGGATAGTGAGGAGCTCCCTGATCGCTGCTTCATTCTAGTTTACACATTTTTCATCGTGTGAACGTTGATCTGCCTTCAAAACACCCGGTAAAACAGTCGAACGATAAAGTGCGTCATCACTACGACGCACCCTTTACGGCATTGATCCGGCTTTTGTTCACACAGCGCTCGTTCCGGGACTGAACCCGGCAATGTTACTAGGTCCCAACCCGGGATCAATCCCGGAATTAATCCCGGGACGTTTTTGCGTTCACACAGAAGGCACTCCGGCAATTTTCTGGCAATTTTCCGGGACCAACGTGCAGTGTGAATGGGGCTTATGTGAACTTGTCATCAGATAGTAACAGTATGAACCATAGAATTCAGTTCAAAATGAGAAAACTGCACAGGACCTTTTTAAGTAAATCATCAATTTACTCTTGGTCAAGTGACTGGGAAGGGAGAAGAATGAATCCAGGGCATTGACAAGCCCAATATAGTAGGCTCCAGTCCAGACATAGAGATGGAAGTGTGCCTGGGTTTCAGAAACGGTGGCCTATTCCTTGCCAAAGGACTGATGATTTGGACTATTATTTTGAAGGTTTCCTACACAGGAATTGCCATCCTGGATTTCTCAACACTGGAGTACATATAAAAGATAAAATATTTGTAACTGTCATTGATTAATGTCTTGGAATGGAAACATGGATCCTGCTTGTAAACATCCCAAAAGAATGTTGGAAAGCACTTTTCCAGGGGGACCACCCAGAATCAACAGCATCCTGTCTTCTCCACACCTAAAGAAGAGTGTAAAACAGGCTTTTTGGCACTGAATCAAAAAAGACAAGATGCCAGATGGAAAGATATGCATTGCAAGACTTACCCACCAAAAGCCAGTTGTCCCTGCTAAGTGCAAAGTAGTGTTTTGCTGGTAGTGTGTATTGGTAGAAAGAATGAAGGTTGGCGAAGAGTGCTGTGTTACACAAAGCCTAGCATGTGTCTAGAGTGCCAAGAAGCTATCAAAATTTTGAAATGTCATTGTAGGCTCCTTTAACTTTTAATGACCAGAAATAGAGATTGCCTCTTGCAGCATGAAGGAAGTCTTCTCTGGCTCCAGAGGCCAATGCACCGTATTATATTTGATCTTACAAGGTACCTCATGATTTTGTCATTTTTATTCCAAGGACTCTACGTGGTCTATTTAAAGTTGTCCCAACACTAAAATCCTAGGTGACCTGTCAAAGTTGTCCCTTTTTAAGGTTACGTCTCATGGCTTCCCCAAAACTCAAACCTTGATTTCAACTTCAACTCTTGGTTTGCCTGCTGAATCACTCATCCAGTGCTTTTCCCAGCTGTTTACTCCAATTCACACTTTCACAGTGTTTGCGATTCACACTTTGACTAAAGTGACTCTCAAAGCAATTTGGGAGCTGCATCACATAATGATGACAGGTAAGTTCCTACAACAATGAAGCCACTAGAATGAGTAGCAATAACTGAATTGATCGACGTGGGGCCTCCTTAAGATATTCCGTAGAAGGTAAACCTGTAGATTAAACAGAGAGGTCACCAGGTGGAGCCAAACTAGCAGTCTTTTACTCTCTATTACTTCTTGTCTCCATCCCAACTGGGATTGACTGTAGATATGTGGAGGATGTCCACTATGAAAGAGCAGTAGACTGAACAGTCATCAATAGGTATACAGTTGATATATGAGGACCATTCCATGTATGAGGACCAGCAGCATTGGAACTAAATTCTGTTTTAAGGTCTTGAGAGTGAGGGGAGGTAAGCATTGTCATGATTGGCAGGATTATAAGATTAGAAGACAAGATTTTCCAGATCTTTGGTAATTGGTTTTTGTATGTTTATTGGAGAAGCTCAAATCAAATTACCAATTAGTGCAAATTTAGTTAAATAATCTGTATTCTTATTCAGGTTTCTCACATTGTCTCCTGGGTTTTGAAGTGTATGAGACCATCAAAACTTAGGCAAGAGTGCTTGCTCGAGGTTTAATGATTCTTTGGTTTACATCAAAAGTTTGATGCAGAAGACCTCGGGTTCCACTCATGCCCACAGCAACTGCCTCTCCATTGAAGGTCTTTGAATGACTTGTAATCGAAGTTGTTTACCCACAGAGAGTTCATGTTTATCTCTGTCCCATCCATTATTTACTCAGTCTGAGCTATAGATCTTCTGTGCTGGATGCCTTGGGGAAATAGGAACTGTTCTTTGAGTTTGGCTTGACTGATGAGTCTACATTTATTATCATCAGTATAACTAATAAAATGGAGGACTGCTCTGATGATGACTATGGGTAATGGAGGTCCATTTGTCTGGTAATTAATTGTTGCCATTGATTTGCAGCTCCATGGATAATGAGCGCTTTAGATTATTTGTGCGTAACAGGGGATGAAGGAACAGGATGATTCAAAGCAGCGGTAGTGATTTAGATGTCTATGTGTTTGTGTCTGCTTGTCCCCAGGGAGGCGCTTTGAAAGCTTGTGCCTGAGCATTGCTCTTTGGATCAGGAACTTAAAAAAAAGAATTGCCAGCATCTATGGTGGTAGATCTGTATATAATACAGACTGTATGTGAATATTTGCAGAAACATATGTCCAACAATTTCACACTTTACTTGTATTTTGCATAATATGGCACAAAGCCGCTCATTACAAAGTTTTATACAGTGGCATAACTTGGCAACAGTTTTTAAAAAACTTTAGAGCAGAAGTCTTTTCAGTTTTCCATTAAGTTTTTTTTTTTTATCTTAATGTTGTGCTATTGAAGATAGTTGACAGGTTACCTTTTAGTTGCATTGAGATATTCACAACAGTGTTTGTGTGTGTCTCTGGTTATGAGAATGGGCCACAATAGTTGACTAATTGACTATCCTAGAAACTGGCAAGCTAATCTACATTTTTTCATTAATTTTTTTTTTGTAGTTTCATGTTTTAGCAGCAGCATTTTAATTAGCAAGCTGACAGCTTACTGTTTTCATGGTAAAACTCTCTTGAAAAATGTGCATCTTTAAATTCATACTGACGGATGTCCTAACAGATATCTTCAACACCTTGCTGAGCCAAGCAGTCGTCCCCACATGTCTAAAATCCACAACAATCATACCGGTACCAAAGAAATCACCTGTGTCCTGTTTAAACGACTACCGTCCCATAGCACTAACTCCAATCATGATGAAGTGCTTTGAGAGGTTAGTCATGCAAAAAATCAAAAACAGCCTCCCCAACACACTCGATCCGCTCCAGTTTGCATACCGTCCAAACCGCTCTACGGACGATGCAATTTCCTCCACCCTCCACCTGGCTCTTACCCACCTAGAAAACAAAGACTCCTATGTTAGAATGCTGTTCATTGACTTCAGCTCGGTATTCAACACAATAATCCCACAACAGCTCATAAATAAACTAAACCTGCTGGGCCTTAACAATTCCCTCTGTAATTGGATCCTGGACTTTTTAACCGGAAAACCTCAGTCAGTGTCGGCCACAACACCTCGAGCACTACCACACTGAGCACAGGTGCCCCACAAGGCTGTGTACTCAGCCCGCTGCTCTCCACGCTGCTGACCCACGACTGCACTGCCAAGTTCAGCTCCAACCACATTCTCAAGTTTGCTGATGACACAACAGTGGTAGGTCTCATCAGCAACAACGATGAAACGCACTACAGAGAGGAAGTGGCACAGCTGGCTGAATGGTGTGGCGCTAACAATCTGTCCCTCGATGTGGAGAAGACAAAGGAGGTTGTGTTGGACTTCAGGAGGAGGAACTCCACTGACCACCCCCCACTGACCATCGACAGCTCGACTGTGGAGAGAGTCAACAGCACTACATTCCTGGGGGTGCACATCACGGAGGATCTCACCTGGACCAACAACACCATGTCACTCTCCAAGAAGGCACAACATCGCCTACACTTTCTACGCCGGCTGAAAAGAGCAAGTCTCCCACCACCCATCCTCACCACATTCTACAGGGGCACCATTGAGAGTGTGCTGACCAGCTGCATCACTGTCTGGTACGGGAACTGCAGTGCTGCTGACCGCAAGACCCTCCAGCGGACAGTGAACACGGCTGCAAAGATCATCGGTGCCCCTCTCCCATCCATCCTGGACATTTTCCTTGCACGATGCTCCAGCAAAACCAACAGCATCTTGAAGGACCCCACCCACCCCTCCCACAGTCTCTTCCAGCTCCTACCATCAGGAAGACAGTACCGGAGCATCAGAGCCCGCTCCGCCAGACTGCTCAACAGCTTTTTCCCCCAGGCTGTGAGAGCCCTGAACTCAGATCACCCCGCCCCCCTCTGAAACCGCATGCAAAGGCCTACTTCCTGAAACATGGATCACCCCCCCCCCTCTCTCTCCAAAACACCCCCCAACCTTACCACACCAAAGAAAAAAACTGAACTTTTTTTGTGCAATTCAAGTGTGCTACACACAGGTGAGTGGGCCTGTACAAATCACCTGTAGTAACACACTCTCCTCTATGCACTAGACACTTTTCAAACACTGCTATGTGTACACAATCCCACAAAAGACTCAGCAATATATGTATGTTTACATGCTCATGCACTACAAATCATCTTGTACTGTTCCCCAGCCAGCTGCTGACTCGCAATGTTTCTCTCTGCACATGTACAGTATTTAAGTGAAGCATTCGCATAGTTTGTATTTTTTATCTTTATCTTTAGTTGTATAGGGTAAACTTTTATGGTAAACAGTTTGTATAGTTTGTATTTTCTATCTTTATCTTTAGTTGTATAGGGTAAACATTTACATAGAGTATACTTAGTCAAAATCTGTCAGTAGGTTAGTTGTGTATAGGTTTATAGTGTTTTACTTCATTGTTGTATGTCTGTATTTATGTAGCACCGGGGACCTGTGAGGCACGACATTTCGTTCCACTGTATGTCCCCACATGTAGCGGAATGACAATAAAGCTCAACTTGATACCATTTAAAGTAGGCTACTGCTGCTACAGCCATACACATTCAGACAGATGTCTTTGATTGGTGTATTGTTTCTTTCTTGAGTGGGACCATGTTGATGCAAGAATGCATCTGATGTTAATGTCCTCTATGAAATGTGTCATGTGAAAGTGAACTCTCTGTAGACCTAGTCAACTAGTCATTCAGTCAACCCCCAACTAGTCAATTTTAAAAATGTGTCAATTTGCAAATCCCCAATTCTTGCATTTTTGTATATTTGTATGGGTAAGTTGTATGAATGATAACTCAGTGCCACTTTTTATGGTAATCAATCTGAAAATAGCTTACCTACAGTTTGTTATGGTTCTTTGTACAGTTATAAGAGTAAGTATTTTAACAGAAAACAATTTGAATACATTTAAAATTCAAATGATACAAGCCTTTTTTCAAAACTCTGAATGTTTTTGGCTTGTCTGAACTTTCTGTGTTTTTTCCTATATTGAATGCTTGAATTCACTCACTGATGGTCAAACATTGAGGAAAGATCACTCTTAATGACAAAACCATAAACAGACCACCACAGCCAGACATGTAAACAAAACTGTTTTAAAGAGTTCACATTGAATTGTTATGTTTTATGATCCGCTTACTCTAGCTTACACACACATACACATACAAATAAAGGAGCTGGAAGATAACAGCTGTGACAATGTGTGATAAAGCAGATACTGTTTACAGGCGGTGGTAATCCTGATAGCCCTACTAAGCAATGCTGAAATTCCTGCCGATTTGTGGTGACTGCACCGCTGGCTCGCTCACTCGATTATAAAGGAGTTTGAGCACAGCTGCTTTGTAGACTCATGGAGTTCAGGCTGGAGCTTGTTTTGGTCTGACTGCTGACCTTGATAAGTAGTTTGAGTTGAATTTCTCCCTCTAAGCTTTCTGGCCTAGCATGACCTCCTGGCACAGGGGGCTTGTGGGCATCAGATAGGAGCTTTGCTGACGATATCTCTTGAGTATTAGATAAGGAGCACTCAACATTCCTTTTGGCCTTATATTCCCTACTGTTTCTCTCAGCGCATTTATTGAGGCTTCTGACATAGTTATGCTGATAATGTCTTGCGGATCTGTCCATTTAGACTGTGATGGAAGCCTTTTTCCGCCACTCAATATATATATTTTTTTTAATAATTGCGAGTTTTTACCTAACGATTCTTTTTTTCTCTGAATTGTCATACAAACGCACAATTCGGACTTTTATTCTCAGAATTGCATGATATAAACACAATTCTGAGGAAAAATAAAATCAGAATTGTGAGTTTATATCTTGCAATTCTGACTTTATTTCTAAGAATTGCAACTATTTCTCAGAATTGTGAGTTTATATCTCGTAATTCTGAGAAAAAAATTCAGAACTGAGAGTTTATATCTCACAATTCTGACTTTATAAGTCTCAATTGTGAGTTAATATCTCACAAAATTTAGAGAAAAATGTAGACATGCAATTGTGAGAAAAACTGTCAGAATTGTGAGATAAAATGTCGCAATTACCTTGTATTATTTTTTATTCAGTGGAGGAAACGGACTTCCATAGTGATGCAACTGAAATAGAAACTGACCTAATTTTCTTCATCAATACATGTCATTAGTCCTGTTGTTTATGATTTGTTGGTCCATATTAAGAAAAAGCATTAATCTCAAAGTATACTTTGTTTTTGTATGCATAAACTAGTGTATGCATGCACACAGTCAAACGTAGTCATTCAAATTATGCTCCATTTGATAGCGTGCACGAATGCAGGCTGTCAACTCATGCACTCTAGAAAGATTAATCTTTGTCCAATGTATGTGCTATTTTTCTTCAGACGTTATGACCAATAAAAATGTCTTTGTATTCTTTTTTCATTTTTGTCAATGTGGGCATCTGTTGTTGTTGTTGCAGTGCAGTCTACTTATTTTGTTGTTGTTGTTGTTCAGTCTTTTTAGTTTAATTTTTTACTGTGAAACAATGGCTCAGGGCCAGCACTGCCACCTTGTGGAACAACTGATTCGTGCCAAAAAAAAAGACTATGCAAAACGTAAAAAACTTTAAAACTAAGCACTTAAAGAGAGTACACTTTCATGACTACATTTCTTAACAGACATAAGTACACTTTTAAGTGCTCTTTGTAATAATGTCAAATTAAGTTTTACTTTAACTCTTTCCCTGCCATTGATGGCTTCCCATGTTTTCACTCGTTGATCCAGGAAGTGGTATAGAAAATTGCCAGCTTTGGGGGTGTTGATGGAAAATGATAAAAAAAAATGCTGGCGATGGCTGGCAACTTTTTTAAAAGCACATGTAAAATACTTGACTATAATTATAAGTGTAGTGTGTTAAAAGTTAATCCATTTTAAATGTACTAAATTGCAACTTCATCGTTACAAATTTCTCATTACAAATATATTTAAATACATTGCATTCAAGTTTTACTACATTTCCGTAATAAATATTGTTTTCTAAGGTGTACTTCCTTTTCCCATGACCAAGAGCTTTTGCCAAAATGTGATCCACTGTGACCTCGGATCAGCATCTGGCTTTATTCTGATGTGGAAAGCCCATTTTTCACAATCTAGTCAATTCCCGGCAGAAACATATTTGTCAATCAATCATATTTCCTTGTTGAATATTCTGTTTTCACTCATTTAATGCTATGTAGAAAAAAGATTGGTTGTGAATGCATGTTAACCTTAAGTGCTACATTAAGTGTTCTCCTTTATTCAGGATTAAGGATTGTGTTTTTTATAGTAATCATAGTTTAACTGAAGTATTTTTAGTGAAACCACAGATAAAACAGTGATTGTGTCCTCGATATCTTGATTTGAAGGGAACATCAGTATTTGTTTTGAAAAATAGTTGTTGTCATATTGCCATAGTTACAATAATAGATGATTTAGTATGAAATACCACCGTAAGTTAGTTTTCATATAGAGGTTGTCTTTCTCTACATGTACATATTTGCACATACAGAATGAAATAGAGAGGTGGGGAGGATGAGAGAATATTGAGATGGTCTTAGCTGGCGTGTGTTCCTCTTTTGCTGACTTTACATTTTAATAAGGTGGAGGATTAGCTTAATGTCTGTTTCATCTTCAGCGCTCACAGAGGGGGCAATTCAACCCTTTTCCATGCGTTGCCATGGTGACAGACTTCCAGCAAGCCTCTAACTGTAATCTCCAGTCAAAATGTTTGCTTTTGTTTCATTGGCAGTGCCTTGTTCACCATGACAGCTTCTCGACTGCTAGTGGGTTCGAAAATTTGTGCTTGTCTGTAAAAGCCTCACAATTCAGATTTTTATAGAGGCTGCCATTTGGAAGCTGAACGAAGAAAGAGGACATATTTTTAGGCCACAAATGAATAATTGTGGTTGTGTGTCAATATTCAGGATGGATCAGACATTTCTGCTGCCTCTTGTCATTTGCAGAGTTAATTTTCTGATCTATCACTGCATTGTATATGTTCACACAAACACACACACACACACACACACACACACACACACACACACACACACACACACACACACACACACACACATACACATACACATACCAATACACACACACACACACACACACACACATATATATATATATATATATATATATATATATATATATATATATAAATAAAGGTGCTGGTCATATAATTAGAATATCATCAAAAAGTTGATTTATTTCACTAATTCCATTCAAAAAGTGAAACTTGTATAATGTATACATTCATTCCACACAGACTGACATATTTCAAGTGTTTATTTCTTTTAATTTTGATGATTATAAGTGACAACTAATGAAAACCCCAAATTCAATATCTCAGAAAATTAGAATATTGTGAAAAGGTTCAATATTGAAGACACCTGGTGCCACACTCTAATCAGCTAATTAACTCAAAACACCTGCAAAGGCCTTTAACTGGTCTCTCAGTCTAGTTCTGTAGGCTACACAATCATGGGGAAGACTGCTGACTTGACAGTTGTCCAAAAGACGACCATTGACACCTTGCACAAGGAAGGCAAGACAAAAAAGGTCATTGCAAAAGAGGCTGGCTGTTCACAGAGCTCTGTGTCCATGCACATTAATAGAGAGGCGAAGGGAAGGAAAAGATGTGGTAGAAAAAAGTGTACAAGCAATAGGGATAACCGCACACTGGAGAGGATTGTGAAACAAAACCCATTCAAAAATGTGGGGGAGATTCACAAAGAGTGGACTGCAGCTGGAGTCAGTGCTTCAGGAACCACTACGCACAGACGTATGCAAGACATGGGTTTCAGGGTCCATGTCAAGCCACTCTTGAACAACAGACAGCGTCAGAAGCGTCTCGACTGGACTGCTGCTGAGTGGTCCAAAGTTATGTTCTCTGATGAAAGTAAATTTTGCATTTCCTTTGGAAATCAGGGTCCCAGAGTCTGGAGGAAGAGAGGAGAGGCACAGAATCCACGTTGCTTGAGGTCCAGTGTAAAGTTTCCACAGTCAGTGATGGTTTGGGGTGCCATGTCATCTACTGGTGTTGGTCCACTGTGTTTTCTGAGGTCCAAGGTCAACACAGCCGTATACCAGGAAGTTTTAGAGCACTTCATGCTTCCTGCTGCTGACCAACTTTATGGAGATGCAGATTTCATTTTCCAACAGGACTCGGCACCTGCACACAGTGCCAAAGCTACCAGTACCTGGTTTAAGGACCATGGTATCCCTGTTCTTAATTGGCCAGCAAACTCGCCTGACCTTAACCCCATAGAAAATCTATGGGGTATTGTGAAGAGGAAGATGCGATATGCCAGACCCAACAATGCAGAAGAGCTGAAGGCCACTATCAGAGCAACCTGGGCTCTCATAACACCTGAGCAGTGCCACAGACTGATCGACTCCATGCCACGCCGCATTGCTGCAGTAATTCAGGCAAAAGGAGCCCCAACTAAGTATTGAGTGCTGTACATGCTCATACTTTTCATGTTCATACTTTTCAGTTGGCCAAGATTTCTAAAAATCCTTTCTTTGTGGTCTTAAGTAATATTCTAATTTTCTGAGATACTGAATTTGGGGTTTTCATTAGTTGTAAGTTATAATCATCAAAATTAAAAGAAATAAACACTTGAAATATATCAGTCTGTGTGGAATGAATGTATACATTATACAAGTTTCACTTTTTGAATGGAATTAGTGAAATAAATTAGCTTTTTGATGATATTCTAATTATATGACCAGCACCTGTATATATATATGAAATGTGGAATATGGACAAAATGGTAAACAAGGGTTTTATCCCATAAGTGATTGATAGTTGTAGTCTACAAAAAGGAGTAGATATTAACTGCCTCTGAAAGTTGTTTTATTATGCTTGAAGGGGTGTGTGTGTGTGTGTGTGTGTGTGTGTGTGTGTGTGTGTGTCCATTCATATTCTTGTTTTGATGTGACACCAATCCTCTGGATTGCGTTGAGTTGAAATCATCTTTACTGTCCTGTCCATATTTATTTGATGTAAAGACAGTTAAGCTGGCCAGATAATGTAATCCACATAACATTTCAGCAATCTGTCACATTTTGTGCTATACTGTAGTCCACCAGCTGCCTACTAAAGGCAACTATTTCACATGTTCTTCTGTTGTTGGACACAAACAAGGCTGTGTAGACACGAGTCAGCATACCCATATAAACACAAGCTGAGCTGCTTCTAAATGTGTTATTAAGAAAATACTATTGTGATGAATAACAGTTTAGGTTGGACATTTCAGGCAAAGCTTATACTGTGTGCGAGTATACATATTTATAAATATAATACACTGTGGAGATCTCAGATCTTTGAGGCATTTATTTACAATGTAAATGAACTGGTTTTCATATGAATATTAAGTGAAATTACTGAATCAATTTTCAGTAGCCATTATTCAATTATTAATTATGATTCTTATTATTATCAATGTTCAAAACATTTTTTTTTTGTGGAAACTGGTATATATTTTATTTATTTATTTATTAAATCATTATGCTTAATTAACAGAATTAATCTGAAATAAAATCAATGTAACATTCTACAATTTTTACTGTTACCTTAATCAATTTAATGGTTTCTTGCTGAATAAAAGTAATTTTCTTTTCTTTTCTTTTCTTTTCTTTTCTTTTCTTTTCCCAGATTTTCAATGGTACTGTATCACAGTTTCCACAAAATTTTTAAGCAGAACAACTGTTTTCAACATTGGTGGTAATAAATGTTTCCTGAGCAGCAAATCAGCATATTAGAATGATTTTTGAAGGATCACGTGACACTGAAGACTGGAGTAATGGAGTAATCTTAAAATATAGTTAAATAGACATTTTTCTTTAATTGTTATTATCATTTTAAAAAGTAATTTTACAGTATTATAGGGCCCTATAATTTTTTTTTCAAATTCTTTTTTTTTTTTTTTTTTTTTTTACAAATTCTGTTTTTTATTATTATTTTTTTTAATTTTTTTTTACTGTATTATAGGGCCCTATGAAATACCTTTTTTTTTTTTCCTTTTTTTTCTTTTTTTTTCTCCAAATTCTGTTTTTTTCCCCCAATTTTTTTAGATTTTTTTCTGGATTGCGTATTTTTGATTTTTTTTTTGGACTCTATTTTAATGGTTAAATTAAAGTTTATTAATCAAAAAGCATATCTTGAAATCCAATTATTATTATTTTTTTTGGGGGGGGGGGGGTCAAAGTGCTGCACAACAGGTGTACTGTTAAGAAAAATTGTGTGATTATTCCTTAAAAAATGAAGTTTAATAATAATTGTACAAAAGTAATATATTTCTGTCACAATTTCTTCAAGTTTAACCAGACTTTTATTTTGAGTTTTGTTTGTGTGTATATGAAATGACGACAGTTTTTCTTAAATGAAACGGTCAAATGCTCAAAAAGTGACTCTCAGAGCAGTTCTGGAGATGTCCTCATTTAGTGGGACAGCAGACTCTGAAAACACAGTGTGCGTCACATGTGCATCAGTAAGTGTAGTAAATGAAACTGCACGTCTGTGCCATTCATCTCAAAGAGATATGCAGAACATGCAGGAATCGTATTTAAAAGTATTTTTTTGCAGCTCAATATTCACAGACACTAGTCCATATTGTGATCTGATTTAGATGTATTAATCCAAAATTTGGCTAATTCCAAGATATTACGCGTTATATGGTAAATTTAAATTTATGGTAAATCGTGAATCTGTCCGCGTTTTCCACATCACGGAAATCACAGGGCCCTGTCTTACTCATCTAATATCTACTATATAAACACTCGCTAACTTTAACTTTTAACACTGTGGTGTGGGGTAGAAGACCAGGCAGAAAATCTGATAGGGAAGCCATGTTTTCATAAAAAGACGGTTCACATGACTCTTATTTTGACATTTCATTCCATCCGTCATTGTACAAACAACGTTCCCAGTTAATGCTCATCTGTTTTTCTAAACATAATCTTTGCAGTTAAGTGTACTCAGGAGATTGATTTTAGATTTAGCGTGTGATGTTGGATTAACTCAAGTAATATTGTTTGAGGTATTTGTCATCAGTGGTTTGCCATTGCATCATCTGGATGCGGAGTGGGGGTCTCGTCTCAATCATCGTGTTTATATGTCTATATGATTCTCTCTGCTTGTCCCAAAACTCAAGGCAACAGCATTTTCATTTCATGAATGTCTAGACATTTAAAAGCAGTTGTGGGAGTATGACTATTATATAAACCAGATGTAGATGACTACATGTGGAATATTAAGGCAAGCGAAGAAATCAATTTTCTAATCTGCCTGAACCAATCAGCAAGCTTCATGTCATCCTTCAGTCACCCAGCATCCATGTTCAGCTCTGTTTTCCCAGCCGCACCTGCTTAGAGATGTGTAATTCCAGCTTTTGACAGGTATTTATCTGAGGACATCATGAGTTTATTATGAAAGCTCAGTGGGACGCACGCACACAAACACTGAGAGTAGGTCACCGGTTAGACGGTGTCTAAGCTGATGGGAAATAATGAAATCATGCTTATAAGCACAGATCTCAGTTTAAGCTCTTCCATACCGCAATCCCTGTTCTGACACTGCTTGGGATTTTAATACAAGTTCTCCCATTCCACAAACCTGCTTGAATCACTAATTGATCTATAGTCCAGCCTCTCTTTATCTGTCTCCGTGAAGGAATTAAACGCCTCACCTTGTCTGTCTTCATGGCAGCACAGCACATGTCAGTATTATTTTTTCCATGTTTGTGGCTAGTAGGTAATCCGTCTGAACAGATGTGTCCCAAATGGCATCTGCTGCACTCACTTCGCCTTATGTAACATGTTTGTATTCTGAGAGGGCTATGAAGGGTTCCATGCAGTCTATGTGTGATATGATGGAAGCGGTTTATGGGGGTGTGACTCTGAATGTGTCCAAATGTGAAAAGACGAGAAAGTGTCTTTTAGACTGGGCTTTTTTTTTTTTTTGGAAAGTTCTAAAGCACCCTGCCCCTAAAAGGGGTCATATGCATCGTGTCATATTATTATAATAAAAATAATAATAAAAAAAAATATTAGTGGAACTTTCAGTTTAACATATTAATATTGTAGCTTTCCTGTGGCTCAAATGGTAGAGCATGGCGCTAGCAACGCTAAGATCATGGGTTCGATTCCCAGGGAAAGCAAGAGCTGATAAAAATGTAAAAAAACTGTAACTTGAATGCATGTAAGTCGCTTTGGATAAAAGCGTCTGCTAAATGCATAAATGTAAATGTAAATATTGTGTTGTTATATTATAAAAAAAAATAATAATAATAATCATACCCTCATAATAAGTATGTAAAAAAGTCAATGTGGCGGTGTTATTTTAGTAATATTTCTGTATGTGTATTATAGTATTAATCAATATTTTGAATTCACTTTTATTTTTATATTTTCATACAACATAAAATTTCCATTTTTATTTTAGTTTAAGATTTAGCGATTTAATGTGCTTTTGAAGCATTTTAATGTTTTAATGTATTTTTAGTATTGTATTTGTATTTCATGTATTTCAATAATTTCAGTACTTCAAATAAAATCCAGATATTTTTGACGAGTTATATCATAACCAGACTTAATTTATTTGTATTGAATGCTTTAATTATTGACAATCATTTCATTGTATGTCATTTATATTTTTATGCCAAAATACTTAATTCATATTCATAGTAGTAGTGCTATCAATGCATTTCAGTTTAAGAAATGCAAATAAGTATGTTCAACATTGCAGGTATTGCATTCATTAAAACTTTTAGTTTGTCAAATTAATTTATAAATGGAAAGATAATTTTAAGTGTAAGTGAGAAATGGTGTTAATGAGAAGGTTAGCACTATAGCCTGCTGCAGGTTAGTACCAATAAATATTTATTTATTATTAATAAGAAAGCACATTTGAACAAGAAAATATATTTAGGTTCAGTATAATTCATGTTAACACAAAGAACATGATTCATTGTTTTAATCATCTGACAGCCCTTACAAACATAAAACATAATAATCCATACATTGACGTATTTCACATGTCTATTTAAAAATTACTCATCTGCTACAGTATGTATTGTACTGTATTTTTGCTTCAAATATTGATATACAATACATGATTAATTTGATTATTAATCATTAAAGATAACACTTCATAATATTCAAATTTATAATTTCCATTTGTTAACTTTAGTTAACAAATTAATTAAATAGCAATTATCTTACAAGGTTAATGTTGATTAATGTTACTTTTTTACTAAAACTAAGATATTTAACATTTAGGTATATTATGCATGACCATAAATTAACAGTTAACAACATTATATTTATTAATTAACATAAACCAGATTCATGAATGTCGTAAACAAACTGTTAGTTCAAGCAATGTGGATTTAACTGAACCATAAATGTTAAGCTGCCTAATACACCTTATTAATAAGATTTTGACATCTTATTTTCAGCAAACTGCCCCCCAAATAAGTACCAGTTTGAGCTCCTTGCAACAGAATTGACATTGTTTTTGAGATTGCTACTTTAAGACATAAAGACATTTAAGGATAAGCTTAAAACTTAAAACAAATGAGCCATTTTTATGTACAGGCAGATATTCTACTGTGTTTTGTGGGTCGAATGTTAATTTTCACAGTACAGTTCACAGCGATAGTGTTCAAGGGAGAGAAGGAGCTCCTTCAAGTGCACATACAGTACAGACAGCTCCTCGTCACCTTTCATGTCAGTTTGCTGAGAGAGACTGTATTTAAAGCACACTCAGGAGAAAGTGAAGTTTAAAGTAAGCCAGCTAAATTAGCATGCTGGGTTAAGAAGGGCTGTAATGTTTCAGGACTCAGGGCTTGTCTCTCAAGGCCTTATTGAATGCTCTTTTTTTTTTCTTCTGTTTTATAATTGGGTCACCGCTCTTCTCGGATGCCTGTGTGTGTTCTTGTCCTCCAGGGAGAGTTTGATGTTTTTATTTATTTATTTTTTTCCAGCAACTTTTGTCTTCTGTCTGCGAGACGCTATTTCATTTCCTTGAATGCTTGCTTAGCATCCTCTTCTGACAACCTCCCTCACCCCGTCTCTCAAACTGACAGCTTTTGTTTCGTACAGTCTGATGTGCGTGTCAGTATGTGAAAGCATCTTGATAGATGATCTTACTGTTTTTACGGTTTGTCGTTGGTGTACTTTTTTTTTATTATAATTTCTCTCTCTCTCTGTAATAGCTGCAGTTGCACATATTGACATCCTTGTCGTCCCATCAGCCAGTCTGATTTTAAGATTGGGTTAAAGCGAGGCACTAGGACTTTGTTGAACATTTGTGTCAAGCGCTTTTTTTTCCCCTCTCCTATTTTAGGGACAGATAATGGTTACGATTGTGATTCTAGTTTAAAATGCATGTGCCATGATTTTGGAAATGTATTTTTATTTGTCTTTCTGTTGGTTTCATAGATAGATAGATAGATAGATAGATAGATAGATAGATAGATAGATAGATAGATAGATAGACAGATAGATAAATACAATTAAAATGTTTTTTTGTCAATTTCATTCAAGTAATAATTAGTTAAAAATAAATGTTTCAATTTAATTAAATTAATAATTACAATAGTCAACATTTGAAGTGGATCAAAACCTTTCATCAAGTTGTCCTAATACCTAAAACCAAAATGTGTTCTTGTCTTACAACTTTGACGAAGTTTTTTGATCCACTTCAAATCATTACTGACACATCTCAATCATTACTGATTCAAAGTAAAAGTATTTATTGGTAGTAATAACAATTTTATTATAAGTAATGATATGTTTTTTCTTACATTGTGAATACTTGTAACCAGGGGCGGATTTAGTGAATTGGGGGCCCCAGGCAAATATAGGAATGGGGCCCTATTTGCACAAATTTACCTAGATCAACCTTGAAGTTTCTTTTTTGTCATGATGCTTGCTGCTGCACAATGGTGCCCTATTGTGTCCAATGTTTCTACATTTTGCATGTTATAATGGGATTCTTTCATTTACATTTATTCATTTAGCAGACACTTTTATTCTTTCATGTTGTAGACCACGAAATAGCAATTGATTTACTGTTGAGATACAAGTTTTAACAAAAAACTAAATTAATTATAAAATGATAAACCTCACAATTGAACCTTTAAACCATTTTTTTCTTAAGAAAGGGGATGAGTCAGAAGTATAAATTATTATATTATTTAAAACGGATTTATGTGGGTGGATTTTCGCATTTGTCTGAACAAAAACTGCAGACTGGATTATTGAAAATGCACATTCATTGTAGACAGTACTTTATCAGGTAAAATTTAAATTTTTATCTGTTCTAAATGTACCTTAAATTAATACTTTTCAAGATTTTAATACTCTAATCAACATGGGCATGGACAAATATGGATGCTTAATGCAATATATGTGAATTATTAGTGAAACCATAGTTAATATACATAGAGCATGAAGAGTAGACATGTTTCATATGTCATAGATGTTTTTCAAAGAACTTGTTCATGTCTATTAGACACATGAGAAAAAAGAACATAGATATACCAGGTTCCTATTACTTCTCTTTCTTTGCACTGAGCAATTTACTGACACAAACCTGTTTACATTTTCGCATTACAGGGCAGCTCACTTCTTCTGAACATGCAAAATGTACATTTATTATTTATTATTACATTTGTTTGCCTCTCTGTGCCCACATATTGTATTTTGATGCAGCTAAATTCTCAATAAAACTGTTTGCATTGGTATATTTCTTTTCTGTTTCTGTTGTCAGACAACAGGATGAATATGAAACAGTGACTGAAACGCGATCCATTAAGACTACATAACCAGCTCTCCCTTCCAAGATGTTAATCTGCACAAAAATCCTGATTTATAATCCAGCAGTCATATGATAAAATCAAATAGGATACACATAAGATAAAGACAGCTGTGCTATGATTTCGGCTATACTTGCATGTAAAATTAGAGAAGCAACATATCTGTGTTTTAACTGAAAGCACAGCTCCTTTCAGCCGCTCGCTGTACAGAGCAGACGCAGAGAGAGAGAGAGAGAGAGAGAGAGAGGTGTGCCCGCGCTGGGAAAGAGAGACCTCGCGCTCACGCGGCAGTCAGCGTCAGACTCGGATGCATAATATTTTCATTTGCTACAACTAGGATACACAAGAAGCACGTTCAACTCGGACACGCAGACGGTTGTCATGGTAATAAACACCGTAAAACGCAACCGTTCGCGTGTCCGCGCTTAATGCGCATCTCCTATATGAAAAGCATTTTAGGGGGCCCTTGGCTTTTGGGGGCCCAAGGCAGTCGCCTACCTTTGCCTAATGGGTAAGTCCGCCCCTGCTTGTAACTATATTTCATTATATAATGAAAGTACAATGTATTTATTAGTAGTAGCAACTTTTTATTGTAAGTAATATATATTCTTACATTGTGAATACGTAACCATATTTCAATCATTATTTAATGAAAGTTTTAATCATTATTTATTATTATTATTGTACTCTTTGTATTCATGTTGGTGTCACGGTGCACACAGCAGGGAGGATACAGGAACACGCAGACGAGGACGTAAACTCAAACAATAGGCTTTCCTGTGGCTCAAATGGTAGAGCATGGCACTAGCAACGCCAAGATCATGGGTTCGATTCCCAGGGAAAGCAAGAGCTGATCAAATGTAAAACTGTAACTTCAATGCAATGTAAGTCGCTTTGGATAAAAGTGTCTGCTAAATGCATAAATGTAAATGTAATAATAGTCTTTAATGCAGACAAGGCAGGGCAGACACACAGAAACACCAGGAGTAACGAGTAGACCAGACGAAATCAAACTCTAAAGACAGGAACTAAATACACAGGGTAATTAACACATAATCACATACACACAGCTGGACACGAATTAACTCATAATGACATGAAACAAGGACAGGAAACAAACCAAATATGGACACAAGAGGTGGGAACACATGACACACACAACAGAGGACTGACAGTTGGTCTTTATGTGGTAAAAAAAAAAACCTTTCAATTATTTTTTTCAATTGAATGACTCTATAACAGTAATGTCGTGTAACCATCAAGTAAAAAGTAACATAATTTCCTTACAACTTGAATACATGTTACATTATTTATGTAAAAAAAAAAAAGTTGTAAAATATATATTTTCAAAGTAAAGAGTTATGTATTTATTATTTAATATATTAATTATTTATTAATGTGTCATGAAGTTTTAGGGGAATTATTTTGACCAACCTTCCCATAAAATTGTGAAATTATCTTGTTTTGTTTTTCGCTGCATGTTGGTTGCACGACATGACATGGAGTTCTTCTAATTTCTTACAGAAATAATATTTTTTTAGTTACAGAATTAGCCTTTTAAGTAGTAGGACTGGTTCAATGTTCTTGCCTGAGCATAAGGCCCTCATCTTCATCACTGATGCTTTAAGTGATGCACTAAGCTGCCCTCAGCTGTTTATTTTAAGCCGTGGATGAGACAGTCCTAACAAGCAAGTAAAGTGGCCCTTCCAGACGTACGCTTGAAGAGCCTAAGAAGCCTTCAGTCAATCAATCAATGTGAGAATCAATCAGTCCAGCAAAGCCGATCCACTGTCTTTAAGTATGCCGTACACCCCAGACCGCCATTGATCGCAAGTCCATTCAATTATGAATGTTCCACATCAACAGTTTATGAATGTACAGTGTTTCAAAAACTCTGAGTACGAGTCGTAGCATTAAAGACTAATGATTGATTGCGTTCATTGTCCCTGCCAAGAAAATCTCATGCATTCAGATTAATTCGGTGCTGTCGGACTTAAAGCGTATATATATATATATATTACTTTCTTTTCCCCCTTTCCTTCAGAGCTGCCCATCCACAAATCCAAGCTTAGACATAAAAGGCATATCATGGATTATCTCTTCCCTCTCAACTCTCATTAGCCCTTCGGCCTGCAAAAAATTACAATTATTTTTGGTATGCGGGATATCTTTGATGAAGAATTTACTAGATTTTTCCCTACTCTCGCCCTCTTTCATGAGTTTGTCATGTGTTTATCTGCAAAACGGTAATGTTGGGAGAAAAATCCTCATTAATTTTCTAGCAGTGGGGTGCCATTTGCCGGGTTTGGCGAACAGGGATGTGTGGGTTGGGGTATTGATCCGAAGCCGAACGCGGGCGCACTTGACAGACTGACTGCTCCGCTCTGGACTTCTGCCTTTAAAGCGAATGCAGCTCTGTTAGACTTCATTAGAGTATCTCTTCAAAGACACGTCCCCCCGCTCGCTTTCGCTAGCATGCTAATGCCCCGGCATTATCTGTGAATACATTATTCTAATGGAATTGCTCATTTAACATAAACTGCTTGGTGGAGAGGAATGGAAACGCTGTTTATGTGTGAAAATATATTATATATGGGCTATTCATGAGTGAATGAATTTGTGCTTCACTTGGCCATAACTCTCCAAATGGAACTGTGCTTGTTGAGTCGTGGAAAATTCCTGAAAATGTCCCTACATTAGTCTGCGGCGCTCATCCAAACAGGTCCCGAGAGTTGTTCCCCAACAAAGGGCATTTTTGTAATGGAATGTTTGAACTTCCTGTGTAACCCTGAGCTGTGTTGACGTGGAAGAGTTTTGAGATGCATACCACAGTTTGGCATACGCTATACGCGAGGTTGAGGTCTAACGCCACGGGTTACGCAGGAGCTCCTCTGTAGACATGAATTATTTAGTACCCATGCTCTTTAATTAATGATTCTTTGTATAAGCAAGTTAGGTTAGGTGAATTCACAGTGGGAAACCTGCCTTTTCAAGTTTTCAAGTGAAGCGTATTGATCGAAAGTCTAGATTACTTGAATTGGATTGAACTTAAAAGCCAGTGGAAATAATATGTGACCCATATTTAAAGGCCAACATTATAATGGCCTCTGTTGTTGGTATTGCAGTTTTCTGTGTTAAAGCAGCATAAATGTTGAATATCTTTACCACATAGAGGAAATATTTGGTCTTAGTGTTGTGAAATACATTCAATTACAAGGATAGCTCACCCAAAAATTCTATCATCATTAATACTTCATAATGTTCTTCTGAGGAACACAAATATAGAAGTTTAGCAGAATCCCTGGGGGTCGTGTCTGCAAACCGTATTTGGATATGCACAAATGCAAATAAGGTTTTTTTTTTATATATTTTTTTTTATAATGACCTAAATATTACATATCAAATGAGTTGTATGAGCAAAGGCCACTATAGTTTTTATCTTTTTATTTTTTCTGTCTTTCTTTCCTCTTTCTAGTTTGTTTATTTTACACTACCGATCAATTATTTGGAATGATTCAGATAGTATTGTTTTTGAAAGAAGTCACCAAGTTGTTCACCAAGGCTGCATTTATTTGATCAAAAATGCAATAAAATGGTAATATTGTGAAATATTATTAGAATCTAAAAGAGCTGTTTTCTATTTTAATATTTTACAATATAATTTATTCCTGTGATGGCACAGTTGAATTTTCAGCATCATTACTCCAGTCTTCAGTGCCACGCGATCCTTTAGAAAGCATTCTGATCTGATTATGCAATTTTTTTGATCAAATAAATACAGCCTTGTTCAGCATAAGAGTTATAGTTTATTTGAAGTAGTTTTACTTTCAGGTCTCGAAAATTTTGTGCACTAACTTGTATAATTTGTTTAAAAAGATGTTTAATCATTACATTTCTCAGCACAGTCTATAGTGGCATTTTCATATTTAATGAAGCACAAGTTTTATACCTAATATGTCCCCAAAACTAAGTAAAAATAAACATATTATTAGCTTTAGTTTTTGAGTCATGAAACTGCATTTTAGTTTTCATTTCTTTTTTTTTCTGGCATGTGTTTTATCATTATTATTATTATTATTATTATTATTATTATATTTATATCACCTATTTATGTGTAGGTTCAGTAATTTCACTTTAATGGCAACGAATAAGTTATTTTCATTGCCATTAAAGTGAAGTAACTGAACATAAACATAGGAGCCTGAGAAAAATGCTCATTTTTAATGGCACATAGAGGCCATTTTATATATACAGTATATATACGTATATATGTGTATGTGTGTGTGTGTGTGTGTGTGTGTGTGTGTGTGCAGGGCTGCTGCTGACCAAATGGGTGCCCTAAGCAGAATTGTATTGTTGTGCGCCCTCCCCCAAATATTATGGATGTAAAAAAAAAAAAAAAAAAACCTATAGGGTTCAAAAAAGAATTTTAATAAAATAAGTAAATTGTAATTAAATTGTATTATTTACAAATGACAATTGTAGCTCTAGACAGCTATATATGGCTATAATTGTATTAATAAAGTTGTCTGATTGATTGTATAGTCTCAAGCATTCAAAAATCATGGTTCATTTTTGTAAGGGTTGTGATGTCCACATGTATTTGTTGAATAAATTATAGAGGCTGTAGCATTTCTGTTGTAAAAAGGTGGCCAACAATTAAAGATTAAGTGGATCTTTGAACTGGCCTAAATGTTTGGTCAATATTAAACAAGGACTTGATCGTCCTGTAACTGTAACATTGCCAGGCATTTGGTTCTCTTTAGAGGCATTTGTAATAATATGTAATGCACATAAATTGTTTATTTTGTATTACATTATGTATTTTAACAGTGTTATTCAATGAAACCATATAATTATAATTATTAATTGACCAATCCTTATTGCCTCATTGAAGTGAAGTGAATTGAAGTGAATTGAAGTGAAGTGTGGCCAAGTATGGTGACCCATACTCGGAATTTGTGCTCTGCATTTAACCCATCCAAGTGCACACACACAGTGAGTAGTGAACAAACACACACACACAGTAGTGAACACACACCCGGAGCAGTGGGCAGCCATTTATGCTGCGGCGCCCGGGGAGCAGTTGGGGGTTCGGTGCCTTGCTCAAGGGCAGCTCAGTCATGGTATTGAGGGTGGAGAGAGCGCTGGACATTCACTCCCCCACCTACAATTCCTGCCGGACCTGAGACTCGAACCGCGACCTTCAGGTTACAAGTCCAACTCTTAATCCATTAGGCCACGACTGCCCAAGTTTTATATAATGCATTTTAAGTAATTTTAAAGGCTGTTGGTTACTTAGGTCTGTTTTTATAAATACAAAAAATACTATTGTCTTAATACTATCTTATCTTTGTAAACTATTATTTGTAGTAACTTAAAAAAACCATGGTAAATTTGTGGATACCATCCATGGCAAGAACTATGATTTTAGGTTTTATTCGTAGTAAAACCATTTTCGTAAGGGAACTTGGAATCTCAGAGAGAATATTAGATGCGTTGTTGGTGGATAAATTATTACAGACATTAAAACACATTGTGCTCGATGACTAAATATTCATACCTAAATCAATTGTCAAAAAACATATTTTATTTTACTTATCCCAGCCATCTCGGTATATAGCAACATTGTCTCAATCAGTGAATTGAGTTTTGGACAGGGTTACCTGTATGTCTGACCAGTAGTTGATGAGGGGCATATTTTGGAAACCTGTTTGAAACCAGTCATTATTAATTTCGGTGGCGCAGAAGCCACACACTTCACCTGTTAAACGACACTCATAGATGGTGACCAGCAGGGACGTGAGCACAGACATTTTGAGGGGCAGGGGCTCAAGTGGAAAAAAGGGCACTTATTTATTTTATTTTTTTCTAAACAAAACATTAAATATAGGGTGTGCGATATTGACTCAAATATATCAATATTTTCTGGGATTTTATCGATAATGATAATTAGATGATATTTTGCTGAGTGTGTTATTGTACTGATATCTTAAGGACTACCGTGGACAGCTGGCTCCTAGTTTTTGATATTCTGCATATTCTGTGTGGTGATCAGTTCACAGCAGGGATGGAAATTAATCTTTTCCAATAAGTTTAAATTGATTTTTACCTTTCATGGCCATTTTTACCTTTATGTGTGCATCATCTTTTCAGTCAAATTCTTAAATTGAATCAGTCAATAATATAAGTAATTTGGGCTGTTGCTAAGCAAATGAAATCAGTATTGACAAAATTAATCTTTGCAACGCAGAGAAAACAAAAAAGCTGCATTAGAAAGGGCATTTTGATGCATTTACACACTGTTTATTGCAGGACATGAATGTATTTAACCTGCTGTTACGAATGCATTAATACTGTTTTGATATTTTAAACATAAAACATTAAATACTGATATTTGAAATTATTTTTAAAAATGAAGACACTTTAAATGTGAAATTAAAACTGCCAGTAGGTGGCAGCAAGTCACTGTTAATAAGTGAGTCATTGCGACTGAACCAAATCCTTTAAATGTGTTGCTCAGAGATGCAAATTGGAATTATATTTGTTGGCGAAATAGAGTAAAAACTGTCAATATTGTGTCTTAATATTAAATTCTTGTTTATTGAACTGCTGTATAAAATCAATATCACATTTGTAATCATGCTGCTTTTTGGTTGAAAAAAATGTCAGTCTTAGCGTGATACTGATTAACTATATGAAATATATACATTTCTGCCCCCTTATCTTGAATTTTGTGATCATTCTAAATGCATTTTAATAAACTGAATCATGCAGGAAAAGAACGTGCACTGGTCTAACCTACTAGACTTCCTATTGCCTTAGCTAAACTTTAGCTAACTTGGTTGCTCTCAGGAGTCATGAATAGGATAATTAGCTGTAAATTCGAGGCACAGGTAGCTTAGTCTTTTGTTCATCACAACTCACCTCCACAGCAAGACAAACACAACTGGAAAGGGAGGGAGGGCTTCACTTCCGCGGCTCTCTGCCTGTCTGTGGTGTGATGTGCAGCTGACCAATGTGCGTTACACTGCTGTGCAGCGCGGAGACGCGGAGGGAGAAAGGCATCGTAACTCAACGAAATCTCAACATTTCCACCTCAACCGACCAGATATTTAGATTTTTTTATTTGTTTGACAGGGAAAGCTGTGCGCAAACAAACACACACACGCACACATATATACAGTATATTCATTTATTAAAAAAAAAAAGCATCCCTAGAAAAAAGGGCACTTTCTCTAGAGGAAGAAAAAAGGCAGGTGCTAAAGCCCCCTTTGATGTCTATGTGTGCACGTGCCTGGTGACCAGGCCAGTGAGTGCATGGGCGGCGCTAGGGAGGGCTAGCAGGTGCTCCAGCACCCCCAAGAAAAAACAAAGCACACCCATAGCACCCCCATAAAAAATGAAAAAAAAAAAAAAAAAAAAAATTTGACTCATTAAACACATGCATAAATACTGCAATGCAATAACGTGATTTGCAGTCGCACGTAATGTCAGCATTTTATTTTAAAAATGGATCGGTTCCTTGTGCCAAGTAGTAGCCTACTGTTGGCCTGCCCCGAGTCCGACTAAAGGTTTTTCTAGTCAACTATTCGCACGTTTATATTAAATTGATAGTATAATAACCATTTAGGTTATTATTTATGCCTATTATTTAGGCATTTAGGCGTAGGCTATTATTCCGCGCTCAAACGCACGCATAACGCTTCCGCAAAGCACCGACTACAGTAGCCTAATGATTATGAATGCATCGGGGAAAAATACATTTTAATTATTTATTAATAAACTAGTGCTTTCTCAGGCTCGCCATCTCCACAGTGGACGTGCCTTTAATAGAGAATTGCACCTATACGGACTACATAATCAGAGAAGATTTTTTATTTATTTATTATAATTGGTTTTCAAGCTTTCTGCAGATTTATTTCTTATGTCTGTGAGCTGGTTCATTGTTGTGACGTGCTCCATTCACGGAGACTGCATGATACGACAGAAAGCACATCCAAAAATGACGGGAGTATAAGCTCTTTCTGCAGGAAAAAATAAATAAATAAAAATAATTGCGTGCGCGCCCCCATACAGTAGGCTAAGCACGATAATACTCCCACATTCCTCAGCACCTGCGTTCAACATTCTCTGGCGCCGCCCCTGAGTAAGTGTGTCAAATCAAAGGTGTGGACTGTTGCTGAAAGCTGCATGTGATGTAATCACACTTGTGACCATTAAGTGATGAGGCCTGAAGGTGTTTGTTTCTATGTTGATGCAGATAGCTGCAATGCTGTGTATGCAAACATGCCTGTTTCAGGCCCTGCAGTGGCAGGGATTCTGCCGAGGTAAGGTAACGTTTTGAGCTCTGCCATGCACCGACATCTGCTTCCCTCCAGCCCAGCAGTGCTTAGACATCTGCCCATGCGTCCCAGTACTCATAAACTATAAACACGTACTGTAGAATACAGCCTAATGACAAACAGGAACAGATTGGGAGCAATATTCACCTCAGCCCCCCTTCTTTTCCTCTGTTCTTTCCTGTCAACTTTTACACACACTCCTAATCTCAGCGCGCCAGCCACCGCTTGTATAGAGTATATTGTTTTATTTTTGTTTAGCTAAGTCATTCTATTTTTATTGTATTATCGCTGGCAAGAGTGGCGTTTAACAATCATCTTAAGTGGATTTGAGCGAGACTAGGAGAGAGAGTCACATAAGGATTGGGAATTGAGGACATGATCCATTTTTAAAATAATACTGGAGCCGAATGACATTCAGAAATGCCTTTGAATATCAGCATTCTTCTGCCAGTGTGGACTGAACATCATAATAAAATGTGCAATATAAATATTAGAGCTGATGTCATGTTGTTCAGATTTTGTCATTTATGCACCCTCATGTTGTTCCAAACCAGTGTTACTTTATTTCATCCCTTGAATGGAGTGCTGGAGTGATAATAACAAAAACACATTTGGATTTTTGCATTGGCTTTTGGATTATTGTAGAAAATAAGATCTGCGACCAACAAAAGATTGTGATTCTTGCATGTTTTAATAATCTTCACAAATGAACACAACTTTTACATTTTGAAGCCTAAATACCATTGGCAGAAGTGAAAAGCTAAATAGGCTGTAAACAAACTACAACACGGTCAAATGACTTTAATGGCATCTGACAGCTTGTTTAGTCTTTATGGAAAAAATAAAATATTCCACTGAAAGTTAGAGTTAGTTTGCAATAGCACAATTATTAACCCAGAGAGGCTGTGAAAGTGGACAATTATAATTAATAATAATAATAATAATAATAATTAATTACATTTATATAGCACTTTTCTGCTTTTCCAAGCATTCAAAGCGCTCTACATTGGCAGGGGATATCTCCTCATCCACCACATGTTGAGTAGATGAGTTTACCTGTCCTGTGTGATCAGTGGTGTAGTGGTGCCTGGAGAAGTGGGTATACTCTTAATTTATGCCCCCAATTTTTTTTTTTTTAAAGGCCCGGCAAAGGATGAACGACCTGTGTCAAACAGTGACATGTAAACTAGTCTAGCATAATTAGTTCACTATTGTAATATTTGCAGACTGTCACTTAACTTCTGCTGCTTGAGTAAGGATCATTATGAAAATAATATTATCCACAGAAGAGGTGCAGATTTTGCAATAAATAATTAAAATGAATAAATAAATGCATATAAATAGACCGCAGCAACTGACATTTTGTCAGAACCTCTAGTAAACTACAGGCTATTGTGTTTAGTTGTCTGTTCAGAATTGTGGGAGAATTGTGATCTATATTTAAAACAAACAAAACATCGTGATTCTCAATCAGTTCAGAAGTGAGGGGGACAGAAATGTCAAATATAATAATTTTTTTTGTCTAATTGACAGGTTTTATTACTATTTATTAATTATTACCTCTTGCTTTTAATTGGCTGAGAAATCAAATACACTGCGACCAGTGTTGGGAAGGTTACTTTGAAAATGTAATAGGTTACAGATTACAAGTTACCCTATTTAAAATGTAATAGTAGTGTAACTTTTTCAATTACTTTATAAAAGTAATGTAACTGATTACTTTTGATTACTTTTTGATTACTTTCCTAAATTTCTAATAAATGTTTTCAACTGTTAATCATTTTCAAACATTTACACCATGGAGGGTTAACCTTAGTATTCAGCACTGATACCTGTTAGACTTTAAAAACCCTTCATCACTTGAATTAAGATGATAAAATTTGAACACATCCATCAAAATCAGACTTTAGTACAGCCTTTTACTTTGAGATTGATCAAGTTCAATGCAGATTTAAAATCATAAGAAAAAGTTTACTGATACTGTTTTTGAAACCAAATCTTCGCATAAGTACAGGAAACACTGCATCTAATGATGCTTTGGAAAAAAAAACAGTTCATTAAAAAATGTAAAAATTAAAAGCATATACATCAACCCAAATACGGTTATCTAATAAGCATGTGTCCTATTCTTTGTACTAAACTCGTGAAACATTTTTAAACATTGGTGTCTGTTTGTATATATGATGATAGTCTTCTCAAAAGAAATTGTAAAATGCTCATGAAGTGACTCAGAGCAGTTGTAGAGATTGTTTATGTGTTCATGTACTCATATATATTGAGGCGGCAGACTGAAAACACCACGAGCGATATACAGGATACATCTCTCTGACTCTTTCTAGAAAAATCCTAATACTGAACATGAGTCATATTTTTCCCTTATAAAAATTAACCATGATTTTATTACAGCAAAAGTACAGTAACCATGTTTTTTCTTTTGGCAAATGGATTACCATTTGTATATTTATTTTTTTTACTTCAAATTCCATGGTTAAACTATGGTTAGTGTAGCATAAACCATGGTTATTTGTGGTTACCATGGTTTAACAATAGTAATATTGTCTTTGGATTTATAGTAAAATCATCGTTAATTTTCGTAAGGGTTGTGTTGTTGTCTGCCCTAGCTCCCTCTATACCTATTATAAAACGATATGGTTCTTTGTCTGCTACATTACTACTGTAACTTTACAATAGATAGGCTAATAATGATGTCCTTTAGCTATAGGCCCACAGTATCTTGAGTGACGACTGATGAGCAATGGGCTGCTGCTTAACTAAACAAAGACAAAACTATAATAGCATATTTACAGATGAATCTGACCTGCACTTGAACTCCTGAACAGTAGTTTTGCTTCTCTGCTCCACCTGTGCGCTTCCACAGTCCTCTCCGTTGTCAAATCTCTCGGTATTGATTACTCTGCTCGAAACCGTTTGGCGGAGACGCGGAGCGCGCACGCGCGAGAGAAGCATTGTCAGTCAGACTAACCGATTAGTGATTTAAAAAAACGGTCAAGTCAGTGCAATTTGGGAAAGAAATCAATTAAATCTGTATGTGGATGTGCGTAAATATTCAAATGTAACCCCCTTTGTAATCGTTAACATTTTCATAAGTAACTGTAATTTAATTACACATTTTTTCTTAGTAACTGTAACTAATTACAGTTACATTTATTTTGTAATTAAATTACGTAACGCCGTTACATGTAACTAGTTACTCCCCAACACTGACTGCGACAATAACCAATAATTTATCATATTTTTCCTGTATTTTCCTAATGACAATTTTATGATTTGTTTAGCCTATATAGGCTACTACATTTTTTCCCCCATTTTTATCACAGAATAAGACAGAATATATATTTTATAGCCTAGTAGCCTATCTATTGCCAAGTGTAATAAAGGCTATCAATTAGCACTGCATTATTCAGAATCAGATGCTTTTTTATTACCTGGAGATGACTTGAAAAACACACGCAAACCATATATTGTCACAATCATGTGTTTACTGTCTTCACAATTCTTTTTTATTCAGCTTAGCTAGCTTTGGCTACAGGCAGCAATAGCTGGATTCTTGCACGTCGTGACTCGTAAGTTAGTACTTCAATGAGGCCGACTTTCTGCGCGAGAGCGCCACCCGGCTTCCTATTGATAGTTTTCAGTCACGTGACCGGCTCGAAGACTTGGAGGACAAAACATCCATAGAACTGCAGCACAAGCGTGTCAATTTTTCATCTGTTTCCCAGCCGTAAATATTTAGATCACCTCTCAGAAGAATAAAACAAATGTATTTCTGAACAAAATGCAAGTTTTGGCCATTTGCAATCCATATTAAGCACCCGCGGCAATATTTCAATCATAAACAGTGCGACAAACGTTGTAAAACACTTAAAAGTGCCTTAATATATTTAAAACAGTAATATTAAAAGATCAAATTCAGTAATCACCACATTAATGATGCATAGTTTACACAGACAAGCAGATGAGGCCGGGAACATGAACGCAATCCGCTTAATGGTTCAGTGTGTTTCTTCTAATGGTTTTCTATGGGAAGCCATTTAATGTGAAACTTTGCACTTTGTGTTTATATTCTGGCTTCATCTTCTTGCCTGTACAAAATATACATCATCAATAAGGTGTCCACTGAATCTCGCCTTTTAATATATGCGTTTTACTACATTATTAGCTACTTGATGCAAACTGCATAAAAATAGCTGGCGGTCAGTGGAGCAGAGCTTCGTTTTGCTCTCCAGGGGGGCGTTCCTATAAGAGTGAGACGTCACGTGAAAACTATCAATAAAAGAAACATACACTGCATGAGAGTGTTTACGTCTCGTTCCTGACCGCGTTACTGTCTTTACTGGATGTTTTTAGAGAATATTTGTATTTATTCACATGTGATTGGATTAGTTACTCATATGCTGGACTGTCATGATTTGGTTAGTGCAGGACGCGCATCAGAGGGGATTTAGAAGTGGGTATACGGAATGCCGACTGATAAAGAAGTGGGTATACGCCGTATACCTGCGTATACCCTCCACTACACCACTGTGTGTGATGGCTTTAATGTCCCTGACAACCTCTGTAGTCCCATTTGGACACTTGTTAGCAACCAACACAAGTAAAAGTTAAAAAAATCACAAGGTTATTGTCAAGACCCTGCCCTGACTGTCTTGTCTTTGTTCAATGTCTGTTTGTTTGTTTTGTGTCTAAGCACATGGTTCTGTCTCTGTTTTTTGTTTGCCATGTGCTCCTCTTGTCCCACCTCCTTGTTTCGACTGGTCATGCCACCTTGTTTAGTCCTTGTCTAGTCCTTGTTTGCTTGATTGTGTTCACCTGATCCCCATGTGCTCTGCTGCTTTATATTGTGTTCCTTTCCCTTGTGTCTTTGCTGGTTTGTTTTGGTGTTTACCTGTTTCTTGGTCCTAAAATTTATCCTTTGATCTTGCGCTAGTTATTTCAAACTTGCTCAAGTTATTTTTGATCTCTTATCTAGTTTTTTATATCCTCGTTTCCTTTTTGTTTTCTCTAGTGCTGCCTAGTTCTTGTTTTTTACATTCTATCTAGTTTTGTGTTCTCTTTTGATTTTATCTTACCCTTGCTTTTGCAGTTCCAGTTCTTTTTGGATCTTGGCCTTGTTTTTGCACTTTAGCTAGTTTTGGTTTATTTATTGTTTTGCTTTTGTTCTCTCTTTGACTATTTTTGTCGGTCTTGTGTCTTTGTGTTGTCTTGAGTCTTGTCTTGTTTGTTATCGTGTTTTGCCTTGTCCTGCCCTTACCCAGATTCCCTGGCCTCTGACCCCCTACTACCTGGAAGCAGGCCTCCACTCCCATGAGTCAAGTCTCTGGTTCTGAGAGTCCCTACCTGGCGGCTAGACAGGTGTGACTTCTGAGATTCACTTCAAGCTACGGGATCCCTGTCTTCCTGCCTAGCCCTTCCTCTGGAGCTGCCGCCTCTGTGCTTGAGTCCGCTGCCACCTCAGACAGACTCAGTGGTCATCCCTCCTGCCCGTAGTGTGTTGTCTGCCCTACCCCTCTGTTTGGACTGATTCACTTCTCACTCTCCCTGCTGTTTCTAGTCTACGTCTTGTTAATAAACTACCATTTGTTCGCTCCTTTGCATCTGGGTCCCATTTCTTGCAGATCCCTGACAGTTATTACTGATGTGTTTCATGTCATAGAGTAAAGTGTGAAAATAGCTTGAGCTTGTGTTCACCACAGACATTATTTCAGGCATTTAACCAAAAACTCATTCAAAAAATGCGTTGACTTTAGGATGATGGAACCAGAAGTACTAAAACGCTAACTTGTTTCTGGGCATTGGCCTACAAAAACCTGTCATCCCTGCAGCACTCTATAAAGAATATATGTAGAATATAATAGGGATTTGCAGGTATTAAAATCCTGGCCTATGCTGATAAACTGTTATACTGTACCTGTTAATCAATACCTCAAATTAATATTTTATACTACGTTGTGCTAAAAAGTAATAAATAAGCAATTCACATTTGAGTAAGTACAGCATGTTAGTTAATACACTATTAGACATTTCAAAGGATTTTTACAGTAATTTACTGACAACACTGTTGCCAGTTAATTACTGCAATTAAGATTTACAGTAGCAAACTGTATTTGATTTACAGTTGCAAACTGTACTGTTTTACAGCTAATTACTGTAAAAAATCAATTCATCAGTATACTACTGTAATTCATTCATTTTAATATAGATTTCATTAGATTTTATAATTTTTGTATAGAATTAATTTTATTTTTACTCTAGGTACTACTGGCATTCAATTAAAACAGACACAATAATTGCAAAATATCAAATGCTTTATTTATAACATTGCATGTACAACACTTAAAAATACAGTCTTCCAATGCTGTAACAGTGCATCTTCACCATTTCTCCTGTTTCTTCCTGTTGTATCCTCTGGATTTATCCTCACAAAGAATCTTTAGGCAACAGAAACATAATGGGGGAACAAAAAAAGCAAGCAGCCAAAGAATACACAGCCATCTGCAAAACCCAGGTGCTGCTCCAAAACATGGCCACCACCTTTGCTCACCGTCCACTTTGTTAGTGACAGAAATGTCTTCTGTGAAAAACAAGAAATAGAAATAGCACACTTTTAAAAGGCAAACCTCATATGGAATACACAAACCTCTTAAACACTTAGTTGATGTTTTTCTCAATAGGCTACTGGCCAACATTAACTAACACCTGAAATAAATTTCACATTAGTTAACCTAATGTTAATATAAGATAAGTGTTGCTTGTTACAAATAATTTTAATTCGGTAACTTAATTCAATAAGATGACAAAAGTCGTTTGAAACGACAGTGCAGTTTACCATAGTACAGTTTGTCACGGCCATGTTGAAGGGTAAATGTTACTAGGTTAAAACTGGTGTGCAAAAATCTGACACAAACACACAGACAAATGTACATATATTTTTACCTTGCTTGCTGGTCTTATTCTCTTGTAACGTGCATCGACACACAGCGCAGATGTTCTCTGGAGCTCTTCCACTATGTTATTTTCAATGCAGAAAGACAGATTTTAATATGTAAGAAATTAGGAAAATAAAATAACCTCAATAGAATGGTGCCAAAGAGGCTGTTACAGCAAATACAGTAGTATACAGCAATTTTTTTAAAAAAATCAGTAAGTCTCTGTATGTGGGGTCTGACGTCACAGAAAATTCCCATGATGCAAAGGGTATTACAGTTTACTGTAAAGGGAATTTGCAGTATTATACTGGGTGATATACAGTAAATAACTGTAGAAATTACAGAAATGTCTAACAGTGTAAATAAATAAATAAATGGAGTGTCTATTTACAATAATTGCAAATAGGGTAGTCAAAATTACAAAAGATGATAATTTTGTAGCAGCTCCAGTGGTATAGATGGTAAAATGTGTGCCATAGCTACTCTTTTTGACATGATGGACCCGAGTTCAAATATGTCTTTTGCCAAACTTTTTTCTTCGTTTTCAAATCTCATATCACATCGGAGAGGCATTTATTTTCAATAAAAATGAAGGAAATAATCAAAAAGTTGAAAATAAAGTATCGGGTAGGGTTAGGGTAGGTGTAGGGAGGGCTTTATTGTCCCAATAAGGTGGCATCCATTTAATAATTTGAATTCAAATTTTAATTTGCACTCAATACGTTATTATTGCTTGTTTTATAATGTACTACAATAATGAGGTGCAGATAATTGCCACTATTTGCAATAAGCAGAATAAACAGCCGAAAATCCTGCTATTTTAACATAGTGTAAATAGAATCCATATCTGTTTGCACTTAGTGTAAATAGCATCTATCGCTAAGAAAATATGCTATTTTCACTTATAGTGCATTATTAAATAATTTAAATTTCATAGTAAATGTATCACAACATTATAATGTACAGTATATTATGAGATTTGCTAAAGATTGCTTAATTATTAGTTTTGAAATATTAACTTTATATGAGTGTTACACTAGATAAAATAAAAATTCAACTATTTATTTTTTAAATAAGATGGGAAAATGTGTATGAACAATTAAATATCCAATATAAACTATTGTATATACTGTATATAGTTTAGATAATGTGGATCCCTACAAGCATAAAGTCACTATTTATTTTGTTTATATTGAATTATGAGTGATTTATGGTTTCACAAGTCACCATAAAAAGCAATGATGCTTTGATGGTGATTTTTTCCCCCTCTTTTTTTCTTATTTTAATTTGCTTTTTTTTCGGATCTTGACATCCCGCGATCCAGTGACCACTGTGAATTATTTCTCTGAATTGTTCCTTTTTGAGTTTCACTGAAAAACGCCGCAGCATGTTTGGAACGACATGAGGGTGAGTAACTACATGCAGTTTGTCAGGCTTGATGTGCCCAGCACTGCAGCATTTAACTGGTTTACACTCCCATAAGCAAGTGTTAATGGTGCTGGGTGTGTTTTATTACTGCAGTGGAGGGAGTTAAACATGAGGTGTGTGCGTGTGTCATTAAGACTCAGTCTGCACACGGCTCAAACTGACCTGACGAGAACTCTGCTCTGCTTAATATGCTAGATGCTCTTGTCTTAGATTAAGCAGCCAGACAAAATATGATGCAAGGCAATCGGGCATGCCAGGCTGTTATGTTTGAGTTTATTTCCATGTCTGCCACTCTTATCTCCACATCTCCTGCCAGATTCCAGCAGATAGCTGTTAATAACACCAATTTATATGATTAATTATGACTGTCAGAGCTAAAAGAGGTTTCACATCCAGTTATTTAACATGACTCTCAGAGATTTGAAAAAAAAAAAATCTTCCACCTAATAATGCTGTACATGCTATGCACCCATTCACCCACTTTCTTTCTTGTTCACTTATTCCTTCTGTATGCAACCACATTCACTCATTTTGAGCTTTAAATATTTGCATACGCTTGCAAATTAACACCTCTAAGAGAAATCTAATCTGAAATAGTTTTGTGATCAAAGTTGACTGACAGTGTGAAGATCCCTGTGTGATTTTGTATTACATTATTTATTTTAAGATGGGGGGGGGGGTTGTATTTACTGCAGTTCCCTGTGCATCCTATAGGTGGCAGTAGAGCTTTTGATGTCAGTGTGTGCACATGCTGAGCTAAGCACTCTCTGCCTTGAGCAAATGCAGTGTCTTGACAGCTTGTCATAACTAGTCCATGTTCTTTTAAATACTAAAAAAATGGCGGTTTTTGACAAGATGGTCACTTTTTTTCTCAAAAGATTGGAACAAAGACTGTCTTCAGATGTCTCTCGCTGCTAAACTTAGCACAGAGCAACCAAAGCTAGTACTTTTCTAAGACAAATTATTATTATTACTGTTTCTCATACTTACATTAGGGATTTGAACAAACCTTTTAACCTTAATTAGTTCACTACGGGTGTGAATGATACCTGAGAAGAGATGTCCTTCATAATAAAGCTTGTTGTTTTATTAGTCTCCTTTGACTGAACCAAAATGTATTACATGCTGTCAAAACAACATTATGGTCCAGTCTTCCTCAATTACATGTCTCACTTTTCACCCTCAGATCTTTCTCTATCTCTAGACCCTAAAACCTCTGTGATCAGTTGAATCCTTAAGGGCTTATTAGCATAAAACATCTTCAATTGAGAGTGCTGACAGAATCACTTTTGACCTGTCATGTCATGATGGATGAAGTTATGCTTTGTTTGTACTTAGGGAGACTTCGTACATTTGTTTGTCTGTCACGAAACTGAAGTCATAGTATTCCCCTTTTTTGTTAATGATCAGACATTAGGCCGTTTTACCTCAGTGAACCATTTATGTCTATTGCTCTTTTGTGTGTATGTGTGTGTGTGTGTGTGTGTGTGTATGTGTGTGTGTGTGTGTGTGTGTGTGTGTGTGTGCGCGCACATTTTTGTGACAAATGAGGACATAAATTTGTATAATGACATGGGTATGACAAATGTATTACAAGGTGAAGGTGACTTATGAGGACATTGCCCCATGCCCCCACTTTTCAAAACGCTTATAAATCATACAGAGTGAGTTTTTTGGGGGGAAAGTAGAAATGCACAGTTTCCTGAGAGGCTAAGTTTAGGTGTAAGTTTGGAGTAGGGCAATAGCACATACAGTTGGTACATTACAAAAACCATTACGCCCATAGTGATGTCCCCACTTTACACAAAAACAAACATGTGAACAAACACACACACACACGCGTGTGCGTGTGTGTGTGTGTGCGTGTGTGTGTGTTTGTTCACTTCTCACTGCTGTGCGTTTGCACTTGGATGGGTTAAATGCAGAGCACAAATTCCGAATATGGGACACCATACTTGGCCACACGTCCTGTCCTTTCCTTTCCTTTCCTTTCCTTTCCTTTCCTTTCCTTTCCTTTCCTTTCCTTTCCTTTCCTTTCCTTTCCTTTCCTTTCCTTTCCTTTCCTTTCGTTATCTTAAATATGCTTTACAGGACAGTGCATATTTTCGCAGGATGTATATTAATCCTCATTAAATCGTTCATACTTTTTAGATTTTTTTTGTTGTATATTTCACATAAATGTGCATTTGCCTGAAGCTGATCCATTTGCGATGCCCAGGTTCCAGGTGTGAGCGGACATCGCGTGGGATTTCACATCAGCTGTTGAATGCCAGCTTGACCCGTCTCATTTGAGTGACCCTGTCTACATGCATCGCACTGTACCTGAACATCTGTGTGAGGTGGCCTGGGACATCTGTGTGATGGACTGACATCTGTGTTTCTTTTGAGTACGTGTGAGTGTTTTAGAGCAAAGCAAATTCGGTTACAGCAAAGACAGAACATTCGAGATTAGAATGTGAAATCTAGATGTCAATATGATGTAATCGCCTCATCTTTCCAGGTAGAACAAGAGCCAGAGAAAGTGAGAGAGTGAAAGTAGGCCTGTTCTCATCCAGTGGCAGCGCACCTGCACGGCAGGACAGTGCGAGGAGCAGGTGCATGGCAGGTGGCCCCACACCTGTCCACACTAATATGAGAGAAAAGACAGCTGGCGCCCGGAGTCATCTGATGAGGAGAGTTCAATAACCGATTGTATAAAAGTCTGTCTTTAAGCCTCTCGGTGAAGCAGACGCACACCTCTCCTCGTTATAGCTTAGTCCCTTAATAATAAAGAGGCTGTCCACCACCTGTGTGCTCCGCCAAATATATGAGGTGTTGTGTAATTAACATGCTGTGGGAAATCAGGTTTTATAGTAACCTGTAATTTGAAAGGTGGAAGCCTTTAATATGTGGGTTGAATAGAAACATACAAAAGGAGAGAATCTGATTTCATATTTTCAATAAAGCTTAGCAGTGTAGTCGGTCTGGTCACGTTGCAGCTTATTATGGTTTAAAACTTCCTACTTAGACAGGAAGAGATTGTCTGATTGACATGTCAAGTGCTCAAGATAGCTGGCACATACATTGTCATTGCTATATAAATTGATTGCATGTATAAGGATTTATCTGACCACTCTTTCATTCATAAATTGCTAGTAAATTTCACAAAATAATTACAAAGAAATATAAAGTAACACATTAAAATAAATTAAAGATGTACATTTTTGAAGTACAAACATTTTCTTGAAAAACACTCCAATAATCTGTTTTATTTATAACATCACTATATCACATATATCATTCAGAAATTGCTGGTAAATCTCACAAATAATTACAATAAAATGGCAAGTAACACTCTGAATTAAATGTGAAATAGTATTTTCTTGTAAAACATGCTCCAATAATCTTTGTTTTTATTCACAAATTTGAAATATAATTTATTGAATCAATTTACATTTGCATTGTATGTAAATTTGGCTAAAATTAGGCAACATGCGACATCCAGTTTACTTGGAAAGGAAAGAATAGTAAAAAAAAATAATAATAATACAATAAAAAAATAAGACCAAGACAAATACTTTCATTAAAAATTGCTGGTCAATTTCACAAGTAATTACAAAGAAACAGTAAGTAAACATTACAATAAATTAAATGTGAATGAATGTATAGATAGATTTTCATGTAAAATACACTGTAATAATCTTTGTTTTATTTATTAATTATATTTTTTGTGTACATTTTACATTTACATTTTATGTTAATTGTACATTTTATGTCATCTAGGGTCTACTTAGATAATAATAAAAAGAGAATAATATAGATTTAAAAGAATAAGGAAATAAAATGCATAAAATAATAAAAATAAATAAAATACAAAATAAAAAGAAAATGCTTAAAACACAGCAATAAAAACCAGAAGACAGAAGATGGTCTCAAACTAAATTCTTGAATATCTTTAAAGCACTTGATGTCGTCAACCTCACAAAATTTGGCAGAACGATGTAAAAACCTGCATAAAGTAGGCCAGTCAGATTGGTGCGTGTTATTTTGAGACAGCCATTGCCATTTTTGTGTGCAATATGCCTCAGACAGTCGATGCGCGGTCGGTGGGCGGGCCGGCTCGATCACTCTCTCGCTGTGTCCTTCTCTCAGGCATGTCTGTCCATGGCTCTATTTTCCATTTTTACTTATGATGTGTAGTGAGACCGACCCCTGACAGGACAGGGTCACACGGCAATGCTCGTGCACCGGGGGTCTAAGCCATTTACAAACGGTTGTCATGGCAGCAGTATAGAATGCTGGGAGTGACAGGTCTGGCGAGTGCCGTCTGGATACCAGCCTAAACCAACTGTGAAGAGTCTGGAGCTTTGTGGTGTATGTTAAATGTGTTGTGTGTTCTTATGTGGGTCAGTTTAGTATGTTTTTCCCCTTTTATCCAGAGTTCTTAAGGTATTCAGCTACACAAATAAACCTAAAAGTTTCAGATGTTGAATGTTAGTTTGCTTTGATCTCATTTCAAACAAAAGCAAGTCTATCAGATCAGGTCATTAAAAATTAAGTGAGTCTGATGTTTTGTACTAATTTACTAATAAGGTAATTTAATATTGCATGATTTTACAGTGTGACTTATTTTAGTAATAATATGGCGATCTCAGTCAGGCCCCTAGAATACATTTTTTATGTAAATATATTTTATATACATTTTTCTGTATTCGATTATTATGCATTTTAATTGTGTTTGTTCTTCTCCTCTGTTTACATTCAGATTAATTTAATCATTATGTAACATACACTTTATTATTTTTTTATATCTCTAATAATTTAAAAACACTAAATTATTAAACTATTAAATACAATCTTTCCCAAAGTTCAAAATGGATATCCATTTTTCATACTGTACATTGTAATGTTGTGATGCCAAATTCACTTGAACATTTTAACCTGTCAAACTTGTGCTTTTTTTCCTTATCACATATCATAGTAATCATAAATTAGATATCATTATAAAACTTAAGCTCAAAATTCAAGAATTCAAAGAAAGTATTGGGTGGAGAGAGTGGAGCGGGATCGACATCGGACCGAGGATTCAGAGTTTCAGTCACTTCTGTCTCAGTTTGACACCATTGTTCTCTTTCCTGAGTCTTGCTCTTTTTCCTGTTTATATTCCAGCACACTGTAGCTTGTTAGTCTGGGCAGCAGACAGAGATGAGGTCTTCCCATTTGAGGTGGATGAAGGTGGTGTTCCTGAGCAGTGGCTGTCTGTCTGTTAAAAGGAGTCCCCTGCTTCGCTCTGCAGTGACCCCGACTGTAATGATGCATCTGTGAAGACACACACACACACACACACACACACACACACACACACACACAGCCAGCAACACAAGGAAATTACCCTACGGCATGCAGCCAACACATCCATTGGAAGGTGATCCAGACCGGCGGTATATTTACATCAGTGAGACATTCCAATTACGTTCTCTTTAGGAAATCTATTTTTTTCCAAGGCTGTGTCCTGCTTAGCTTTGTCTACCTTGTGCCTAGTGAGTCCCCACAGTTCTGGTGATGAATCACTCCTGGACAACAAGTCTTCAATAGAAGTAGGTTGGTATTGTGTTGAGGCACTCTGCCATGTATCTTGTTATAATAGAGCTGAGAGTGCATCCTGCAAAAGCAAATGTCAATGCCACTCCCTAGGGCTGTGCACAATAGCCTCCTGTTTTTCTCTACCATGATGCCTCAGCGACAACTGGCATACACAAAGCCACATGTAACTCCGCATGCTGTTATTGTAGGGGTTTCCATGGCAACATCCGAAAGGGACATTGAATGAAATCCCATTTAGTCATGTAACTCTCACCTGTGGGGTTGGGGGCAGTGGTGAAGTGTGGAATGGGTAGAAGTAGTGTGGAAGTGTAATCAAAGGATGCTTTTTTGTGCCCGGGGTGGTCCAGCGTTGAGTGCAGAGCCCATCTGATGCTCTTTAACCCAGGTTTGGTCTATGAAGGTTGGATTAGTGTGTTTACATTTGACTGTAAGTGAAGAAAGTAGTTGGGATGAAATATTTATCAAGGAACGAATCACACCGTTGGGCCTGAGAGAGTCACGGCCAGTGACACTTCACTTCAAACGTGTGTGTATGTGTTCAGTCATCACAAGTTTTCCCCTCACAGATTCTCATTGACCCAAAAGCCCATTTAACCCTCTGAGGCCATGCCTTGGGTCAGAAAGGGTGTTAAGTATAGATTAGATGAGGCACGCAACATCGAGTACAGACCCATCTTTACAAATGGAAACTTAAACTTCAAACAGACATCATATATATATAACATTTCAAAGGGAATTTTTATAAAAGCCCATCAGCCATATGACAGGTTTTCTGAGGACTCATGTGTTGTGACAGGTCTTAACACCCTCTGGCAGAGCTCTGATTGGTTGAATGACTGAAGCATGGTGTTTTCTGTCTTAATGGGCCTAGTGTAGCTCCTCTACCTCTGTCTGCTTGTGGCTAAGAATTTAAGCTCACTGAACCATAAGTCAATTCATAAAGTGTCCATATGTCAGGTATACATAAATGTTCTTTGACTCATGCTTTTGCAGACAATGCTTCTTGATGTCTTGATATATCTGTGTAATCAAGTGTTTACGTCAGTGGTGGTTCCACATAAGCTTTAGATTATGATAGAGCACTGATTTACTGATTCACAATTTCTTGATTCAGTAATCAATTGATTAAAAATTTGAATTTGAACCAAAATGTCAGAATTCGAATGCAGAATCTGAATGTGAATCTGAATTCAGAATCTAAATGTGAATTTGAATTCAAATTTAGGATATGAATGTGAATCTGAATTTAGAATCTGAATCAAATAGAATTAAATCAAATTTAAATTGATTCTGATTTTATTTACATTTTATATTTATATGCTCTTATAGGCTTCAGTTTTAATTCATTCAAATGACATGATTTGAAACTGAGTTTATGCATGACAGTAGATTAGCAGACCTGTTGTGCAACATTTGCAACATTTTCCCCTTTTTTTGTAAACATATTTATGCATTTAATAAAAAGACATAGATTAAAATATAAAAATTATTTTAAGAATTAATATTACCGATATATCAACATGGCCATTGTAATCGGATAATATTCATCACTTCATTTTTTTTTTTTTTTACTTATTGACATCAGCTGATTAGTGTGGGACTTTTATTTTCACATCAATGAAAATATAATGTTAAATGCATTCCATTCTCCATCTTCATTACAGGATCAAGAAGTTGCTAAATTATAAATCTGTTCAAATTACAGATTTATTTATTTATTTTTTGTGCACGTGTTATTGTAAATTAAACTGTATGATATCATATAGGCCTTTATCAGCTTTATATTTGCAATGGGCCACTTACTATAAGATCGAAGGCATCAGACCAATTGATCTATCAAATCAATCAAATTTTATATCAGTTTTTTTTTTTTTTTTTTTTTTTTTACCACAAAGAGGCACTTGTATTGATCTTTGCTTTTATGTGAGTGTGTCAGAATTTAACATGTGAAATAAGTTGGTTATATTTATTCTATTTCAGAAGACTGTTCCAGTCTGATTTAGAGCGTTCAATTCAGATTTGCATTGTGTTGGTGGAGAACAGGGAGAGGGGGACCAAAATTGTGGGAGAGGTACGAGTCACTGTCAGTCATGCATTAAAAAGCACCCACCGAGTCACCGGCTTGGTTGCCTGCGGCAACAATGTGTTTACAATGCTGACTGTATAGAGATGGGGAGTGGAGGCTTATGGGGGAGCAGCAACTGTATCACCACCAACAGCACCAAGGTAAAGCCAAAGCTGCATAAAGCTCCTTTTATCCTCTCCTCTGCACAGCCCGTATCCTCGCACTGCTTTCCTGGAAAACACTGACCATCTTTGGGTTTTCTATTTAAAGCCATATTTATATTCAGACTCATGTGGACTGTCTACCTCCACAACATGTTTCACTCATGCGATATTTTATTGAGAGAACTGACCTGCTTTTCAACTCAGGAATACGTTTCTTTCTATAACTGTGATGACGTTAATATGCTACAAATAAAAGTCTATAAATTAATTCAAAGACATTAGCTTTGCCAAAACACACAGAGCAGATGTCGAATAGAGGTCTTTCCCATAACAGTTTTATTGTTGTGTACCATACTGTCCTCTGGACTTGCCTGAAAAGTGTCTCCTTTTAGACGATGGAACAGTTCTTTTTCAGGATCTGGCGTATCACAGCCTACTTCTGAGGTTACTAAAGCAGAGGAGGTGTGGGGTTTGGTTTCTCGCTTGTGGGACATAAATTAGGTGCAATCTGGCGGCGATTAGATTAATTTAGTCTGCTGCATTTATGCGGCGTGTCGAAGCCCCCCAGAGAGAGTAGCGAGGGACCACCACACCAGACCATACCACACTTCTCAGCCATGCCATCTTCCCCCTCTCTGAGGGATAATTTACAGATAAACAGTGCAATGCCAGATCTCAAACTGTGCCAGTTCTCACTGGGAATTAAGAAGTTTAGCGTTCCAGCTTTCTGATGCTACAGACAAGCAGGAAAATGAGGATGGGTCTACCGGGGAACTCTGGGTAGCCTGTTTGAAATCTGACACGTTGAAGTGATTTCAATGTAGGCAGCACTGTTTGCTTGAGAGAGGATGTGTGTTGGGTTAATTAAGCTTTCCTTGAGACTCGCTTCTAAATAGATGACAGTGATGTCAGCCCTTAAATGCTTCCGTGTTTTTATATTTCATGTGGGCAATCACAGCTTTGTTCTTCTGTTGAGTATGAAGGTATGAAGTTTACAACGTTTTCTGGTGACAACAATGTCAGGAAAGGGCATGGTTGTAGTCTGTGCAGGCCACCTCTTACACCTCCACACACCGACAGGCCACGCTGACCTTGTCACCTGATCCAGGACATGTTTTGAAAGCAGAAACCTTTATGTAAGTCCTCAGTGTTGCTGTGAGGGAAACGGTTATGACAGCAACATCAGCTCAGACAAACTCGCTGACCTCCGTCTCCCTGTTTTCCTCCCTCCCTCCCTCCCTTTAGATCTGTGCATTTCACTAAGAACAAAGATAAACAAGCAGTGTGAGGACAGATGAGCAGGGTCTAAGAGGAGAGGGTAGGAGACAGGAGGAGACGAGACAACTTAAGATGAGACATACAGTATATATCAAGAATAGATGTTAGAAGTTGAGATAAATCAAGAAGGAAAGAGGCAAAAAGAAAATAGAAGGAATGGGATGAGACAAGGGGAAATGAGACTTGAGAGGTGAGAAGAGATAAAAGTGAGATGAGACTAGACCCAGCAGGCACAAAACAGGCACACAACGTCATAAGACGTTGATATTTGGTTATATTTTGGTTGCGACGTAGGGTGACCAAAATCCAATGTAAATCCAACATCTAATGTCAATGTTAAATTGATGTCCAATACCGACGTCAGCTGACGTTGAGATTTTGTTGTTTTTAGGTTGTGTAACCAAAATCCAACGTTAAGTCAACATCAAATTGACGTCAAATATTGACGTCAACCCGATTTTCATTTTCAACCAAAATGCAACGTCTGTCTGACGTCATGTCCAACGTCAACCTGACGTTACATAGACGTCTGGTGCCTTCTGGGGAAGTATGCAATCTGAGATAAGAGGAAAAAGGGAAATTGAATTGACAAGAGATAAAACAAATAAAGAATAGGTCAGAAGAGACATTATGAGACATATAAATGTGAGATGAAATAAATGCAGAAGACATGAGACAAAGTGAGACGACAAGAAAAGACCAAGCAATTTGAAAAGAAGAGACAGTGAGTTGAGAAGTAGACAAACTGAGATGAAATAAGAAGTGATAAAAAATTATGATTAGAAAAACTAAGATGAGGAGAGATGTGACCAAGTGAGATGGGGAATAATGATCTAAATAAGATGAGAGTAAATTAAGTAAGATAAGATTAGATAAGATGATGATAAGGTCAGGGACAGAAGAAGAGGTCAGGGAAACTGAGATGAGAAGACAAATGAGGATGAAGAAGAGGACAAGAGAAGAGACAGCGAGCTGAGGAGGACAACCTGAGAAGAAATGAAAAAAGATGAGACAAACTGAAAAGAGAAAAGAAATTTCTCATCTCAACTGAGATCAGAAGAAGAAAAAAAAAGCAGGTTCCTTAAGATGAAATTAGATGAATTGAGAAGAGAAAATAAAAAGTGAGGTGAGATTTAGATATGAGACAAATTGATAAGTGAAAAGACAAAGTGAGATGAGACAAGAAGAGATCAGGTAAATTATAATAAGAAGACAATAAGAGACAAAATGAGAAAAGAGCAGACAGCAAGAAGGGAAGAGGAGACAAGAGAAGATGTGTACTGAAACGGAGAGGTAGGAGAGTGTTGTTTTGCAGTGAGCCTGCTGTTCTCCAGGAAGCGCTGAATATTGGTATGCCTCTCTCCTTCCCTCTGGCTCTTACAGCTGTTTCCTCCCATCAGCCCCTGCAGGAGGCCACTACACCACACCGATCTGTATTACACGGCCCCCAGCCCTGCCTGCCACAATACAGCTCATTTTCATCCCAGCGTGTGCCGTTTCCATGCACAAACAGACTCGTGTGCACACACACACACACACACACACACACACACACACACACACACGCAATCCATATTATTCAGAAAGGAAAATGCTGTCATTCCTCTAAAGTGAGGTAAGCTGTAAAAGTGGGACCCAGCCAGAAGGTAAACATCTCAGTCTTGGATTAGTATGAGTGGAAGTTTATCATGACCCTTGAGCTGGAATGAAACCGTAGAGTCCTGCAGTTTTAAATGGGTGATAAATGTTGCAAAATCATGGAACATGAATCATAGAACATGAATTTTGCTTGTATATTTGTTGTGGTTTTTTTTAGCAGTTCGATCTAATATAAGTGTCATTACTATTGATTTTTCTATACCTTATTAACCCCAAGTATTAAACTTGAGCACGTAACTTGTCCTGCATTGTTTGACATAAAGTGATCAGATTTAAAGGTGCATTCAGCAGTTCTTTAGCTAGTGTTAGCATTGCTAACCATACCACAATGCTGTTAGATGCTACATTGCCATCTATTGATGGGGATCAGCATGATCGACAGGTATTATCTGAATCGGCCGATAATGGCTTAAAATGTAAGCATCGGCCCGATATGAAAAAATTATGCCTATATGCCTTGCCGATAAGACGAATAGCTCACATGTGCTCAGGGTGTGCTAATGATAAGATCACATTAGCAGTGTGGTCATCCTTGAATTTAACTTTTGCCTGAACGGTGATTAGATTCACTGTTTTGGATAGTTGCATTTAATTTGAGAATGTACGTACAGAATGATGCGTCCTTGTGCGATAGAGACAGAGTTGTTTTTACTTAGGGGGCGCTGTTGTCCTACTCAGGGCCGTCCAGATGACGCGTGGCCTGGTGCAAGGTAGGGAGCGGTAGGGCTGCTCCATTGTGACAAAAATCATAATCACGATTATTTTGGTCAATATTGTAAGCAGGATACTAGGGTAACTAATATTAGCAAAAAACAAACAAACAAAAAAAGTTATTGAAAATAATTAAACTGTCAGTGATAGAAAAGCAAAGGAAAATACAACAGAATAAAAAAAAAAGATTCAAATGAAACAAACTGTGCTTTAAGTTTTTTTTTATTTTTAATGCAATCCCCCATTTGTTTCATTTGAATCTTTTTGGTTTTTGGTTGGTTGTGTCCGTTCACCGCGGGGCCCCCTCAAAGCATGGTTGCACCACCCAAAAGACAGCCCTGATCCTACTCGTAATAAAATGAATGTAAACTACATAACATTAAGATTGTTTCTAAATAAAACAGTAACTGATGTCATAAAATCACGAGTATGTTTTGATTTAGATGTCAGAAGCTATAGCTTACATGAATAAAAATCACAAAAATGACACTTTTAAATTAAATAATTTTAGATACAGATTTATTCATTAATGTAAATCTTTTTTTTTTTTTCAAACGGATTACGAAAACGTAAATACGAGGAGCTCTAAAAGATTTTCTGAATTTTTACAATACTTGCTTTAGACCATCTACATTTGTTAAATCTTCAAATACAATGTTATGGTTACCGCTGCATCTGTCTGAGGGAGAATTTTAATGTAATCTTATTATAAAAGATCTTCACTGCTGTTTATTTAATTCTAGCAAGTAAATTTCTGTTAAAAACGAATCAAAATTAAATAATAATAATAATAATAATAATAATTTGTTTATTAAGGCATTTGAGACTTGGTGTTGTGTCCAAACAAAAGGAATATTGGAATTTCGGCTATCGGCCGAAATGATAAATATCGGCAAAATCCAATATCATGCATCCCTACAACAATTCAACATGCTATTAGTGCTCTACAGAAGCGGCAGCCAATGAGAGTGAGGATTCTCCCAACATCTGAGTGTGACTTCAGATGACTCTTTACAAAAACAATATATTTTTTTTAAAAACTGATGTTATCAAACTAATGTAATATTTTTTTTACCTAGCATGCAATAAAATAAGACAAAGAATCACATAGATTTATGTTAAAAGAGGCCAAGCCATATCTAGGGACCAGAATATCACAGAGAATATCATAGAGAGAGAGAGACTTTTTTGACTTGGGAACAGAAAGAACCACCAACTACCAATCAATCTTCTCCAGCAATCATCTAGCACACCCTGTACAGCAATGAGGTAAAACATTTAAAATATCTTGAAGAGTTAGTTTACTCAAAAATGAAAATTGCATCAATTTACTTAATCACATGTCATCCCAAACCTGCATGACTTAAACATTTTTTTTTCTGTGGAACACAGGTTTGGAAAAACACCTTTGTCTATACACTAAAAAGCAACCTAGGCTCATTGGAAATACGTGCCTTTACATACATTTCTGCAAAACTGAAAAAAACTTACCTATATGTACGATTCCCTGCAGTTTCCAGTTGAAATGAACACTAGAGGCAGTAAAACTCTGACAACTTTTATTCCTTTTCACACAAAGTGTGACTTACAGGAACAGTTTTGATTATTTTCTCATAGTTACTTGCAGAATGGTATGTTATGACTTCAAAACAATTTTAACATCCTGCACAATTTGAAAACTGATTCTTTTGAACGTTGTCGTCACATATACATCTTCATATGTATGAGTTTACTAACTCAGTAAGTTTACTCGGTAGCTCACGCGATACAGCGTTGCACTTAGGTGAAGAAGAGCTCCGGTACGAATCCCGTCAAACTACAGTTCAACAAAACCGCTCAAATCTGCATAAGGAAGTTAAAATAGCATGGCTGCATCAGCGAATACGTTTTTATATTACTTTTGCATTTGTTAACACTTTCGGGTAGGTTTAGGTTTGGGTTTGGTGTAGGGGATACTTCCAACTTCATAGAGCTTAATCTTTAGCGACACTCACCGGATATTTGAATGGCTGCAAAACGTACCTCAAGCAGCATAATGAAAACACTGCAATAAGTGCCTGTACCAACGTAATAAAAACGTGTCACTGTTACGTATTAAACGTGTGTTTTAGCGCCACTCTCTGGACATTTCACTTAGAAACTGCTGCGGAACTTGCTGCAATGTACATAATTACGGTGTTGCAGAAATGTATGTAGAGACACGTATTTCCAATGAGCCTTGGTTGCTAAAAAGTCAATGAGATTCAGTTTTGTTTCTGACCACATTGACTTTCACTGTATGGACAGGTGAAACAATCTTCAGAAATGTATTTTGTGTTGAGAACATGACATGAGGTTGAGTAAATGATGATAAATTTCTCATTTTAGTTTGAACTATCCCTTTGACGTGAACCTAGTGAAGTACAATTTGACAGATACTTTGTATCTTTGTATCTCATAGCTGAAACACTTTATAAACTTTTATCTGAGGGGAATGTTGTGCCATGTTCAGGAGCTCAGCAAGTGTGTTCAAAACAGCAGCTGATAGCTTTAAAAGCCAAGTAGCAGACTTATTCATGTGAACAATAAGACAGTTATCGCTGCTCTCCTTTTCAAAAAAACATAGAAACACTGATCTCCTGTGAGCCTTCTGGGCTTTCCAACACAGCTTTAATTACTGTCTGCTTCTGTGGCTCAGACCATCCGTGTGAGTGTGTGTTTGTACATGTGCACATGGTTGTAAAGGAGGAAGGATTGTGAGGTTGTCTTGACTTGTGTGACTTTGCTGTGCTGCTCTAGTTTTGATCCTTTCTTCTGTATCATGCTTTCCCCCTCTTGTAACCTTTGGCTGCAACACTACAACAAAGCAGAACCTCCCCTGATGTGTCAAGGCCTGTTTTTCATGTCACTGTGCTCTGGACCTAGTCATTACCCTCTCGATTCCCCAACACACCATCCCACAATGCCTTCCACATAACAGTTTCAGGCTGCTGTCTTCTATGGTGTGGTGGTTGAGTCACTTTATGTGTTTCTGTAATAATTTTGGCTTTGACTTACTGTAAGTGCCCCAGGAGAGACATATCTGCTTTGAGGTCATGCCCATTGAGATATGAGATGACTATAAGATTAGCCCTGCCGATTTCCTTGTGTGAGATGCGTGGCTAATTGTCACCACAGTGCATTTGGCTTCACTCAAAGGGAATTTCAGAAAGTGACTGCTCCTCATCAAAGTGTCATTGTTTCAGTGTGAGATAGATATATATATATTTTTTTTTATTTATTTTTTTTTGGAAGAATGTTGGTAACCAAACAGTTGACAGTAGCCATTGACTTCCATAGTATGGAGAAAAAAATGGCTGTGGAAGTCAATGGTTACCATTTTTTTTTTTTTTTTGGGAAATTAATTAAATTTATATAATGCATGGGAACATCATACAATCATCTCCAAAAAGATCTTCTGTGCTTTGACAGGATTCACAAAACAATGTTTGTTTTGGTAACTGTCTCTAAACTAGAGGTTTGCACAAATAGTTGAATATTCGATCTGTAATTATTATTTGAAAAATAAAAAACACATCGAATTTTACTACGTTTTGCTTTACTGGCCGTAAATGCAGGTAATCCATGATAAAACCTGAGCTCGCAAACTAAAAGTCAGTTATAACTAGAAGAGAGCTGATCAGATATCAAAATAATCTTGAGACATATGCTTCCATTAAGTTTCCTCAAAGGAGAGTTGTTTAAGAACAGAAAACACAAAGTGTTGTAAGAAATTTTGCTTAGCACACTGTTATCTTTGTGTCTCTGGAACGTCTGTGATGGCATGCATTCTTATTGTTATCAGACTGAGGAGCCAACTTTTACCCAAGCATGTGGATATTACTGATATAACGTACTGTAATGTTGTAGAACATTTTTGTCTAATTATTTGTTTGTTCAGAATCGGTGACAAAACTTGATTATTAAAAAATAATGTCTTTCTCGTTACATGTCATTTTAATAAACAAATATTTGAACACAATTTTTTTTATGAGCCCAAATATTCTCTAAACCAGTTACTATTGGTCTATTTGCCTATGAATAGCTGTACTGAGTTATTAAAGTTTTCACTGTTTTGCTGTATCTGATATAAATCAGTTGTTTTATATAGGGTCAAATTTGCCAAACATTTCTAATGTTGTTTTAAAACAGTTGTTTTATTATTCGACTGCTAGAGGGCCAAAAGTTACATAGTGTAGTTTTTACTGTAAGTTTTACTTTTTGAGAATGTTTGAAATTAAGTTTAAATTAAGTGAAGAGTCTTATATTTGATCTAATATAGGCTGTTTTATTACATGGAGTGGATCGCTTTATGGGGGGTGGCAATTTTGAGATCACATGACCAGGCAAATACTACTCACTGTAACTGGGTTACCTTCCTATTATTGGACCATTTTGTTTTTGGAATAATTAACTATTCATATGAAAAGAACATTTCTGCAATTGCATTTTGCTGTTGGGTGACATTACATCCACCGCACTAGGTGACAGTATACATACAACCCAAATTCCAGAAATGTTGGGATAAAATGAAAACTAAAAGACTTTCAAATCACATGAGCCCATATTTTATTCACAATAGAACATAGAAAACATAACACATGTATAAATTTTACACTTTTATCCACTAAATGAGCTCATTTCAAATTTCATGCCTGCTACAGGTCTCAAAACAGTTGGCACGGGGGCAACAAAGGGCTGAAAAAGCAAGACATTTTTAATTGACATCAGGTTAACATCAGGTCTGTAACATAAAATGAATGTCTTAGAGAGGCAGAGTCTCTCAGAAGTAAAGATGGGCAGAGGCTCTCCAAAGGAATACTTTAAAAACAACGATCCTCAACATCAAATTGCAAATCTCATCATCTACAGAGCATAACATCATCAAAAGATTCAGAGAAACTGTTCATTTATTGAATACAATCTTGGGATTATGAATATTCAATGCATACTCTAAATATTTTATCACTGAATGTGAATGGTTTAAATTCTGCTGTTAAACGAACCCGTGTGTTAGAATATTTACACCGTAAATCTATTTCCTGTGCCTTAATACAAGAGACACGTTTAAAACAATCTGACGTGGCACGTTTCCAGAATAAGTATTATAAGTTAGCAGCCTTTTCCTGCGCTCTCAATAAAACTAAGGGGGTGCTTATCCTTGTTAACAGGAAGTTAAATTTAATAATTCAACACCTTGGTAGTGATGAGAAGAGTAGGATTTGTTTTTATCCGATGCAAAACATATAATAATAGGTTAGCATTCATCTCTATTTATGGTCCGAATGAGACAGATGGTGCATTCCTTACACAGATTTCCAAAACTCTACTTGAGCAGATTGATTGCCCTCTAGTGGTGGGTGGTGATTTTAATGCTGTCATAAATCCTGCTTTAGATAAATCTCAATCTGATACAACAGCCAATCCATCCTCTAAATTACTGAATAAATTTATCACTGAGCTCAACTTAATCGATCTACGGAGAATACAGAATACTAAAGCTAAGGACTTCACTTTTTTTTCTAATAGACATAAGACTTTCTCTAGGATAGACTACATATTTCTCAGCCCATCTTTAATTTCGTCTAATTCCTCCATCTCTATATTACCAATTTTATTGTCTGATCATTCTGCTGTGTTGTGCAGTGTTCCTGTTTCCGATGTTAAAGCCAAGTCCCCTAGATGGCGCTTTAACATATCATTATTAAGTAATCAGACTTTCATTACTTCTCTAAAAGAATATATTAAGGAATTTCTTGAAATTAATATGCCCTCTGTGGATCCTCAAATACTGTGGGAAACGACTAAGTGTGCTATACGAGGTTTCTGTATATCTTTCTCTTCTACTCTTGCCAAAGCGAAAACTCACCAGTTTACACAGTTAGAAAATAAGATCCAATCATTACAAAACCTACAAAAACAACATTTTACTGAGCAACAGGCTACACAGCTGTCCTCTTTAAAAGAAGAATATGATTTACTTTCACACTCAAAGGCGGAATTTATTTTACATAGGACTAGGCAAAAATATTATTTCGAATCAGAGAGACCTAGTCATTTATTGGCCCTTAGGTTGAAAGAATGCGAGTCTAAGGCATATATTAGCGCAATAAAATCATCGGATGATCAGGTCACCACGAACCCTGTGGCAATTAATAAAATATTTAAAGGTTTTTACACAAATCTGTATGAAGCCGAAACAGATTTTGATGAACCAATTTGTAAGCAGTATTTAGATAAATTGGAACTGCCTCGGATCTCACAGATAGATAAAGAGGCCCCATTAAGTTTGGAGGAACTCCACGTTGCTCTAAAAAACCTTCAAAAGGGCAAATCGCTGGGTCTAGATGGTCTCCCCCCTGAATTATATTTAGAAATTTGGGATTTGGTAGGGATACTTATGCTTAATTCATTTAATTTTGCAATTGAACATGGGGTATTTCATAGAGATTTCATAGAGTTGATATTGAGATTTCATATCAACTTAATTGATGTCATTACTTCTTAAAAAAGGGAAAGATCCATTAGATTGTTTCAGCTACAGACCGATTTCGCTTATTCCATGTGATGTAAAAATCTATGCTAAAGTTTTTGCTTCTCGTATGGAGAAGGTAATTCATAGTTTGATCAAGGAGGACCAAACCGGTTTCATCAAGGGGCGCAATGCGTCTGACAATATGCGTCAACTCCTTCATATTCTTGACTTTGCAGATTCTCATCCAAGTCCTTGTGCGGTGTTTTCACTTGATGCAGAAAAAGCCTTTGACAGGCTAGAGTGGAATTATGTGTGGGCAGTTCTGCAATGTTTCGGCTTCGGTGAACACTTCATTTTTATGATTAAGACATTATACCACTCACCTGCAGCATCAGTCATAACTGGTAATATTATTTCCCTCCCATTCCCTTTACAGCAGGGAACGAGGCAGGGGTGTCCGCTTTCCCCCTTATTGTTATTGTTTTCCCCCTTATAGTTTTGTCTTATCTCTTGAACCCTTAGCGCAAGCCATCAGGAAATCTGAAGTATCGATTAAGATTCATGACCATAATCATAGTATTTCATTATTCGCTGATGATATTATTCTATATTTAGACCACTTTGATGTTTCAGTCTCTAGTATAATTAAGGAATTTGATCATTTTAGTAGCTTATCAGGATATAAAATAAATTGGAGCAAATCTGTTTTAATGCCAATTAACAATGTTAAAGTTAATTCTTCTATTCCCTCATTTATCCCTATTAAGGAATCTTTCATCTATATGGGCATTACCATATATAAAAACATTCATAAGATTGCCAGAGACAATTTTAATAATATTTTAGCTAAGGTCAAAAATGTCATTCAAAGATGGAAGAATTTCCACTGTTAAGATGAATTTGTTACCTCGATACAATTTTTTTTTCTCTATGCTACCACTTTCTCCCCCTCCAGGTTACTTTAAGGAGATCAACTCCATAATTTCTAAGTTTATCTGGAATGATAAATGCCCCAGACTTAAACTTACCACATTACAACATACTAATCGCGCAGGAGGACTGGCTGTACCAAATTTTGAATTGTATTATTGGTCGTTCCAGCTTAAGGCTCTTCATAATTGGGTTGATCCTCAATCTACAGTTTCATGGTGTGTGATTGAAGCTGACAAGGTTAAATCAAATAGACTTCAAGATATTTTATTTACTGGCACAGGAAAAAAAGGGGATAATTATAAATTTGGTCTGGTTGTGGCTAACTCTATTAAAATCTGGAAAACGGTTGAAAGTCGGATAGGAGGACCCTTCAAATTTTGTAACAGTACACCTTTATGGAGCAATTTTATTTTTGTATGCGGAAATCGTCCATTTGGCCAACCCTCTTGGTCTTCTTTAGGTGAAAACACGTGTGGTGATATATATGATAACCAGGGCCTCTGTTCATTTCAGACATTAAGAACAAAGTTTTGTCTACCAACATCCGCATATTTTGTCTATCTTCAAATTCTGCTCTCAAAGCGTATGGAGTTCCGTGGACTTTTCCCATTTCCTCTCACCCTATGCGGGACTGGATTGCACCATCTGCTGGTCGGCCATCTGATTCCTTAATATATAATAAAATTATTGATTGCATTACAAAACCTCTTTCTATTAAAACTATTTGGAATAGGGAATTATCTGACCTTAATGTATCTGTCGACTGGGAGAGAGTGTGGTCTAATCTCAGCTTAACATCTAAAAACTTGGCTCATTGTCTTATTCACTTCAAAGTCATTCATAGAGCATACATAACTCCTTACAAAATATTTAAAATGAAACTACAATCAAATTTTAAGTGCCATATATGTAATACTGCATCATCAGGCACTTTTCTTCATATGTTTTGGGAATGTCCTGTCGTCATTTGTCTATGGACACATGTAAACCTGGTTTTGTCATCCTTACTGCAAATTGATTGATTTGTTAACCCAAGTTTGTGTCTTCAATTCACATACTCGTGTCTTCTTAATGATGATTCTGGTCTCTGTATAAGTTCAATGCAAAAGACAATGTTGTTTGCTGGTTTTACAGCTGCAGAGAAGACAATAATACAGAACTGGTTTACATTGCACATGTGTGGAAATACATATTGGATCCGTAGCCTCCTGCAAATAGTGACTGGTGAATGTGCAACGGCGCAAGTCGGTGGGGCCAGGCCTTCGACCACTGATGCTTGGCAGTGGTTTTTGTTTGATATACGTGATTGTATAAAGGAGTGACTCTTGTGTTTTTATTGTCCTTCCCTCTCTCCCTCCCTTTTGACTGGACTTTGAGATGTTGAGTATGTGTCTGTTGTTTTGTTTTGTTTTGTTTTGTTATATTTTGGATGCTGTGTTGTGTTATGTGTGAAAAAAAATTAAAAATGTTGATAACAAAAAAAAATATTCAGAGAAACTGGAGAAATCTCTTTGCGTAAGGGACAAGGCTGAAGACCTTTGATGGATGCCCGTGGTCTTCGGGCCCTCAGACGACACTGCATCACTCATCGGCATGATTCTGTCATTGACATTTCTAAATGGGCCCAGGAATACTTCCAGAAACCACTGTCAGTACACACCGTCGTGCCATCTGCAAATGCCAACTAAAGCTCTGTCATGCAAAAAGGAAGCCATATGTGAACATGGTCCAGAAGCGCCATCGTGTCCTGTCGGCCAAGGCTGTGAGTCCAAATTTGACATTCTTGTTGGAAATCACGGACGCCGTGTCCTCCAGGCTAAAGAGGAGGGAGACCTTCCAGCGTGTTATCAGCGTTCAGTTCAAAAGCCAGCATCTCTGATGGTATAAGTGCATACGGTATGGGCAGCTTGCATGTTTTGGAAGGCACTATGAATGCTGAAAGGTATATAAAGGTTTTAGAGCAACATATGCTTCCCTCCAGACGATGTCTATTTCAGGGACGGCCTTGTGTATTTCAGCAGGACAATGCAAAACCACATACTGCAGCTATTACAACAGCATGACTTCGTAGTAGAAGAGTCCGGTTGCTGAATTGGCCTGCCTGCAGTCCAGATCTTTCACCTATGGAGAATCATTAAATGAAAAATACGTCAAAGACGACCACGAATTCCTTAGTAGCTCGAAACCTATATCAGGCAAGAATGGGACCAAATTCCAACACCAAAACTCCAGAAACTCATAACCTCAATGCCCAGACTTCAAACTGTTTTGAAAAGAAGAGGAGATGCTACACCATGGTAAACATGCCCCCGTCCCAACTATTTTGAGACCTGTAGCAGGCATCAAATTTGAAATGAATTGAAATGAGTTGCGTTAAATTATATCCAGGTCAGTAGGTGTCAGTATAAGCTCATGACGACTACTATAATGACCCGTGCAAAATAAAAGAAATACGCACCTCTAATTCTGCAGTCAGAGCAGAATTTATATTTTAATTCATTAAATTAAACAGAATTTACAAAAATACAATGATGCAAAAACAGATTAACTAAAGACTTTCCTCAGGAACTTTCCTCAGGGGCTCAAATGATTCAGTGAGTTGTCAATTTAAATTGGTCCATTTAACTGAATCATTTCCTAGAGAAAGTGGATATACTTCTCTATACTTCTGATTATAGCCTCATCTCACCTGCCTGTAATGCGCTTTGACGCTTTGTCACGGTACATCGCTACTCACTGAAAAAAAAATTTGTTACTAAAAAAGCTACACTATTATTAAAACAACTAAGCTGCTGTCACGATAATGAAAAATGTACTTGGTAGCATCGCTGCTTTTAATACTTTTAGTCAAGGTCTGTCTTCAACTGCCTCTTTCCCTCCTTTTTGTTCTCCTCTCATATGTATTTTGGTCTTTTCTCTCTCTCTGTATTTATATCCTGATCTTATGATTCTCGAGGTCTGACTAATATTAATCATTTTAATTGTCACTTCAGCTTCCTTCACACAAATAGTAGATACTCAAGACGAGCCATTTCTGCATCCAACAACCCCATTATATTCTGGGATAAAGGATAGCTGTAGGCAAAGAATATCTTGGAAGCATAACTCACTCTGTCTGAGTAGACAGACAGTGGCTGGTGCCAGACTCCCAGCATCTCACTCTTTACATCTGTTACTCCCAGAGAAAGCGACTCGGTCCCATTGATAACTCCAGTGAGACCTGTACCAGTAGCTATTAATTTATATTAGTTTAAATTTAGTGCTGCTGATTTTTCTATCCATCTCCCCAGTCCTCTCTGTGCATCTGTGCCTTTTGGATTAATGACTGTTTTCTTTGGACGCAACGTATTTCACCCTCTATATTTGCTGAATATGACATGACAAATGCCAGAAATGGGAAAGATGCTCTTGCGTTTGACATTTGAATGGAAAATCTTGGCTTAAGCCAGCAGCTTTATAGCGCCATAGACTAGAGCCACATGAAAACATAAACAGGATACCGGCGCAACCTTAAATGACATTATGTATGAATGTGATGTAACGAGACGTGTTATTGCTGCAACACTGTTTATCTGGCCTACTTTCTGTTCTACCCACGCTCTGCTACTGTTTATAATCCTCAGGTCTGAAGTTTACAAAAAAGGATACATTCCTACAGCGTAAACAGTTAAATAAATAAAGTCTGAAACTATGTGAGGTTTGTCACATAATGGATGTCGTAGCTTTAGGAAGCTGTATTGTATTGTCGGCTGGTTCCCATGGTTTACAGGCTGATTGCTCTCTGTACCTCTGTTACCATCCTTCTTATTAACCCTTACAGAGGTGTAGAAACTGTTTGTTTTAAAACTCGCAAGACTTTCAGATGATGAGATTTTCTAGCATGTATGTTTTTGAGGACTTTTGTTTTTTTGACTACATTAAGATATACAGTATTTACACTAAATACCACCACTGTTGTTTGAGCGATTTCATGTAAATAAAACCAATACATTTTATTTATAGCACATTTTCTACATACAGTCCAGCTCAAAGTGCTTCACAGCTCAGAATAACATTTATGTTTGTAATGTTTTTAATATTGACTATCATCGTATCACAGACAAATGCAAGCACTCAATACAGTCGCCAGAAGCTGCTGCAGATCGGCCAGAGCTACACAGACGATTATTATAACTTGGAAACATTACCGCAAGAGATCCGCAGATCACCGGGACTATCGTTGATTCCCATTTACAACGGGAGACGACGCAGGCGGCGCAAGGAGCGGAAGCAGAAGAGGGGAAAACGAGCAGGCCTATTAACGAGACTAAAAGCTGCTCCACATAAAACTCCCCTCCCTAGTGTCTTTCTTGCGAATACTAGATCACTTACCAACAAAATGGATGAGCTTCGACTGGAAATTGCCACACATAAAACAACAAAGGATAGCTGTCTTTTGATTTTTTCTGAGACGTGGCTGAATCCCAGCATACCAGACGTGGCAGTGGATCTAGTAGGCCGTACACGACATTGTGCCGATAGAACAACTGAATCCGGTAAGAAAACAGGACTCTGTGTTTTTGTTAATGATTCCTGGTGCATTAACTCGACAATGATTGATAAGTTTTGCTCTCCGGATTTGGAATATTTAATGCTAAGATGCCGACCATTTTACTTGCCCAGGGAATATACTGTTGTGATTGTTATGGCCGTATATATACCACCTCAGGCAAATGTTAAGATGGCATTGGAGCAATTGTATGATGTTATCAGTGGGCAACAGAACAAGCACCCTGATGGAGTTTTTATTATCGCTGGGGATTTTAACCAAGCATCTCTTAAGACTGTATTTCCCAGATTTTATCAACATGTTAAGTGTAAAACTAGAGGAGAAAATACGTTGGACCATGTTTATACAAACATAAAAGATGCCTATAAAGATATACCACGCCCTCATCTTGGACAATCAGATCACCTCTCCTTGTTTCTCATCCCTGTATATAAGGCCTTGGTTAATAGTGCCAGACCAACTTGTAAGACTGTCAAAGTTTGGCCTGTAGTTGCTATTAACCAACTTCAGGACTGCTTTGAACACACAGATTGGAATGTATTTTCCCATCAGTCAGATTTAGAGACATTTACTTCATCTGTGTTGTCGTATATCAGTTATTGTGTGGATAATGTCACTGTTGACAAAAAGATTAGAGTGTATCCAAATGAGAAACCATGGATGGACAATGAAGTTAAACAGTTGATCAGGGCGAGGGACACACCTTTTAAATTGGGAGATATCACTGCTTATACAGCTGCCAGAGCTAGCCTAAAGAGGGGTATCAGGTCTGCAAAATTAAATGGAAATGGTGTGTGGCCAAGTATGGTGACCCATACTCGGAATTTGTCTTCTGCATTTAACCCATCCAAGTGCACACTCACAGCAGTGAACACACACCCGGAGCAGTGGGCAGCCATGTTGCGGCGCCCGGGGAGCAGTTGGGGGATCAGTGCCTTGCTCAAGGGTCTCACCTCAGTCGTGGTATTGAAGGTGGAGAGAGCACTTGTTATTCACTCCCCCCACCGACAATCCCTGCCGGACCTGGGAATCGAACCTGCGACCTTTGGGTTACAAGTCCAACTCTCTAACCATTAGGCCACGGCTGCCCCGTGGCCTAATGGTTAGAGACGTTTATAAAGTATAAACGGCGAATTGATGAAGATTTTAGCAACAACTCCAATCCTCAGAGAATGTGGCAAGGGATCCGATTAATCTCGGATTATAAAAAGAAGAATGATACACAACATATTACATCCAATTACAATGCTTACCTTGCAGAGGAACTTAACAGTTTCTTTGCGCGGTTTGAAAAAGACAATAATCAATCCCCAGTTCATTTCAAATTGACGGGAAATTCACAGCCTCTTGTTCTACAAACACATGAGGTACGGAGGGCACTTAATAACATCAACATAAGAAAAGCAGCCGGTCCTGATGGTGTGCAAGGACGTGTGCTACAGGCCTGCGCTGACCAATTGGCAGAGGTGTTTACAAACATTTTTAACCTTTCTCTTTCCTTGTGTATAGTTCCCACGTGCCTGAAATCCACGACCATTGTGCCTGTCCCCAAAAAAAACATGATAACATGTCTTAATGACTATCGACCAATTGCTCTCACTCCTGTCATTGCTAAATGCTTTGAACGACTAGTAATCACTCATATCAAAGACTCTATACCAGTTGATCTAGATCAATATCAGTTTGCCTATCGGGCAAACAGATCAACTGAGGATGCCATCTGTGTAGCTATGCATGCTGCTCTTTCACATCTAGAAAAGCCCAATATATACATCAGGATGCTCTTTGTTGATTACAGCTCGGCATTTAACACCATTGTACCAAGCCAGCTGATTAACAAACTTCATGCTTTAGGATTAACACCTTCCACATGCAATTGGTTATTGGACTTTCTTACCAACCGCCCTCAGTCAGTGCGGTTGGATATGTATACATCCTCTACCCTAACCTCGAGCACTGGTGTGCCACAAGGGTGTGTACTAAGTCCCCTCCTTTATGCACTTTTTACCAACGACTGTCAAGTTACCTATGACTCTAATATTCTAGTTAAATTTGCAGATGACACAACTGTTATGGGCTCATAGAAAACAACAATGAAGTTGCGTATAGAGAGGAGATTCAGAATCTGACAGCGTGGTGTGATACAAACAACTTGGTCTTAAACATCAGGAAGACCAAAGAAATTATTGTGGACTTTAGGACCACTAAAAAGATCACCCACACCCCTTTAACGATCAAAGATGAGGCAGTGGAGAGAGTACACAGTTACAAGTTCCTGGGAGTTACCATCACAGAGGATTTTTAGACGCCTCTACTTTCTGAGGAAGTTAAGGAAAGCAAATCTTCCACAGAAGCTGATGGTCAACTTTTATAGATGTACTATAGAGAGCATCTTGACTAATTGCATGACAGCTTGGTATGGCAGCTGTACCAAAGCTGCCCAAAAAGCCTTGCAGCAGGTTGTAAAAACAGCACAGGTTATTGTTGGCATGAACCTACCTTCACTTGATCACCTCTATAAAACCCGCTGTCTGAGAAGGGCGAATAAAATCATTAAAGACATTAGTCACCCTAACCACAGTTTGTTCCAGCTTCTCCCTTCTGGAAGGTGATTCCAATCCATCCGGGTACGCACAAATAGACTCAAAAACAGTTTTTTTCCAACAGCAATCATTTTGATGAACTCTAGTATCTCTCTGCCTGATCATGTAAAATAATCCATGACGGCAATGTGTGACTAATTATCACATATTTTTATATATGTTTTGTCAATTATTTATACTGTTTTTATTTTTTACTTTTTTATGCACCTCGGGGTTGTCACAAGAGGAATTTCGTTGTGTACACAATGATAATAAAGTACTTGAATTGAATTGAACATAAAATAATAAAATTATTGTTAATAATAATAATTATAATAATACTATTAATAATATTAGTAACAACAACATGAATAATAAGTATTTTAATTTATATATATTTATAGCATATTTTCTATATACAATATTAACAATAGTTCTTATTATTATTATTAATTATAAGTGTTTTCTTTTTAGAATTTTGTAAATGTTATTCTGGGATGTGAAGCACTTTTATTTACATTAAATATCTCAAACAACAGTGGTGGTATTTAGTGTAAATATATCTGAATGTGGTCTTCCTAAATTAAAAAAAAAAATGTTTGTTAGAATGTTAGTGTCAAGGTGCATACAGCAGGGAGAAACGAGGACACGCAGACGAGGACGTAAACTCAAATAATAGTCTTTAATGCAGACAGGGCAAGACAAGGCAGACAGGAAACACCGGGAGTAACGAGTAGACCAGACAAAATCTAACTGAACAGACAGGACTATAAATACACAGGTAAATCATAGATAATTAGACAAACACGGCTGGACATGTATTAACCAATGATCACACTTAACAAGGACAGGAAACAAACCAAATATGGACACAAGAGGCAGGAACACATGACACACACAACAGAACCCTGACAGTTACATTTAGCATGTGCTATGATAGCTGTGGATTTGAACTGAATTTATTAAATTTATCAATTTATTAAGTTCTTCTAACTCAGTGCAGTTTGTTGGTTGAACATAATTTCAGTATTTCATGTTGTCATAACTCAAAAAAAAGACGCATGTTGTCATAACTCAAAAAAAAGATGCAAAACCCGTTGCATTAATTATTTATTCTTTTTATATTTTTTGAGCTAACTTTATTTTTTAGAGTGAATTATTTCACAGTTATTCATCGTTTTTGCACTTACAGCTCTGTGAAAATTAATTTGCTATATCTGTGAGTGATTGTGGTAACATTCAAGTAAAAGTTTTGCGTAATTGCATAGAAATGCATGGACTCTAATGTAATTCTGAAATAATGTAGTTTTGTTTGTTACTTTCCTGATACAGTATAATTATTCAGAGAACTAACTGTATTTATTCTTTAGCCTAATAAACTGTAAACTGTAGTTTTAAAAGAATGCCTACATTTACGCAAAGTTGACAGACTCTCCTGTCATAAATCTAAGTCTAAAAAACATATGCTATGTTTTTATTACTGTGATATGAAGATTACAGTGACAAATTGATTAAAAACAGAAGTAAAATAAGGGAAAGTTAAAGGGGTCATCGGATGCAAAATTCACTTTTCAAGTTGTTTGAACATAAATGTGTGTTGGAAGTGTGGTTACACATCCATCCTATAATTATAAACATACATCCAGTGTTTTTTTTTTTAAAAATCCCTGTTTTAAAATTCCCTTTCTCAAATCAGACTGTTCTGAGATCCCTGTCAGAATGATGTAGTTCTGCACAGACCGCTCCCACGATAGTTGATTGACAAGACCGTCTTACCTTAGACCCACCCTGAGTGAACTGTAAACAGTCCGACTGCCATTGTGTCGACTCCATTGTGTTTTGTTGTTGGATGTAATTATGAATATAGCAGTCATCATTTACTCCCAACATCTGAGCCGCTGAAGATGCAGAGGATTAATGTTACTTTAGTTTTGAAGGGAATGTGCCGATCCCAATCTGCCTAAATGCGCCTATGTTCGCGCGAATCATTCGTGATCCAGTCTCACCTACAGAAGAAGTGAGTATAAGGGTTTTTTATGAATCTTTGCAAATCGCCTTTCCTAATATGTGCTATTTAGCAAGTTTCACGGCTAAAGTAAACAGTACTGCTCATCACCCCATGGAAGAGAGGGGCGGGGTCAGCAGAGCTCATTAGCATTTAAAGCAACATGGACTAAAAAACGTCTTACTGAAAACAGAGCTGATTTTGACAGGGATTTTTTTTTTTTTTTTTTACACTACTATTGAGAAATTTTTATCAAAGTATGTTATAGACTTTTAATTAAGACCCTATAGAATCATAGCAACTTGTGCAAAATGGGCATCCGATGACCCCTTTAAAACTATTGCTTCTGCATATTGGTTGTCTGTCATATATAAAACAAACAATCTGTATCAGTTGTAAAAACAGTATCAGTTTTTCTCAGAATGTCAAGCTCATCTCAATTTGAGCCCAGCCCTAAACCACAAATAAAACCAAAACAAACCATAGATAGTTGCTTTACATTTCGGTCAGCCAGTCTCTTCCTGTCTAACTGGCCAGCCAGAACCAGGTAAAATATAGTCCAGACCTTATGCCATCCAGTCAAAGGTTTAGCTATGTGAGACAAATGGCGTTTCATAAGTGTCTCACACCACAAATGCCACATGTTTATAATGCTGTGTCAAGTTAAATGTATTTCAAACTGTTGCTCTCCGTCTGGCTCCGTTTAAATGCAACAATGCCTCCAACACAAGACTATGTGCCTCCTTATGTTACTGAAGCACAGCAAACTCAATGACTTCAATAAAGTCCCACCACAACAGCCGTATTCCCCCCCCCTCCACCCCCCTGATCTCTGGCAAATCCTCTCATGACCCATATCTGTGGAGTCAACATCCTCAGAAGCCCAATTGCCCTCTCTCCAGCTCAAGAGCAACACAGAACAGCCCCCATCGCCGCCACGCAAACACCAATCTGGAAAAAGCCTGGGGATCTGTACCAAACACACGCTGCTTTGGGAATGTCGCCTCTGGTTAGCGCAGGGACAGGAAGACATTGAGGACATTCAGCGAGAAGACGGGCAGCAGAAGTGGGGGGTAATGGACAACCGCATCGGGACTAGATGGGACGGTTGGGGTTCAGAGGGCATTTTCATGAGGGCTGAATATCCTTTTAAAATAAGCCACCGGAACGTACACGAACACCGCTGGAGTTTATAGTATGGCTTATGGGTAGCATGTTTGTTTACAACCTAGACATCTCTGTGACAGATAAAATCAAAAGAGGGCACGTGACTTGCTATGAGATGTGACTGGGTTTTTGAGGTCCTGCCAGTGTTTTGAGCGGTGGTCTTGGAGGCTAAGTAGCCATCCTCTCATATGCCTGAGGGCAAACATCTGGATCCAAATCTGAGACCTGACACACTTTAGATGGAAGAGGAATCAGGTCACGGTGACCCATGCAGGGCACAGATCCAAATAAATAAATTAGTAGAGTAACAAGGCCACAAGGCTAAACCAATGTAAGCACTGACCTGCACTGGGATAAATATGTTTTTTTGAATCTATAGAGATATGGATGAAGATCTGATTTCTCAGAACTAAAGAATACAGTGCATTTAATTTCAGGCCAGACTCTTGTAACCATATAACTGCAGAGTATGCGATTCTTACGCTATAGTTAGAAGCCAGTTTAACCCAGCCAGACCCAATTAATGGTCGTATTGTATTAGCCTGCGTGCAGCGCTGTCCATCCCAATCAGCCCAGAGTGCACGTAATCTGATATTCTCTATACATGCAAGGTGCACACTGTGCGCCCGCCACTTTTTAGCATCACTAAACAAAGCTCACTCTACTACCGAAACATCACAAGGGGATACGTCAATCAATGCCGCACCATGGCAGGCAACGTGGAATAATTCATACCTGCACACCAATATTCCACAGAGAAAGCTCTCACACACACGTACATGGTGCGCATATGTGTATTATTGCGATGCACACAATCTTCAACTCGGAGAAGCAACAACAGTCGACATCTGTCACTATTACAGGACGAGTGGTGTGGGGGAATAACTAACTAATAGTAGTTTCAGTAGAATGACACTAGCTCAGCTTTTTTGAAAACAGTAAGTTTTCAGTAACAAGCTATTTATTTTCCAACAAGTAGCAGAGTAGTGTGACAATGCTACATTTCTATTTTTGTAATATTGTATTGCATATACAGATTTACAGCAGAGCAAACAGAGGTAATATTGGTGACTCTCTTGAATATAAATACCAGATTGATAAGCTCAATTCATTTTAGAGAATTGGCTTTTTCAGACAATTTACTATTTTAATCTGTTTTTTTTTTCTTAGCTTTTTTGGTAATGCATGAAAGGTGGTTTATGTGTTCTATAAATACTTAAATAATAATAATACTAATGAAATATATTAATGATAAATAATAATACATATTCTATAAATAATAATTATAATAATAATAATAATAATAGTTATTGTTGTTGTTTTTGTTGTTGCTGCTGCTGCTGTTGTTGTTGTTGTTGTTGTTGTTGTTGTTTAGAATTATTAGCAAATTTACAAATTTATATAACTATAATTTATATCACATGTTCTAACTGTCAGGGTTCATGTGTGTCATGTGTTCCTGCCTCTTGTGTCCATATTTGGTTTGTTTCCTGTCCTTGTTAAGTGTGATCATTGGTTAATTCTTGTCCAGCCGTGTTTGTCTAATTATCTATGATTTACCTGTGTATTTATAGTCCTGTCTGTTCAGTTTGATTTCGTCTGGTCTACTCGTTACTCCCGTTGTTTCCTGTCTGCCTTGTCTTGCCCTGTCAGCATTAAAGACTATTATTTGAGTTTACGTCCTCGTCTGCGTGTCCTTGTTCCTCCCTGCTGTGTGAGCTGTGACAGAAACTTATTTTGCATGTATATTTCATGAACAAGTAAGATGTTACTTGTCACTTCTATTAGCGCAGTCATTGCTAATAGAGTCAATGTATTGTTTACTTTCATGTGATCTACTCTTCAGCACAATTGTAACCACAAAAACGTCAACATAACAGAAACTCGTTTAAATGTCAAACATAAAAAACACATAAAATAAAACTTAATTTTAACATTTACTCTCCTTATCCAGTCCTATGCAAAGCATGCTGGGAACTAGAAATCCACTTCCCAAGTTAAGACAATTTTGAGTAACTACAACTTAAAAATTCAATTAGAAATTCAATTAATGCAAAAATTTCAGTTTACATTACACACGGTATGAAATTAATGTAATGATCAAAATCAACTGTAAAATAATGTTTGCAACCTAAAAGGTTTATTAAATTATTAAATTAGATTTTTTCTTTTTTACTTGCAACCTTGCATTTATTGAACTTGTGGATCTTAAAAGCACACAGAGAGGCCAATCTGTGAGAACATCCCTGAGCATTAACCTGGTGAATGGCAGCTTTACGAGACTAATGAGCATAGGCAACAGAGAGAATTGAATTAAACAATTTAATTTCCAATATGCGCTCATCCATGGCTCTTTTATTTAATCAATGTAAAATAGCCTTTAGGACTTTGATGGATTTGATTTCCAATACAGTATGTGACTCTGTGAGTTTGTCTCTGTTTCTTTTAATGGATTTGATTTCCACCAAGCCTTTATATAGCACCTCTCTTTTGAGCATGAATTGCTGTCGAATAAAATTCATTAAAAAAAGCAAATCAAGTTACTTTGCCTGTGAATAACGTAGTTTTTCCCTCATGTGCAGTGTTGTAACACTGGTCTTGTGTGAAATTCATGAGCCATTTATTGTTGGATCTGATATTAAACAACTATAAAACAATATCTGATTGATGTTAAATGCATATCACTAAAACCTATTATCGGTCAATCTACTTTTTATTTTTTTATTCTGTTGTGGAAAAGCAGCTTCCATAATTGGTTTTATAATGTGTTACAGTCAGATACTTATATTTTGTCAATTTGATAGTTTTTTTAATATATATTTTTTAAATCAAACATTGCATATACCACCCGTTCCCAATTTTTACAAAGTTGATTGTCACATATATGTTCAGGTTTTGATGATTCCCTAATGAAAAACAAAATCAGTGACAAAACACAAAAGTCTACAACACCAATACTCAACCTACAAGGTGCGATTGTCTGTCGTTATTATGACAACCAACGTGGACAACAGAAAACTGTTTTTTTTTTTTATCAACAATTTTTTATTTTGTTTTTTTCACACACAACACAACATAATATCCAAAATACAACAAAACAAAACAACAGACACATACTCAATATCTCAAGGTCCAATCAAAAGGGAGGGGGAGAGGGAAGGACAACAATAACACAAAAGTTACTTCTTTATGTAATCACGTATATTCAACAAAAAACACTGCCAAGCATCAATGGTCGAAGGCCTGGCCACACCAACTCGCACCGTTGTACATTCACATGACACAATTTGCAGGAGGATACGGATCCAATATGTTTTTCTACACATGTGTGGTGTAAACCAGTTCTGGATTATTGCCTTCTTCACAGCTGTAAAACCAGCAAACAACATTCTCTTTTGCATTGAACTAATACAGAGACAAGAATCATCATTAAGAAGACACAAACTTGGGTTAACAGACCAATCAATTCGCAGTAATGATGACTAAACCAGGTTTACATGTGTCCATAGACTGATGACGACAGGACATTCCCAAAACATATGCAGAAAAGTGCCCGATGATGTAGTGTTACATATATGGCAGTTCAAATTCAACTGCAGTTTCATTTTAAATCTTTTGTAAGGAGTTATGTATGCTCTATGAATGACTTTGAAGTGAATAAGACGATGAACCAGATTTTTAGATGTTAGGCTGAGATTAGACCACACTCTCTCCCAGTCGACAGATAAATTAAGGTCAGATAATTCCCTATTCCAAATAGTTTTAATAGAAAGAGGTTTTGTAATACAATCAATAATTTTATTATATATTAAGGAAACAGATGGCCGACCAGCAGATGGTGCAATTCAGTCCCGCATAGGATGAGAGGAAATGGAAGAAGACCAAGGAACGCCATACTCTTTGAGAGCAGAACGTAATTGAAGAAAAACAAAATATGCAGATGCTGGTAGACAAAATTTGGTTCTTAATGTCTGAAATGAACAGAGGCCCTGGTTATCATATATATCACCGCAAAAGTAGACACCCAGTTTACACCCAAAGTAGACCAAGAGGGTTGGACACATGGACGATTTCCACATACAAAATTTAAATTGTACCATAAAGGTGTACTGTTACAGAATTTGAAGGGTCCATCTATCTGATGTTCAACCGTTTTCCAGATTTTAACAGAGTTAGCCACAACCGGACCAAATTTATAATTATCCCCTTTTTTTTCCTGTGCCAGTAAATAAAATATCTTGAAGTCTATTTGGTTTAACCTTGTCAGCTTCAATCACCCTCTATGAAACTGTAGATTGAGGATCAACCCAATTATGAAGAGCTTTAAGCTGGAACGACCAATAATACAATTCAAAATTTGGTATAGCCAGTCCTCCTGCGCTATTAGGATGTTGTAATGTGGTAAGTTTAATTCTGGGACATTTATCATTCCAGATAAACTTAGAAATTATGGAGTTGATCTCCTTAAAGTAATCTGGAGGGGGAGAAAGTGGTAGCATAGAGAAAAAAAAAATTAATCGAGGTAAAAAATTCATCTTAACAGTGGAGATTCTTCCTTGGAGAGAGACTTTAAGATTCTTCCAACTTTGAATGTCTTTTTTGACCTTAACTAAAATGTTATTAAAATTGTCTCTGGCAATCTTATGAATGTTTTTATATATGGTAATGCCCAAATAGATGAAAGATTCCTTAATAGGGATAAATGAGGGAATAAAAAATTAACCTTAACATTGTTAATTGGCATTAAAGCAGATTTGCTCCAATTTATTTTATATCCTGATAGGCTACTAAAATGATCAAATTCCTTAATTACACTAGAGACTGAAACATCAAAGTGGTCTAAATATAGAATAAAATCATCAGCGTATAATGAAATACTATGATTATGGTCTTGAATCTTAATCGATACTTCAGATTTCCTGATGGCTTGTGCTAAGTGTTCAAGAGATAGACAAAACAATAAGGGGGAAAGTGGACACCCCTGCCTCGTTCCCCGCTGTAAAGGGAATGAGGGGGAAATAATATTACCAGTTATGACTGATGCTGCAGGTGAGTGATAAAATGTCTTAATCATAGAAACGAAGTGTTCACAGAAAGCCGAAACATTGCAGAACTGCCCACATATAATTCCACTCTAGCCTGTCAAAGGCTTTTTCTGCATCAAGTGAAAAGACCGCACAAGGGGTTGGGTGGGAGTCCGCAAAGTCAAGAATATGAAGGAGTCGACGCATATTGTCAGATGCATTGCGCCCCTTGATGAAACCAGTTTGGTCCTCCTTGATCAGACTGTGAATTATCTTCTCCATACGAGAAGCAAAAACTTTAGCATAGATTTTTACATCACATGGGATAAGCGAAATCGGTCTGTAGCTGGAACAATCTAATGGATCTTTTCCTTTTTTAAGAAGTAATGAAATCAGTGATGTTTTTTTGATCTCTATGAAATACCCCATGTTCAATTGCAAAATTAAATGAGTTAAGCATAAATATCCCTACCAAATCCCAAATTTCTAAATACAATTCAGGGGGGAGACCATCTAGACCCGGCGTTTGCCCTTTTGAAGGCTTTTTAGAGAGACGTGAAGTTCCTCCAAACTTAATGGGGCCTCCAAAGATTCTTTATCCTTCTGTGAGATCCGAGGCAGTTCCAATTTATCTAAATATTGCTTACAAATTTGTTAATCAAAATCTGTTTCGGCTTTATACAGATTTGTGTAAATACCTTTAAATATGTCATTAATTGCCACAGGGTTCGTGGTGACCTGATCATCTGATGATTTTATTGCGCTAATATATGCCTTAGACTCACATTCTTTCAACCTAAGGGCCAATAAATGACTAGGTCTCTCTGATTCAAAATAATATTTTTGTCTAGTCCTATGTAAAATAAATTCTGCCTTTGAGTGTGAAAGTAAATCATATTCTTCTTTTAAAGAGGACAGCTGTGTAGCCTGTTGCTCAGTAAAATGTTGTTTTTGTAGGTTTTGTAATGATTGGATTTTATTTTCTAATTGTGTAAACTGGTGAGTTTTCGCTTTGGCAAGAGTAGAAGAGAAAGATATATAGAAACCTCGTATAGCACACTTAGTCGTTTCCCACAGTATTTGAGGATCCACATCAGAGGGCATATTAATTTCAAGAAATTCCTTAATATATTCTTTTAGAGAGGTAATGAAAGTCTGATTACTTAATAATGATATGTTAAAGTGCCATCTAGGGGACTTGACTTTAACATCGGAAAGAGGAACACTGCACAACACAGCAGAATGATCAGATAATAAAATTGGTAATATAGAGATGGAGGAATTAGATTAAATTAAAGATGGGCTGAGAAATATGTAGTCTATCCTAGAGAAAGTCTTGTCTATTAGAAAAAAAAAGTGAAGTCCTTAGCTTTAGTATTCTGAATTCTCCGTAGATCGATTAAGTTAAGCTCAGTGATACATTTATTCAATAATTTAGAGGATGGATTGGCTGTTGTATCAGATTGAGATTTATCTAAAGCATGATTTATGACAGCATTGAAATCACCACCCACCACTAGAGGGCAATCAATCTCCTCAAGTAAAATTTTGGAAATCTGTGTAAGAAATGCACTGTCTGTCTCATTTGGACCATAAATAGAGACCAATGCTAACCTATTATTATATATTTTGCATCGGATAAAAACAAATCTACCCTTCTCATCACTACCAAGGTGTTCAATCGTTAAATTTAACTTCCGGTTAACAAGGATAAGCACCCTCTTAGTTTTATTTTGAGCGCTAGAAAAAGCTGCTAACTTATAATACTTATTCTGGAAACGTGCCACGTCAGATTGTTTTAAATGTGTCTCTTGTATTAAGGCACAGGAAATAGATTTACGGCGTAAATATTCTAACACATAGGTTTGCTTAACAGCAGAATTTAAACCATTCACATTCAGTGGTAAAATATTTAGAGTATGCATTGAATATTCATAATCCCAAGATTGTTCTCAATAGACGCCAAAAAAAACAGAAGCACTTCCATTCTGTAAATAACACGTAAACACTGATGTGCATTTTAGATACCAAACCTCCTAGATGAAAAATCCCTTTAGAAATAAGGTAAAATAGATAAAAGTATAAATGTCTGCTGTAAAAAACAAAAACAACATAAAAATATGAACAACCGACAACCATAAACAAGGAACAACTTAGACCGCACATTACCGAGAACATAGGTCTGACTGAGCAACAAAAAACAGTGATAGGTCGTGACCGATCCACTCCAACGCAAGACATGTCTCCCGAAAGGCTTACACAGCCAAAAAAAAATATTTTTTTATTAATTAAACCTACTCTCCATTAGTCCCCTCCAAAAAAGAAAAATGGAGTGTCAGTCTTACCAGCAAAGAGATCGTTGTGCCGGATAAATAAGGACAATATCCCAGTAGGAGAGAGGAGAGAAGAAAACGGAAAAATAGGTTCAGCAAGCGTCCATGCTCATCCTGCCATCATCCCCTCCTGGGCAGCTAGGACCAAGTCCATCCCGGCAAACAGCGGCCGCTGCTCCCCCGTCGTCCCCCCGCAGAGCTGCGGCATACGACTTCTGCTGAGACATGGAGCTGATAAAATCCTCTGCTTTCTGAGGGGAATCGTAGCTTCTCTGTTCCCCTTTGTGCCGTAGCTTAATTACCGCCGGATAGATGAGGAAGGGCTGGAGACCAAGCGCTGTCATCTTCTTCAAAACCGGACCAAATGCCTTTCTCCTTATCGCTGTAGCCGGACTAAAGTCAGGAAAAAATAGCAGTGTGACATTGTTCTGTGCGCACTTCACCGGATAAGCCTGCCGAGCACCCTTCAGGATATCTGATCTGTCATGCCATCTCAGCACACGGAAGATGAGAGTGCGCGGCCGATCGGAGCCCCTCCCTCCGTCATACACACGATGCGCCCAATCAATCTCAATGTCATGGCCCCTCAAGGAAGGAATCCACTTGGAAAGATTAGCTCTGAGGAAACCAGCTGCGTCTTTACCCTCCATCCCCTCTGGGAGCCCCACCAGCCTCACGTTGTTCCTCCTATACCTGTCCTCCATATCTGTCATCTTCTCGGTGAGTCGCTCCAGCTGATTTTTTAAGTCTGTGACTGTTCTCTTATCTTCACGCGCCGCTGCCTGAACAGAATCAACGCGGTCACGTGTCTGCTTCGTCTCGGTAGCAATGGCCTCAAACTCCTCTCTTAGCTCTTTAACAGACTTATTGGTCGCTTGTATGTCCTCACGCAGTTCACGCAATGCTGGAATCAGCACAGAGTCCATCGCATCTCTCACTGCCGAATTCACAACCGAATTCAAAGTGCTTTGGTGTTCTTTAAAAGCTAGTTCAATGCGGTTAGCAATAGCATTGTCGAGGTCTTCACTGGAGATGGCTGAATCTCTGAATTTTTTCTTCATTGGCGATTGCTCAATCTCTCTTTTCCGACCTCCTTTGTCTGCCTTAGCACTCATGATGGGTCCAATACAGAGTGGTTCAAATTTTACTGACAGGATCGTAAAATATGTGGCAAAGTGAGCAGAGCGAAAGACTAAGCCTGCATCACCGTCGAGGGGTCAAGTGATCCTAGAAAACACAGTTAAAAAACAAACAAACAAAAAAAAAATGATCTGGTCACATTAATATGCAGTTTGAACACTGTGTAAAAATATATTTTAAAATCTAATCATATCATATTTGAACTGCTGATTAATGCCAGTGCTTGTCATTTTTAGTGCAGTTGGCATCAGACTATCAGTGAATGGCCTGTGGCTGGCACTTTTGCAAGGCTGAGACCAATGAGGGCCATCAATTTGTATGTGAACACTTGTTTAGCTTCCTCCATTTATACAATGATATTTTGAAGTCCATGACCTTTCAGTAATATTAAAATATTTCAGGTCTTTCGCTAATTTGTAATGTCTGTAGGGGTAATGAGAGGAAGTGAATGTTTACAGAGTCACTTGAGGACAACTTGTGCACCGTCAGCCCTCAACAGTTTTTCCACTGTGTAAGGCTTTTAATATGAGCAGTTACACGTCTGCCGAGTGAGAGCAGGCCATCTTTGCGGCCGCTAACAGCATGTGCCAATCAGCTTCAGCAGATCTGTCACTTCTGAAATGCCACTTTCTCTTTTCCACCACCTCCTTTCGGCTCTCTCACCGTTTTCTCTCTCTATCCCTCTCACTCACTTCAGCGCTGACTCATTTTCTCACAGAGGCTTCGTGTCTCAAGGAAAAAAACAAAAAAAAAAAAAAAAAAAAAACAACAATGCTGAACTCAGGTGAACTCCCTCTTTATTACTTTTCTCCGTGCTTCACCCCCTCCCTCGCTCCTTCTCGCTCTTGTTCTATCCAAACCATAGAGCTGGCGAGGGTTTCCAAAACAACAGCTGGATCGAAGTCATCCAGGGCAGGGTGGGAGTGGAGTCAGATAAGGATAAATGGGTAAATAGAGAATATATAATGGACAGGCAGAGTCTGACCTTACACATATTTAATATGTAGGTGAACTGGAGGTAAACATTTCTGCAGAAGGGAACAAATCCAGTCATACATAACCGGCTCTATTCTCTGTAGTTTGCCCTTGGGGTCGGTAAGATTTTTTAAAAGTTTTGAAAGAAGTCTTTTATACTCACCAAGGCTGCATTTATTTGACTAAAAGACAATAAAAACAGTAATATTCCTGTAATATTAGTGTTCCTGTGGTTCAGTGGTAGAGCATTGCGTTAGCACTGCAAAAATATGTTGATTTGCTGCTCAAGAAGCATTTATTAAAGTATAAATTCATCTATCTAATGTGTAGAAGTGCAGAAAGTAAACTTTTTTTGTCTAGTATCCATCTGTTTGATAATGAACGTTGGCTTGTAAAATGATGTTTAGGGTACATTTATACAGATAAGAAACTGAACTATGGAAATCATCCATAGCCCATAGTTGCAGAATTATGCGACATAACAGTACTGAAATTTAAAAAAAAAAAAAAAATGCTCACAAAGTCACCAGGATTCAGACCGCTTTTGTGCTGTTTTTGCAGAAAATAAATCTCACAGGGGACCATGCCCCTGGACCCCCCTTGAAAATAAGGGTACGTTTCTTTACTTGAAGGGAAGCCTGTGCCCCAGTGCTGATGAAAGGCTATAACGCCCCTGGGAGAGAGAAGCACATCCCCTCTGTAAAAGAAAGGTATTGCAGCATGCATTTCTGGGCCTTTAAGCAGCATCGACTGTATCTGTCCAGGCTCTCATCATGCTCATCCAATTGAAAATTATCACCTTATCTGAGTCTATTACATAATTATGTAGGTGTTGCCACAAACAGCCTGCATATTAATTATAGTGTACTAATGCAGTGTTTTTTGCTGTGTGTGAATCACATGAGCCTCAATAGCACAACAAACCATGAGGAAATACTCTGTTGTCATTGAAAAGCGACACTGGTGTTCTTGCTTTGTCCCCATGCACTCTTTTTTTTCTGTCTCTTCTTCGTAGTTGTTTGTCTTCATTTGTATAGGACAAGCACACTGTAATTCTCATAGAAAAGAAAAGTAAGAAATGAAATACTTTAATCTTGGTTGTTTCTCCTAGAGAGCAATGAGATTAAATCAAGAGTAAAAAGAGATTTTTAAAGTAATTTTGCCTCTCAGATATTTCTCCTGAGAAAAATATTCCAGTGATCTTGTGCATTTCAGAAGAGATCTCAGTAGTCGCAACTGTGTTTAGATCTGCCAACCTACCAACCTAAAGAAAAGACAAATGAGATATCTTTAATATGTCAGCTGTTTCTCATAAACAGCCATGAGCATAATTACCTAACAATAAACTAATCACAAATTAGCTCTCTTTAAAAGGATTGTTCACCTAAAAATGAAAATTCTGTCATTAATTACTCACCCTCATAACGTTCCAAACCCGCAGACCTTTGTTCATCTTCAGAACACAAATTAAGATATTTTTGATGAGAACTGAGAGCTTGTAATTAAAGACAGAATTTTCACTTTTGGGTGAACTATCGCTTTAAAATATAATCATGAGAACAAATTGAGAGAGCAAATTGAGAGTTTTTAAACTCAGGTGTTTCTCTTGACAAAACACACCAGTCTCGGAAGAGATGTCAACAAAGTCTCAAAATGTACTCAGGTTTTCCATTATACCAACCCTAAAGAAAATATAATAATATAAGTTGTGGCCTAATGGTTAGAGGGTTGGACTTGAAACCCAAAGGTTGCGGGTTCGAGTCTTGGTACCGGCAGGGATTGTAGGTGGGGGGAGTGAATGTACAACGCTCTCTCCACCCTCAATACCACGACTGAGGTGCCCTTGAGCAAGGCACCGAACCCCCAACTGCTCCCCGGGTGCCGCAGCATAAACGGCTGCCCACTGCTCCGGGTGTGTGTGTGTTCACTGCTGTGTGTGTGCACTTTGGATGGGTAAATGCAGAGCACGAATTCCGAGTATGGGTCACCATACTTGGCTGTATGTCACATTTTACATTTATGCATTTAGCGGACACTTTTATCCAAAGCGACTTACAATGCATTCAAGTTACAATTTTACATTTTATCAGCTCTTGCTTTCCCTGGGAAACGAACCCATGATCTTGGCATTGCTAGCGCCATGCTCTACCATTTGAGCTACAGGAAAGCCATGTCACGTCACTTTCACTTTGTCACTTTTTCAATCGTTACTCACAGACAGCCATGAGAAAAAATGGAGAGATAATTTAAACATTTGAGATACTTCAGATGTTTCTCTTGACAAAAAAAACAAAACATGCAGTATCCTCTAGAGCTGCAGAAGAGATCTTTTCTCAGAATTTCTAAATGCTGGGTTAAAACAACAATTTCTGGGTTATTTGGCAACCCAGAGCTGGTTAAATATTGGACAGAACACAAGCTGGGTTATTTTGACCCAGCTGGTTGGGTTAAATGTTTGACACATGCTGGGTTTTTTTCATTTAACTCAACTATTGTTTAAAAATTACTATATTGCTGGCTTAAAATGGGTTGAAAATTTGAAATCTCACACAGAATTAGTAGAGGCAACAGTAATAATCAAAATTTGAACATTTATTAATAAGCAAGAACACCCATGGACAAAAAAATGTAAGACAACTTTAATTTATTTGGATGAATACAGCATAGTTTATAATATTACATACATTAAAATTAGTTAAACAAGCATTTTAGAAATGAAAATGTAACATTTAAAAGTAACAATGCCAAAGTTTAGAATCAAAACTCAGATCTCATAATTAACTCAATCACGTCTCATAAAATTCTTTCAAGACTGAATTAAATGAATTTAATGTGATTCATATTAAATGTTGTAGCTCCATACTCTAACTGTCTTTCAACAGTATCATTTGTCTATTTTTTTTAAAAAAATTCAGAGAAACTGCTGAAACAATGATGATAATTAAATCAAATGATTGAGAACAAATTCATTTTTCAGATACTCTTAATTCTTTAGGGAGAAAAGTGGGAGAGGTGCATTCTTGGAAGGCCTGACACGTCAGTGTGAGGTTCAACACCACAACAATCAGCAAACCACCAGTGCGACGTTTCAAATACAGTACCTATCCCTGTCCAACTCATGTCAGGTTGCTGAAAAGGCGGAGAGGAGGTGTTTCGCTGGTGTTTGTGTTCCCCAATGCTTATCAGGTGAGTGACATGTGTTGTTCCTCTCACAGCCTCACAAAGCTCCTTCGGCTTGGTTATCAGAGATACCAAGCCCACTGCCATTTGAGAGGGTGAGTCAGCTCCCTGCAGCTGGAATCGGTTTCTGAGTCCTTCTGTCTCTTTATATCCCTGCTGTACCCCAGAAGCACATGCTTGAGAAACATGCACACAAGCACCTGTACTTCTTTTTGTCTGTCCTCCACCCTGCTAATGGACAGTTGACACCAGAGATGACCCACCCTCGTGCTTTTTGTGAGAAACAAAAGCTGGTCTTACCTTAGGGATGCACTCGTAACCGTTAGGTAACACTAGTTGGTTATTTAAGTGTGTGTTACCACTGTACACTGCCTACTCACTGGAGCGGTGAGTCTAATGGAGACTGATATCAGTGCTTCTGCTTTTTTAAAATCTTTCTTTAAGCAAGAATAAACATGTTTTTCATTGGTGAGAGCACAGTGTTTTTGTGGAAAGGTTAAAACCAAGTTGTGGTTTGGATAGACGACAGGCGGTCTTTAGGATAAACATGAGTCAATTTGATGGTGATTGTTTGAAGCATGGGTCGCATTCTCCTCCTCTATCTCTCTTTTTCTTCTCTCTTTTTCAGTTTAATGTTAATACTGCCAAAAAGACCAGGATGGATTTTCAGGCTAGTTTTTACTGGTTGTTACAAGTTTTTACAAGCTTGGCCATGTTGTTCACCAGCAAAATAAGTTGAAGCTGGTTGACCAAGGATTTTGTAGTGGTTAATGAGACAGTATTTTACCCAAAAATAAAATAAAAACATATGTCATTATTTACTCATCCTCATATCATTCCAAACCTGTATGACTTTATTTCAAAGAGAGATATTTTGATGAATGTGCTGGTCACTCTTTTCCATGCAGTTATAATGAATTGGGACTAGAGCTCTTAAGCTTAAAAAAAAGATGGAAAATCACCATAACAGCATCTAAGATGACTTTGAATTTAGCGAACAAATAATCTGAATCATGATTATGATTTATTTTATTGGTGCTTTAGTGTCATTTTGGAAGCTTGGAAGTGATAATTTAACACAATTGCTTAAAAAGCACATTATCATACTGTAAAATTACTATGGAAATAATATACTTTATAATAATATACTTTAGAGTGCTTATGACCCGGTTAAGTACATCTTTATATGTAGGAAAACTTTGAATTTGATATTATTGCAAAGTGCACATTTTAAAAATTTAAATGTGTGTTTAGAAACAACCGAGAAGGTGTACTCTCCTTAAGTACACTTAAAGTGATAGCTCACCCAAAAATTAAAATTTTGTTGTCATTTACTCACCTTCATGTCATTCCAAACCTGTATGAGTTTCTTTTTAATGTTGAACACAAAAGAAGATATTTTGAAGAATGCTGGTAATCAAACAGTTGATGGTCCCCATTGACTTCCATGGTATTTCTTTCCTTACTTTGGAAGTTAATTGGGACCAACGCCTGTTTGGTTCTTCACAATTTTCAAAATGTCTTCTTTTGAGTTCAACATAAGAAATAAACTCATAGAGGTTTGGAATGGCATGGGAGTGAGTAAATGATGACAAAATTTTCATTTTTGGGTGAACTATTCCTTTAAGTAGCATTTTCATTTATGAATTATATATTATCTACAAATAAATACTGTTTTCTAAAAAATATATATACTATTAAGATTTGAAGTACACATTGAACACAGTTAAGCACACTTCTATTTCAAAAGCACAGAAAAGACCAACAAATAGCCTATAATCTACAAAATGCCTGTTGTGTTACACATAAGAAAGTAAGTCATACAGGTTTGGCATATCATGAGTGCGAGTAAATGATGACAGAATTTTAATTTTCAACCTTTTAAGCTTGTTAAAAAGACTGATGGAGACACCAGCACACCCACATCCCCTAAACACAACATATGCTGGTGACAGGCTATGCTGGTCTTTTCATCAGGGAATAGAAAGATGTTAACTGTTTCTGTCTCATGTGTGGCTGTATTGTGTCATAGTAGCTGCCAACCCAGAGTGTGTGTCTTTTAACATCCTCTGACTCACCAAACCTGTCAATTGTCCGCTAGGTAGGGATATTATACTCTGGAGTTCATGACTGGGCCGTGGCATTGTGCTCCCTTTGCTGTTTTCAGCCAACTGACCTGCCTTTCACAGTGGAGATGCTGTTCAAATAGCCCAGTGAGCAGCTGTTACAGGTAGCACATACAAAAAGACACGCAATGTGAGTAACCAAACACTGGCCTTTCTTAGTTATAAATGGCAAATGCTGACTCCAAAACTCCAGATGTTAATCTGATAAGGATAAAAGAGACCAGGGAGTTTAGGATTCACTGTCAAAGTGCTCGTGGGTCATAAAAGCATACTGTGCCTTTGATAGGACGTGAGGGTATTGTGCTCAGTCTGCAGTACAAACACTGGCTCAAACCAAAGTAAAGAACAAACAGTGAACAAGAAAGAAAAATAAGTGAGCGTAAGTAAGTTTTTGGAGTCTACTGTCTGTGTTTCCACCTTGTTGCCTTAACTCTCATCTTCCATTGATCCCTTTTTAAGTGCTTGTTCACTTGGACTGCATGCTATTGATATCCTTAGGAGGTAAAAGGGCTATTTACTTTTTCATCTTCTTTTGTTTCTATCTCCAAGGAGGAACTCACCTGGCATTTCAATTGATTCCACTAGTATCCCAAAAGCTCAGATAAACACAAAAGAAAACCTTTTGACAAGATGATATTCTCACACAGCGTCTTGAGTCACTAACTCCATCTCCTAGGCTTCAAGCTAATGAGTCTCTGAGTGACATTTTGCTAATTTCACAACACTGTCTCCACAGAAAAGTGTCTTTCAGTCATGTCTCGTTTCTTTGGCAACTGACATCTTTTCTAACTTGTTTTCGTCTTTACACACTGTCAATTTTCAAATCAGCCGATAAAGTTTGACACCCATTGAAAGACAAGCAGTGTTAGCGGGAATCACTAGAGCAGACGCTAGTATTGTTGCTTTCATCGAACCATAAAGTTTATTATTTTATTTCAGGTAAAGTTTGCGTGCTGCGTGTGAAGGTACAGTAGCCTGGAGATCTGTTACTGAATCTTCTAAGGCAAATATGTGCCAAACACCTCACGGCACACTGCTGAGGTGATTTGTTAGCACATTTGGCTAATGCTTTAATTATTTAACCACACACAAGTGGTGAGTCTAACCTGGAAACAGACTTTGTGCTGTTCATCTTACAGTATCTCACAGAAGTGAGTACACCCCTCACATTTTTGCAAATATTTTATTATATCTTTTCATGTGACAACACTGAAGAAATTGCACTTTTCTACAATGTAAAGTAGTGAGTGTACAGCTTGTATAACAGTGTAAATTTGCTGTACACTCAAAATTACTCAACACACAGCCATTAATGTCTAAACCGCTGGCCACAAAAGTGAGTACACCCCTAAGTGAAAATGTACAAATTGGGCCCAATTAGCCATTTTCTCTCCCCGGTGTAATGTGACTCGTTAGTTTTACAAGGTCTCAGGTGTGAATGGGGAGCAGGTGTGTTAAATTTGGTCTTCCAGCACTGGTCACTGGAAGGTCAACATGGCACCTCATGGCAAAGAACTCTCTGAGGATCTGAAAAAAATGAATTGTTGCTCTACATAAAGATGGCATAGGCTATAAGAAGTTTGCCAAGACCCTGAAACAGAGCTGCAGCACGGTGGCCAAGACCATACAGCGGTTTAACAGGACAGGTTCCACCACTCAGAACAGGCATCGCCATGGTCGACCAAAGAAGTTGTGCACGTGCTCAGCGTCATATCCGAGGTTGTGTTTGGGAAATAGACGTATGAGTGCTGCCAGCATTGCTGCAGATGTTGAAGGGGTGGGGAGTCAGCCTGTCAGCGCTCAGACCATACGCCGCACACTGCATCAAATTGGTCTGCATGTACAAAGTACAAAGACAAGTGTGTCTTGCCTACAGTCAAGCATGGTGGTGGGGGTGTCATGGTCTGGGGCTGCATGAGTGCTGCTGGCACTGGGGAGCTACAGTTCATTGAGGGAACCGTGAATGCCAACATGTACTGTGACATACTGAAGCAGAGCATGATACCCTCCCAACATGATAACGACCCCAAACACACCTCCAAGACGACCACTGCCTTGCTAAAGAAGCTGAGGGTAAAGGTGATGGACTGGCCAAGCATGTATCCAGTCCTAAACCCTATTGAGCATCTGTGGGGCATCCTCAAACGGAAGGTGGAGGAGCGCAAGGTCTCTAACATCCACCAGCTCCGTGATGTTGTCATGGAGGAGTGGAAGAGGACTCTAGTGGCAACCTGTGAAGCTCTAGTGAACTCCATGCCCAAGAGGGTTAAGGCATTGCTGGAAAATAATGGTGGCCACACAAAATATTGACACTTTGGGCCCAATTTGGACATTTTCACTTAGGGGTGTACTCACTTTTGTGGCCAGCGGTTTAGACATTAATGGCTGTGTGTTGAGTTATTTTGAGGGGACAGCAAATTTACACTGTTATACAAGCTGTACTCACTACTTTGCATTGTAGCAAAGTGTATTTTTTTCAATGTTGTCACATGAAAAGATATAATAAAATATTTACAAAAATGTGAGGGGTGTACTCACTTATGTGATATACTGTATAATATAAACTTTCCTTGATTTCTAAAACTGAAGTACTCCTCCACAACCGTGGCTTACTTGAAGTCATAATAATTCATAAGAGTTGTCAGAAGCCTTTGCTTACATGACTCCCTGAAAGCATTGTTTTGTTGGCTTTGAAACGATGTGGCCCTATATCAGTTTTTTTGAGTTTTATGTGCAAATCCACTTAAAAGTCCTCCTTTGAGACTGGACTGACCACTATACATCAACAAGTTATGCTCCATTAAAGGCTGGAATGTGGTTTAACTGTCTGTGTAGCACTAGCTAATTGGGGACACTGCAGTTTATTGTTTACAATACATACAGCCAAGGCCAAGAAGCTTAAAATGCAAAAAAAAAAAAAAAAAAATATCAATAGCTCTCATACCTAAAAGCTTACTCTGTAATATTTAGCATTCTGCAATCTACAAAATTTGAAGTGATACATCACCAAAATTGTGAAAATATTGGCATTTACTGAACCTCATGTTGTTCAAAACCTGTATGACTTATTATCTTCTGTAGAACACAAAAGAAGATACTTTGAAGATTGTTCATGGTGTGCTTTCCGCTTCTCGCTAGAAAATTGAGATAAATCAGTGTATCAAATAAAAAAAATCATGAAATAAATTAATTTAAACTATATACAGTGTTTAGCTACTACGAGACTCTACCTGTATGCTTGCCAGTGTGGGAGTTTTTTTTTTTTTGGTTTATGTAAAAAATACATTTAAACTCTCTGTTTGCCTGCTTTACACTAGTAGTTTTATCACTAACACTACCATCAATAAGACATTTCATTTTTATTTTATTTTATTTGGAACCACTTTATATTAAGTGTCTTTAACAATGTACTTACATTTTAATTAATCATTTGATAAAATGCACTTATTGTGTACATATGTATTTTTACATTGTACTTATCTAAAAATACTTTCCTGTAATTACGTCTACAATTAATTTTCTGTAGTTACATCTGTAATTACCCTATTGCTCACATTTATGTATTTATTTATGTATTGTCTATTTAGACACCTAATACAGAGCAAAAGCTATTTATTTATTTATTTCAGCTATACATGATGACAAAAGATGACACACATACATTAATTTAGTAATTTAAAGGGTTACTCCACCCCAAAATGAAAAGTTTGTCATTAATCACTTACCCCCATGTCATTCCAAACCAGTAAAAGCTTTGTTCGTCTTCGGAGCACAATTTAAGATATTTTAGATGAAAACCGGGAGGCTTGTGACTGTCCCATTGACTGCCAAGTAATTAACACAGTCAAGGCCCAGAAAAGTATAAAAAACATTGTCAGAATAGTCCATCTGCCATCAGTGGTTCAACCGTAAGGTTATGAAGCTACGAGAATACTTTCTGTACGCAAAGAAAAAAAAAAACGACTTTATTCAACAATTTGTCTCCTCTGTTACGCCTTTTCCACCAAGGCAGTTCCAGTGCTGGTTCGGAGCCAGAGCCTAGTTTCAAACCGGTTCTTTGTCTTTCGACACCCAAAGCACCAGCTCCGAACCAGTAAAAGCGGTTCGTAAGTAGCACCAAAACATTGCTGGGCTAGAAGGAAGAACCGCTTGCGTCAGGGGCTGGGGGCGGGGTTACCGTGAACAACAAGAGGAAAGAAACTGTGGACCGCCATATTTGAAATAGCAGCTAAACACGGACACGTTGGATTCGCCGTGTTTGGATGCCGATGTAGATTCGCAAAGCCATGAACGTCAATAACAACACAACGTCCGCCATTGTTGATCGTTTGTTTAGGCTTGTTCGGGATGGATCGGCGTTACGTGGACCGTTTGGTGCGAGGCATCGGGGTGCTGCGGGAGCGACTGGAAAGCTGACGGCTCTCTATGCTTTTGGATCGCTCTCGCAGTGCTTTAGTGTGTTGTGTGCCGATCGATCTGCGTGGCGCGATGCACCTCGAACAAGTCTGTTGTGTTTGGCGCTGTCGCGCTAGTGAAACGAAACATGAAATGTATTCAGTGACGTAAGACCTGGCTCTGTATTGGCTCTCTAGCCTGTGGAAAAGCAACCGGTTCTTAAAGGGCTCGCGAGTCGAACCAACTAAGAACTGCCAGTAGCACTGGCTCTGAACTAGCACCTGGTTCCTGCTGGTGGAAAGGGGGTATGTGTTAGCGTAGCGCCATTTTGGAGAATATCCGCTGGACGCAAGCAGCGTACGCTGTCCTGTGTCAGCCGCGCCGTACAGATACACTATTTTCGTTCAAATCAAAGCGTAAACAAACGTAGAAGACTTATCCGTGTGGCGCGGCTAACACAGAACAGCGTACGCAGTTTGCGTCCAGCAGATATTCTCCAAAATGGTGCTACCCTAACACAGAGGAGGCAAATTGTTGCATACAAAAAGTATTCTCGTAGCTTCATAACCTTACGGTTGAACCACTGATGGCAGATGGACTATTCTGACAATGTTTTTATACTTTTCTGGGCTTTGACAGTGCCAATTGCTTGGCAGTCAATGGGACAGTCACAAGCCTCCCGGTTTTCATCCAAAATATCTTAAATTGTGTTCCGAAGACGACTGAAGCTTTTATGGGTTTGGAACGACATGGGGGTAAGTGAATAATGACAAAATGTTCATCTTGGGGTGGAGTAACCCTTTAATCAGTCTACTATTGTATTCCAACTGTTACTACTGGTTGGATGCTTTTGTAAATATTAGGGTATACATAGCATGGTTTCAACTATGTTTAATGGTGCAGTGTTCGAATAATGTATTTAGTACTATGTTGTAACTGGTTCAACTGACCCCTGCTCACTATATGCTCCATTGTATGGAAGGAGCAACATGAACATTCTTCAGAATTTCTCCTTTTATGTTCCACAGGAAAAATTCATGCAGTTTGGAATGACATAAGGGTGAGTAAATAACAGTCTTTTCATTTTGGATGAACTGTCCCTTTAACATACATACTACACACTACAAACTCCTTCTGAGCTGAATGTTCTGTTGCAACTGTTGTTACATGGACTGCGTCTGACCTGACCGGAGGACTGCATCCCCCCCCACCAGCACAGATGCAGAACTCAAACTAATGACTTTTCTTTCCTCACTCCCTCACAAGAAGATGATAAGAACACCACGAACCAGGTTCACCTGAGGCCAATCACTGTGTGAGAGTCCTTTAATCTCTCTCTTTCTTTTTTTCCCCTCTCATCGACTGTCTTCCTCTTCTCTCTGCAATTAATGGCATTGCTTTATCAGACGAGTTTGTCTTTAGATGATGTGCTGAAGATTAGCATGCATGTCTCGTAAGGACTCTTAATGAGCCGACCCCCTGAAAGAGATGAAGACCACAGAAGATAAGATGAAGATCATTTCTGTGCAGTCCACACAGCTGTGCTTATCTAATAGAACTGATGCAATCCCCATCATTTCACGCCGAGCCAAAAATAGACATTAACGTCTTTCTCTCTCTGTCTCTTTTTCTGTCCCTCGCTTTCATGCCGGATCATCTTATTGCAGATAATTTCCACAGGGGTTTTTGGGGACAAGGGGACTTCCATCTGCTGTTTATAAATACCAGCGAGGTCAAAACATTCTGATTTCTTTAAGTAAACAGGACATGTGGAGAATAAAAGTCTGTGTGCTTCGTTTTTTTTTTTTTTAAATGGCTGCTGTTTTCGTACGTTGTCATAAAGCACTGGGTCCATTTTTTTCCTTCAATAAGTTCCTGGTTTTGTTGACTCCACATGCCTGTGAGTCGTTTATGAGGTCATATGTCATGTGCTGAACAATTAAAGATACATGCTAAAATTAGAGTGCTTCTGGACTTTACTGTCTCCACCAGCATTGGGTCCAGCAATGTTTTCCCATAAAACCCTGCGGGACAGAGATTAAACTATGACTGGCCAAGGCTTTCATTATGTACCAATATTATCTGTGTTATTTATTATCATCTGCTCAAATGTTCCTCTGTATGTGTGTGTGGACAAAAGCTCCATTCAGATGGGATTAGTTCTCTAAACCATTATTAACATGAATGTCTGTGATGTCATTTACTGATTCTGATGCAGCTGGAATCTCTGTAATTACAAAGATGGCAATGTCTGTTGTCTGAATGTTGACGTTATGGCAAGTCATGTGCTATGCATGTGAATAATTATGTAATTAGAACATTATGTATAATTTTTAAAGGGATAGTTCACTCACAAATTAAAATGTATTCGTTCCAAACCTGTGTGACTTTCTTTTTTTTTTTCTTTTTTTTTGTGGAAGAACAAAAAAAACTTTTTTTTTTCGCACAATGGAATTCAATGGTAACCAAAACTGTTTGGCTACTAACATTTTTCAAAATATATAATTTTTGGAACAACATAAGTGCAATAAAATAATGATCATTTTAATTTTTGGGTGAACTGATATACTTCATATGAAGTTATTTTTTATTCTTCCCCCCCCCCCAGTTTTACTCATGTCTGACCTCGACAGAGTCAACAGATGGAATGAATTGAAGAGGATTTCTTTCACCTACCTATTATGTAATTGTCACAGACCAATGGCAGATGAAAGGTGTTCAACTTTTTTAACTTCAACTTTTATTTAATTGTATAGCACATTTTAATGTAATTTTATTGCCCAAAGTGCTTCACAATTTAAAAGAAAACATATACAAAGATTAAAACAATAAAGTCTATCATAATTAGTAAGAATAAACCACTTACTGTAAAATGAAACAACCCACAGATGAAAAATACCCTTTATCAGATCATTACAAATCAGGGTAGTTCCTCTACAGAAGGTCTCTACGAAAGTCTTTCCTCTCCGAAAGCTAATGTACAAAGATGAGTTTTCAACTGAGACTTAAAAACTTCTAAGGATGGAGCCTGTCGAATATGAAGTTGAAGACTATTCCACAATTTGGGAGCTACGACCATAAATGCTCTATCACCTTTAGATTTTTTTTTGGAATGAGGAACTGCCAGTAACAGTTTATCTGCTGATCTCAGTGTCCTAGCCGATGTATGGTACTCTAAAAGATTGGTGATATAACTTGGGGACATGTTATGAAGTGCTTTAAAAACCATCAATAAAATCTTAAAATCGATCCTGTACTGAACTGGTAGCCAGTGAAGAGAGGATAATACATATGATCCCTTTTTTCATGCCTGTCAGAAGCCTGGCTGCAGCGTTCTGTACAATTTGCAGACGAGATAGATGTCGCTGACAGATCCCAACATAAAGAGAATTGCAATAATCCAATCTCGAGGTAATAAATGCATGGATAACGGTTTCTAAGTCTTTAAAACTAAGAATGGGTCTTAACCTGGAGATCATTCTAAGTTGGTAAAAACTACTTTTTACTACCAAATTTATCTGCTTGTCAAAGCTGAGAGTTGAGTCGATTATGACACCCAGGTTTCTTATACTGTTTTTTACAATTATTTCTAAAGGAGCAATATTACTGGAGATAATCTCTTTGAATTTTGGTGGACCAAAAATAATTATCTCAGATTTTTTTTCATTAATCTGAAGAAAATTTTTAGACAACCAAATTTTGACCTCTTCCAGACAGAGTAACAGGGACTGTAGCGAGTGCTCGTTCCTGACTTTAAGTGGTAAATATATCTGAGTGTCATCAGCGTACATATGATAGGAAATGTCATAGCGACAACATATAGATCCAAGTGGGCACATGTACAATGAAAATAATGTAGGGCCCAGAATAGAACCTTGAGGAAGATCATATTTTAAAGGAACCACAGAAGATGAGTTATTTGCGAAATTAACAAAGAATGTTCTATCATGCAGATATGAATGAAACCATTTTAAAGCTGTTCCTTTAATGCCATATAGGGGACACTATAACTGGGTTTAGCACAGTGTTTATTGTGCTAAACAAAACTTTAGGGCAGTGAGCAGTTCTACTGATTAAATCCGCTTTAACTGCATACTGATATTTATTAAGAGATTCCTGTAACATTTCAAAAGAAATTTGTAATTTGTCTCTCTTCCATCTATGTTCTGCTTTTCTACATGCTTATCTGAGAGCACGTGTTTCATTATTAAACCATGGCTGAGACAGGGACTTAGGTTTTTTTAGTCTGATTGGAGCAACATCATTAATAATATCCAGACATACAGAAATAAAAACAACAGTCAACTCCTCTGTGTCCAATGAGGGTCCAGAAGCCTCTATAATAGAGGAAACTGGGCTTTTAGCATATGCCTCAGCAAAACAATTTGCTGTCGACTCGTTTATAGGATGAAAATAACTTAGGCTTTTAGATACGGAAGCAGGCAGATCAAAATAAAAAAAGACAGGTCTATGGTCAGATGAATGAATGAATGAATGACGCACTTATATAGCGCTTTTATTGTGTATTGCTGTACACCCAACGCGCTTTACAATCATGAGGGGGTCTCTTCTCAACCACCACCAGATATATAATTATCCTCTGTGACCACTTCACTAATTGACAAGCCCATGGATAAAACCAGATCAAGAGTATGCCCATGCCTGTGTGTAGCATCACAAACAAACTGTGTTAAGTTAAAAGAGTCAATAAGATCAGAGAACTGCTTTCCTAAAAGGTTTGACGAGCAACACACATGGCTATTAAAGTCCCCAATAATTAAAAGGTTATCGGTGGTCGGAACAATAGAAGAAATAAAGTCAGAAAAGTCCTGAATAAAGTCCTTATTATATTTAGGAGGACGATAGATATGTGCACAATATACAGTGTAGGTTAGTTCTAATTTGATCAACTGTAATTCAAAAGTTTAATATTTCTCCACTGATACAAGGCTATGTTTAAATCTGTCCTTAAAGAGCGTGGCCACATTTTTATTATCTGATCATTCTGCTGTGTTGTGCAGTGTTCCTCTTTCCGATGTTAAAGCCAAGTCCCCTAGATGGCGCTTTAACATATCATTATTAAGTAATCAGACTTTCATTACCTCTCTAAAAGAATATATTAAGGAATTTCTTGAAATTAATATGCCCTCTGATGTAGATCCTCAAATAGTGTGGGAAACGACTAAGTGTGCTATACGAGGTTTCTGTATATCTTTCTCTTCTACTCTCGCCAAAGCGAAAATTCACCAGTTTATACAATTAGAAAATAAAATCCAATCATTACAAAACCTACAAAAACAACATTTTACTGAGCAACAGGCTACACAGCTGTCCTCTTTAAAAGAAGAATATGATTTACTTTCACACTCAAAGGCGGAATTTATTTTACATAGGACTAGACAAAAATATTATTTTGAATCAGAGAGGCCTAGTCATTTATTGGCCCTTAGGTTGAAAGAATGCAAATCTAAGGCATATATTAGCGCAATAAAAATCATCGGATGATCAGGTCACCACGAACCCTGTGGCAATTAATGACATATTTAAAGGTTTTTACACAAATCTGTATAAAGCCGAAACAGATTTTGATGAACCAATTTGTAAGCAGTATTTAGATAAATTGGAACTGCCTCGGATCTCACAGATAGATAAAGAAAAAGCCTTCAAAAGTGCAAATCACCGGGTATAGATGGTCTCCCCCCTGAATTATATTTAGAAATTTGGGATCTGGTAGGGATACTTATGCTTAACTCATTTAATTTTGCAATTGAACATGGGGTATTTCACAGAGATCAAAAAAACATCACTGATTTCATTACTTCTTAAAAAAGAGAAATGTCCATTAGATTGTTCCAGCTACAGACCGATTTCGCTTATCCCTTGTGATCTAAAAATCTATGCTAAAGTTTTTGCTTCTCGTATGGAGAAGGTAATTCACAGTCTGATCAAGGAGGACCCAACTGGTTTCATCAAGGGGCACAATGCATCTGACAATATGCGTCGACTCCTTCATATTCTTGACTTTGCGGACTCCCACCCAACCCCTTGTGCGGTCTTTTCTCTTAATGCAGAAAAAGCCTTTGACAGGCTTGAGTGGAATTATATGTGGGCAGTTCTGCAATGTTTCGGCTTCGGTGAACACTTTGTCTCTATGATTAAGACATTATACCACTCACCTGCAGCGTCAGTCATAACTGGTAATATTATTTCCCCCTCATTCCCTTTACAGCGGGGAACGAGGCAGGGGTGTCCGCTTTCCCCCTTATTGTTTTGTCTATCTCTTGAACCCTTAGCGCAAGCCATCAGGAAATCTGAAGTATCGATTAAGATTCATGATCATAATCATAGTATTTCATTATACGCTGATGATATTATTCTATATTTAGACAACTTTGATGTTTCAGTCTCTAGTATAATTAAGGAATTTTTGTAATCAACAATTTTTTTATTTTCATTTTTTTAACAAACAAGATAAAACAAAACAGCAGACACATACTCAACATCTCAAGGTTCAATCAAAAGGGAGGGAGAGAGGGAAGGACAACAATAATTAAGGAATTTGATAATTTTAGTAGCCTATCAGGATATAAAATAAATTGGAGCAAATCTGCTTTAATGCCAATTAACAATGTTAAGGTTAATTCTTCTATTCCCTCATTTATCCATATTAAGGCATATTTAATCTATTTGGGCATTACCATATATAAAAACATTCATAAGATTGCCAGAGACAATTTTAATAACATTTTAGTTAAGGTCAAAAATGACATTCATTCAACCGTTGACGCTTGGCAGTGTTTTCTTTTTGATGTACGTGATTGTATGGAGGAGTGACTTGTTTTGTGTTTTTATTGTCCTTCCCTCTCTCCCTTCCTTTTGACTTGACTTTGAGCTATTGAGTATATGTCTGTTGTTTTGTTTTGTTATATTTTGGATGTTATGTTATGTGTGAAAAAAATAAAAAAATGTTAACAAAAAAAAAATGACATTCAAAGATGGAAGAATTTTAAAGTCTCTCGCCAGGGAAGAATCTCCACTGTTAAGATGAATTTGTTACCTAGATTTTTTTTTTTTTCTCTATGCTACCACTTTCTCCCCCTCCAGGTTACTTAAAGGAGATCAACTCCATAATTTCTAAGTTTATCTGGAATGATAAGTGTCCCAGAATTAAACTTACCACATTACAACATCCTAATAGCGCAGGAGGACTGGATGTATGAAATTTTGAATTATATTATTGGTCGTTCCAGCTTAAGGCTCTTCATAATTGGGTTGATCCTCAATCTACAGTTTCATGGAGAGTGATTGAAGCTGACAAGGTTAAACCAAATAGACTTCAAGATATTTTATTTACTGGCACAGGAAAAAAAGGGGATAATTATAAATTTGGTCCGGTTGTGGCCAACTATATTAAAATCTGGAAAACGGTTGAACGTCGGATAGGAGGACACTTCAAATTTTGTAACAGTACACCTTTATGGCACAATTTTAATTTTGTATGCGGAAATTGTCCATTTGTCCAACCCTCTTGGTCCTCTTTATGTGTAAACACGTGCGGTGATATACAGTATATGATAACCAGGACCTCTGTTCATTTCAGGCATTGAGAGCCAAATTTTGTCTACCAGCTTACGCATATTTTGTCTTTCTTCATTTACATTCTGCTCTCAAAGCGTATGCCGTTCCTTGGTCTTCTTCCATTTCCTCTCATCCTATGCGGGACTGGATTGCACCATCTGCTTGTCTGCCATCTGTTTCCTTAATATATACTAAAATTATTGATTGCATTACAAAACCTCTTTCTATTAAAACTATTTGGAATAGGGAATTATCTGACCTTAATTTATCTGTCGACTGGGAGAGAGTGTGGTCTAATCTCAGCTTAACATCTAAAAATCTGTTTTATCGTCTTATTCACTTCAAAGTCATTCATAGAGCATACATAACTCCTTACAAAAGATTCAAAATGAAACTACAGTCAAGTTTGAACTGCCATATATGTAACACCGCATAATCAGGCACTTTTCTGCATATGTTTTGGGAATGTCCTGTCGTCATCAGTCTATGGACACATGTAAACCTGTTTTTTTTCATCATTACTGCAAATTGATTGGTCTGTTAACCCAAGTTTGTGTCTTCTTAATGATGATTCAGGTCTCTGTATTAGTTCAATGCAAAAGAGAATGTTGTATCTCTTCGGCAGACCTCAAGTGGTGAAGGTCTGCCAGTTCACCTCAAACTCCATCACCCTGAACATAGGAGCCCCGCAGGGTTGTGTCCTGAGTCGCCTGCTCTACTCTCTCTACACACATGACTGCGTGTCCTCTCACAGATCCACATCTATTATCAAATTTGCTGATGATACTGTGGTTCTGGGCCTCATTTCCAACAATGATGAGACCGCATACTTGGATGAGGTAGAGAGACTCACATCATGGTGCCAGGACAACTGTCTCTCTCTGAATGTGAGCAAAACTAAAGAGCTGATTGTGGACTTCAGAAAGAGACACCTGCTGCCCTACACTCCTCTCATGATCAGTGGGACCCCTGTGGAGAGAGTAAGCAGCTTCAAGTACCTCGGTGTAAACATCTCCGAGGACTTGACTTGGACTACACACATTCAAACACAGGTTAAGAAAGCCAGGCAAAGGATGTACCATCTGCGACAGCTGAGGAAATTCAGGGTCTCACCAACAATCCTGAAAACTTTCTATTCAGGGACCATAGAAAGTGTATTGACTCAGTGCATCTCAGTGTGGTATGGAAACAGCTCCAGTCAAGACTGCAAAGCCTTGCAGAGAGTTGTGCGCTTAGCTGAGCACATCTCAGGGTCTGCTCTCCCCTCTCTGCAGGACATCTACCTCAAACGCTGCAGAAGCAACGCTGTCAAAATCACCAAAGACTCAAATCACCCTGGTAACTGTCTTTTCACTCTGCTGCCATCTGGTAAGCTCTTCCGCTGCCTGATGGCAAAAACTGAGAGACTTAGGAGGAGTTTCTTCCCCCAGGTCACCAGACACCTTAACTCAAACTCAGCCTCTTAACATCATCATGACTCCACTTTTATAATCACTAACAGTCAGTAAGATATTCACACTCATTATTATCTACCTCATACTGACAGTGTCATTTGCACACATCACTTTATGTGTTTTGGGATCTATAGACCATGTACAACCTATTTGCACATTCCTCTCTTGTACAGTCATGCCTATCTTAATATTTAAGTCTACAGTATACTATCATGTACATTATTTTATATTTTATATTTTGTTCTTTATATCTTTTTTTTATTATTCATTTAATTTTATGTATACTTCTTTGTGTTGTTTTTTTCTATAATATTGCACTGTCCATGGAGCGGACCTGACTCACATTTCACTGCTGGTTAATACTCTCTGTATAATCGTGTATGTGACAAATAAATCTTCAACTTGAACTTGAACTTGAACTTGTTTGCTGGTTTTACAGCTGCGAAGAAGACAATAATCCAGAACTGGTTTACACCACACGTGTAGAAAAACATATTGGATCCGTAGCCTCCTGCAAATAGTGTCATGCGAATGTGCAACGGCGCGAGACGGTGGGGCCAAGCCTTCGACCATTGATGCTTGGCAGTGTTTTCTTTTTGATATACGTGATTATATAAAGGAGTGACTTGTTTTGTGTTTTTGTTGTCCTTCCCTCTCTCCCTCCCTTTTGCCTGGACTTTGAGATGTTGGGTATGTGTCTGTTGTTTTGTTTTGTTGTATTTTTGATGTTGTGTTATGTTATGTGTGAAATAAATAAATAAAAAATGTTGATTAAAAAAAAAAAATATATATATTTATTTGTGTTCCGAAGATGAACCAAGGTCTTACGGGTTTGGAACGACATGAGGGTGAGGAATTAATTACAGAGTTTTGATTTTTGGGTGAACTGTCCCTTTAAAGGGACTTTTTATATAGGGGCCTTCAAAGATGCAATATTAATTGTGGGCCCTCTATCGCCATCTGTGGCTGAAACATGAATTGCAAGTGGCTTGCAATGGAAGGCACTGGCTGCATTCGAAACCGCATACTTCCATACTATTTAGTAGGCAAAAAGCAGTATGTGAAGGATAAGTATGCATGAAATCTCAATACATACAACATCAGTCAATGAAACCCGAGTTTCAGAAGCTTCAAAAGCATCATCAAATAATTTCATGAAGAATCTGAAAGTCAGGCTCCATTGACTGATATTGTATGAACAGAAACCAGAAGGACAAACTTGTCCAACATCATCTTTTGTGTTAAAAAAAAAATAATCACAAGGATTGAACAGCTTAGGGCAAGTATATAATAATTTAATTTATATGTTTGGGTGAACTAACCCTTTAAACCCCCCAAGTAGAAATTGTAAGAAATATATGTATGCATTTATATTATATTAGTACCTTGAAGAAATAAGCTTTAAAAATAAGCAGCTTTGAGCGTTTTTGCCCAAGACACAAAAAGGGATTTACAAAAATCACATTTACATTTATGCATTTGGCAGACACTTTTATCTGAAGTGACTTGCAGTTCTCTTATTACAGGGACCCTCAATCCCCCTGCTGCAACATGGAGTAAAGACACCGGTGGTGTCTGACTCTCTACTGGTGACGACTGCGGAGATTGAACCAGCAACCTTCTGCTTACCAGTTCACTACACCACAAAAGTAATAAAGCTATAGCAAAAATTAGCATGTTATTGTAAACATGAAATTAAATTTAGCAAGAAATGGAATTCTAAAAACATGAAATGTAAAATGTTTACTCTGTTTAAATGTTTTACAGGTAGTGGTGCTCATGGAGAGCAGCACATTAATGTTTGGAGCAGACACGGCAGGAGCCAGACTGTACCGCACGTGTTCTCCTGCTCTTGTTCAAGATTGTGTGGTTCAGGGGCTTCATCATGGTCTTCCTCATCCTCTCTGTGCACTCAGGCAATGATAGCCTCGATGTCCCTTTCCCATCCATGATCAGATTCAGTCTGACTGCAGCAATGAGGGAAGTGATGGACAGCAGGGACAGGTGAAGGTGGACACGGTGGTCAGCTGCTTCATCAGAATAAAGCTGCAGAACTGGCACAGCTGTGTTGAGATGCAGTAGGATGTGGGTTCATTGCCTGTAAATACATCATTGTTAGAATAAGTTTGAATAAAGCTTTGTTTCATGTGTCATTGACTTATTTATTTTCATGGTTACTTTTATTCTTTTACTTATATTCATGTTTCCTGTTGTTGTCAGTAAATACAATATAATTGTTTCATTAATGTATGCATTAATTCATTACTTGACTGAGATGTATTCACTTTGGCAGCATTTGTCTAGTGTGTATTCATGCATAGCTATGGCATATGACAAAATAAATTACATTTAGCTTGTTTTGCTAAAATTATGTTTATAATTAATTAGTTATTGGTCAGAATTTATCATTATTATTGTAAGTGTTAGGGTGGGCTAGCAATGCAATCTGGGGTAATCTTATATTTTAAGTAGTAATACTTAAATTTTTCGAGTATAATATCAGCAGACTTCTCCAAAGTCAAGATCTTCAAGCAGCTGACGGTGTCTCCTTTGTGCAGACATTGCACACGCTGCAGAAAAATGTACTAGGTAGGATTGTGGAGTTACTGATGCTATGAGGTGTTAGTGCATCTGTCCCTCTTATCTTCTTTTTATTAGTAGTATTACTGCATAACTTTTAATTACATTTAAGATCAGGGAAAGATGGTTGTATCTTTAACAATGAACAATCATAATAGAAAACATAAATATAATGGGTTTGCGTAGTATGAGAATATACACAGCAAAAAAAGGCACAATTACAAGGGCAAATATCTTTGAATAATATTCATATAATCATAATGCATAATGCATTCAACAAGAAAAAGATGAAAACAGGAGATGTAAGCTGGTTTTGCTTGTGGATGAAAAATCTTGAACATAAAATAAAGAAATTAACAACATATTCAAAAGAGAACAATAAAAAAAATATATATAAAAACTTAAATCAACCCAAAATGTTTTGGATATACAGCAATCACAATAAAAGGGCAGCTGTTTCTTCAACAAGACCACAAAATGAGCAAATTTCATCAAAATCAAAATATTTACAGATAGATTAATTAAACCTGTCACTCATATCCTTTAAGTTGTTGTTGCTCTTGTAACGTCGTAAGTCACATGATAACATCAACATGGCAGATGAAGTCTGGATTGTATTCATATAACGAGATTTGGCTGTAGAGTACTGTACATACTCTTTTAGAGCTCGATAAGCAGTGTTGGGCAGTAACTAGTAGTTACTGTAACTTAGTTACTGTAATAATATTACTTCTCGCAGTAACTAGTAGTGTAACTAATTACTAATAAGATTTCAGTAATAATATTACAGTTACCTTCCATAAAACAGCTAGTTACTTAGTTACTTTTGATGCCTCAACCCTGCTGATTTAAAATCCAAAAATTAAATAATTCCTAGATTATTTTCATAATTTTCATGACTCGCACATGCATGTGATGTCTCCAGTGCAGCAGGCAAGCTTGGAATATGGAAACGCTTACATTCAGCAGATATAAATATTTCATTATATTGATTTTGTCAAGAAAAAAGATGATCTGAACACTGTTGTGTAAGTTGTGGCTTTAATTTACTCTGGCATTACATCCCACCCACATCCCTCTGATCAACATGTGGTACATTATATTGCTATAATTAAACATCTTTTTGGAAAATGAAACAGTTTCTTACAAACTTATGTGATTTCATAAAATACATAATGCAATATAATTGTCACGAATCCTGGCCATGAACTTTCCTTCATTCACCACTAGAGGTCACTCTCCCAACACATGGACTTTCACACAGTTACAGATCACTCTTAGACTACATTTCCCATCATTCACTGCACCCACACAGCTGCTCACTATAATCACGCTTGCACCTGTTCACCATCATCCAATCACACACACACACACACACTATATTAACTCCGGACTTTCTCTATCACTCTGCCGAGTATTGTTTAGCCTAGCTACTCTACAAAGCGTTTCCCTGTATTCCTAGTTAGATTTCCTGTGTTTTGATTCCTGCCCGTGTTCTTGGATTGTTCTCTCTGCCTAGCCCTCTGGATATTGTACGCCGATCGCCGACCCTCGCTTGCCCTTGGATTATTCTTGTGTCTTGCCCATGCTATACCTGTTTGCTACTGCCCGACCCTGCCTGTATTGACCATGTTTAATAATAAAGCCTTGCAAATGGATCCGCCTGTCTCACGTCTCGTCAGCTCCATAACAGAATACTCGGCCACAAAAGGATCCAGCGGCTTTTCATGTGGATATTGGCCAGGTACGGACATTGCACGGATGTTGTTACACCTCGAGCAGGGCTCGCTACCACTCGAGGACTATGTACAAGACTATTTAGACCTCGCCCATTTCTCTGATCTGCCGGACTGTGTACTCATAGACTTCTTTTGAGAGGGCATTAATCAACCGCTGAAGTCTCAGCTAATCCGTGAGGGTCCCCGTTCATCTCTCAGTCAGTTCCTGGACTATGCTTTGCTATGTGTTGGCTCTTCGTTCACTGTGGGGGTCGCGGAGGAACGAGACACCGCACCCAATTGTGTGGACACAGCCACGCTAGATCACGCTCACAAAATGGCGGCAACAACAACACCCCGTAGCGTCATTGCGGCCAATCACAAGCCAGGTCAGTTCCCAGCTGATGTTAAAGAGTCAAGTCAAGTCACCGCTGATGTTAAAGAGTCAAGTCAAGTCACCGCTGATGTTAAAGAGTCAAGTCAAGTCACCGCTGATGTTAAAGAGTCAAGTCAAGTCACCGCTGATGTTAAAGAGTCAAGTCAAGTCACCGCTGATGTTAAAAAGCCAGGTCAAGTCACCGCTGATGTTAAGGAGTCAAGTCAAGTCACCGCTGATGTTAAAAAGCCAGGTCAAGTCACCGCTGATGTTAAGGAGTCAAGTCAAGTCACCGCTGATGTTAAAGCGTCAAGTCAGGTCACCGCTGATGTTGAAGAACCAAGTCAAGTCACAGCCTATGTTAAAAGGTCAAGTCAAGCTACAGTTGATCGTCACAAGTCAAGCCAAGCCACCTGTGATCTCCGTGAGTCAAGCCAAGCCACAGTTGATCGTCACAAGTCAAGCCAAAGCACAGTTGATCATCACAAGTCAAGCCAAGCCACAGTTGATCGTCACAAGTCAAGCCAAAGCACAGCTGATCATCACAAGTCAAGTCAAGCCACAGTTGATCGTCACAAGTCCAACCAAAGCACAGTTGATCGTCACAAGTCAAGCCAAGCCACCAGTGATCTCCGTGAGGCAAGCCAAGCCACAGTTGATCGTCACAAGTCAAGCCAAAGCACAGTTGATCATCACAAGTCAAGCCAAGCCACAGTTGATCGTCACGAGTCCAACCAAAGCACAGTTGATCATCACGTGTCAAGCCAAGCCACCTGTGATCTCCGTGAGTCAAGCCAAGCCACAGTTGATCATCACGAGTCAAGCCAAGCCACCTGTGATCTCCGTGAGTCAAGCCAAGCCACAGTTGATCATCACGTGTCAAGCCAAGCCACCTGTGATCTCCGTGAGTCAAGCCAAGCCACAGTTGATCGTCACGAGTCACGCCAAGCCACAGTTGATCGTCACGAGTCACACCACGTCTCAGCTCTCCAGCCAGAGTCACGCCACGTCTCAGCTCTCCAGCCAGAGTCACGCCACGTCACAGCTGACCAGCCAGAGTCAGACCACGTCACAGCTCCTCAGTCAGAGCCTCTTCACGTCTCAGCTCCTCAGTCAGAGCCTCTTCACGTCACAGCGTCTCAGTCAGAGCCTCTTCACGTCTCAGCGTCTCAGTCAGAGCCTCTTCACGTCTCAGCTCTTCAGTCAGAACCTCTTCACGTCTCAGCTCCTTAGCCAGCACCTATCCCACCCAGAGACTCAAGGTCAGTCCTTCAAGTTCTCCGGTTGATATCCAGCGTGAGGGATGCACAGCTGGTGTCTGTACGCACTGCTGGTATCCCCAAATCCACTCACTTCGGTCCTCCTGTTTCTGAACTGATTTCCCTGTCTGAAGCGCTTCCCATGATAGGGATCGCACTATGTTGCATTTGGGCCACATACACCACCACTGTACTGCCCCAGGGGAAGGCATCTGCTGCAGAACCTCCCCAAGCGGTGGTGCGAGCCTCAGCCCCTGGCAAGGTGGTGGCGCCCAGCAATATACTCTCACCCGGTCAGGTTACCACCGTAGAACCTCCAGAGGTGGCGGCGTTAGCTGCAGAACCTCCAGAGGTGTCGGTGGTATCCTCCTGTAAACTCTCACCCCGTCCTGTCATGGCTATGGAGGCTGTCTGTGAGCTCTCATCCTGTCCTGTCACGGCTATGGAGGCCGTCTGTGAGCTCTCATCCTGTCCTGTCATGGCTATGGAGGCCGTCTGTGAGCTCTCACCCTGTCCTGTCACGGCTAAGAAGGCCGTCTGTGAGCTCTCATCCTGTCCTGTCACGGCTATGGAGGCCGTCTATGAACTCTCACCATGTCCTGTCCCGGCCATGGAGGCCGTCTATGAACTCTCACCCTGTCCTGTCCCGGCCATGGAGGCCGTCTATGAACTCTCACCCTGTCCTGTCACGGCAAGGAAGGCTGTCTATGAACTCACGCCCTGTCCTGCCCCGGCCATGGAGGCCGTCTATGAACTCTCGCCCTGTCCTGACACGGCTAAGGAGGCCGTCGGTGATTCCCTGTCCGGCCCTGTCATGGCTTCGGAGGCCGTCTGGGATTTCCTGTCCTGCCCTGGCACGGCCCCTGAGATCGGGAGGGCTCTCCCTGTGTTGTCTGTCTCTGTTCTCCCAGTGTTGTCTGTTTCTGCTCTCCCTGTGTTGTTTGTCCTTGTTCTCCTCTGCTTCCAGGTTCTGTCAGGGCTACCTGCCCAGTCTGCTTCCCTGCGGTGGTCTCTGGTCCCGTCTGTTCCGCCCTGGTGGGTCCTGGTCCCGTCTGCCCTACCCTGGTGGGCTCGAGGTCCATCTACTCCGACCTGGGGGGCTCTGGTCCCGTCTGCTCCGCCTTGGGGGGCTCTGGTCCCGTCTGCTCCGCCCTGGGGAGCTCTGGTCCCGTCTGCTCCGCCCTTTTGGGCTCCGGGTCCGTCTGCTCCGCCCTGGCGGGTTCTGGTCCCATCTGTTCTGCCCTGGGGGACTCCAGTTCCATCCTCTCCGCCCTGGCTTCCACATGGACCTGGCCCCCCGTCCCTCCCCCTGTTCCGCCTCCGCTCCACCGCCCACCTAGAATTTTTTAGGAGCGTCTGGAAGCCGCTCCTTGGGGGGGGCTATGTCACGAATCCTGGCCATGAACTTTCCTTCATTCACCACTAGAGGTCACTCTCCCAACACATGGACTTTCACACAGTTACAGATCACTCTTAGACTACATTTCCCATCATTCACTGCACCCACACAGCTGCTCACTATAATCACGCTTGCACCTGTTCACCATCATCCAATCACACACACACACACACTATATTAACTCCGGACTTTCTCTATCACTCTGCTGAGTATTGTTTAGCCTAGCTACTCTACAAAGCGTTTCCCTGTATTCCTAGTTAGATTTCCTGTGTTTTGATTCCTGTCCGTGTTCTTGGATTGTTCTCTCTGCCTAGCCCTCTGGATATTGTACGCCGATCGCCGACCCTCGCTTGCCCTTGGACTATTCTTGTGTCTTGCCCATGCCATACCTGTTTGCTACTGCCCGACCCTGCCTGTATTGACCATGTTTAATAATAAAGCCTTGCAAATGGATCCGCCTGTCTCACGTCTCGTCAGCTCCATAACAATAATCGTATATGGGAAACGGAGAAATTACAATTAGCTTCAAGCTACACATGACAATTAATGAAATGAATACAACATTTCTACTTGAATGTCACTATCAATCACTATTGAGTGCTTGTAATATCTTCTGATTGCTATCCAATGTGGATTTTGGTCAAATGATGAGGCAGAAATATGTTGTTAGTAACATTCTACAAGAATTTTATGTGGAAGATACACAGTTACAACTTCTGTGGGGCGTGAGAAAAAAGTAATGTAACTAGTAGTGTAACTAATTACTGTTGTCAGAAAGTAATAAGTAAAGTAACAATATTACTTTTGAAAGGAGTAACTAGTAATGAGTAATATATTACATTATTTGAGTAACTAGCCCAACACTGTCGATAAGTAAGTACTTATTGAAATTGAGTATGCGATTTCGAATGCAGCCACTGTCTTTCTGCACAGATTAATACAGTCATTTTGATCACTGATTGTTTATCAAAAATTAAATTAATTTATAATGGAAAAATTACATGAGAAATCTTCTGTAGGTTTTTTTTTAATGGTTTATTGGCTTATTGTCTTTAGGACAGCAGAGAACTGACAGCAAAGCACAGAAGGAGAGAGCAGGAATGGGACCGGAATGGGACACAGGCCGAACCCAAACCTGGGACCCCACAAGCACTTCAACCCCTGCATGTTCGTACCAGCACACTGACACCTTTTCCACAGCACGGCCATAATGTATCTTTTAAGGAAAGACATTAATTAAGGTGAGAATAGATGCTTCTATTACAGTGATCATTTTGAGCAGTTCATCTCTCCTTCTTCTCTTGAATCTGGCTCTCCTTATTGAATTAATTGTCTTGTTATGTCGCATGGGATGCCAGCTGGCACTAATCTGAAACACCAACAGTTTTTGTTCCGTTTTACCCAGAAAGTTGGTCAAAAAGGTGCAGAAATGTAGCTTTAGTTGCAGTATGTGACAATGTTGTAAATAAATGAGAAATGCTGTGAAAATACTGTATAGTATTCAAATTGTTTTCAAAGTAATTTGCTCCTTATTTTATGGTCATGCAAGAGAAACAGACTTGAAAACAAACCTGAATTTACCCGAGCTCCTCAGGGAAAACTAGTCCCTGTCTGAACAGGACTAAAAAGAGATATGTATTTGATGCTTTCATATATTTATTTCAATACAGGAATAGTCCTATTCAGCAGCACTAAGAATTTTCCATTCAAACAATTATTGAATCCATCACATTTTTATGCATTTGTGTATGACAGTTCTTTGAAATAGAAGAGTAATAGAAGATGTGCATCTCTTTTTTCATTCTCTAAAGCTCTGAAACATCTGGAAAACACATTCATTCAGTCTGATGCATATCCACATACTTACCTAAAAGTGTAGCTGTCAGTCACGCTGAATCCTGCGCATTAAACTGCTTTGCAGTCACAACACCACAAACTCTTTCTGAGAGACATGTTGTCAAACATAGGCACTCAGAGATTAGGCGGCTCTTATCTACATAGCTGAGCTGCTGAATCAGCAGTGTGAAGCGCTAGACTGAGCATGCTCTCAGGACTGACGCCTGGCTCAGGGTGGCAGTTGTTTATCTCTGCAGGATGTTAGTCAGGGCCCCCGGGAGCAGGGTTATGGAACAGGCATTTCTACAAGAGCTTCTAGAAGAGTCCTGGTTGTCATAACACTGACTCTTGACCCAGTACTGCAAGAGGCCTCAGCGTCACACATACATGCTTGTTGACTCAAAAGTCCAGTGTTGAGAGACGAGCTCATGAAATAACAATCACAGTATGAAAGATGAAAGTCATCCAATACTCCAGCTCTTGCCTTTCCTCAAGACTATCGGCATGAACAGAAACCGTAGCACTTCTGCCAAGCCGCTGTTAAGGTCACAGCCAAAGGAAACTTCAGAACAAATTAATGTAGTGCTTTCCAACATTGAGACCAATCTATGTTTGTTTTGTTTTTTTTGTTTTTAAATCTCTGAAAGACTGAATTTTGCTTTCTTTAAAAGTGTTGTAAGTAATTTCATTTTCATTTGACTTAATAAAATAGGATAGGATAGGATCATGATAAAAATAGGATAACATAATATAATAATAATAATAAGAGTATACAAATGTCATGTTGTAGGATATAGAAATTATATACTTTAAAATAATATACTTAACTGTGATCTGAATATCTTGTTTTTGGACACTTCATTTCATGTTAATTGCAATTAAATAAAATTGTATTCTAGCTTTACATTCTAGCTTTTTATACTGAATGCAGTTAGATGAATTTTATTATTTATTTATTTATTTTTTGGGGATATATTTAAGTCCCATTTGGACCCACATTTTAAAAGTGTGTATTAAGAAACACAGTCAAGGAATTGTGGTCTCTTTAAGTATACACTTAAGTATGGTAGATTTTTTTTCCACCCCAGTATAACAATAATTATAATAATAATAATAAATGATAATAATGATATTAATTGCATCTATTTATCTAACAATTCAGATTTTTCTCACAGTATTTAATTATTATTTCACTTTTTCTAAAATATTTTTTTTTATAATAACAAGAAAAAAGTCTGAATTTTGAGATATAAATGCAGAATTATGAGATATAAACTTGCATTTCATATTTTGTGGCATAAAAGGGAAACTCACAGAAAAAGTCTGTAAAAAGCATAATTATATTTTAATGTTTTATTATATATATATATTTTTTTTTTTATTCCACAGTGGAAAACGAGCTTCCATATTTCAGTGTCCTTTAATTTAATTAATATTAAATTATTTGCGAGTACATTATTTTAAAATATACTTAAGATTCGAAATATACTAGATGTGTGCATTCAATATAACTAATACATTTCTTTTTTTCAAGGTAATGAACTAATTTGCTAGAATTAATCAACTTTCCAACACCACATTTGAGAGAGGGAGTCATATAGAGTGAACTGAACTGAATGAAACTTTTCAGTGATTTCAGAGCGAGAGATCTAAAAGCATGTTTGATTATCACAGATCTCTTAACAGTGTTGCATGTGCCGTACATTGTGATCATCACTACATTTATTTACTGCTCAACACTGTGAAGAGTCACACCTATACAGCAAGCAAAGAGTCAGGTGTGCGGGCAGCTCCACAGTTAGCCAATCAGAAACACTCTACCTGTCAATCATTTTGTGTTTACTTGTGTGTTGTGTTTTGGATGTTGGGGTTCAAACCAGAATTCCTAACTTTACAAGCAAGACTAACTTGGCCAAGAACTTCTTATTATGGTGCTGCCGCCACACAATGGTAGTGAAACGGCTGTAACCGTGCTACTAGTCAGAAGGACCTTCATTGTCCGAGCCACTAGTCTGTTCCTCATTAGCAGTGTGTAGATTGCCCTTATCTCTCCCGATTTCCTCGAGACCTCGGCACGCTTGACTGGTAATAAGTGCTTCTCTTCTTCACGCTTGACCTTTTTTGCTGACCCTGAATATAAGCTGCTAAGCGCTAATTTCATTATTGGGTGAAAGGTCATGATACCTGTGCTCTCCGGGCCCTGCTCTAATCAGCCGCTGTGTAATAGTGAGTATCCAGTTACACCCCCTGTCTCTGATGCTAATGGCTGCGTTTGGGGTCACAGGGAAAAGATCAGGGGTCAGGTCAGAAGCCTGGGAACTTGGGGCGATGCAGATCTATGCAGGAAAGCGGGTCAGCCCAGATGGCGAGATGTATACTTTTGCTCTAGCAGCCATCTGATGGTTATGAAAATCGAGCTAAATTAGATTAGCTCATGGTGAGGGACCATGTATGTGTGTGAACTGGATCTGAATCAAGCTCTTTAGGAGTTTTCAGCTTAATATGTATTTTTATTTGATGCAAGATATAGGAAATTACAGAGTCATAAATGTGAGTGTATACAGTACACTATCATTTAAAAGTCTGTAGCTGGAAAGGTTTTTTAATGTTTTTGAAAGGCTCAAGGCTGCATTTATTTGATCGAAAATGCAGTAAAAACTGAAATATTCTTAAATAATATATACATACAGTATATATGATGAAATTGCTTGCTACTAAAAGGATGTTTGCACACACTGCATTCATTTGATCAAAAATACAGAAAAAAAACAGTAATATTGTGAAATATTTTTACAGTTTAAAATAACTGTGTTCTATTTTAATATACATTTATTCAATAAAAAAATTCACCCTCGCACACCTGTAGCTCATTGATAGATGCATAGAAAAAAATACAAAAAACGTCAAAACAACTTAAAAAAAAATATAATAATAATGATAATAATAATAAAAAAAGAATGAATCCCGCACACTATCCTTACCTGTAAAATTAATCAAAATATTTATTAACAAACGTTTCAGTCCATGACTTCAGACAAGTTTTTTTTTTTTTTAGTATTGAAATATACATTTATTCAAAATTGAAATCTTTTCTAGCAATATGAGTGTTTACTTTTGTATAACGTTTTTTTTTAAAATCAATTGAAGACATTCTTGCTGAATAAAAATATTAATTTCTTTGAAAAGAAAAAAAAATGACCCCAAACTTTTAAATGGTAGTGTATATTACAAAATATTTCTATTTTGAATAAATCCTGTTCTTAGTAAATTTTTATTCATCGAAGAATCCTGAAAAAAAAAAAAAAAAAAAAAAAAAAACTGGTTCCAAACAAATAAATAAATACATAAATATTAAGCAGCACAACTGTTTCCAACACTGATACATATAAAACAGCATATTAGAATGATTTCTAAAGGATCATGAGACTGAAGTAATGATGCTGAAGATTCAGGTAAACATCACATGAGTACATTATAATTTAAAGTATAAAATTAAAATGATTTTATTTTAAATTGATTTAAATTGATATAAATTAATTCACTTGAACTGTATTGTATAGCATTATCATCCCTTATATTGGGCCTTTTAGCAGGTAAAGAGATTTTTTATGTTCAAACTGCTTTTGAGGGTGGCTCAGAGAAACATTACTCAACATTTTCCCTGGAAGATGTATGCAGAATTGAGAGAAAGTGCAATCCCATGAAACTGCCCTGAATATGGAGCACGTGTCTAAGAGCTGTCTACACGTAGTGCCACGTGTCGCCCCAGAGAACGCTGCTGCCCTGGGCGACTGCCTATATATACCAGTAACCAGGATCCACTGCTGCTCAAATCAGGGGCGGATTTAGTGAATTGGGGGCCCCAGGCAAATATAGGAATGGGGCCCTATACATTTGCACAAATTCAACCTTGAGGTTTCTTTTTTTGTCGTGATGCTTGCTGCTGCGCAATGGTGCCCCATAGTTGTGCCCAATGTTTCTACATTTTGCATGTTATAATGGGATTCTTTCATTTACATTTATTCATTTAGCAGACACTTTTATTCTTTCATGTTGTAGACCACGAAATAGCAATTGATTTACTGTTGAGATACAAGTTTTAACAAAAAAACTAAATAAATTATAAAATGATAAACCTCACAATTGAACCTTTATTTCTTTAAGAAAAGGGATGAGTCAGAAGTATAAATTATTATATTATTTAAAACGGGTTTATGTGGGTAGATTTTCACATTGGTCTGAACAAAAACTGCAGACTGGATTATTGAAAATGCACATTCATTCTATAGTCTGTACTTTATCTGGTAAAATTTCAATTTAATTTTTTATCTATTCTAAATGTACCTTAAATTAATACTTTTCAAGTTTGTAATACTCTAATCTACATGGGCATGGACAAATATGGATGCTTTATGCAATATATGTGTATTATTAGTGAAACCATAGTTAACATACATAGAGCATGAAGAGTAGACATGTTTCATAGGTCATAGATGTTTTTCAAAGAACTTGTTCATGTCTATTAGACACATGAAAAAAAAGAACATAGACATACCATGTTCCTATTACTTCTCTTTCTTTGCACTGAGCAATTTACTGACACAAACCTGTTTATATTTTCACAGGACAGGGCAGCTCTTCTTCTGAACATGCAAAATGTACATTTATTATTTATTATTACATTTGTTTGCCTCTCTGGGCCACATAAGGGCTTTTCACACTGCGCTTAACCCCGGGTTATCATCGTTCTAAACACCGCTTTTAACCCCGGGTAAAGACACGTTTCACACCTGTAATTTGAAAGAGGTGTTAGCACCGCATTTTACCCGGGGTTATGAAACCCTGCTCCGGAGCAGGGTTAGCACCGCATTTGTGGTGTTAACCCCGCATTGCGGTGCTAAGTTTGTTCAGTGTGAAACTGAGCGGTGTTTGCTTGTTGCTGCTGGACGCCTGGCAACAGACAGCCAATCAGAAATGAGCAGCGAAACGCGCGTCGTGTAAACTGCAGCCGGTGAGAAGAAATATCAAAAGACGGAAAGCGTGTGAACTGGAGTGAATAGGAGACGGTTTTAATCTTACGCTACTGTACAAGTAAACACTAACGGTAATCTCTCCACACTTAAAAGAAATTCAAAGAAATATTCACATACTTTGCTCCTTGTTTTCTTTCTTTTGTACTTGGCTTGTTTCTTGCCTTTATGCGTCTCATGAGGCCGTGAAACGTCTGTTAATGAATACCCAGGGTTAACAGTTAACCCCGGGTATAGTATGAGCAGTGTGAAACGTGATTACAGATAACCCAGGATTCCTTTATCCGGGGTTTAGGATGACCCAGGGTTAACAATTTCAAGTGTGAAAAGCCCTATAGTGTATTTTGATGCAGCTAAATTCTCAATAAAACTGTTTTCATTGGTATATATTTTTTTCTGTTTCTGTTGTCAGACAACAGGATGAATATGAAATAGTGACTGAAACGCGACCCATTAAGACTAGGCTACATACACAGCTCTCCCTTCCAGGATGTTAATCTGCACAAAAATCCCGATTTATAATCGTGCCGTCGTCTGATAAAATCAAATAGGCTACACATAAGTTAAAGACCATAGCTGTGCTGTGATTTCGGCTATACTTGTGTGTTTTAACTGAAAGCGCAGCTACTTTCAGCAACCGTTCGCGTGTCCGCGCTTAATGCGCATCTCGTATGAAAAGCATTTTAGGGGGCCCTTGGCTTTTGGGGGCCCAAGGCAGTCGCCTACCTTTGCCTAATGGGTAAGTCCGCCCCTGGCTCAAATCATATTTTGACTGTTAAACATAAAACACATGGGAAAGATATAATAGTTTGGTCAAATATAACATACAGCTCATTTTTCTTGTTCTTTTCTTTTAAAAACAGGCAAAAAAATGCAGCCAGCTGTTTGAACAACCATTTGAAGGCACAGCTGCTGGGTTTGGATTTGGTTCGACACATTTTGTGTGTTTGTATGCATGACTATGTGAGAATAAAACTGGAATATGACAGGACATGGTCCATCGCATCTTCCCAGAAGCTCGAGTGCTCTGCCCAGCAGGTGTCTAAATATCCTCAGTTTTTCCGCAGGAGCGTCTGGGCCAGTAGCAGAGCTGTGGTCTGGGTTGTAGGGTCTGTGTATCTGGCTCGGTCCCGTTCCTGCCTGTGTTAATGAAGTGCTGACATGAGGGCCCAGACTGCCTCACTGCAGGCCCGGCTCAGGATTGATGACGTGGTCACTGTGGAGAGAAGCTGCGGCTGCTGTTTAGAGTTATGAGTGATGGACGGTGACCCGCTGTTCTCTGGCTCTCTGACCTTAACCTACTGTTCCATGAGATGTTAAACAACATATAATCAAGCCATGCGTAGCGCTAGACCACAGATGCAAGGTACAAGATACAAGAGGGCAGTCATGGCCTCAAGAGAGTCGGACTTGTAATCCGAAGGTCACGGGTTCGAATCTCAGGCAGGAATTGTCGGTCAGTGAATAACCAGCGCTCTCTCCACCTTCAATACCACGACTGAGGTGAGACCCTTGAGCAAGGCACCGAACCCCTAAACTGCTCCCCGGGCTCTGCAGTATTGGCTGCCCACTGCTCCGGGTGTGTGTTCACGGTGTGTGTGTGTGTTCACTGCTGTGTGTTTGCACTTAGGATGGGTTAAATGCAGAGCTCAAATTCTGAGTATGGGTAACCATACTTGGCCACATGCCACTTCACTTCACAAGGCAGTTCATTTTCAGCTGTCCATAGCTTGAAATTATTATTATTATTATTATTATTACCTTTCTCGTGGACAGAGGAGTTTCAGAAGAAAGTTATAGTGTGGACATATTGAAATCAATGTAAATATCAACAGAGCTTGTTTTTTTATATATATACTCGTGTGATGTGATTTTTTTGTAACACAACATCATTTACATTAGCAAGTCTTTCACAAACAGCACATCTGTAGTTCATTTACATTCATTGAATATATGAAGATATGTGATTGTAATGTTTAAAATGTATTTTAAACCGATTTAAACTCTTTACACAAAACTCTTTATACAAGTTAACATTAAAAATGCATCTCTAATAAAGAACTTAGATATATAAATTATATATACACACACTTAAGTTACTTTATATATACTTTATATATAACAATTTTGTAAGTTAATTATGTTTTGTAAGGTTTTTTCTTAAGTTTTAAAATACCATATTTATAATTTGATCTTTATTTTAATTTACAGGGGAAGTGTGTTATTTCCACATACATAAAAACAACAACAACAAAAAACATGTATTTATACAATTTCCAAACACTCCCCTAATCTTTGATCCAATATTGCTGTGTCAATCAGGTTTGGATGTCTTTGCATAATAAGATGGAATGGGATTCATTTTTTTGCACATCTTTTTTGAATATATAAAAAAAATACTTAGGATATTGTAAACTGTGTATATATAGATTAACATTTCAAAATGATGTCAATATAATTTCTCCATACTAAAATATCAATATATATGTCATTCCAGTAAAGCATGGCCATAAAGTTGGAGGGGAGAGCTCTTCACCAACACTTGCTGATTATTGTTTGTCTTAATGAGATCCAGGATGAATAATTAAAATGTGGACTTTATTACCTTTCATAACATTCAGCACTGTCATTTCCACAGCACTGCACTTAAACGATACCAATGAAAACAAGCTCATTAAGATAGAAGGAATGGCTGCAAGCCAATTAATTGCTGCTGAAGTTTGTTCAGTTAAAGTTATCCATTGACTCGATGAACTTCCTTTTTTTTTCATGTTGTTTTCAGTTGAGTAAACCAGTCTAGAAACAAAGTAAAAACCAATCTGCTGTTCTCTGAAAGGGTTGAGTTATGTTCAGTCTAACATGGTGGCATACATTGAGTTTAATGCATTGAGTTCATGTTGCTTTCATGGCCAGCTTGTCACTGGTGTATAGCTGTGAAATGCATGTGGAGAGATGGAAAGGGAGTGCGCTCTTGTGAGTATGTGTGTGTAATAAGAGAAGACAGTGCAATATGCTCACGTTAATCATAGTGAAACCATGCCACCTGAGAGAAAGAGGAAGAGATGAGGGAGAGAATACACACAAATTGCCACAGACACATAATGACAACCTTAAACTTCCTCTCAGAAGTGGCCTTGTGCTTGTGTTGCTGTGGGCCTGTCATTTGCTAATCGGACTGACAGGATGGGTAAGTTTTGGACTTGGTGTGTGATTGCAGGTTGGAAACTTTAGTACTCAAAGGGGGTGATAGCATTACTTTTAAATGTCTGTAACACTATTTCGGGTGTTTTCAGTTATAAAAAATATCAACTTTGACTCGTTCAGAAAGATACTACTCAAACTAAAGAAACTATGCCTAACCAGCCTAAACTGTTTATGCTGGCCTGGCCAACATGGTGTTTTGATCAATTATCTGGTTAGCGAGCATTCCAGACCATGGTAAGTTTATTAATAAATAAATGGATAACCTACATTTTTGGTTCCAAAAACTGAGTTAACTTTCAGGGAATGTAAGTAGTCACAGCAATTTATTCTCTAAAAAAATGTAAATGCCCAAGTGGGCATGTCATTTTGCATATATATATATTAGTGCTGTCAAACGATTTATCGCATCCAAAATATATATATATATTTTTACATAATATATCTGTTCTAAAAAAATACTATATTTGTTGTTGTTGCAATATACAGTATATATTGCAACAACAAATTGCACATACAAATGTGGCACATCTAACTTTACAACAAAATTGAAAGGTAAATGGCTAAACAAACATTTTTTTCTTTCTTTTTCAGTTTATATATTTAACATCAAGCAAGAAATATACTTCGTTCATACTAATATAAAACTGATTAAAGATTAAAAGATAAGATTTAATAATAATTGCACAACACATATGTGATGTGCTCTAAAAATATAAATGCTATTAAACAAAGATGAAAGAATTTTAGCGCATTCACAAACAAACAAAAACAACAAAACAAAAATGCAAGCAAACAAACAAAAAACAACAACAATGCAAACAAACGAACAAGCAAAATAAAACAAAGCAAAAGACAAAAAACAAACAAACTAAAAAACTTATATCGCCCTTGTTACGGGGTTGACGAGACGTGAGACATGCGGATCCATTTGCAAGGCTTTATTATCAAACGTGGTCAAAACAGGCAGGGTCAATGAACAGCAGACAGGTATAACAAAGACAGGGCAGAGAATAATCCAAGAGCAAGCGTGGGTCGACGATCGGCGAACAGTATCCAGAGGGCTAGGCAGAGAGAATAAACCAGGAGCACGGGCAGGAATCAGAACACAGGAATCTAACAAAGTAACTACTGGGAACACTTGGTAATGCAGCGGGGCTAACAATACTCGGCAGAGTGTAGAAGAATGTCCAGAGTTTATGTAGTGTGTGTGGGTGTGTGTGATTGGGTGATGGTGATTGTGAGATAGTAAACAGGTGCAAGCGTTATCAGTGTGAACAGGTGTGTTGGTGCAGTGGATGATGGGAAATGCAGTCCTTGAGTGATCTGTAACTGTGTGGTGTGCAAGTCCATGTGATGGGTGAGTGACCTCTGGTGGTGAATGAGCAAAGTTCATGGCCAGGATTTGTGACAGCCCTTAATATATTTGCTGGTCATAGTTTTTAAACTAGTTTCCCAACCTGACCAAGCTTCTTCTTAACTAGTCTAAACTGGTCATCCAGTTGATCTTAGGCAAACCACACCAGCTCAAACCAGCTTAAGCTGATTTAAGCATGACCAAAACTGGTCCTCCAGTTTTTAAGACCTATTCAGCAGGAAAGTACAGGATATGTTAATATCTGCTATAGCATCCCTTGTGGCAGAGTTGAGAACGCAGCATGTACAGTATACACGTTGTGTAACAGATTTTATTCTGGGACATTTCTGAATGTAGTAATGTGTGAAATCAACCTTGCGTAGCTGGAAGCGATTGCATTCATATAAATATGTAGACTGTAAAGCTGTTTATTTGTGTGTATACAGGTTTCTTGACAAACATAATTTCATATGTATAGTCTGTAAGTACTTTTTTGCTTGGTTTAGCTGGATAACAGTTCAATCCAACAGGAAAAGCATGCATACTAAATCAGTTGAACTGGTGTCTCTTAAATACATGTTTTTGTTGTGTTTGTGATGCAAAGTAAATGAAAGTCCTTTACGCCGTCAACAGCTGACGAAATGTAAGGCTCATTCAAGTGAGCAGGCTGTCCGGGTGTTAAAAAGGCCCTCGAGGACCCTCCTTTTCTCCAATGCCTCTCCCCGTCCCCCTCCCTCCTTCCCCCCTATTACTGGCTGAGAGCATCCCACCCAAACTGCATATGTTACTATGGCAACAGACCCCCTCTAGGGGGACGGGTACCATCATTAAGTAGCTGCTGCTCCTATCAGTGCGCGGCTGAGTCTCTTCAGCCCAAATCCGGGCGCCCTCCTCCCTGAAAGTCGGTGCCATCTTGTCACAGACACTGTGACAAACACGCCTCCGTTTACACACATCAACATGTATGTTATCTCCACATATTTCTTATCGCTCAGCTGGGGAGAAATTGTCTCGGCGGTTCTACGTGTAATTTCCAGTGACTTCGAATGACGGTATTTTGTCACAACGAGTGTGCACGGGTGGAAAGAATATTTCAGGAGGTGATAAAAAGACAACAGTGTTGTTTGCTTTTGGGCTCCTAGGGTTAAATGAACACCATCTGTTGACCGGAGAAGCCTATGGTTCTGGAATATGTGAATATCAATTAGTTGCATTTTATTTGGGAATCTCGGCTGTAACAAGATGCTCCGTATTCACACACAGCTTCAGGATGTGGAAGGAGGTGTGGGTGTGTGTGTGTGTGTCGACAAGCGGCATTCTTAATTAAACCTAATTGATATGCATGGAAAAGGGCTGATATCTGTGTGCGAAATTGACTGTTATTGTGAGCATATGGCGCCTCAGACAGGGGAGATGGTCCCTTTTTTCCCCTCTTGGCCCTCTTTGGGGCCGGGCCCCGGCTGTGAGGCGAGGGTGGGGCCTTGGCAGTGCTTGTTCAATTTTTCTTTTATTATATTAACCTGTCCATTACTTTATATCATGGCCTTATCCTGTCCTCTCCATCTACCCTCGGTTTTCGTTCTTTATCCTTATCTTTTTTTTTTCTAAGCCTCCCTTTATCACTTCCCCTCTCCCTCTCTCTCTCGGTCTCATTAGGACAGATGGAGGAAGAGTGTTTTTTGTCTGCTGGGTCAATGTGAAGTTATTAACCTGCGCAGATTGCACTGCTTCCCCTAGTCTTATTTTTATCTCAATTCTCCGAATGAAGGAGTGTGGGGGAGAAGAGTCAACTTTTTTTTAGAGTTTGCAAGGCAGTGCCGTTTTGATATTCTTCAAACGCTCTGGTTTGGGTTTGTTCTATATCTCTGACCCAAAGTATTAAACTTCTGTAATTCAGCTTTCGATTTTTGGAGATTGCAAACTTTTTACTTTAAAAAATATAAGGGATTACACATTAAAGTTCTCCCATTGACTCTGTATAAATGTTCAGTGTTAAAAGTGTAAGCAACAGCGATGATGATAGTTAATATATGCAACACAATCCCAATTTTAAATGTTTTTAATTTTAAAATGAGTGCCTGATGAAACTAGCATGTATAAAATATGTGTATATATACTGTATATACAGTATATATAAATGTGATTTTATCCTAATTTAATTTATTAATTTATATTTGTATAATAATAATAACAGTAATAATAATAATAATAAATATGCCACACATGCACATACACATATGTGTTTATACTAATTAAAATTGCAATTTATACTATCTATCTATCTATCTATCTATCTATCTATCTATCTATCTATCTATCTATCTATCTATCTATCTATCTATCTATCTATCATCTGTCTGTCTGTCTGTCTGTCTGTCAGGGACGTTATGGTTAATAAAAAGTAAATAATAATAATAAAGTTAAATTTTTAACTTGGTTTGAGCTAGTTGTCAAATAAGCATCTAATTGTTATGTAGTTTAACTTGATAATATAAATAAAACTGAAATAAAAATGAATATATAGACATATTACAAAAAAACAGCAAAACAAACAAACAACAACTAATAAAAATTAAAATAAAAAACATGCAACAAAATTAGTAAAACTTTAATAACAATTAAAATTGAAATGGTAAAATACGAAAAATATATACAGTAAAACAAACAAACAAACAAACTATAATAGCACCTCATGATGACACTAGTATATGTCAATTGAGAATATAATTCTGAATCAGTCCAAAACTTCACTGAATTTAGTGCTGGCAGCAATCCAAGCCAGAAGGTTTGTGGTTTTCATAATGCCTTAAATCCTAAACTTGCCTAAAACTACAACACTGTTTTTCTGCTGCCTTGAATGCACATGTTTTTGCTTTAGGAAATTTCAATCTAATTTTCTGTGCTGCATCTGTTGTCTAATAATGTTCCTTCCACATTATCTATAATAGAGAAAATACACTATTCTCCCTTTTCCACAGGTGTCTTCTCGCATGTTTTTATTTTTATTCCTGACAACACTGCTTCGTTAGTGCTGCTCCTTACCTCTGAGCACTGCTATATTTTCTATTCTTCATGCTAATGCTCCTCTGTTATTCTGGTTGTGTGTGTGTGTGTGTGTGTGTGTGTGAGTGTGTGTGTGCGCGCGCCTCGGGCCTATCACATCTCTGCCTTGTGAAACCTGTGTGTGAAACCGCTGTAGTCAGCATTCTGCGAGATACCGAGTCCCTTGTGGTTAGTAAACAACACACTCCTGCGGGCCAAAACTGTTTGAGAGGGCGATCGAGGAGCAGAGGAGAAACAGACTGAACAACAGAGAGAATATTAACGGCATCTGGGCTGTGCAGTTTGTGTATTCTCACAGCCATTAGAGATGGGTTTGTATGTAGCATTTGCCTGTTTATGTGCTAATGCTTTCACATTGCCAAGGCAATGTTTCTTTTACCCATTTTTCCAGAACAGTGAGTCACTGCTTGTTTTGGAAAGTAAACACTAAACACAGTTTTAGATTCCCAGAGGGAAGTTTTATTGCTCTGTCACAGCTCAGGAGACTGTAGTCTGATATGTTTCATTTGAGTATATATTTAGGAGAAATGCAGTAGAAACAATTGAGACAATTTCTGGAATAGAGTAGGATTATAAATATATCAAATTAATGTATTATAGCTCAGATCATTTAATGAGAACTGTTTGCAAATTTACGAAGTAGGAAACTTAAATGGTCATTGACATTTTGTTCCTTTTTGTCTAGATGTTTTAATTATTCAGAAATACTTTAAATATACAATCTGTAAACAAAATGACTTGAACACAACTCTATTGTAATGGGCAAGTATATGATTCATACTTTTAAAATTAATTTAATATTTTTTAAGGAATAAATTAGAAAATGTCAAGATGTCTCATTGTGTCCAGATCATAATGAAGTGTACTTGATTTACTAAAATAAGTAAAACTTTATTTAAATAATAATAATAATAAAAACATGCAACAAAATTAGTAAAAGAAAATATAGAACAGAAAACTGTATTGGCATTGTATTTTACTGTATATTATTTATTTAAAATACAACGTAATTGTTAAAATATTTTATTTTTTTATAATTTAATAATATATTTTGTTAAGTCAAAGTCATATGGTGCAACCAACAGAAATGTAAGAAAAAACATCAAATGCAAGGAAAAAAAAAACATAAAAAGGACACTGAATCATGAGAGATTTGTTTATTTTATTTTTTATTTATTTTATTTTTTTCAAAAATAGCTAAGATGTTGTACAGCCACTTGGTCACAGCACATTACATTTTTAGGGTTATTGAATTGTAACTTTTCTCGAAATGGGATAAAGGGTTAATTTTATTATTATTTTTAGTCTGCAAAGATTTGCCCTTCTTTACCTGGACACTGTCCCGAAAATGTCTCAATGCTTTCGTTTAGAGAAACAGTAGCAATAAAGATATCTCATTTGCAATTTTTCTTTTCTGCCATTCATATTTAGACAAAAGAAAACAAGTGAAGTAGAGTTGTTTGAAATTTGAGTATTTATTGAACATTTATAGAGAACTGTTCGCATATTGTTCTCATAACAAGTGTTTGTTTTAGCAATGACTTCCTTCTGACAGTATGAGAACCATTCCATCAGGTTGTACAACTTCACTTTTCTGGCCATGGCCAGAGAGAATGTAAAATGAGGATGCAATCTTAAACCCCCAATTTTTAAACTCTAATTATTTTCCCTTCCCGCCCATTTCTATGGGTAGCTCTCTTTTGTCTGGCCTGCACTTCCCTCAAGTCCCTCAGATTGTCAGTCCACGTCCATTTTTCTCCCAGCGGACTTCCTGTCATTCAATTGAGGTTGAGTGCACAGAGTTGAGTGGTAGTCGATAATGAGGAACAAAGAGGACAAACCCGATACTGAATATGGCTGATTGTAATTGTGTGGTGAGGATGAAGGTCCTCCCCAGGATTGATTGCAGGTGGTAGGTGGAGAGACTCTGATTCCATTTGATTCTCAGCAGAGAGCTCCTTCTCCATATCACCCTAATCTCCACTCTGTAGGACATCTGCCCACTCTCTGTGTGTGTGTGTATGTGAGAGAGACCACAGCCATCACATAGCTCAGCACATGTACTCATTCCATCCATAATCAAGTCGATGTGTGACTCACACAGTCAATGTGTGAGAGAAAGAGACAAAGTCGGCCTGAAATATCGAAAATCGCAGTGCGTCTAGGTACTTTATCTTCCGGTGAGGAAATAGATAATCATGAATAATTTATATCATGACTTGTGGTTGACTGATAGAGAATTGAATGGCCGCTACCAATATCTAGTGAAGAGAGTTGCACTGTGCCAAATCTGTAAAAACAGATCACAAAATATATGTATACAGAATTTAATAATTTGAATGAAGACTTATTTTACACAAAATTGCAAATAAATAAATAAAAAAGTTTTTATTTATTTTTCTTTTTGCTAATTTTCTTTCACATACTTTAATAAATGAGACATTGCAGATCACATTTAGGCTATGTCTACATTAATCCAGATACTTTTGAAAATGGCGTTTTCGTTTTAAAATGCTGTCCTTCCACATTAGAGTTTTCCAAAAGTTTCTCATCCACACTGAAACGTCAGAAAACATTCAATTTGTCTTATTGCGCTTGTGTAAAAACCATAGACTGTAAAAAAAAAAATGGACGTATTGTCCGTGACGTCACTCGTAGGTTTCTGAAGAGCGTTTTTGAAGCCTAAGTGGGCGGAGCCGACCGCCGCCATCTTGGCAGCGCGTCACCGTGCGTCACTCCCAGATAATCGAAAATGGGCAAAAAGGCGGGACGTGGGTGAAGCTGAGCTGAAACCACGCCCATCTATAGTGACAGCAGTGCTGCCGTGCAAAGACATAACGCCAGCCAGCCTGGATTTATACGGTATTCTGCCTTTGTTTTACTGTCCATTAAAGTCTACCGCGTTTAAATTACAGTGTGACTTGTGTACTTTTAAACATCTGTCGGCACATCATTAGACAAACAAATTAGATAGATCGCGATATAGCAAACTGCTCCATATAACAAAGCACTGTAAGCAATAACGACTAGATAACTTGGCAACACTAATGAATCGTGAATATTTTTATTTTTTTTATAATGCAGATTATTCACTCAGTGCCAGCTGTCAGTCTGGGGCTGCCCACTTCTGTACTCACAGGACTCAAATGCCGTGACAGCGTATCGCACATAAAATCAATAATTGTTCGCAATTAAATACGTTTCCTTCCTTTTCTTGTAAGTCGATCAAATCCATTGCAATGAATGACATCGGAGATGTTTAATTCACAATCATTCGGAGCATTATCTCTGCTGGTGTTCAGTCTGGCGTTTCACTCTGGAGAAGAGCGGCAATCCACCTGTCACTCAAGTGGCCACGCCCTTAATTATGCAGAACTTTAAGACTTAATATAATTTAAACGGATGAGTTATAAAAAAATTCACCCCCCTCACAGTTGTCACGAAGGGCAAAATTAGTTATATAGACCAAAACCACTTTTTGTACCAGGCTGTAAACATTTTTTTTCTGCTGTAAAGTTGGGCATTTTAACATGGGAGGTCTATGGGACTGACTCCCTTTTGGAGCCAGCCTCCAGCGGCCAGTCGATGAATTGCAGTTTTAGTCACTTCCGTGTTGGTTTCAAGAGAGGGAGCGGGAGGTTGCCACTTGGTAAAAACCCTCATAAAAGTTCACTGAGATGACAGACAGAACAGACATAATACACTTCCCATTATTTGATCTAAAACGCAACTGCCCTTATGTTTTGCTGCAGGACAGGAATTTGGAGGAAATGCATCTTTGCAGGACTGTAATATTAAGAGTGTACAAAGTAACATATATTTAGCAAAAGTGTGAAAAGAAATATCACATAACAGGCAAAATTTTCAAAAGCCTCCGTTTTCACAATCCACACTACGACGCAAAAACGGCATTTTCAAACTTATCCACTTTGGAGAGCGTTTTCAAAAAGCTCTGTTTTCCTTGACAAAAACGCTGCAGGAGGGAAAAGGATGCAGTTTCAAACGAAAACGTCTTAGTGTGGACAAGGCCTTAAGCCCCATTCACACCAAGAAAGATAACTATAAAGATAACGATATTAGCGTCCACACCAGCGGTAAGTTCTTGAGCTCGTTACCGCAGGATGGATTCTGATTGGCTGTCAATGTTTGTATCGTTCATCAGCTGGAAAAAATTTGTTCTGAAAGTGATTCCAATGATATTATTTCTCTGTGCCTTTATCGTTATAGCTGTGGTGTGGACTCTGCTATTCTTTAAAACTGAACTATATCTTTATCGTTATCTTTATAGTTATCTTCCTTGGTGTGAACAGGCCTTTAGCCAGCAAAGATGCAATAGGCGTAAACTAAAAGAACAACCAACACAATCTCATGGCAATTTGTAATTGTTTCAAGTTGGTGCATTATAGTGACTAATTCATATGAATTCTGACATTTAATTTGTTTGTTTTTGTATGATCTGCTCACACCCAATTGATGGTTATGTTTAGGAATACGGTTGGGGGCAGGTCTTCGAACATTGTATGTTTCTATATTCATATGGAATTGCCGCCTCATAAAATAGTTACCTTTTCCTGTGAGATTGGATTGTACAGCACTAAAATGACTCTCCCGTTTTCATGAAATTTACCACATCTTTTGAAACGAACATCATTACTGTCATTATTTCCCTTTTTGGTGCAGTTTGAGCCTGAAAAACAAGGTCACTCTATTGTTGAGTATTCTTTCTAGCATAAACGCCCATCTCCCTTCAGAATTAGATTGCATTTCAGACTTCAATATTTATTCTACATAGACTGCATCTAACCTAGCAATGTTTCTCTTTCTCGAGAGGGTGGAAACATTACATGGAGAGTTTTCTCAATGATGGCACTCAGCCTGATGCGCAGGCCGTTCGAGGATATAAGGATCAGATAATATTCCTCCTATAAACACAAACTTCCCCTTGTGTCCTCTCAAATCAATCCCTGAGTCTTTCCCAGCATCCCTTTTCCTTCAGTTCTCTCATATGTGTTCCCTTTCCCCTTTTTGTATTTATTTTCTTGTCACTGAGCTGCTAATTTGTAAAGCAATATTGCTAACCGTATGCGTTTTGATTTAGATTTCATCAGTTTTCTTTAAGCATCTAACTATCGATAACAAATCCAAAGCTCTGAAGTATTAGTTTAGATAGAATAAGTTACTTTTAAACAGCTAAATATTGCATCCATTGAATTAGCAATATGTGTGATTTTTAACTTAGATTACACTTATTTGTTCAAAAAGCTAGCTGTACCCGAGTTGCTAACAATGTGAGTTTAGGTCTGAAAATCAAGCGTTTTTTTGCAGGTATTGCTAGCATTGTGAGTCCGTTCTGGAGTACTCTTGGGAACAGTTTAGTCCTTAAAAAAACATTTTTTAAAGTATTGCTAGCATTGTGAGTTGGCTTTGGAGGACTCTTGGGAAGCGGGTGAGGGAATCGATAGGTCAGAGGTTATCTCAAGGGAACACAAGGCCTAATGGGATTCTAATGACACATCTCAACCTCATTGGTCAATAGCCACAATGCACACTCAGACAAACACAGCTCTACGTCGATAGAGCTTCAAAACGTAAAATCCTGGATAAAACCCATAAACTCTCTTCAGGCAGACAAAGAGTGACCAAAACGTGTCTGTTTGAGGATGATGGTGTTAAGCAAAGTTTGATTTCTGAGGCTTGTTGACGGCTTGTAGATGTTGAAGGTGATTGAAGACTCCTTCAATGCGCACTGTAACTAACTAACTGATTGTGGGACTATAGGGTCATATTGATGAGAATTAGAGTGAAAAGGACTGGCGGGAGGTGAGTGTTCTCTTTAGTTGGTAGCTGAGCTCATCCTGCTGAAGGACATAAATGTGGTTGATAAATCTCCACTTTTGCAGGAGAGCTGACACAATGTGCAGCCACACTGATAATGAAGAGTCGTTCGAGGAGCCAATTAGATTCAGTTTTATTCACTAGATTATTACAGGAGACGGTTTCTATTCAGGGAGATCAGACTCAGTCTTGGTTTGCTCAATACACAAGTCATATGGCATAGATCAGTATGCAGATCTTGATCTTGGGTGATAACTCATTACCCTTCCTTTGAATCGCTGTGGCCTGACACTCTCTTCCTCTTTTACATCTCTTGTTTTTGTCTTTTTTGGTGATAGAAATTAAAAACACATCATTCCTGTATGCAGAGGCCACAAGGGTTTCATCTTTTGTTGTTGTTGTTATTGTTGTTTTTAAATATATTTTAAGTAAACTTTTTTGCATCACATGATTTTAATATGGCAGAAAAAATCTTTAAATATTCAAATCACATTTTTATAAGCATTTCAATATATATTTTAGGGGAAAAGTAAAATACAGAATTATTAATGCCAAACTACTTAATAAGTAGTCCCCTAAAATATCATAAAAAAATAAAAGAAATATGTATTTATGTTTTATGTTTTATGTATTATGTATTATTATTATTATTATTATTATAAATAAAATAAAATAAAATAAAATAATATAAAAAATGATATATGTAATGAATTGACTTTATTTTTATGACAATTTCTTTTGTGAAACATAAAATAAGACATTTTGATAAATGTTACAGTGTTTTTGTGCATATGATGGAAGTCAATATTAACCAAAATTGTTTACATACAAAAATATTATTTTGTGTTCCCATTGTCACGGTGCACACAGCAGGCAGGAACACGGACACGCAGACGAGGACGTAAACTCAAATAATAGTCTTTAATGCAGACAAGACAAGGCAAGACAAGACAAGGCTGAGAGACAAGATACACCGGGAGTAACGAGTAGACCAGACGAAATCAAACTCAAAAGACAGGAACTAAATACACAGGATAATTAACACATAATCACATACACACAGCTGGAACATACTTAGCTCATAATGACATGAAACAAGGACAGGAAACAAACCAAATATGGACACAAGAGGCAGGAACAGATGACACAACAGAACCCTGACATAACTCCCCCCTCCCGGAAGGTGTGTCCCACGCCGTAACAGTTCCACCGGGGAGGGGGGGTGGGCGCTCTGGAGGCCCCTCAGGACAAACACGGACAGGAACACAGGACGGGGACCTCCAGAGCGGAACAGACAACGGAGACCATGGAGGAGCTGGGAGCTCTGGAGACCATGGCGGAGCTGGGAGCTCTGGAGGCCATGGCGGAGCTCTTACTACCCCCCGAAAAAAATTTCCCTGGGGAAGTGAGGGGGTATCAGGAGCCCTCCGGGGCTAAACAGACAAGACAGAACAAAACAAGACAGTAACGCCCTCCAGGGCCAGACAGACAGGTCAGGAAAGCCCACAGGAACAGGAAGCCCTCCAGGGCTAGCTCGGAGGCTGAGGCTTCTTCTGGGCATGATCAGGTGTCAGGGTCCCTCACAGGGTCCCTCAGCGACCGCCTCCACTTCTGCGACAAGGGGACAGGCGGCTAGAATGGCCTCCATGGCCACAACAAGAGGAGCCGCCTGCCCCAAACGAGTCTCCATGGACCAGACAAGGTACTTTAAAATGGTCCTGTGGGCACAACAAGACAGACACACGGCATTCCTGGCCGTGAAATGTGGACTCGATCCACGGGGCTAGGGATAGCGGCGGCCGGTGGGCATGAGTCAGCGGCGATCCGGCGGGCTTGAGTCAGCGGCGATCTGGGGGGCTTGAGTCAGCGGCGGAGAGCCACCGCCAGCGGCAGATGTCTACCGTGATCGGCGGGCATGAGGGCTTGCGGCCAGTGGACTCGCGGCACTCGCGGCGATCCCGCCGAACTCCCACGCCGACTTTCAGTGGGCTATGGTGGGAATAACGAGCGGCGACGTCCTTGCCGCGGGACAGACACAAACACAGGAACAAAATAAAACTTTCAAAAACGAAAACAAAATAAGGGGAAGGGGCGCCGCTTACTGTTTATGTCTGGTCTTCTGTCATGGTGCACATAGCAGGGAGGAACAAGGACACGCAGACGAGGACGTAAACTCAAATAATAGTCTTTAATGCAGACAAGACAAGACATGGCAAGGCAAGGCAAGACAAGACAAGACAAGACAAGACAAGACAAGACAAGGCTGAGAGACAAGATACACTGGGAGTAACGAGTAGACCAGACGAAATCAATCTCAAAAGACAGGAACTAAATACACAGGGTAATTAACACATAATCACATACACACAGCTGGAAAATACTTAACTCATAATGACATGAAACAAGGACAGGAAACAAACCAAATATGGACACAAGAGGCAGGAACAGATGACACAACAGAACCCTGACACCCATAGGAAAGAAAGTCTTTGAGAGTGTTTGGAACAACATGAGGGTGAGTAAATGATGAGACCCATTTTTGGGTGAACTATCCCTTTAAGTCATTGTTTGTATTTAAAAAAATAAAATTAAAAAGGCATTTTTTTAAATATTACTAGATATGACAATATCAAATCCTACTTGTTTTGATATTTTATTATATAACAAATATAATTATACATTTTTAAACATTCAAATATTAGGACCACTGTACCCATACATACAGTACATATTTTAGTATCCAGTAAAATTCGACTGTGAAGACCAGAATGAGGTTATATCATGTTTTTTCATTAACTGTTCCCACTTGGTGGAATGACCTGCCCAACTCAATCCGAGCAGCTGAATCCTTAGCCATCTTCAAGAAACGGCTAAAAACACATCTCTTCCATCTTTATTTGACCCTCTAACTCTAGCACTCTCTATTCTAATTCTATTTTATCTATCGGTCTTCTTTTTATAAAAAAAAAAAAACACACACACACTTGACCCTCTATCAACTGCATATTTATTCTGTAACTGCAAGCTTTTCTTGAAAAACTAACACTGGCTGTCGTTTTTCTATTCTATCTACTTGTTTCTTTAAAAACAAAATCTGTCTACGTGTACTGCGTTAGGCTACCCAAGACTGCTCATAGCACTTGCATGTTGTTGCTCTTTTGTTGGTTTTGATTGCTTCTATTGTCCTCATTTGAAAGTCTCTTTGGACAAAAGCATCTGCTAAATGACTAAATAATAAATAAAAATAAATAATATCCTAGCCCGATCTCACAGCAATTCGTACATATTTTACGAGGTGGCTAATTCGTATGAATTCGTACGACCTCACTCGTACAAATTCATACGATTTTTGCTAAATCGTACGTATTTTACGAGTTGCCAATTCGTATGAATTTGTAAGAATGACCTACACCTAACCCCGCCCCTAAACCTACCCGTCACTGGGGTTTAGACAAATTGTACAAAATCGTAAGAGTGAGGTCGTACGAATTAGCCACCTCGTAAAATACGTACGAATTGCCGTGAGATAGCGTTGATAATATCATAATGCTTGTGTGTTTGTTTGAAAAAGTCATGCATGTTGCATCTGCACATTGGCTTCACCATCTGCACAGCACATGCAGATAAATCTCACAAATTGGACTGTTTGGCAAACGGTGTTGGTGGTGGGTAGTGAGTGTTTGTGAGAATAGGTCTGTTTTTGCTTTATTTGCATAATAATTCATTATGTGTCGAGTGTATGTGTACGTCTCATGCCCACATCCCAGGAGAAACAGCGTTTTTCAAAGCTTCCACAGTTATTTCCTCTAATTCTACCCTTCTTTCAGGTGAGCCAACCGCTCGCACCGTATGATCACATGGTACGTGTGTATTTTGATGTGATTTTTAACTAGCGGATTGTAATTCCACGAACAAAATGTGGTATTTACATAAACAGGCGAAAAAACAACAAGCACTTATTTTGTTCCCATTATGTCAAAATATCCTCGGTGGCCTTATGCAACATCATAACATCACAGGCTTTTGAAGATTAGCTTTGCTTCAAAGCCCTGCTCTTTTTCTGGTCTATTTCTTCCAGACACGCTCTTAATTAATATCTATTTCTATGCCTGGGCTTAAACGTGCATTAAGGGCAGCCAAGAATTCATCTCCTTTAATCTGCACAAGGAACTGCGAGGAACCTTTTATGTCGTTTTTGTTTTCATCTGTCTCTCTTGGAGAGACTAGAACAGTATTTTTGAAGTTGGCTGCCGTTCCCAACAGGAGGGCTTCATAAAGCCTGTTTCTAGACGCTTTGGTCTGTTTGTGGTTTGTGACGGTTGATTCGCAAGGACCTGAAGAAAGGTGAAGATTTGATTTCCAGCACTGCCGCAGACTGAGAGATATCTGAGGTGGAAGATGTTTTTCTGCCTTTGTTGTCGAGGAACAGGAAGATGTTAGGCTGTTGTAAACATGCAAATGTTTCAGAGGATATGTGTTGGAGTGTGAGATGATGGGGAAAATATTCACACATGCGTACATGCGGATTCTTGTCAGAAGCATTAATTTTTTTCTTCTTCACGCACAGAAATACTTACTGTACTACAAGACTCAGCAGTGTGAGTAACACGAGCGCCGGCTCCCTCGAGGCACAGCGTGAAAACCGAGAGGCGTTTCGCTCTACCTGGAGGGTCTATTTGGTACAGGGGAATGAACACATTTACAAACACTCCCTCTCAAACTCTTTAAGTGCATATTTGACCCGGGTTACAACACTTTCTCCCCTATGCCTCACTCTGTGTCTCATCCACTGTTTTAAATAATGCATCTTCCTGCTAGAGAGAGGCCTATTACTGCCTGAGTTCACCCAGGGGACTTCAGAGAGCTGTGTGTGTGTGTCTGTGTGTGTGAGAGCGGCTGGGGGTGGATGTTGGTCTATAGTCTCGTGAGACTGTCACCTCTGTGCAGGGCTTCGTTTTGGAAAAGTCTGTCTTTGAATCTTCAGGAGCTTGTGTTTGTGTTTGTGTTTGTCTTTTGCTAAATATCTATTTATTTATTGTTTGTTTGTTTGTGTGTATAACATCAGTGTATGTATGATATCAGGTGACAAATCCTAAATTGTTTATATAGCTTTTATACACTGGTAGTGTGCATTCATTTACCTTTGTGAAAAAGATGTGTGCTTAGTTCTATTGAATGTGTGCTAGTAGTGTACTTTAGATCTTAAAAGTTTATTTTAAAAAAACTTATTAACTTGCACATAATATTAATGGAATAAAAGGCCACTTAAAGATAGTCCACATTCATTACTATGTTTTTAAGTGTAATTTCAAATAAAAGTTTTACTTTGAAGTATAATTTTGTTGTACTAAATATACAAAATACTAAATCACTTGGGTAACACTTTAGAATACCGTTTCTTACTTACTGCATAACTATTAATGAATTATTGAAGAACTAACAGGTAATTATTCAATAACACTTAACTCAATACTGTTAACTACTAAGGAAGATGTGTTAACTAATCAGTATGTAATACAATTTTATGATTGTGTTAAGTAACAGTTAGCTAATCAATAACTAATGTATTCTTTCATACCTCCTTAAGAACTACTATTAATTATCTGCTAGTTAAGGTTCAAGAAAAATAACTATGAAGTAACTACTAATGAACAGTCATACACAATTAAATTGAGTTGTGACCCTCTCATATAAATGTTATTAGCAGCAGTAGTAGTAGTAGTATGAAAATGCATTATTAAGAAATGCAATACATTTTATAGAGGTTTTCCATGTGTAGTGAATTGTTGTGAGTGTGTTTTGTAAGAAATCAGCTTCAGATAGGAACCCCACCACCACTCCAGTGCCTTGCGATAACTTACCTTAGTTTTTATATTTTATATACAGTACTCTATGTGTGCCTCCTCGGCATATACCACATTACCATTAATTCAATTCCTATATGTAAGGCAAGTACTGAGGGAAAATGAAAATACAGGTAACCCATTAGCAATTAATAAAGAATTATCAAATAATTCTGCTGGACTTATTTTGAACCTGAAACAGTAGGCCTATTCTAAAGTGAAAATATTAGAAACCCATTAGTAATTAATAAAGAATTATTAGATAATTCCACAAGAATTACTTAGAACCTGAAACAGTATTCTAAAGTGAAAATATAGGGAACTCATTAGTAATTAATAAATAATTATCAAATGATTCTGCTGGACTTATTTCGAACCTGAAACAGTAGGCCTATTCTAAAGTGAAAATATAGTGAAACCTATAGTAATTAATTAAGAATTATCAGATAATTCCGCAGGAATTACTTAGAACCTGAAACATTATTCTAAAGTGAAAATATAGGGAACTCATTAGTAATTAATAAATAATTATCAAATGATTCTGCAGGACTTATTTCGAACCTGAAACAGTAGGCCTTCTAATGTGAAAATATAGTGAAAACTTTAAGTTGGATAGTTATGGCAAGACAGTGGAGTTGGGGTTCCTTTCCGAAGCAGATTTCCTACAGAACATGCACACAATTCAATTATTTAAGATACAGGCAAAAGCATAAGGGCTGAGAAACAGAACGGCGTAAGTGATATTTCACAAACTTTACAGGAGGGCCAAAACAAAAATGTACAATTGGTTGATCTGATTTTGTGCACTGATTTCAATCGTTTATTATAAAAATTTGTATACTCATGGATGACAGTATATTTTTGTCAGTAGAAAGTGCTCGTCATATATATATATATGTGTGTGTGTGTTTGTGTGTGTGTGTGTGTGTGTGTGTGTGTGTGTGTGTGTGTCTCTTACGCCCTTCTGGTTCTCACCCCTCGTTATGTACAATTATAGTAATGAGTCCTTTTGGGTGTGCATCAAACAAAATGCATATTTTCATTTCCATTATAGGCTAATAATAGTAGTAGTGGACTGTAACAAAGTTGGTACTGTAGTAGTACTTTGTACTTGTCCTTTTACTTAAGTAATTTTGAAAATTAATAGACCTTATAATTTTACTGGAGTAATATTTTATTGGGGTATCTGTACTTTTACTCAATTACTTTATTTTATGGGCCACAACCTGATTATTATAGTGATTATTTGCGTATAACTGTTCAGTAGTAGTTATTTCATAGTTATTTTTCTTGAACCTTAACTAGTAGATAATCAATAGTAGTTCCTCAGGAGGTATGACAGAATACATTAGTTATTGATTAGCTAACTGTTACTTAACACAATCATAAAATTGTATTACATACTGATTAATTAACACATCTTCCTTAGAAGTTACATGTAGTTACATGTATGAAATTGCAATTTCTTCTTTACAAATCAACACTTTACAATAAACTCCCTTAGTCAACCTAAGTTAACATAAACTGATTACAGTTGGAGTATGATTTTTTTTCTAAAGCATTAATTCATAGTTAATGTTAATTTCAACAAACTAATACATTTTTTAAATCATTTAAATAACCTGAGTTAACATGAACTAACAATGACGAGCTGCATTTTTATTAACTGGTATTAACAAAAATTCATAAATACTGTAACAAATGTATTGTTCATTGTTAATGCTACTTAATGCATTAACTAAGGTTAGCTAAGGAAGGTCATTGTAAAGTGTTACCCAAATAGGTCATTATAAAGGAATGCCATTTGAAGTATATTGGTTGACTATAAATGCTTATAAATGCTAAGCATTTATATTTGAAGTATAAATGCTTGTCAGTTCATTCAGCAAACAGTGCACCTCAACCATATTTAAAAGACAACAGAAGAAATTATGAAGTCCTAATTAAATCACTCTTAAGTTCAACTAATTGTCTTTAATATAAATTTAAACTATAATACAATTTTATTTAATTGCAATTATGATACAATTAAGCGTTGAAACCATTGAGTTTGCACTTAGTATTCTTTGAAAATATATTATTTCTGTAGTAAGAACTCTTTTTGAAAGTATGCTTTACACGAGGGTGTCCATGCATGCAGTTGCACACTTGCTGTAAGCTTCATCTCTCCTACATTTCTGGACATGAAAGGTTGTGTTGAAGGGGCTCAGTCAGTGTTTAGGTTTGTGTGTTAGGTGTGTTTCTGTGTAAACCTGATACTGTGCAGTATCCACTCGCTCTGACACCTGAGTGTAAAACCTAGCATGTGATTCTCAACATTCAGCTGTAAGTAACAGAGTCCCTGTTGAAATTAATGGCTCGATTTGTGTTTATGATCTGGTGTCCCCATCATGCTTCTCAACTAGCTTAACTTGCTAGTTTTCCTTGTTAAACCAGCTTCATCAGAAAGGCCATGCTGGTCGACCAGATAGTCAAAACATGATCAGATGCCCGTACAAGACAAAAAGATCTAGAAGATGTGAAATATTTGCTTAAAAAATGGTTTTAGACTGTTTTTATGTTACTACGTTCTTGGTTTACTATATTATTACAGTATATTCACAAACAAGTTTTTATTATTTCCATATCCCATAATTATAAAGAGGCAGTATTCATTTTGAAATCTGATGGGATGATTTAACAGTGTTATTAAATTATTCTAAAAAAATAAAAAATGTTATGATAACAATCCCGCAGTTGTCACAGCTATGTTGAATGAACGTACGAAGAAGAGGAAGATGAATGCAAATAGTCTTTAATATTTCACAATAGGGCAAACACAGATTGGACAGGCAGGATCACACTTAGGGACATAGTAGACCAGACGACAAACAGTAAACTGAACACAACTTAAATAGGAGGGCTGATGAGGGTAATTAATGACAAACACCTGAACCAAATGACAATAATCAGACATGAGGGAAAACTAGGTCACACAGAGCACATGGGGAATGAAACACAACAAAACAGGTCCTTGTGATGTGACAGTAGTATATTTTTCATTTTCATAAAATATGCCTTTTAAAAAATTTGGTGCCAGTTACATTTTAATGTTTTTGAAATATTACAATTCTATTTGTGTACATTTTAAAGTAGTTTATTCCTGTAATGCACAGCTGAATTTTCAGCATCCTTACTCCAGTCTTCACTGTAAAAAAAATACCGTTTTTGGAAGTGGAAAAAAAACACATTTAATTTACAGTGAATAAACGTAAATTGACATTCCCTGAATTCTCTGCATTACATTTCAAATTTGATGTGGTTTTTTTTTTGTTGTTGTTTTTTTTTTTTGGGGGGGGGGATAATTGTTTTTTATTTTTTTCTTATCGGTTTTGTACATTAGGTTTGTATATTACATCTAATGTTGTTAAATTAATGTTTATTGCATTATTTCAGTTTCATGTGTGTTACCATGATGGTGTTTAGTGTTTGTGTGAATGACACTGTGCACCTTCTATATATGTTAATATTTAAAAGCTGCTTGTGATGGGCTTTAGTTCATCATGTGACTTTCTCAGCACCACCTGCTTTTGGTGGTTATCAGTGTATTACAAATGTACAAAACAGATTTCAGTACTTCAATAGGTTGGTATATTAATGTTAGGCCCTATATCAGTTAATGAAATTATGGTATTTAAATGTAAATTTAAGTTGAAACCATAAAAACTTAAATGTTGCTATTGTATTTTTTTACGGTAAAATTCTGGCAACCACAACTGCCATTTTTTTACTGTAAATTTTACGGATTTTTTTTTAAAGTGTTCAGTATCACATGAGCCTTCAGAAACATTCTAATATGATTATTTGCTGCTCAAGAAACTTTTATCAATGTTGAAAGCAGTTGTGCTGCTTAATATTTTAATAGAAACTTGGATTTTTTTAATGAATAGAAAGTTCAAAGAGAATAGCATTTACTTGAAATCATTTGTAACATTATAGATGTCTTTACTGTTGTTTCATCAATGCGTCCTTGCTGAATTCAAAGAAAAAAAATCTACCTGACCTCAAACCTTTGAACTTTAGTGTTAGCATGCAGTCTTTACTGTATAGAATTGGGTTGAGTTAGTATGAAGTGATTTTATTGGTGTTTCACATCATCCATTGCGTTCCCTCACACTGCATTGGTTCCTTTTGCTCCACTGCACAGTGATACGTATGAGCCCACCTATGAAAGAGTAAGAGAATGAATGAGAGAGAAAATAGATGTTGCTGTGGCTTCATGTCACTGTCAGCTGTAATGAAACATGGATATGAATCAAATGCACGCTCTCACACACGCATGCACGTGAGATCCGCCCTGTCTTCATTAGGCCATATATATTTTAACATGTAAAGAAGATTTGAGTATGAAATTGAAAGAGTGTGCCCACTGAGGCGTGTGTGTACACAAGGCAGCCACGTCCTAAAACTCATCTGTGTGTTCAGTCAGGTAGAGAGATGTTTTTCTCTTTTAAATGGCCACTTCTGCTGTTTTCCCCTGGTAATGACGACGAGAGAAAAGCAGAGAGTGACAGATACAGAGGAAAACACTGAGATATATAAAGCGATGTGGAGAGACAGTAGAGTTTTAAATTTTACAAACTCATTTAAGCACAATTCACGCTTAGATTCCTCGACTGTTTGCGTGGTAGATGTTAGAAATCTTGTCGGTCGCATGCAAGTGCTGGATTATTTTGAGGGTAGGAGTGAATGTTATGCCGGATATTTCTGGATGATTACTTACGGTGTAAAATTCCCCCGTGCCACATGTCAAGTTTCTTGAGTGTTGTCTGTTGGCGGGAATATGACAGTGTGGTGATGTTACACGAGCAAAAGTGAGAAGAACACAAAAATAATGAACGTGAGGAGAGGAAGAGGAAAAGGTAAACGAGTCATAGGAGAACGCCTGATACAAAATGAAAGGAATGAAGAGACCAAAAAAGAGTCGGACGGGGTGTAAAATGCAGAGATTTATGCAAATCATTATGCAAATGTGGGGCACCGCTGAGGTAAAATTGCCCTCTTTCCAATCAGAGAATCAAATCCATCACTAACCTGCTGCTAGAGAGGAACGGGTAGGGAGAGCGATGGAGGGATGGATGGAGGGAAGCTAAATGACTGCCCCATACCCCGAGATAGTGGCTCCCTGCTGGGGGGATAACTGTAGGCTGGGGCCCGTCTCTCCTGGAGCTCTTTGTCTCCGAGACTCCCAATCAGCCAGACTTCAGTCTGCCTTCGCCTCTGGAGGGCATTAATGACACCTGCTACACACACACATACACATACACTCACACACACACACACACACACACACTGGGATGCAAATCCCTCCTTTGGGTTCATGCTTCCCCTCTAAGTTGGTTTAAATTGAAAACAGTAATAGTGCTGAGAGATGGCTGGACGAGCTTTTGTCTCTGACATTATTTTGTATTTTAGGACGTTTTTACACCTAGTTCGTTTGCAGCGCTGGATTTATGAACTGCTACATTGTCAGTTTTAATTCAGTTTATATAGGCATAGGCCGTGGAAAACACTTGGAACAGTTTGCTTTTGGGAAGCATGCAATCGGACTCTAGAACGGATTTTTAGGAGGGTTGTTGAAATGCATGATGAAAGTGCATCTTTTCCAATGATTATTTTATTTTATTGTATTTTATTTTATTATTTTTGTTTATTTATTTATTTAATTTTATTTCAGAATAATTGGGTGGAAATTTTGATTTCCAGATGCCTGTACAAACTAATAGAAATAATGGTGATTATTATGGCAAAGTATTTAGAATTTAGAATTTAATAAAGCTAAAAACTGAAGCTGTGAACTAAATTTGAACTAAATTTGGTTATTTGGTTATTGACTGTTATTAGATTTTTTTTCTTCTAATTGATTCTGGACATTCCAAAAGCGAACCATTTAATATGGGATGAATATGTTTGGTTATTGGATATTTACTGTAATTTTGCATATTTCCCCTATTTTTACGTTTAGATTATCCTTGCCATCAACACTCAAAATTAATCTTTAACAACTCTAAATTAATAATTTATTGTTCAAAGAAATCTTTATCAAATCTCAAAATGAGATCACTTGCAATGTTGAAAATGATTAATTTAGGTGTTTTATTTATAATTTGTCAGACAAAACAATACATAATTGTAATATTGGCCATTTATCAGTTATCATAAAACATAAATAACATAAACATAACCTAAAATACAACATGAAAACTGTAAAAATGTCATTTCTAAAAAATATTGGAGTATCTTTTACTAGATATACAATTTCAGTCTTTCTATGTACAAATGTTATGTTTAATTCAGTGTGTTGTATGTTTTTTTTTCTGAGTGAATATGGTTTCAAAGTAATTTCTACACCATTTTGTATACTTTTCTTCTTCTTTTTTTCAGTGTGCCAAGTTATTTGTAACAGTTTGTAACATAATTGTAATGCTTTTAAAAAGTAAGAACTAATTTACATTTTAACCAATAAAAGGGACAGTTTGCTCAAAAGGAATATTAAGCTCTTTTGATTTTTAGTCCATAAACTCCCACCTAACAACCATCCAGACTGACCTAGCAACCACCTCGCATGTCCTGGCAACCACACAAAATACTCTTTGTGGCAGCAGCAGGCAAACAACACAACACTATTATTTTTCTCAGAAAGTAGTGTAGTTTTAAATGATAAATATTTTCCTCTAATCAGCTTACTAGTGAGTAGTTTGTTGATGTCGTTAAACTATTAATAAACAATTACTAATTGCTGTTATTTGTTTACATTTCTTTAAATCCGCAAAGCGTTCAGATGCATTCAAATCAAGTCACGTCTAATTAGCTCACAACCATATCCTTCTACTATCTCAGATCACACAGCAGTCAGTCCAAACATGAAGATGAAATGAAAATTCATTCCATCCCTCAAGATCAAAGGTACACCTTTCTAATCAAAGGAGATTAAAACGCGCACTGTGTAATAGGCATGTGTGGAAGTTTAAATTGGTGTTTAGTTTGAGGCAGCGCATGCATGGTGGGTTTGTTAAGCGCGAGGGCTGATGTGCCAGGTGGTCGTGCTGCTCTCTGTGCATTTGCAGATAGACCCGCAACTCAGAGGGTGAATATATTCACCAGCCCCTCTAAATAAATCCCCCAGGAATCCGGGCCAAACCGTACACGCTTCCGCTCCTTCCAAACTTGTTTACCTGCTACTGATTTGCCACTGGAGAGGAAGAGGGTTCAGCATGCCACGCTCTCCCTCCATGCCCGCTCTCATCGCCAAGTCATTTATTTGTCCATTTATCCACTGCTTGCCAACACGTCTCTCAGAAACTAAGAATGACTGCGGGGGGAGGCCCTGAGGGAGGTCCTGGGCCGTCCGTGAGCCAAGACACCCAGAGAGCGAGCAAAGGGCTGCGAAAGTTGAATGCGAAAGTAGAACACAGCAGCACATGCCCGTTTGAAAAGAAATTGCATCTTTTCAGAGTGAATGAAGGAGCGGTTTTGAGAAGAGAAGAAGACTGCGAGGGATTTTGGAGGGGCGAGTGGGGGCTTGGCAGCTCTGCACCGTATCCAGCTGCTCCCATGTCCCAACACTTCCGCACGCCGTTCCAGCGGCTCACATTGTCGAGAGTTTCGCAGATGGTCAGTGAGAGGTCAGGCAGAAATGTGCGCAGCCGTAGCCAGCGGAGCAACCTTTCCTTCTATGTTCTTCAACCAAAACAGTTCATGATGCAGTGATTTTACAGTTCAGTTCAACTGACATGCCGCTTCAAGTTCTTGGCCTTTTACTATTCAGAAGCCCTCAGCAACAATAACAAAAAATCCAGTATTTCCTAGACGACGGTTTTTCAAACTGGGTTTGCAGGCCTCGAAAGAGATACTACAGGGTTTGCAGAATTAATTATTTAATCTCAAAAACATTATTTATGTATGTATGTATGTATGTATGTATTTATTTATTTGTTTATTTTAGGGCTGTCAAACTTAATGTGTATTTAAGATATTCATGAAAAGTTTAGTGTCATTTATTTATTTCATTTCATTCATTTCATCATTCATTCTTTCATATTCACCAAATTTGGTAATTGGTTAGTATTTCTAATATTATTTATTTATGCTTTCTAAAGACCTGTCAGAAATTCTGATCATTAATTGCCATTATTTTCTGGTGACAGCAGGAACAAACAAATGAAAAACAAAAACAAACATGAAAATATATTGTTAATACATTTTAATTTCATTGTCAACAGTTTGCTTTGTTTGTTTTATTATGCAACTATTTACTTTTGGACACAACATATTGTCTTTGTAACATCACAATATTTTTATATAGCTGACTTTATATTTAAGAAATAAGTTTTATTTATTTATGCATTTATTTATTTATTTATCAAAATATATTTTGGGGCTGTCAGAGTTAACATGCATTTAAGATTCCTTTCCTGTAGCTCAAATGGTAGAGCATGGCGCTAGCAACGCCAAGTTCATGGGTTTGATTCCCAGGGAAAGCAAGAGCTGATAAAATGTAAAACTGTAACTTGAATGCAATGTAAGTCGCTTTGGATAAAAGCGTCTGCTAAATGCATAAATGTAAATGTAAGATATTCATGAAATATGTTTTACAATGATTTTAACATTTAAATTCACTGGTAATTAATGTGGTAATGTTTAGTTTAGTTCAGTTTAGCTTAGTTTAGTTTAGTTGTAATATTTCTAATATTATTTATTTATGCTTTCTAAAAACTGATTTGAAATAATGAGATTAATTGCAGTTATTTTTATTTATCGTGAAAGCAGTAACTTTTACTGTCAACATCAGTTATATATATATATATATTGGAAACAACATATTTTCTTTGTAACATCACACAATGTTTTATATACAGTAGCTGCCATAATGTTCAAGGAAGGAATCATTGGCTCCTTTCAAAATATATATATTTTTGGTCTGTTAAAATTTACGTAATATATTAATGAATTGTTTTGTGTTTGTCATAATGATGTTACCACTAAACATTCAAGAATATCATATTTACACAATTCTGACCCAGTGTAACTAGCATACACATTGTAATGTCTGTGTTGGATTGCACAGCGTTGTATAAGATTGTGTAACTCTCACTTTGCGTCCACAATGCATATGACACATTGACAAGCCCTCAGTTTCGATTCCTCAGTGCAAGCACTGGACTTACATATATCCAACACTGTGACAGTGACTGTGATGTCAGGTTACGTTAGTTACATGGGCTTTTTTTCTCACTGCATTTAAAGGGCATTAAGTCAGACTAGCTTTACAGTTGACAGTTTGTGGTCCCGCGATGCATATACAGTATGATGTATATATGTCATATCTCTCTCTCGGATGTTGGAAGTTTCTGGTACTGACAGTCAAGTGTCAGCCGCTAAACCCCAAAGGTCCTTTATAGCCAACAGCCAACATCCTACTCTCTTCTGTCACAATGTCTTTATTTTCTCTGATATTGCTTGGCTTTTCAGAAACATTGTTTGTGGCTGACCAAACGCATGACAAACTAGACTATACCTGCTTTTAACTTGAAATTAAATTCCAAATAGCATGTTTGTCCTTGGAAATATAATGTTAAGTTTTTATAGCTGAAAAGCTCTTCTTAAGCACATTGGCATCTGTAGCGCAACTTATTCTCTATTTTCAGATATATATTTTTTTTTACATGTGTCTCTTTGAAATCATAATTTAGAACGACATTTACCAATAAACAACAGAATCAGCTGCGCCTCTCATAAGCGATAATGGAAAAGCTAATGACAGCACAACATATGTTCACACATCATCTCTCTCTCTCTCTCTCTCTCTCTCTCTCTCTCTCACACACACACTCATTTCTATCTCTCATTTGACTCACCACAGCTTTTAATTACCAAAATGAGAGCTTGTTTTCCTAGTATTGAACTGCCATCATTAATTGGAAAATTATTTTCTTCAGGTCTCTTGTTTGTGTCTCTGGGCTTTTAAAAGAGATCGCTCCATTGAAAAATTAGGCAAATGGACTTGCCAGAAAAATATTTTTTCCCCCATGCATTTAAACATAAAGACCCTTCACACTGGAGGAGAGATTCATTAGCACAATGTTGCGAAAGCTTGTTAGTGAGGGTCCTAAATGAAGATGACTAATATAGTCATTGTGTGTTTGGTTATTACTTCTTATGAAGGCCAAGCTATTAGAGCTTTCAGTGTCCTCACAATTATGTCACCCTTATTTCTGCATGTGCACAAACACATTACACGCTCAGGATGTGGGATATTTATATCTCGAGAAATTTAGTGTGGCATTCTGCTGCTTAAAATGCTGTTATGCTAGTAGATAATTATTTTTATTAAGCTGAATCTGATGTAGAAACGACAGCATTGAGTCACAGTCTGTCGGTTAGACATTGGTGAAATGGCTAATGAAAGAAACTTAAATTCACATATTTACTTCATTTAGACTACTATTAAAGACATTAAAGGAATAGGGCATCCAGAAATCAGCATTTACTCACCCTCATATTCTACCAAACCAGTATGACTTTCTTTCGTCAGTCAACCACAAAAGGAGATATAGTGCTGAGGACCAGACTGAAATTGTCATTATCAATTTAGTCATTACTGACTGAAAATCATTTGTGCAAATTATATATATGTGCATTTTCAAATTTGGCATGATCATGAATGGTTAAAAGGCTCATGACAACCAATGACATTTGGCATCATTGACATCAACCTGGTGTAACACGCCATCTGTGACCCTGGAACACAAAACTAGTGATGAGGGTCAATTTTTTTTTTTTAAATGTATACATCATTGTACAAATTTATACAATACATAAGCTTTACATTGATGTATGGTTTGTTAGGATAGGACAATATTTGGCCGAGATACAACTATTTGAAAATCTGGAATCTGAGGGTGCAAAAAAATCTAAATATTGAGAAAATCACCTTTAAAGTTGTCCAAATGAAGTTGTTAGCAATGCATATTACTAATCAAAAATAAAGTTTTGATATATTTACGGTAGGATATTTACAAAATATCTTCATGGAACATGATCTTTACTTAATATCCTAATGATTTTTTGCATAAAAGAAAAATCGATAATTTTGACCCATGCTTTGTATTTTTGTATTTATATGCTGCAAATATACCCGTGCTACTTATGACTGGTTTCGTGGTCCAGGGTCACATATTTCAATATATGTAAGTACAAATGAGATTATGATAAACTAAATGAAAACAAAATTAATTAACATTTTCGTTTACCAAAAAATAATAATACAATAAATAAAGTAATAAAATGAAATAATAAAAAATAACATAACTGGGAAAAACTTTAAACTTTACGATAAATTTGGTATGAATGATGTCATACCTGGCGTGACACCATATTTAAAACATATTCATTACCATTTGTGTTAAAAACTAACATAATTTGGAAAAACAACAACTATAGTTGAATATAATGTAATATAATATATATTATACAATATATAATATATACATAATATAATGAAATTAGCATTAATGACAAAACCTGGTGTGACGACATTTTTGAATGTACAGTATGTGAATGCTAATGAGACTGTGTTGACATTTAACTAACAAAACCAAGAAAACTTAATATAAAAATAAACTAAACAAAGTAAAAAACTTAAACTAAATTTGAATCAATCATTTATTTAATTAAACTTTATTTTAATAATTTTCCCAGACTAACTTTAAACATATGTCATTTGTCTCACGTTAAGCTGTCATGTTGCAGCACTTAAATCTAGCATAGTCCATAACTCAAATGGATTTTTTTTTTATTGTAACTTAACAGCCCCTGGTCACCATTCACTTATTGTTTGGAAAAAAAATCAGCATGAAAATTTAACAAAACATCTCCTTTTGTTTTCCAGAGAAGAAAAAAAAAATGTCATGAAAGTGAGTAAATTATGAAAAATCTTTCTTTTGGGGTGAATTATCCCTTTAATAACTTCACAAATGCATGTGTGGCAGTGCTGCATGGTCATAGTTGACAGTACAGTCCTTTCCGGGTCAGCTGGTTAAACAGTGACACTGAGGGAAAGTACCTAATGACTTCATAACGACAGTGTCACAGGATCTGCAGACAGCAGTTGATTATTATAAAGTTAATTGGGAAACATGGGAAATATTGTATAGCAGTGGGGTGAGAGGGTAAAGATGCCATATTGTTGAGATGTGTGTTGAGGGGAGCAATATCATATTCTCCCTCTTGGTTGGGGACATGATGGATGTGGCCCGTCCGTGCCCAGATGGAGCAGGGCAAATCCCATCCATCACACAGAGGGGGCAAGCAGAGAATTCACCCCACTGGCATCCTCACGCGGCACACCCTGTCCTGGGTGTACATTAGCCATCACTATAGTGAGACCGTTCACTCGTGGTTCAGCTGGATTCCTACTGGGCATGTGAGTCTAATGTGCTTTTTAAAAACCCACATGGTGTTTTGTGGGTGTTTGCCCCATGCAGGCTACTTAGTTTGTCATACAGTAAAACTTTAGGAACTACAACTCACTTGCAAGGCCTTATTTAAGAATAAACTTGCACTTCAAAGCTTAAAATTTGGGTTAATACAACTTGTATTGCCTGTATAAAACAAGATGGCTATTTTCAAACTTAAATATAAGTTTTGATTTGTTTAACCTCAATGGTTTTTACATCTCAGGCCAGGGTTATTAACAGTAACTAAAACTAAAACCATTAATATTTATATATATATAAAAAAAAGTCAACAACAACTATAATAGCATGTCAATGAATAACACTATCGCAGACTTTCATTTGTTTTATAAATATTTTTAATATAAGATGACTTTTATGTTATTCTAAAATGTAATATTATTATGTTATATTATCATTCAGTTACATTAGTTACAATTATATTAGTTATATTGTTATATTAGTTACCATTACTATTATATTAGAACAATATACAATTGTTCCTTATTATTTAATATTAGTTCATATAATATGATTGTTAATTTATACACCTTGAATATTACATTATTATGGTTAAATTTGTAAATATTAGTTATGCATTTGATGTCATGAACTATTTGCATCATTCATTAATCTAAGTTAATGTTAATTTATAAATATACTATTGTTCATTATTATTTAGGTAGTACATTAATATTAATTTATGCACCTTAAAATGTAAGTATAATATAATGTAATGTAATGTTTCAGTTTGTTGACATTATATTTTTTTCATCATTTATTAATCTAGTTCATGTTAATTAATCTAATTAATCATAATTCATACATATACTATTGTTAATTTAATATTAGTTCATAATACATTTGTCAGTCCTCTGTCGTGTGTGTCTTGTGTTCCCGCCTCATGTTTCCATATATGGTTTGTTTCCTGTCCTCGTCTGATATGATCATTGGTTAATTCTTGCAGCTATGTTTGTCTCGTTATCTATGAGTTACCTGTGTATTTATAGTCCTGTCTGTTCAGTTTGATTTCGTCTGGTCTACTTGTTACTCCCCGGTGTTTTGCCGGGCCGTGGGGATGAGGCCTCCTGAGCTCCCAGCTCCGCCATGGTCCCTGTCTGACTGTTCTGCTCTGGAGGTCCCCGTCCTGTGTTCCTGTCCGTGTCTGTCCTGAGGGGCCTCCAGAGCGCCCACCCCCCTCCCCGGTGGAACTGTTAAGGTCGGGACGAGCCTTTCGGGAGGGGGGAGTTATGTCAGTCCGCTGTCGTGTGTGTCTTGTGTTCCCGCCTCATGTTTCCATATATGGTTTGTTTCCTGTCCTCGTCTGATGTGATTATTGGTTAATTCTTGTCCAGCTGTGTTTGTCTCGTTATCTATGAGTTACCTGTGTATTTATAGTCCTGTCTGTTCAGTTCGATTTCGTCTGGTCTACTCGTTACTCCCTGGTGTTTCTGTGAGTCTACCTTGCTTTGTTTTGCCTTTTCTTGCCCTGATGTCTAGATTAAAGACTATTATTTGAGTTAATCCTCGTCTCTGTGTTCCTTGTTCCTCCCTGCTGTGTGCACCGTGACAACATTATTGTTAATTTATACACCTTGAAATATATTATATTACATATAATTATGGTTAAATTTCTTAACATTAGTTAATGCATTTGATGTCATGAACTACTTTTCTTACATCATTAATTAATCTAGGTTATTGTTAATTCATAAATATACTATTGTTCATTATTATTTAATATTTGTAATACATTAATTTATACACCCTGAAATGTTAAAAATGCATTGTATATTGTTTAGTATATTATTAAGGTTCAATCTGTTAACATTATAAAGTATTCAATATCAATAACCAATCATGAATGTTTTACAGCATTTAATAATCTTAATAAATATACTATTGTTGAGTATTAATTTTAATTTTAGTTCATACTGCACTATTATATTGTATCATATAGTATTATATTATATTGTATTGTATTGATACGTATAATCAGGGGCACATTAATGCAAGGGGCTGAAGCCCAGGGGCCTACACTGGAAAGGGGGCCCACTGGCTGCAAGGAAATTATATTTTTCGAATAATTATTTATGTGGGAGTTTGCAGCAGTGACAACAGCATTCTGCAAACAAACTCAAACACTCATTTTCAGCGACGCCCTGGTTGTAGTAGCATATATAGTGAATGGTTCAGTTTAGGTTCCCCCCACACAGTTTGTGTAGCTGTATGTTCCACCGATATACCGTAAGCGGAATGCACAATCAATGCATTCACTAGTAAAGTAGCCCAGCTCCAGAGTGTCGTTATGTTAAACATGCAGATTAACAAGAGAAACAACACTGCTTTGTGAAAGGAACTGGACAGGACAACTTCATCATACAGTGTGAGTTCAGTAATTTGCGTGGATGTAATCTGTGTCAGTTGGAATCAGAGTGCATTTCCATGGACCATAATAATCCGATCCAATCCGATTGTCACATGTAAACACGACAATCGGATTGAATTGGCCAGATCTGATTAAAATTGTGATCGGATTGTAAGGGGTGGTTTATTCCTTTTGTAATCTGAACGAGAGGACATGTAAACACTTGATCGGATTGAAAACCGAAACTGGACATGTGCAGTGACATAAAAATAGCGTAATGACATATGACGCGCAGAACGAGCTGTTCTTCCTGGTGAATAAAAGTGTCATAAGTATCCAGTCATTCTAAAATATTGCTTTCACTCAGCGTATGTGAAGTGGAGCAGGACAACATCCCACCAGTCCTTGTTTAAGGCTCGTATCCACAGACGACTGGTTTTGGGCACTTTTACTGCTTTCTAAAGTAAGCAGCACTGCACAATAGTTAATGTGCTGGTCGTCGACTAATTAGGACCCGAAGTAAATAAATATAAAGTGTGTGCTTTTTAAAACAATACGCGACAACAGCGGGAAACTCTGAATATTCATGCAGTGTGCGCATGTCAAAATATTAAATCCGATCAGAAGCTTGTGACATATAAACGATCACATCAACCCGATCACTTTATTTAGCGTTCATGTAAACACTACGTTCGGATTTGACAATCGGAATGAATTCATTCCGATGGAAGCAAAAAGTGTCCATGTAAACGTAGCTTGTGACCGGGGATGGAAAATAGGAATCGTCCTATTGCTTAAATGTGATCATTAAACTTTATACGGCTGTGATTTAATTAATTAAACGTGAGCATGGCATGTTTCAAAATAAAAACGCAGTTAGCAAACTCCGACCAAACAGTCCACATTTATGCCAACATGTCGTGTTGTTTCGTTCTACTGATGATGAATAATGAATATTTTGTGTGATTTATGGTGTTTAAATCATACCTGTAAACTGACATTTCAGCCAGGAAAGTTTTGATGGCATTTTCTTTTCATATTACCTCTGTGTAAAGCCTTTAATAACGTGGTGTTGTGTAACGGCTATATTCTGCTATTCCAAAGCACCACCTTGTGGCAAAGAGTGAATTTGCATATTCACTTATATTCACATTTTACGCAGAACAGTGTTGTGAATGTTAACAAGAAAAAAAAAATCGAAATATAAATAATTGTCAGGAAGCTTAAAAAAAAAGGTTTTCTGGGGTAGGGGGGCCTACCGTAATGCTGTAGCCCAGGGGCCTCTGGTTATCTTTAGGCGCCCCTGCATATTATATTATATTATATCGTATCGTATCGTATCTTATCGTATCATATCATATTATATTATATTGTATTGTATTGATACGTATCATATTATATTATATTATATTGTATTGTATTGTATTATATTATATTGAATACACAATGGCAGTGTCAGATTATGGACAAGCACAGGAAAGAAGCTCACACTCTCACCTCACACTGTGCTTGGATTCAAAACAGATCGATAGCAAGTCACAGGAAATCATTTGAAGTCATTCTGGGTCTTCTGAAATTCAATGACTCGATGGAGGGAGAAATCGAGAGAACTGGAAACAGAGTGGAGGTTGGATATAGAGGAGAAAAGGAAAGAGAAAAAGAAAGAGCAATCGTTCCCACTGCCAAGCTCACATCTGCTCATTAGTGATGAGTTATTTCCATATTCTCAATAACTCTGTCAAATATGATTTGGCCTCTGTCGTTGCACTGAGAATGTTTGGGATTGTAATGGAGCAGAATATGACACAATCACTGCTCCTGAGATCAACAGAACCGAGTCACAGCCAATTCATTTTATTTCTAAATCAAAATAAGGGCCCGTTTAACAGCTACACGCCGAAAACTTCAGAGGTAATAATAGTAAGCAAAGCAATGACATTGCAGGAAGTTGACTAATGAACCATAACATAAATAATTACCACTCCCATTAATTACACTATAGGTATTTAATCCATTGTCATTAATTATTGAAGTTGAGGGTTAGCTCATCTCCTATGTTAAATCGCAGTGAGAAAATTAATTTGAGTATCTGAGTTAAATATTAACGTTGCTAAATGATGCCTTGACAGTTCAATGAAAATATATAATTTGGAATAAGAACAAGTAGAGCCATAAATAGACATGATTAACATGTAATATCATTTAAATTAGTGGACCGAGGTCAAAGTTATCAGAGTGAGAGTTAAATGGGATTATCCTGCTCCGGACCTCCTGCAGAGAAGAAAAATATATCCGTGCAAATCAACATTTCCATTTCACTACAATTCTCACGAAAGCAGTGAAAGATCTTTCCTTTACGAAAGATTTCTTATTTGAAACTTATTTACACAGGAGGGTTATCAATGTCACTTTCAATCAGAAGACGCGATTAATACACCCTCATTGTTTTATCAGCAGACCCGGAAATAGCCTGTTTATGTTATCTAATAACAATGCCAGGTTATTGCTCCATGATTAACCACCAACAAACAATAATTAATTAGATATTTAAGCCTGTTACAATGGCGGTGGCGATGAGCTCCCTGCATTTATTTTGAATTAGAGCCATTAAGCATCATTCATTGTGTTTGGTTTATTTTAATTAGCGGCCTTTTTTTGCGAGCAGCAGAACTGCAGAGGGAAGAAGAGAAACCACTGTTGTTATGTGCAGCTGGAGCATCGCCAGGCTTTTGTTTAGTGCGACCATATTGCCTTTACAATTGGCTGATGAAATAACAACTCAAATCTTGCATGTGTATTTTTTTTCCTTGCGAGCAAAAGTAGCACATTCATCCATCACAGAAAGGCTTTGTGTTTCCATGGGTGATGACGGCCCTGAAGATAACGTGAGGTGAACAAAGACATTGGCGCTTCCTGATTGGCTCATTTAATCTCTGTCACTGTAATTGTAGCAGGGTGACTGTAGACTGATTTATGTGCTAAATCAATGACCCAAACACGCCTTCAGTCTCCAAAAAATTAGATTTTTTTTTTAAAGGTGGGTTCAATTTCTTTTATTATAAAAGAAGGCTGGTGTTTAAATAAGGCCATTCACTTAATTGCAGATGCTTTACTTACTGTACTTTAGTTTATAAAGAAGCTCATAAAAAGCTAGTGACAGGCGAAGTTTGAGGCCACGCTGTTTGGATTTAATTTTAGTGAGCACTGCGTTTCGGTGAGCCAGACTCAAACACAACACAGAGGCAGTTTAGTCTGACTTCCTATCATGTAGATGCCAAGTGCAATTAACAGCCTGAAGACAGAGGCTGCCAACAGCGGGCGAGCGAGTGGGTCAATTCATATGCACTGTTCCTACTGGAAAACTACTCAAATCTGTGTACACTCCACGCCAATTGAAAGTAGTCACTGAAATATGATCCAAAGACACACGTACAGTGGATATAAACTTCATTGGGTATGTTATGAATATGTTTGAATGGTTTAAGTGTGATTAGAAGAGAGAGGCAGTTGGGCAGTTGAGTTTATGTACAAGGTAAATTCATGCACTACCATTCAAAATCATGGTGTTATTAGAATTATTTAAGTGTGTGTGTGTTATTAAATATTATTACAGTTGAAAACAACTGTTTTCTATTGTAATATAGTTTAATATGTTATTTATTCCTGTGATCAAAGCTGCATTTTCAGCAACATTACTCCAGTCTTCAGTGTCACATGATCCTTCAGAAATCATTCTAATATGCTGTTTTGAAAGATTTATGATTATTAGCAACGTTGAAAATAGATGTGCTGCTTAATATTTTTTGTTAAAAGTGTGATGCCTTTTTTAATGAATAGAAAGTTCAACAGAACAGCATTAATTTGAAATAGAAATTCTTACAGACCCCAAACTTTTGAACAGTATATGTGTACAAAAAAAACAAAAAAAACCTTCCTAATGGTGATGCTCATCATTTCCAGGTTGAAGTCAATCTGCTGAAGCCAAATCACACCATTGTCTCATCCTATGCATTTGTAAACATTTTCATAAATAATTGTTTTAAAACGAATAACCAGTAACTAGAATAATATTGTAAAAAAGAGCCTATTTCTTGATTTTATTCAATTACTGCTGTTCATCTATTATTATTAATATTTTTGGACCATTAGTCTAAAGATCTTCAGTACAGTAAACACTGCAGGTGTCGTGATTTCAGGCACACAGGTACACACACGCATTTTCACCAAGCTGAGTGCTCGCTAAAAACCTAATCACGCACTGATCATTATGTTTTTCAAGTAATTTCAAGTTTTAATATTTTATATCCTTTGAGCGGTTTAGTCAGTAATTAGTCTGTCCTTTTGCAGCTGTTCAGCTGATTTATGAACATGAGAGGTGGGCATTATCACATGGATGGACACTCGTGGTTCATTGGCGGCACTACTTCCTGTTCTCACATGACTTTTTGCTTCTCACATTCACCCCAAGCTTAAAGATCTCAGTGAGAAAAGCTAAAGTGAGGCAAAAGAGATGCTGTTCATGTCTGAAACTTTATCTGCTGATGTTGGTGTTGGACAGAGTTGCTAGGTTTGTAACATGTTTTGTAATATTTCTTGTTTTATTTTTGCACAGTTTATTTCAGTAAGTTTAGAAAAACCTCAAAGAAAACAAGTAATAAAACACTTTATCTCTCTCTCTCTCAAAGACATTGTGCAGTTGTTTGTAATTGCATCTTATCCCACAGAAAATAAAAATATCAGTTTTAATATTTGTGGGAATAGTTCACCCAAAAATTAAAATTTTGTCATAATTTACTTACCCTTAAGTTGTTCCAAACCTGTATGAGTTTCTTTCTTCAGATGAATGCAAAATAAAATATTTTGAAGAATGATGATAACCAAACACTTGATGGCAGCCATTGAGTTCCATTGTATGGAAGTATGGAAAAATACTATAGAAATAAATGGCTACCGTCAGCAGAAGAAAGAAACACATACAGGTTTGGAACTTTTTTTTTGTGGGGGGGGTTAAACTATCCCTTTAAGTTTCCTGTTTATCCTGAGGTTAAGATGCTAATAATGTCTTATGTGTCTATTTTTGAGTTTCATTGTTTCAAACTGTGCTCAAACTTTCCAAGATACCAAAACCAAAGCAATGAAAAATCACACATTTCAATACAAACGGGGAAGTCGTGGCCGGGGAAGTCGTGGCCTAATGGTTAGAGAGTCGGACTCGTAATCCAAAGGTTGTGGGTTCGAATCTCGGGTCCGGCAGGGATTGTTGGTGGGGGGAGTGAATAACCAGCACTCTCTCCTCCTTCAATACCACGACTGAGGTGTCCTTGAGCAAGGCACCGAACCCCCAACTGCTCCCCGGGTGCTGTAACATGGCTGCCCACTGCTCCGGGTGTGTGTTCACTTAGGATGGGTTAAATGCAGAGAATACATTTCACTGCTGGTTATATACTCTCTATATAATCGTGTATGTGACAAATAAAAAAAATCTAATCTAAAATCTACAAACCTAAACATTTTCATCAACTTATTCTGAGACTAAATGATCTAAGCTAAAGTCTTTAGTCTTAATGTATGTCTCATTTGTTTCTATTTATTTCTACCTAAAAATTTTAGGAGAAACATTAGAGGTAAAGTGAATACTTACATGAAACATAACTCAATTGTCTCCTGCGCTATGAACATCTAAGCAGCAGCGCTTCCTCTGGGAAATGTTACATGTCTGTGATGGATTGTGATTTGTGTCCTAAAATTACCCATGATCACCCCCCTCCTCTTCTTTTCTTCTAATTCCACCAACACGTTGAAGCAATATTTTCCTTGTGTACTAATGTCTTCTGAACTCTAGTTTGAAAAGTGTCTCTCAGCTCAGTTGTTGACATGTATCTTCAGTGGAGGAGACAGCAGGGAAATTATGCAAGCTCAGCGAGCTCCTGCAACATTCTCACATCTCACTAAGCAGATTATTCAAATGACCCCACAGGTGCTCACTATTGATGTTCTGCCGTAAGACACCTGCAATAGCGCCTCCCTACAGGAAGCACAAGGTCAAAGCTTATTCAGAATTAACCTTTAAGATCTTGTTCAATCCTCCGTAATGCCAAAGAATAACAGTAAATGAGTTTGTCCAATCAATCGGGTCAGGACTGACGGTCGTGCTGTTACTCGGCACCATGCCAGTGTTATATTTGTCTATTTTTTGGTGAGTTTGTGTTATGTCTCATAATATATTTATGTAGTTTGAGATCAATAAGATCACTAATGGCTGCATTTATTCAAAAAGACAACAAAAACACAATAATATTGTGACATATTATTGTAATTTAAAATAACTGTTCTAACATATATTTTAATATGTAATTTATTTTTGACAAAGCTGAAGTACTCCAGTCTTCAGTGTCACATGAAAATGTTTGTCACAATCCTAGTTGAGAATAAGTATTCATTTCTTGAAATAAATAAATAAAATAATAATAATAATTAATCTTACTGCACCTAAACTTTTGAATGGTAGTCTATTAGGGGAAAAATAATAAAATAAAAATATTATTATTTATTTCACTGTTAATATAATATAATATAATATAATATAATTAGTGCTGTCAAATGATTAATCGCGATTAATCACATCCAAAATAAAAGTTTTTGTTTACATAATATATGTGTGTGTACTGTGTATATTTATTATGTAGATATAATATACACTCATACAGTATATATTTAGAAAATATTTACACGTATATATTTATATTTATATAATTTATATTATATATAAATATATTTAATGTATAAATATAAAATATTTTTCTTAAATATGCACAATTAGTATACACTTATATAGACTTAGTGTTATATTATATATACATATATAATAAACCAAGCAGATATACAATCAACTCAGCATTCAGCCTCATCTGAGTCACCACGTCATTGAGTTTGAAAGGGTGTGGTGCTTCTGCTTTCATGTCATATATGAGATTCTGACTGTGAATAAATCAGATGATGTTATTTGTGAGTAAATCTGCGAAGCATTTAAGTTCATTCATCCGCTGTCCTCTGTGAACTCTAACAAACGAACACACACTCAGACAGCACTCAGATACCCCTCCCACAAAAAAAAAAAAAACACTTGTGTTTGCCAGACAAACACACACACACACACGTCCCCTCTTAAACAGACTCTAAAGCACTTCACTCAACCGCCGCACTCCGACTTTCTCTCTCTCTCTCTCTCTCACACACACACACACACCTTTCCCACCTTCCCCTGTTGTTAGCGAGGCACATGCCAAAGCAGAGCGGCGGAGTAAGACACACAGCTCAGACTGGAGTGTGACACTCGGAATAAATTAGCACACTGGTTGGTGGAGCGAGAAGGGAAGGTGGGCATGATAAAGGAGCCAATCAGGCGCTGAAGCCCCCCTTTACAGGACGTGGGGCGACTGGTGCTCGGCTGTTGCCGGAGTGAGGAGAAATTTTGGCTAGCAACATTTCAGCCAATAGAATTCTACAAACACCGGCAAAGGGGAAAACAACTTTACGCCATGTGTGTGTGTCAAGAAAATGAAAAATGTGCTCTAAAAAAAGATTCCTGTTGCCAGGTTTTGGGCTGCTTCTAAGGGCGTGACTGGGACGAGACAGAAGCTGTCTGAATCTGCTCTTTTGTTTGCTTCTCGCTACAAGATACCTGTCAGAGGTTTTTAAAACGTGGCAGATTATCTCTAGGTCGCACCCCTTCCCACTAACCGTCTAATGTATAACTATTCCTCAATGTTTCCCACTGACATTTGTTGCTGCGAAGGCATGTTTTCTCCTATTGTCCTGTCCTATGTAAACGTCCCTGAGAGAGAGAGAGCGAGAGACAGAGAAAGAGTTGCGTTTGACTGACGGTTGTAACCTTTTCAGAATGCGGAGTTGAGGTGGGGTGGGGAGGTGGAGCGTTTCTGAGCAGACAGGCTCTTGTCATCTTCCGATAGAAGTGTGGGAGGTCGTCCTGTATCCTGCCCGTGTCGCGGCTAAGCTGTGTGTGTGAGGGCCCACAGATAATTTCATACTCCGCATCTGCCTCTAACCCCCCCAATCAAACCCCCATTCTTTTTTGTTTTTTTGTGATGTTGTATCCTGCTTTTTTCCTTACATCTCTAAGCAATTAGCACATTATGCTGAAGGATTGCAACCAGCACTTTAAAAAGGCGTAATTATCTTTATTGAGCCTGCTCCCTTTTTTGGCACTGAGGACGGCAGCTCTTCTCTGTTGTTACCACGGCCACCGATGCCGCTGTTGCCATGGTGTGGGGTTGCTCTGTTAGGCTGCATTTGATTGGTAGAGAGTGTGGTGCCCATTAGGCAAATGAAAGCGGCCTGCCGGCCGGAGTACTGTATACTGAAAACAATGAAAATGGCTTTCATTTTACATTATCATATTTGAATCCTTTGATTAATTTTAACAGGTTTTTTTTATTTATTTAAGAACTGATTTTAAAAGGTGCTTGGACAGCCCTAAATGAATTAAGAAACAAATTATTTGTTTTACCTAAGATCCTGGCTGCATGTTGTGTTTGAAAGGGAATCTTTTACACAAATATTTAATGATATATACAAACGTCCAAAAGTTTGGGGTCTGTAAGATTTTTGTCTTTTTTTTAAAGAAAATTAAACAAATTTTATTGAATGATTGATTGTGATCTAACAACCTTCAGTCAATGAATAAAGAAAACTGTATTTGTTTTAGCAAAGACCCTGTCTGCTCGGTGTGTTTGAGGTGGAATGTTTCACATAAATATTTACTTGCATACACTTGCTGGTCAATTAGGATTTTTATTTATTTATTTGTTTGTTTGTTTGTTTAAAATAAATTAATAATTTTATTCAGCAAGGACACATTAAAAGGATCAAAAGTGACAGTAAGAACATTTATAGATTTTATATCAGATTTCTATTTCAAATAAATATTTTTTTCTTTTTAAGTTTCTATTCACCAAAGAAACCTGAAAAAATGTTTTAAAGGATTAGTTCACTTTCAAATTAAAATTTCCTGATAATTTACTCACCCCCATGTCATCCAAGATGTTTATGTATTTCTTTCTTCAGTCGAAAAGAAATTAGGTTTTTGATGAAAACATTCCAGAAATCGTACGCAGTTTGGGTAGGGCACTAACTCCCAGGGGGGCACCATCCCAGTTGCTCAAAATAAAAAAAAAACCTTGATGCGCCATTCACGCACCAGCGCACGCTCGCGCCTCATGTTTTGGACAACTATACCCGTGAAAAGTCATCAGCAATCCGCAGCCAAGAAAATAAAAAAATAAAAGAGATGAAAACGAGTGTCACTTTCAGGTAGGCTACATTCATAATCCTGTGAAACTTTTTTGGGTGCTGAGGTTAATAACGTGTTTTAATGTTGGTGATAATTTCACCACCACCAACGCATGTAATATTCTCTCCGAGTTTTCATGTTCACTTACGAAAGTTAGCTATGGTTTTAACACCAGGTTTTGTTACTTCAAATAATAATAATAATAATATACAAAGAAGTATTAAAATAATATTTTTTTGTCATTATAAAAACAAACCTAAGCCAACAACAGCCTTTAACCCTCTATGGCAGGGGTCACCAAGTTCGGTCCTGGAGGGCCGGTGTCCCTGCAGAGTTTAGCTCCAACCCTAATTCAACACACCTGAAGCAGCTAATCAAGGTCTCACTTGGTATACTTGAAACTTCCAGGCAGGTGTTTTGAGGCAAGTTGGAGCTAAACTCTGCAGGACACCGGCCCTCCAGGATCAAGTTTGATGACCCCTGCTCTATGGTATTGTCATGAATCAGACCTCTGCGGCTCTCTCTGATGGCCACCAGAGGGCACCCTCACCGGAGTACTGACTCCTTCACGGACTTCATTCCCCATAACCCTCCTCTGTTGCTGATTACCTGCCCAGGTGTGGCTCATCACCTGGCCTATATAACCAGCATCCTCAGTCACACTCACTGCGAAGTCTTGTTCTTGCCCTGGCTGACATTTCTGAGCGTTTACCCATTCTTCTGATTGCTACTTCTGTGTTTGACCTCGGACTGCCTTACCTTGGAACTCTGAACCTGTGCTTGTGACCCCGACTCCTGCCTGGTATTGTTTATGTCTCTGTCCTGCCTCTGATATTCCTGTTTTTGCCCGCTGAGCATTGCCTGTTTGATTCTGCCTCTGTCTAATAAATTATACTGCAAATGGATCCACACGCCTCTGACCAGTCATTACAGAAGACTTCGCCAGTGAATTCCTGATTGGGGTCAGGATGGTGGAGAATGGGAGCGGTGGTGAAACAATCTTTGAGTTGAAGGAAAGCATGCTGAGCTGATGGTGACCAATCTAGTCGTTGTCTCCCCCCCGAGCAGCAAAGTAAGCGGAGCCGCTATGGTGCTGAAGTTCCGTATAAAACGCCTGTAGAAGTTGGCAAAGCCCAAAAAGCGCTGTAGCTCTTTCACTGTCTTGGGTTGTGGCCAGTTGAGAACAGACTGAACCTTCTTGTCGTCCATGGCTACCCCCTCGGAGCTGATGATGTAACCCAGGAATGAGACTTGTGTTTGGTGGAACTCGCACTTTTCCATCTTTGCATATAACTGTTGTTCGATGAGGTGTTGTAAGACTGCTCGGACCTGTTGAATGTGGTTTTCAAGGGAATCTGAGTACACTAATATGTCGTCAATGTAGACAATGACCCATCTGTTGAGCATATCACGAAAGACATCGTTGATGTAAGCTTGGAAGACAGACGGACTGTTGGAAAGCCCGAACGGCATAACCAAATATTCGTAGTGCCCAGATGTGGTTGAGGAAGCTGTCTTCCAATCATCGCCCTCCCGGATGCGAATTAGGTTGTAAGCACTGCGAAGATCGAGCTTGGTGAAATATCTAGCTGAGCGTAGTTGTTCGAGAGCAGAAGGCACCAGCGGCAGCGGGTAACGGAACTTAGTGGTGATGTCATTCAAACTTCGGTAGTCAATGCATGGACGTAGGCCCCCGTCTTTCTTTTTTACGAAGAAGAACCCGGCTGATGCTGGAGAAGTAGATGGTCGTATGAAGCCCTTAGCCAATTCCTCCTCAATGTATTCTCTCATGGCCTCTGATTCAGGTTGGGAAAGAGGAAACTCTACCTCTCGTTGGCATTGCTCCAGGAAGTAGGTCAATTGCACAGTTGCTGGATAGGAATGGCGGCACTGGCTAGAAGGCTCAAAAATCCCCTTTGTTGTGCTCACTGATCACCGCAAATTGGAGTACATCCGCTCGGCCAAACGCCTCAACCCACGCCAGGCTCGCTGGTCCTTACTCTTCTCACACTTCTCCTTCAAAGTTACATACAGACCTGGATCCAAGAATGGTAAAGCTGATGCACTGTCCAGACTGTACGATTCAACACCACCACAGAAAGACTCAACCGAACCCATCATCTCGTCAACCCTAATTGTAGCACCCGTACAATGGGACATACTCACCAAGATCACAGAGGCCCAGGCCAACGATCCACCACCCCACGACTGCCCTAACAACCAAACTTATGTTCCGGCCAACATGCGACAGAGAGTGCTGCATCTGGTGCACGATGCTCCTAGCTCAGGACACCCAGGCATCACGGCTTCACTCCAGTTGGTATCTGATCGCTTCTGGTGGCCATCTCTCCAATCAGACACCATCACATTCGTTCAACAATGCACAGTTTGTAACATGTCAAAATCCTCTCACCAACGTCCAGCAGGGCTAATGCAACCTCTACCTGTTCCACAACGACCCTGGTCTCACATAGCCATCGATTTCGTCACAGACCTGCCTAATTCTAGAAATTACACCACTATCCTAACAGTCATCGATCGGTTCTCCAAAGCTTGCCGACTCATACCATTACCCAAACTCCCCACTGCATTTGAGACAGCTGAGGCCTTGTTGGAACATGTCTTCCGTTTCTACGGTCTGCCAGAGGATATCGTCTCAGACCGGGGTCCCCAGTTCACTTCTCGCGTCTGGAAGGCCTTCTGCCAACAGCTGAATATCAATGTCAGTCTCACCTCCGGCTACCATCCACAATCCAATGGTCAGGTTGAAAGACTAAACCAAGAAATAAACCGGTTCCTACGCTCATATTGCCACCAGAATCAGAACAATTGGAGTTGTTTCCTAGTATGGGCGGAATATGCACAAAATTCACTCCGCGAGCCCTCAACCGGTCTCACCCCTTTTCAGTGTGTTCTCGGCTTCCAGCCTCCTCTGTTCCCCTGGTCAGGAGAACCATCAGAACTGCCTGCAGTCAATGACTGGTTAATGAGAAGCGAGGAGACTTGGAATGCAGCCCATGTCCACCTGCAATGGGCGGTCCGCAGAACCAGAGAACAGGCCGATCTGCGGAGAAGGGAAGGACCTGAGTATGCCCCTGGGCAATGGGTTTGGCTCTCCTCCAGGGATCTCCGACTTCGACTACCCTGCAAGAAATTAAGCCCCTGCAAATAAATTGACCCCGACTCCTGCCTGGTATTGTTTACGTCTCTGCCCTGCCTCTGATATTCCTGTTTTTGCCCGCTGACCATTGCCTGTTTGATTCTGCCTCTGTCTAATAAATTATACTGAAAATGGATCCACACGCCTCTGACCAGTCATTACAGGTATGGAGTTGCCATATGGCAGCAATTAATTTCTACTTATTTCCTTGTTATTCTGAATAAAATACAATATATTGCAATATGGAAATTAAAAGGGCCAGCCTTAAGGTAGTCAATAATGTGCTGTTTTTAAGTAAAATGTCATCTGAATGTTCATCCAAAACACCTTTTCCCACTGTCACCCTCACATGGAAGGCACCTGTTGAAGTGCTCCAGAAATTGCTCTGTTAACCTAATTTCTGAACATTTCTTCTCAAGGGGGATTTTTTTTGCATCATCTTTGATTAGTAAATTACATATTTCTATTCACAAATCAACACTGAGAAAATTTCAATGTTGCCACATGGCAACACTGTACCACTATTGAAAAATAGGTATGTTGCCATATGGCAACGCTGTACCTGTCACGGTGCACACACGAGGAGGATGCAGGAACACGCAGACGTAAACTCAAATAATAGTCTTTAATCAGGACAAGGCAAGGCTGACAGACAGGAAACACCGGGAGTAACGAGTTGACCAGACGAAATCAAACTGAAAAGACAGGACTATAAATACACAGGTAAATCATAGATAATTAGACAAACACGGCTGGACAAGAATTAACTCATAATGACACTTAACGAGGACAGGAAACAAACCAAATATGAACACATGAGGTGGCAACACATGACACACACGACAGAGGACTGACAGTACCACAGTGGAATTGAAGTAATGTATTTCCCCATTGGGATTTTTTATAGATAGTAACATCAATAATATGATTGCAATTATTCATTTAATTGAAGTGTTTATGGTATTTATGTATGAATAAGAAAATTATTTATTCTTTTCAGAAAATGAATACAGCAATATTTCATGGAAAGCGCAATAGGAAGTGTGCAGAGTTGGCTCTTCCATGTGATGACAGTGAGGATGAGTTAGCCTTCAGTGACCGTACACTGCAAAAAAAATCTTTCAAATTTACAGTAAAATAAAACGGCAGCTGTGGTTGCCAGAATTTTACCGTAAAAAAAATATGGTAGCACCATTTTAGGTTTTAACTTAAAATTACATTTAAATACCGTAAATTCAATAACTGATATAATGTAAATATACCAACCTATTGACACACATGATGAACCAAAGCCCATCACAAGAAGCTTTTAAATATTGACATATATAGAAGGTGCTCAGTGTCATTCACACAAACACTAAACACCATCATAGTAACACACATGACACTGAAATAATGCAAGAAACATTCATTTAACAACATTCGATGTAACATACAACCCTACTGTACAAAACTGATAAGAAAAAACTTAGAAGAAACATAGTTTTTTTTTTTTTTTTTTTTTTTTTTTTTTTGAAACATAGTTATTTAAAAAAAAAAAAACATCAAATTTGAAGTGTAACACAGGGAATTCTGGGAATGTCAATTTACAGTTAATCAATGTAAATAATATGTTCTTTTTCACTTCCAAAAATGGTTTACTACCGTAAAATTACATGTAATGTCCAATACAGTTTTTTACCATATAGGGGAACTTACCGTTAACAATTTAACAGGTTTTTAGTGTAGCATTTTTACAGTCTTTTACCATTAAATTCACGGTCATTTTTTTACAGTATAACAATGAGTGTGTGTGTGTGTGTGTGTGTGTGTGTGTGTGTGTGTATGTGCATGTGTACAGTGTATGTGTATGGCAGATTTTGATAGAAATTAAGATTGGATGCATCAATATTTAAAAGAAATGTCATTTCAATTGAAAAGAAAATCATAATTTAATAGAAAAACTACTTTTTTGGGCATTTTCCATTGTGGTACACTGTTGCCATATGGCAACATTTTCCTAAATACCCCCACAATTTTTTTTTTTTTCAAAAATCTCTTTTGATTTGTATAATTGAAGCTATTTTATGTAATAAAAACTTATTGAAAAAAAATATTTCATGGTTAGAACATAATGCGTACAATAGAGGGTTAAAATGACTTAAAATACATTATATAAAAACAATGAGGCAACCCTGCTGAAAAAAAATACCACTGAAAATTCTAATAGGCCTACCATCACAAATGAATCACAAATAAATCACAAATGCCATTACAAAAATTACAAACCATCAACTTTTAACCATTAAAACTACATTTTCTGTAGTATGTTTTGGGACATATTCCATTATTTATTGATTTTAACAAGCCAGCAATAGAAGGTGACCTATTACCAGTAGAGCCCCACAGAGTCCATTACAGTTTCCATTAAAACCAATACAAGTCTCATTATAACCAGTAAAACCATTACAACTTTTATGATGGTGTCTTTTGTTTTTTTTCAGCATTACATGTTATAAATGCCTGTAAAGGAAGCCAAAGGCCTGGTAATTGCAGCTGTTACACTTACAGGACAATCATATCCTTGTTTAATGGGCTATTGACCAAACATTTAATTCAAAGATCCACTTAATCTTTCATTTTTGGCCACCTTGTGCTATAGATGACACAGCCTCTATAATTTCTTCAACAAAAAACATGTGGACATCACAACCCTTACAAAAATTAACCATTGTTTTCTTAGTAAAACTGCTTAATTTTCTTTTGCGTGATTTCTGAATGATTGAGACCATAAAATCAATCAGACAACTGTATTAATAAAATAGCCACAGTTCACCGTCTAGAGCTACAATTGTAATTTGTAAATAATACAATTGAATTACAATTTATTTATTTATTTACTTGTATATTTTATTAAAGTTCTATTTTGACCCCTATAGTAGATTTTTTTTTTTTTACTTCCATAATATTTAAGGGAGGGGGCACAATAATACAATCCTGCTTAGGGCACCCATTTGGCCAGCAGCGGCCCTGAGTGCAGGTCAATGGACTCCAAACGGTTGAAGGTCAAAATTACAGTTTAAGTGCAGCTTCAAAGGGCTATAAATGATACCAGACGTTGAATAAGGGTCTTATATAGCGAAACGATCGGTCATTAAAAAAAAAATAAAAAAAAAATGATATGCTTTATAAACACAAATGCTTGCCTGTTCTGCGATGCGCGTTCATGACGTAATGACGTTGAAAAGGTCACACTTGACGAAGGCGAAAGTATCGAGTCAGTGTTTAAAAGTTGAACGTGTAAATACTAAGTCAAACGCCGTTTAAAAAAAAAGGGAGTTACAACTCAATGAGTTTACAAGGTAAAACAACGATGTCGGATGATTTTGAACTTGGAGGAGAAGATGAGATGGAGCCTACGTCAAGCATGACCTTTTCAACATACGTGACGTCACGAACGCACATCGCAGAACAGGCGAGCATTTATGTTTATAAAGCATATAATTTTTATTTATTTTTTTAAATGACTGATCATTTCGCTAGATGAGGCCCTTATTCATCGTCTGGTATCGTTTATAGCCCTTTGAAGCTGCACTGAAACTGTAATTTTGACCTTCAACCGTTTGGAGTCCATTGAACTGCACTATATGAAAACGATTCCTGGAATGTTTTCATCAAAAACCTTAATTTCTTTTCGACTGAAGAAAGAAATACATAAACATCTTGGATGACATGGGGGTGAGTAAATTATCAGTAAATTTTTATTTGAAAGTGAACTAATCCTTTAACATTAATAATAAGCAGTGGCGGCTCGTTGGGGGAGGCAAGGGAGGCACAGCCTCCCCAAAATTTTGAAGTGAAAATGGGAGAAGGGGGACGATTTAATGTTAATAAAATTCACAATTCATTAAAGTTCATGTCTCAAAATGTGTATTTTTTGTTTGTAATTTCACAGCTGTAATATCATAACATGCTATTGAAGTTGGAAAGCGCCGCTTTTCTATCGTGAAACGCGAATGTGCCGAATCTGCTGATGTAATTACAACCGCTAAAAAGTGATAGAGAAGGGGAGGGGGAGGCACGAGAGCTGAGCTCTCGTGCCTCCGTTGGTAAAAAAAAATTACCAATCAGCAGTGTTCAGGGGGTAGTAAATCAGGGGGTACCAATCAGGGGGTAACGCATTACAAGTAACGCGAGTTACGTAATAATATTACTTTTTTCAAGTAACTAGTAAAGTAACGCATTACTTTTTAATATTACAAGAAAATATCTGAGTTACTTTTTCAAAAAAGTAACGCAAGTTACTTTTTTCCCATTTATTGACTGATAGTTATTGAAAAACTAACTGAAATAAAATAATAATTAACAAAAATTAACAATCGTTTTCATAATCATTACGTTCTCACCCCTTGGTGGAAAAAATATTTCAATGCAGTTTAAAGCAGAGTCCTGTATGGGTCCTGTTTGCTAAACGTGCACCAGCAGTACTTAACAGAACACCTGACCCGTTATCCCACAGCAGCACTAATTTAATTCTGTACCAGACCAGAACCGTTTGACATAAAGACCGCGAGTCGCAACCCGAACACCACACGCATTAATCTACAACATCAGGTAGGCAAACTTATTCATTTTCTCGTGTAACACAAGCAATCAAACCAACATTAGGCATTCTAAGTTGGTGCTTTGACGAAAAACAGACACGCAGAGCAACGTGATAATTAACAGAAAAAAAAAAGATGAGAACGTGCATCCTTTCTGTAAACAATACAAAACTTGGTCGAGCATCTCGTGCACTCTGCCAAACATTAGAACAAATATGCATAGGCTAAATCACATCATACACATGCTTATAATTCTTCATAAATAAAGAAAATAACATATTCAAATATGAGCCTTTACTGCGATTGTCGTTATTATTGAATTTCATTAGTCATTAGTCATAATTCATTAAATGATTTATGCGCGGCTGTTCATGGAAAAGTGAGCAAGACACGACAATACCATGATTATGGTTAAATAAGAAAAAAGACATCTAATATAATGAAATTAGGCTACATTTATTTTCATATTAATATCTCAACACACCATTAGATTACATTATCGCAACTTGTGTAGATTTATGCGTTTCAGCATGCATTAATTTTGTGTCGCTAAGCGTTTGCCTCAATAAGGTTAAATTATGCCTACGTCTTTCTTTGGCCTTCGCTCTGGAAGTGATCTGTTGATTCTGCTTAACTTAAATTAAAACCGAAACTAAACTATATAATAACTAAATAAAAATGTGTTCACAAAATAAAAACTAAACTAAAACTAACAAAAATATTAATGAAACTAATAAAAACTAAACTGAATTTTATAGCAAATTTGAAAACGATATTAAAATAAAACGAATTTAAAAATTCAAAACTATTTGAATTTGGCTTTACATTTGCTATAATTACAACTTCTTGTATTAAAAACAATCAAGCCCTGCTCATATTTAAAAAGTAACGCAAAAGTAACGCAAAAGTAACGTAACGCATTACTTTCCTAAAAAAGTAACGTTTCGGTTACGTACGTAACCCTCGTTCCCTGATGGAGGGAACGGAGACGTTATGTCGTGACGACATAGGGGATTTACCTGGAAGCCCCAATCATCTCTGTAAAGAAAAAACGCCAATGAACATTGGCTAGTGGAATTTGCATACCTGAGCCCCTCCCCGTGCAACGGGTATAAAAGGGCGACAGGTGCATCCACTGATCAGGTTTTCCACTGAGGAGCCGAGACAGAGTCCCAGGCAACCAGCGGTGGTTCAAGATTGTGGCATGGGGACATAACGTCTCCGTTCCCTCCATCAGGGAACGAGGGTTACGTACGTAACCGAGACGTTCCCTATCTGTCGGTCACTACGAGTTATGTCGTGACGACATAGGGGTCTTATGGAAAGCGCCACAACCTGAACCCCGTCACGACCTTGTGGCATGCAGATGTTTGACAAGCGAGCGCGTGACCGACAAATGCCATGCAAAGGTCGCAACCTTCCCATCGCCCCAGCGCAAATTCGCTAACCTTGGTGCCCGTAGGGACCACTGAGTACATTGCTGCTGGAGATAGCCAAGCCGCTGTTCCTTACCCCAGTGTCAGAAGGGATTTCGACCTTCAATGAAAGATGCTTCACGTCTTTCCTGTTTGTTGTTACAGCTTGGCAGTAACGACGGGGAAGCGAGCCTTCCGGAGAAGGGCGCTACGGAGGCCACATCCTGTCCGAAGGGAGGTACCATGTGGAGACACTGATATGGACTGACCCAGGCCTGGGGCAGTACTACATACGACTGGACCCTGGGGCAGATCCTACCTAGGAGTAGGGAGGAGGGCTGCCAGCAGGGCCTGACAGAGAGTTCTGTCAAAGGGAAGACACGGGTTTACCATGAGGGAAACCTTACCGTGGAAGAATACACGTATGGGATTACCCGAAGGGAATCAAAGCCATACGGACACCTAGCCGAGTACAGGGGCTGACCGGAGACCCGGGCGAGCAAGCACAAGTACTGGGCCTGGCGTCAGACTGCTCCGCCCAGTCTGACTGCCGGGGGTGCTGGAGGACTCCACCAGGGTTCGCCGTCCGGGGAACTGAACTGGAGGAGAAAATAGGCGCTCGTATCCCCGGGTGAGGGGGAATGGCGCAGCAAGCGTGACACCAACCAGTTCTTCCTGCTACTTACCTGTTCCCTAATACGCGGGAAGAAACTGGTTCAACTCGAAGATTGTAAAATCTAGCGAAGGTGTTCGGTGTCGCCCATTCCGCAGCTCTACAGATGTCTGCCAGAGAGGCGCCGTGCGCCAAGGCATAGGAGGAGGCAACACTCCGTGTGGAGTGAGCCCTCACCCCCATGGGGCACGGCTCGCCTTGGGACTGGTACGCCAAGGCGATGGCATCCACTATCCAGTGGGCCAACCTCTGCTTGGAGACAGCCTTCCCTTTCTGCTGACCTCCGTAACAGACAAAGAGCTGCTCGGAGCTTCTGAAGCTCCGGGTGCGTTCCACGTATATGCGTAAAGCTCTTACGGGACACAGCAATGCCAAGGCTGGGTCTGCCTCCTCCGAGGGCAGTGCTTGCAGGTTCACCACCTGATCGCGGAAGGGCGTGGTGGGAACCTTGGGCACGTATCCAGGCCGGGGTCTCAAGACAACGTGAGAGTAGTCCGGCCCGAACACAAGGCACTCTTCGCTCACCGAAAATGCTTGGAGGTCCCCGACCCTTTTGATGGAAGTGAGCGCGGTCAGGAGCGCTGTCTTAGCCAACAGGTATCTTAGCTCGACTGATTCCAGCGGCTCACAGGGACCCCTCTGAAGTCCAGCCAGGACGATAGAGAGGTCCCAGGAGGGCATCAGGGGTGGCCTAGAGGGGTTCAATCTCCTGGCACCCTTCAGGAACCTCACGATGAGATCATGCTTTCCCAGGGTCCGGCCGTCCACTGCATCGTGATGGGCCGCGATAGCGGCCACATACACTTTCAAGGTGGAGGGTGACAGCCTACGCTCCAACCTTTCCTGCAGGAAAGAAAGCACTACTCCAATCGTGCATCTTCGGGGGTCTTCTCGGCGAGAAGAACACCAGTTCGCGAACAGACTCCACTTCAGGGCATAGGCTTGCCTTGTAGAAGGAGCTCTAGCCTGAGTGATGGTCTCTACCACTGCCTGTGGGAGATCGCTCAAGTCTGCCGCGTCCCGTCCAGGAGCCACACATGGAGGTTCCACAGGTCTGGACGCGGGTGCCAAATGGTGCCGAGCCCCTGAGAAAGGAGGTCCTTCCTCAGAGGAATGCGCCAGGGAGGGGCTGTCGCGAGGAGAATGAGTTCGGGAAACCAGGTCCGGGTGGGCCAGAACGGCGCGACCAGCAGGACCTGCTCCTCGTCCTCCCTGACTTTGCACAGTGTCTGTGCGAGCAGGCTCACTGGGGGAAATGCATACTTGCATAGAGCCCGAGGCCAGCTGTGTGCCAGTGCGTCCGTGCCGAGGGAGCCCTCGGTCAGGGAGAAAAACCACTGGCAGTGGGAGGACTCGCGAGAAGCAAACAGGTCTACCTGAGCTTCTCCGAATCGACTCCAAATCAGCCGGATCGTCTCGGGATGGAGTCGCCATTCTCCGGGGAAAGTGAGCTGTCGTGAGAGCGCGTCGGCCGCACGATTGAGCACCCCCGGAATATGGACAGCGCGCAGCGATTTGAGCCACGTGTGACTCCAGAGGAGGAGATGGCGGGCGAGCTGTGACATGCGGCGTGATCGTATACCCCCCATCCGGTTGATATATGACACAGCCGCAGTGTTGTCCGTACGGACCAACACATGCTTGCCTAACAGCAGTGGCCGAAACTGCCGCAAGGCTAGATGCACTGCCAGCAGCTCTAGGCAGTTGATGTGCCAAAGCAGCCGAGGCCCCGTCCAGAGCCCCGAGGCTGCCTGCCCGTTGCATGTAGCGCCCCAGCCCGTGCTGGAGGCATCTGTTGTGACAACAACATGCCGAGACACTTGTTCTAAGGGCACCCCGGCCCGTAGAAAGGCAAGGTCTGTCCAGGGGCTGAAGGAGCGGCGACACTCCTGTGTGATGTTCACCCGAAGTGCACCGCGGCGCCATGCCCACCTCGGGACTCGGGAGTGTAACCAGTGCTGAAGTGGTCTCATATGAAGCAATCCGAGCGGCGTGACCGCGGCTGCGGATGCCATATGCCCCAGGAGCCTCTGAAACTGTTTCAGTGGGACCACAGTCCTGCCTCCGAAGGAACTCAGGCAGTTCAGCACTGACTGGGCGCGCTCTTCCGTGAGGCGGGCCGACATACTCACCGAGTCTAACTCCACACCAAGAAAAGAGATTCTCTGCGCAGGGGAGAGCTTGCTCTTTTCCCAGTTGACCCGAAGCCCCAACTGGCTGAGGTGCCGAAGCACCAGATCCCTGTGACCGCACAACTGTTCCCGGGACTGGGCCAGAATGAGCCAGTCGTCGAGATAGTTGAGGATCCTGACGCCCACTTCCCGTAACGGGGCAAGGGCGCCCTCTACGACCTTCGTGAAGACACGGGGAGAGAGGGAGAGCCCGAAGGGGAGGACCCTGTACTGCCATGCCCGACCTTCGAACGCAAACCGTAGGAACGGTCTGTGTCGGGGAAGGATCGAAACATGAAAGTAAGCATCCTTCAGGTCGATCGCTGCAAACCAATCCCGGGGCTGTATGCATTTGATCATACGCCTGTGCGTCAGCATCTTGAACGGGAGCCTGTGCAGGGCCCGGTTCAGGAGTCGCAAATCCAGGATCGGTCGAAGACCACCACCTTTCTTGGGTACGATGAAGTAAGGGCTGTAAAACCCCTGCCTCATCTCGGCTGGAGGGACCGGCTTGATTGCACCCTTTGCCAGGAGGACAGCAATCTCCTCGCGCAAGACAGGAGCGTTCTGAGCTCTCACCGAGGTCTCGAGAACGCCGCTGAACTTGGAAGGTCGCCTGGCGAACTGAATCGCGTAGCCGAGTCGAATTGTGCGCGTGAGCCAGCGAGACGGACTGGGCAGCGCAAGCCACGCTTCCAGACGCCGTGCAAGTGGCTCCAACGGTACAATCGACGTACCTGTGGTGGTGCAGCGAAGGGGAGTAGAGCTGGATGGTACAGAAGGCAGTGCGTTCTGCAGCATCCACGCAGAACTCCCTGGGTCCCAAAGGGGACTGGCTAGAGGTGCGTGGGGAGGTACTGCGTCCCCGAACCGCGCTCTCTTGGCCGCTGGCAAAATGGGTCGCGGGCGAGAGTGAGGAGGCAATGCGTCGCACACTGTCAGCCCGTGGACCTGAAAACCCGGAGGAAAAGGAAATTGCTCTTTCTTTGAAAATGTGGGTGCCGCTGACCCTTGGGCCAGCGGCGGAACAGAAATAAAGGGGAACATAGGATTCTCCACCCGGCCCTCCACCGGGGGAAGGAGCGACGCTGTTCTCGTCGTCTCCTGAGAAAGAGCAAACTCCAACATCTCCGGGTTGCCCGCGTCAGGGCCGCTTCGCCAACCTCCTGGACGATTTGGGGCCCGGATGGGACGCGGGGGAGGCCGCGCTCCTGCGAGAGGCTCGACGCGCCGGCCTAGCTTCCGCTTCAGCATGGGGCGGAGCGGCTCTGGAGGACGCAGGAGGGCGTCCACGGCGACGAGCAGACGGAGGTCCGGTCCTAGGGGCAGCCGCCGCTGCCGGAGCACCCCGCCGTGGCAGGATGTGCTGGATCGCCTCGGTCTGCTTCTGCACTGCCGAGAACTGCTGGGCAAAGCCCTCGACAGTGTCGCCGAACAGCCCAGCCTGGGTGATGGGAGCGTCGAGAAAGCGTGCTTTGTCGACGTCCTTCATCTCCGCCAGGTTGAGCCAGAGATGGCGCTCCTGGACCACCATAGTGGACATCGCCTTCCCGAGGGACCGCGCCGTGACTTTCGTCGCTCGTAGAGCGAGGTCAGTCGCCGTGCACAGCTCCTGCATCAACCCCGGGTCGGGACTACCCTCGTGCATCTGTTTGAGTGCCTTGGCTTGGTGAACCTGCAGGATCGCCATGGCATGCAGGGCAGAGGCTGCCTGGCCCGCAGCACTATAAGCTTTGGCTGCCAGAGCAGCCGTCAGCTTACAGGCTTTGGACGGGAGACGCGGACGGTTCCTCCAAGTGGCGGCGTTTCGCGGGCACAAGTGCACCGCGACCGCTCTCTCCACCTGGGGAAGGGCCGTGTACCCCCTGGCAGCCCCGTCGTCGAGGGTAGTGAGGACGGAGGAGGCAGACGAGTGGCTTCTGACCGTGAAAGGGGCCATCCACGACTTCGTCAGCTCCTCATGCACCTCCGGGAAGAAAGGTCCACTCGGCTCCGAAGTAAAAATCTGATCAGTGGATGCACCTGTCGCCCTTTTATACCCGTTGCACGGGGAGGGGCTCAGGTATGCAAATTTCACTAGCCAATGTTCATTGGCGTTTTTTCTTTACAGAGATGATTGGGGCTTCCAGGTAAATCCCCTATGTCGTCACGACATAACTCGTAGTGACCGACAGATAGGGAACTAAGTAACGTAATTAGTTTCTTTTTTAGGGAGTAACGCAATATTGTAATGCATTACTTTTAAAAGTAACTTTCCCCAACACTGCCAATCAGCATCGAGCATTCACTTTCAGCGCTGAAGAGTGTTGAGAAAAGAAACCTTGAAAGGGAGGCTAGCCTCACTTCTGGTATATCAACCAATCATTATAGAGACGTAAATTATGTGATATTAGTTTGAACGTCTCCTGCTGAGCTGATAATGTACGAAGTAAGTTACTTATGATAGCGATATTGAATATTTGATTGCCAACAGATTTACCAAGCTGTCATTCAAACAGTGTAACGTTACAAATTAAAAATAAAGGGAGAACACTGGATGTAGGCTATAGCAGTCAGCTTAATTAAATGGCACAACAGGCAGCTATCTTTTAACACAGACTTTTAAGAAGGGATGGATGTTTGCTTCAAGTGATAGGACAGGTCAGTGAAATTATATTATCTTGCTATATGAGTCCTTTTCTTTACGTTTTCTGACTAAAATCAAACAAAAAAGCTATTTTAAAATGGTTAAGCAAATACGTTATTAATATTAATCGGCAACATTTAGCAACATATTTTGTGTTTAACTAAAGATTTAGCAAAATCAAAAAGCCATTATTTCAATAGTGACATAATCTTTGGGGACTGTTCTTATTACAGCTCACACTCTCCTTTAAGAACACTCCATAGTTTCTTTAAAATGGTCAGAAGTACTGGCAAATGATTACATGACCCAAAAAATACTTGATCTGCACACTCCGTTTCAATAGTACAGGTGCATGAGAGAGCACATCATTAAATGTCTTCCTCTCTTAGCTTCTCACTGTATTTCTTGTTTTCCACAGTTAGTGGTCAAGCCTGACTCCTGACACTAACCTTTCCAAGTAAAAATGCTGCAAAATGTTACCACTTTGCGTGACAGCATTATGCTATGGACACTCGTGAGCCATTTGTAAAATGAAGCTATTTTACAAGCCTTTCACAGCAATCTCAAAGTACATTTTGAGAAGCACATAGGCTAACAACAACCATTTTGGACCAATTATAGTGAAACACAGAGAGAATTCCTAATACTGTTTTTTAAGATCAAATTTCTTAGGACCAAATGTTGTGTGTTCTTTCAGTATTGAACATCCAATAATAAGGAGCCAGAGATCCCTGTTCGGTTTTCATCTTTTCAAAGCCTGGTTATTTCAAGGTCTGTTTAGAGACAGTTTTGTTTAGCCCTTATGCTATTAAACTATTAAGAAAAGTAATTTCTTAGAATGTTTTGAGACACACTGTATTTTTTTTTATTTTTATAAAGGGCTGAATATAATAGTGTGTCTGGATTTCATTAAGTTATTGTACAGACATTCAGAGTGGATTGGAACATCTAATCTGTGTAGTTACAAAAGGTTTTTACCTAGCCTGACCCTAATGTAACCCACTTTGTAATATAATGTAATGTAATTTAATATAATATATTTTTTACTTTAAGCATTTCTTTTATTTTTATTTTATTTATGTTTTAAATTAAATTAAATTAATTTAGATTGCATTTTTGGCTGATTTTACATATTTAGCTGACAGTTCATGGATGTTGAAGATCACACATTGTAATCAATTACTTTAATCATATTGTAATAATGAATAGTACAGATATTAATATTTTAACATGTTCAGTCTTTTAATGCCCCATTTTAAACATTTGTGTTGTTTTCCACTTGCTTGTGGCAACACAAATTGCGTGGGAGTGTGTCAGTGTAGTACATTGTTAATCAGGCCAATATCTATTGTCTTCATTTGCCTTTTAATTAACAGCGCTCCCTGATATAAACAAATAGTTTTCAGTCAGTTAACCAGTGTGCATCTTTATTGTTGCATGGCCTCTTCTTGTCAGAGGAAATCAGCTCAGTGTTATGTCTCTTTCTAAGTAGTCTTTTAGCCAATTTACAATGCTTCTCCTACACCTGACAGCCAATTATCCACAATTATACAACAGTATATAGCAAACCTGTTCTTTAGAGGCAGACGCCTCCTCCTCAAAGCTGTCATGTTATGACTTGACCAGACTATGAGTCTCTCTGCAGTAGTCAAGATCATATTAAACAAAGACAAGTTTATCTATCTGCAGGAGCCCATTGAGGATTGACAGTATATCACACTATCACAGCCTCCAGAGATTTAGGTCAAAGTGTTTATTTCATGGTTAGATTAGTTCATTATATGATCATGAAAATTTCAAATCTCAGCCAATGTTGATTTCAGAGGAACATCTTCACCTCACTGATCTCACTCTCCCCCTCTGATATCACACATGTGGATGAGGGGTTCATCATTTCAAGAATCCGGCATTGGTCACTCAGAACCTTGACACAATCTACCGGCTGACCCGACTCCACTACACTCTACATCTGACCGCACTTGAGAGATACCATGAAGACTACTGGCTGCTCTCCCTCTTCCCTTTTATGTCAAAAGCTTTTGAGTCCGGTATGTGTAACTTTCTTTTTGAGAACAATCTGCTTGACCTCTATTAATCAGGCTGGAACCTGGCCACTCTAAATGAATTGCTTACTTTAGCCAGAATGCCCTCACTCAACTCCACACTGATTTACTCTTTACTCTCACAAAGTTGCAGAATTTCCAAGCTGAGAGAGTATTTCTAGATTTGTGCTTTTACTTTATTTTATCTTGTTTACCCGATCATGTCAAGTCATGAAAAGAGCACACTCTCCTCACCCCTCGTACCTCTGGTGTTCCACAGATATCTGTACTCAGCCCTTTACCATTCTACTGTAAACCAGTTGAATAGCAGTGTTACACATTATAAAAAAATGGCTAATTACATTAAAGGGGTGGTTGATTGCGATTTCACTTTTTTAACATTAGTTAGTGTGTAATGTTGCTGTTTGAGAATAAACAATATCTGCAGAGTTGCAGCGCTGAAAGTTCAATGCAAACGGAGATATTGTCTTTTAAAATTCTGGCAGTTTAATGCCTACAAAAACGACAGGTAAGGGACTACAACGAGTTACTTCTCGGGTCTGATACGTCACGGACCTAGATAAACCCTGCCCCCGGGAACACGCAGCAAAGGGGGCGAGGCCATACTGCGCTGCTTTAGAGAAGAGGAAGAGAAAACTAGGGGTGCATGTAAAAATCTCTTCATATATGAATCGTGATTCTGTCTTCTAACGATTCTAATGGATTCACAAGTTTCAAAATCATTAAAGCAGCGGTTCTTAATACTGTTACTCTGTCACCCTGCTCTGCATCTCTCTCTCTCTCTCTCTCTCTCTCTCTCTCTCTCTCTCTCTCTCATTCAGATCATCAGATCAGCTCCAACAAACTGTTCCAATTATACACTTATTGTCACACAGCAATGAGAAGCATTATAAATGGACACGCGTGCAGTTGCTGTGCTGTATTAAAGCTTTAATCAGGATAAAACCGTATATTAAAAGCTAACAGAAGCAGTAGCACTTACAAATAGCAGCGTATTTAAAAGTATGAGACTACAACAACCAAACATACCATTAAGAGCCGTGCTTGCACAGGTTCTGCACGATCCTCTTCACTAATATCCTCTGGGTCTCAATCGGGCTCAAATTGATAATCATTATAGACAACGCCACTGTTTACAATTCAACCGGAGCACATGCCACTGAGGAGAGGGGCGGGACGTTCAGACTTGCAGTAGTGGCGGTTTAGCGAATCACAACACACTGAGCAATCTCAGCCCATAGCGTATTTCTGAAGGAGGAGCTTCATCAAACCAGGAAATAAATTGAGGCGTTTGTCAGAGAAGGGACAGAGAGGTGTGGAATAAAGGTAAATTATGTGAAAAATAATGCGTTTTTAAAAAAAACAAGCATGAACACATGCTAGACTGCACCCCATAAACACAATCAAGCCTAGAAACAAACAGTCAACCACCCCTTTAAATTGTTACTTTTGAAAAAAAAGGCCTGTGGTCTATTGTCAATAGTGTTCTGTGTAAGCTTACACAGAAGTCATATTGAAACCAAGCAGATTTCTGTTGGTTGACGCTACAAAATCCCTTGCTTTAAATCCTTGATCACATTAAGCTACTTTTTAGTGGCCTTATCTGTGAGTTCCACTGCACCACATTTTTTCCACCACAAATAATAAGTACACTTTTTTCTTTTTGTAAGTTTTTAACATGTATCTCAAATAAAATTTATTTTATGTTTATGTCACTGATAAGCATGATAAACACTCTTTAGAACTACAATACCTATAATGTTGTCATACAGTATACTTCAACAAATATATGATGCTTGTAAACACTAAATATACACTTAATCCCTTAACATGAGACATTTTCAGTTGCATTTATATGTCAATAAATTGAAAGGTTATGTATTATTGTAAAAGTTATTTATCTATTATTTATTAGGAAAAAAGTAACTTGGATATTATAGTATAAACTGTAAATTTAAAAAAGTCTGTGATTAGTGATTGTATAATGATTGATTACATAATCTGTTAGTGCTCTAATTGACCATTTATTTTCACATTTTTGTATTTTCTACTTTACATAGAACCAGTCTCTAAATTATGGACCTGGTCTAAATGTATTCTTAGGTTTACCTCAACATGAATGAGATCCTTTAACTCCCAGCCAAGATGTCTATCACCTACTTCATCTCGATCACATCATTCAAGAGCAAAAAAAATAAATAAAAATAAATAAAACCTTGCTACACTTTTCACATTTCAGAAATATTGTGATTCATCCTTTCTATATACACATAACTACTACTCTTTCTCTCTCTCAGACCTGCACAACAGTCACTTTTCTGCACTTTCTGGCATCATTTGAGGTAGTAGCAATAGACTTGACTTATCTTTAGATGTCACTGTATTGATGGTATGTCAAACATTGCTGTAGCTTTGTAATATTTTGTATCTTCCTTAGAAATTGAAACCTTAGTCAGGTTTCAAGGCACTTGACTTTTTAACTGCTTGTTTCACTGATGGCCATTTAAAACCTGTGTTTTAAAAATATGTGCACTTTAAGTCAGTCTGGTAAGAAAGTATCTACCAAGGACATACGTATCAATGTAGAAACATTATATGTGAATCTGATTTCTGTAAAGGAGATGAAAGAAGTAGCATGAACATGTTATTTTGTAACATCATCTTTATTTTCTTCAATGTCAACATGAAATCAAACCTTACATGTCTATAATCTTGAATCAAAATGTTTCCTCTGGATTCCTTGTTCTGTTGAACAGTGCTAGCCAACAGTCAAATCATCAAACTCACCTGTGGAATTCTACGTGCTAGGGATGTTCATTTCGGTTATTTTTTCCTAACCGACAACCGATGCTCGTTAACCGATTATTAACCGTTAACCGACAAGATTATTTTAAATTAGAACTGAATTAAATGAGAAAGAATAAGTGTCTGTGACCCGTAAAAAAATACTAACATTTGTTTTCCGGGGATTAATTTTACATGCGCAAAAAGCAGCATATAACAGAACATGAGGATTCACATGGTCATCATAGCTATCACATCATGCACCTGCAGCGCTTCTGCGAGTGGAGAAAAGCATAATAAAGCTACATATTATAACGAATTAATAGGCCTATACGATAAATATATTTTCACTTAAATAATAATTTAAGAAAACGAAAGAAAAACTGTGCAACAAGTAGCCTATGCAGAGTTTTGGTTCATTTTTGTGTTGTGCGAAAGGAAACCAGATGTCAGAAAGCGGCATCCTATTTTTTTAAGGCTTATTTTACAAAAGTGCAAAGATTTGTTTTTATTGTGAATGTACACAAATAAAAGCAAACCTTTTACCATTCCGATTATCTTCATGACTAAAAGGAGTAGTTGCTTCCACTGTTAGAAGGAAAAAACAAAACAAAAAAACAAATCAAGTGATTGCTCCAGTGCCGCATGCGCACACACAGTTAAGCATTCTACCTTGACAATGCAGCCTGTTCATTATCATAATAAAAAACAATCAGTCAAACATATGGAAAAAAACACACTGCTTAGTTTAAATATGTAGTAAAATCTGTGCCGTTAAGCGTTATCACCGTACCGCCGTGAAGTTATGCAAAACATGTTGTTTTACGTAGATATTGGAACGCGAGTGAAGCAGGCCTACATAAAAGGTAAATAATATTTTGGCATTCAAATACATCGTGAATACAGAAACATTTAATTTTGTGTCGAAGGAGAGACCCAACATTGGTTTCAGTTTCGTTTTAGCCTAAATTAAATCGTTTTGGTTTGTCGTTTATATAGCTAGCTTCTTACATTTTTAATTATTGTTCTTTTCTAAATAGCCTACTGTTAATTGAAAGGATTTGTTGTGGAGTGAGGGGAACTAAAATAGCCTAGCTATGTTTACACTGTTTATTATAATGTTTGTAATTCTCGTCGGCCTATTTCTGAATGAAATAATAAAATGCGACTTACTTATGTTTTTTTGTTTTCTCTCTCTCTCTCTAAAAAAACATATTATTTTTTTATACGCATAGCTTATTTTAACCATGCAGCAAACCTTTTAAAATATTTTGATAAATTACTGAAAAAAATAAAATAAAACGTTTAACTGATTGTATTAATCGGTCAAAATTCTTATCGGTCGGTTAAGGGTTAAACGGTTAAAATGAACATCCCTACTACATGCAACAACGCTTTTCACCATCCAATCAATTCCAAATGGATATGTTGTTGTTGTCAGGGAACATACTATTTCCTTCAAAAATGCATCACATTACCAAATGTGGCTTGGGTGGCAAACAATTTCTCGTTGGCTTTAAAGTCAGTGTTTGTTTGTTTGTTTATTTGGATGTAAGCATGGCATTCTGCTGATACCTGGTAGTCACTGATACCTGGACAACTCTGGTTACTGAACTTCTCTCATGTGCCTTTATTTATTCATTTTGCTGCAGGCAGACCCCGCTGTGCTGTTTTCTGGTGCTTTGTGTTTCTGAGGCACTGAGCTCTTCTATGACAGAAATGAGGAAAATCATACCACACCCCTTCCCTAAAGCCTCCAGGTCTAATAAAATGCCTCTGATTGCTTCCTCTTTCCTCAGGAGAGACAAAGAGCGAGATAGACTGTAAAAACAGCGTAGACATAAAAGCAGGTCTAAAAGAGACAGAGAGAGAAAGGGAAATGGAGAAAAACAGCGGTGCGTGAGTGGCCGCGGCGCTCCGTGTAGGGCCAGGCGCTAACAATGAACCATCTCCTGTGAGTTTTATTAAATCAGTATGAGATTGACACCTGAATATGTTTTCATCCTCTAGATCTGCACAAAGCGTGTGGTGCTTCAGGCGCTGGTCCCCTCATTAGTACCCTGTTTGGCAATGAACTTCTAAAGGCAGCCCTCCAATATATCAATGTCTACATTTCAATAGAAGGCGAGGCGCTAACACTACTACAGAGGAAATCTGAAAGCTCAGAGAAAGCAAACTCAGTGGCCTGCAAATTTCCTCTCCTCTTCATTGTGTACCTTGTGCTCCTATTGTGGACATCTTTTCATTTCTGCGTATGTCGCTGTAGATAAAAAACAGCCTTTATATACAAACAAAAACTGTAAAAGGTAGTGTTAGCTGTGTTGCTACAAATCCGTGTTATCTTGTCGACAAAATGTGCGATAAATATTTATGATGACTAAAGGTTTCTCACTTTTGTCAACTATGCAACATACATTATATGTTAACAATGTTTAAACATACTGTTTATGATGAAAAAAAAGACACTGCCAGATATTAACAATAAACTAAAAATGTTACAAATAAAGGGTTAATAATTATTCATAATTAATTAAATATTTTTTTCTGTTTTTAGACTTTGAAAAAAAAATCATAAAATTAATAGAAATGCTCATAGAGATTTTTTTTTTACATTACTTTTACAGGTGTAGAAATCAATAAATATTTCAAGACCTTTAGTCACCCTGTTTTGCAGAAAAAAAGGGGTGTTTTTTTTTTTAAATAAGAATTTAAGGAAATACACAAAATGTCATGATTTTTTTTTTTTGGCTCATTTTAATGCTAGTTTTGTTTTAATTTAAAACATTTTAAGTCATCTTGAGGCCCCATTAGAAGTTTGTTGAGCCTTTGGTTGAGAACCACTGCTGTACAGTATATGACATAAATTTTAGGTCTGTTATAGTTTGACACATGATTCGCATGATCATTTTGCACAATGGCAATTGTAAAGTTATTTTTTTGTAGAATTAGGCATGCAATGATAATAAAATTATGGCCAATACAATGATTGATTGATAGACTGATTATTTTCATTGTGTGGCTGATAACCAAAAAAATGGCTGATATTAAAATTGTTAAATGACAATATGTAATGAAAATGTATGCAAATTTAGCCTTGGCTACAGTATTATATACAGTATGAAAATGGATATTCATTTTCATATAATTTAAATGAGACAAAAAATATGTATGAATATGGAGTAACAAAGTATTGACTAAATTAAAGGTCATTTTCTTTCAAACAGGAAAGAGATAATGCCTAAAACAAAAAAAACTGTGAGAATTAACAATGCTACCAATGTCTCCTTCCCTTCACAACATCATCTTGCCATATGGTGACATATGTCAATGCCGTTGTGGCCTCTGCATTAAAGATTGAGCAAAGCGGTCAAATTTACATGATGTCACCCCAGATGTCGGTCACATGTAGCTTATGTGCCCTCAGTATCAGGGGGAGCATCTGGAGGGGGTCTTCGAGAGCGCATTTGTTTTTCGTGCTCCATAAAGCCCCCTTAGCTCTGAGGGAGAGGAGTTTGAATCAGGCCAGAGGAGACACGGGGCAGTCGGTCCCAGCCTCCCTGCGCATCTGGCACGGACGAACGGTGTGTGAAGGAAGGGGTCTGACTCCTTGGAGGCAAATGTCAATGCTTTAATGCAGAACGTATTTCAGATTACCGATTTAGCTGGGTGGGATTCTGCTGTCGAGTTTGTAAGACAAGAACCACACACAGCCCATCCTCACAGCCGTGGATAAAAGCAAATGACTGTGATTTATGTTTTTCATATGCTGGCTTGATTGTGTGGCGCTGAAAGGGGAGTTAGAAATGCATGAAGAGACGCTGACCTTCACTCAGACACAAAAGCTGGAAGAGGCCAAGTATGTCCTCATATTAAACCGAACCACAGGCTAGCATATCTCCTATTTATCGTCTATTTCCTCTTTCAGTCCTCCATGTGTTTGGCTTTGTTTCTTTCATTACTTCAGAGCGGTCTTGATTTGTGGCTCAGTCCATGTGTCGTCAGTTGAGATATGGCTCTAATTTGATTTGAAGTGAATACTTCCATTTTAGGCAACAAAACTGTCTTGATAAGTAGCAAATGCAAGGCCCACACATGTAGTCTATGATCTGACTAAATACAAAGCAATTGTGCTTTGCTAATTCATGAAACTACGTTTACGTTAGACATTTCTGTAATTTCCCGAGTTATTTACTGTATATCACCCAGTATAATACTGCAAATTCCCTTTACAGTAAATAATTGTAATACCCTTTGCATCATGGGAATTTTCTGTGATGTGAGACCTCACATGCAGAGACTTACTGTATTTTAAAAAAATATGTATACTACTGTATTTGCTGTAACGGTCTCTTTAGCGCCATTCTATTGAGGTTGTTTTATTTTCCTTATTTCTTACATTTGGATTGACACGATTTGCCCTACACCGTGCCTACAATGCCGCAACAGCCTGGGACTGACTACACTTGATGTGTTACATCGCTTTTAATGATTGGAAAATCCATTTGTCCTTCCTGTCAGAAACAGCACGAGGGCTTGGAGTACTACTGTACTTCAGAAATATAAGGGACATCACTTTACTGTCCGCATCCACTGTAGATAGTATATATAATGGTTTCTATATTGTCTTTTAATGAGTCGCACCACGCGGGGATGAACCCACGAGAGTGGAAGAGCTCCGGTGAACATCTGTGCTGTGTGTCGATGCACCTTATGAGAGAATAAGACCAGCAAGCAAGGTAAAAATATTTGTATGCTTGTCTGTGTGTTTGTGTCAGATTTTAGCACACCAGTTTTAACCTAGTAACATTTACCCATCAACATGGCTGTAACAAACTTTACTATGGTAAACTGCGCTGTCATTTCAAACGACTTTTGTCAGCTTATTGAATTAAGTTACCAAATTAAAATTATTTTTAACGAGCAACGCTCATCTTATATTAACATTAGGTTAATTTTGTTCAGGTGTTAGTAGTTAATATTGGCCAGTAGCCTATTAAGGAAATAAAATCATATGTTAGCTAGGTTAAACTAGTTTTATGGCTAGCCGCCTTTCTAGTTTTAGAATTAGTTTGTTATAGTTTGTAATGGAATTTAAGATTTACTGCATTTTTTGTATTTGTGTTTTAAAGGCAACTGCAATGAAGCATCAAGAAAGACATGAGCATGCCAGCCACCCTGAGACTGATAATTCATGGTAAGAGAACAACTATGGTGAGAGATTTGTGTATTCTATATGAGGTTTGCCTTTTAAAAGTGTGCTATTTCTACTTCTTGTTTTTCACAGAAGACATTTCTGTCACTTACAAAGTGGACGGTGAGCAAAGGTGGTGGCCACGTTTTGGAGCAGCACCTGGGTTTTGCAGATGGCTGTGTATTCTTTGGCCGATTGTCTTTTTTCCACATTATGTTTCTGTTGCCTAAAGATTCGTTGTGAGGATAAATCCAGAGGATACAACATAATGCACTGCAAAACGTCCCAAGACAGGAGAAATGGTGAAGATGCACTGTTCCAGTGTTGGAAATCTGTATTTTTAAGTGTTATACATGCAATGTTTTAAATAAAGAATTTGATATTTTGTAATTATTTTGTCTGTTTTAATTGAATGCGATAGTAGTAGAGTAAAAATAAAAAAATAAAATTCTATATAAAAATTATAAAATCTATATTAAAATGAATGAATTATAGTAGTATACTGATGAATTGGATTTTATTTACAGTAATTTGCAACTGTAAATCAAAATACAGTGTGCTACTGTAAATCTTAATTATAGTAATTATAGTTACTGTAAAACCCCTTTGAAATGTCTAACAGTGTGCATGTCAATCATGACAGTGATTTTCAGATAATTGCAGAAGATACTTTAGAAGTTCAGCACAAAGAGATTGTGCTACTAAATGGAGTAGGATGCGTATTAAGATTGAATTTTGACAGTTGTAACCTTTCACTCTTTGCACTGATTAAATGTGATGTAATGTTTTTGGTGTTAAAATAGTTTCCTATCCAGCTAAATACAAAACTATAAGAGTGCATTTGTCAGTCCTGTTAACACCAACACAAATATTTGACAAACATTTTATCAGATTTTCACGTGATTCATCTGTTCAGACAAATGAGCAAAAAATGGCAGAAAAGCTGAATGAAAATGCAGATTCACTCTCTGAAAGTAGGTGGCGCTTATAGCAAAGCAGAAATACAGAGGTTACCCCGGTACACAAAGTGGTTCTGCGCAAATTTCCATTTCTGCCACTGTCACAGAGAAGAAAATAAGTATTCACATTTTCTAAAAGCTGTTCAGATTTTTGTATTCACTATGCTTATCAAACAACATCAAATACAAGAGTACAAAAATGATCTGTCGCTTAGTAAAATAGTCTGTTTGTGAGTCATAGTTTTATATAACAGCAGCAGCTCTGGGTATAAAACACATCAATGCATTTGAAATGATTTGTAATACAATGGAAAAGCGATTAGATCATTTCTTTATTTAAAAAAAAAAAATAATAATAATAAATAAAAATTCAGACAAAAAAAAGTTACGACACAAATTTTCACACCAAACATTTAGCTTGGTGTGAACAGGCCTATAGGTCGATTTTATAGGTCAGTGCTTTGTTTTTATGAACATCCATCCAGCCTGACACAGCAACATCGCTTTGACTAATAATATGACTTTGGGGGCGGGGCTATCTGTTTGACCAACCAATGAAAGACAAAGAAATTGTTCAAAAAACAGTTCAAAAACCATTACTTTTTCACTTGCTGGTGCTGTTAACACAAATAATGATGCTCTTCATCTTTAAATTATTTATTTTCCATGTAGATAAAGTGTACTGTAGACACACAACGTGTACTGTAGAAACACAACCACAATCCACAAACACCCAGTACACATTTGTGTCATCTGCAAGATCAATAGCTGATTTCTTTTGAAGCCCCCGCTTTCCTCTCCTCCTCCTTGGCTCTTTATCTACAACACCTCCTCCGTCTCTCCCTCTCTTCTCTCCCCAAGAATTGTTGATGGATTAGCAGCATACTCCGTCCTCTTAGCGCCGCATGTGAAGAGACAGTGTGGCACACAGCCAAACGCCCTCCACCCCACACCAGCTTTAACCTTCTAACCCCTCCTTCTTGCTATATCTCATTACCCCCTCACAGATTAGAGTGCATATATCTGACTTATCATTGTATACATTGTCCTCTTTAGTGCATACATCCTCAGCTGACCTCTCTTTATGGTTTATATAACAAGAAATAGATAAGTGCTTTTGCCTCAGAGACGCTGAGATAATCTAACAGTCATTTGACCTAAGGAAGAGCAGCCGTGTTGTCTGACTGTGACTAAGTACATGAGTGATCTTGTTTTACTAATTTATGACTTTGAAGCCAATGTTTTAGTCTAACAAACAAAACATGACAAAAGCTTGTCTGCCATTTTTACGTCTGTGACTAGAGCATAGGCAACTAGAAATATGTAAACATTAGTCTGCCTGACTCTGTTTAGTCGATAATTATGCTATAACACCTTTCACACATGTTTGAAATCTAGTCGATAGGTTATCTGGTATGCAAACTGTCTCCAGCAAGCCAGAGGGCAGTAATGAGCAACAGCCACTGTTTTTAAAGATTTATTTATGGGATTTTAATGCCTTTATTTGGACAGGACAGTATTTAGTAGACAGGAAAGCATTGGGTGGAGAGAGAGGGGAGCACGATCGGCAAAGGACCTCGAGACGGGATTCGAACTCAGGTCGCCGCAAGTGCAGTTACGATGTATGTCGGCACACTAACCACAAGGCAATTGGTGCCAACAATTCAGTACAAGTTAATCTAATTTGAAATCATTAGGCATAATTTTGATTACCACAAAAGTTAATTTCCGCTTATCACTTGTAACTTAGAAAAAGCAAAAATATCGGTTACAGTGAAGCAATTACAATGGAAGTATCTATATAACTATAATATTCAGTGTTTCAATGACAACATAATGCCATAAACACTAAAATCTTTACAGCATTACAACTAAGATAATACAGAAGAATTAATGTTTAACATTATAACCTTCACATTCCTGCTTTTAAATCCTCCAAAAATGACCTTGTTTAAATTCATTGTCGGTGTCCCACCGTAACCTTGATTTTTCACGTAGTTTTTTTTTTTATTGTAATCATCATTATGCTACAGATATATTGTTTGAGCTTAACTTGAAACCAGAATACTCGAGGTTGATAAGTTTTCATTTTTGTTTGAGAACAGAATTGTGGATTCATAGCTGTGATCTTGAGAATAATTTTTTAATTGACACATCTAGTTTGAGATAAATTGCATAAAGCTAACACAATAACATCTACAACATGACAGAAAACAAGAAGCTGAATCTTTAAACAACAGAGTTGAAGTCAAGAGAGGAACAAGAGGTGTGACTTTGATCAATTCCAAGTCATTTTCTATGACAAGTAAGTTTCCAGTGAGAGAGAATATGTTGTGATGTTTTTCACTAAAGCACCTCCCTTCAAAATTGTTAAATTTAGAGCACAGAATAGTATGTGTACACCAGCTGAGATTGTATTTACACTGCAAGCAGTTAACACAGAACAGTCAATTTTAAAAGACTGAATAGGCTTGACAGCTGGGGTACAGACCTCGGCCATTCTGGGAATAATAAATAGACAGCACTGAACTCCACTAGGGATTTTTTTTCCACCAGTGTAGATAAGGGTGCACCACATTAGTTGGTTGAGTTCAAGTTTGCACTGAGAGTAAGCACTTTGTCGTTCCCATTGGGACCAATATGACCTGGCTATACCCTTTTCTTTCTTTACATTTGAAAATATAATTTTCTGGTGCCCTCTGCCTCCTCATTGCCTCACATTGACAGGCCAAGAGCTTCTGCTCTCTCCACTAGCATTTTTACCTATGGTAAATGGGACCCATGTACCCAAATTAGACCAAAAATTCTCCTTGCCGTCTGCAAAGGTTGACTTGCCAGAAAAAAAAAAAAGTCTTGTTTTAGCAAAAGGAAAGAGCCAACCCCCTCTTTCCCTGTTTCTTGGGGAGCAGGGGTGGCCTCATTCAGCAGAGCTAATCCCTGCCTGGTGATGTGGAAGAGAGGGCCAGATGAAGTGGCACATGTCTGGGGCGCAGACAGCCTCTACCCAGCCAGTCCTGTCTGATGGTCGGAGCCAAAAGATGAGTCATCCTCAGGGAGTGTGAGGACACAAGGTCTGGAGGCAACGAAGACCTGACAGACATACTGAGGCTCCACTGGCAATCTGGTCACTATTGACATTACTGACGTACAGAATGCTTTAATGTTCTTTAGGTACTTGTCGTAACATTATAATACCACGACAGGAGCTCTTCACTTAAATAACTCCTGTGGGCTGTTATTGTCATGTAGATATTTGCATGTAGGTCTGAACACAACATGTGGGTAAATAACATTTGAGAGGGTTCACAATGTAGAAAATGAAAATTGTTTAAAAACATATACTGTCAGATTTGTAAAAAAAAAAAAAAACTTTTGAGGTATAACACTAGCTTGTCACTGGGGCAAAACCCTTAAAGGAACAAAAAAGGTGCATATTAGTACCTTCGAGTAGTAATATATACCCTTAAGGTACTACCATAACATACACAAACATTTCACAAATATCATGAATTATTCATTCATGAATGTCATTTTGTTTTGAGGAGTCGCTCTACATAGCATGACATTTTACAACATTGCCTTGTCAATAAGAGACATATTGACATTGACACACAGTCATGAAGGTCTGCAGGAGTCCTTTCTTTGATAACATTTGCTGTTTTATGTTTCTGCATGTTGGTTGCCCCACATGACTTTGATTTTAAAGGTAGTGACATATTTTTGTTCAAGAATTATATGTTTTTATAATAATTAATAGTAAAAGATTATGGCAAACTTTTTTTCATAAATTTTTGTAGGATTTTTAAGTATTTCAAATAAATTATACATAGAACAAAAAATGAGCATCTCATTGATTGATGAGACCATGTGTCTTTGACATACGCGTGCCAGATGTTTAAATGTCACTGTTACCCCCTTTCCACCAGCAGGAACCAGGTGCTAGTTCAGAGCCAGTGCTATTGCCGGTTCATAGTTGGTTCGACTGGCGAACCCTTTAAGAACCAGTTGCTTTTCCACAGGCTAGAGAGCCACCACAGAGCCAGGACTTACGTCACTGAATATGTTTCATCTTTCTTTTCACTAGCGTGGCTGCGCCAAACACAACAGGCTTGTTCGAGGTGCATCGGCACCACACAGACAGATCGATCGGCACACAACACACCAAAGTACCGCGAGCGTGATCCAAAAGCATAAAGAGCTGTCTGCTTTCCAGTCGCTCCCGCAGCACCCCGATGCACAGCAGGTCTGCACAGCACCGATCCATCCCGAACAAGCCTAAACAAACTATCAACAATGGCGGACGTTGCGTTGCTATTGATGTTCATGGCTTTGCGAACCTACATCGGCATCCAAACGTGTTCGTGTTTAGCTGCTATTTCAAATATGGTGGTCCAAAGTTTCTGTTTGTCTTGTTGGTCACGGTAACCCCGCCCCCAGCCCCTGACGCAAGCGGTTCTTCCTTCTGGCCCAGCAATGTTTTGGTGATACTTACGAACCGCTTTTCCTGGTTCGGAGCTGGTGCTTTGGGTGTGGAAAGACAAAAAAAACATTTGAAACTAGGCTCTGGCTCCGAACCAGCACTCAAACTGCCTTGGTGGAAAAGAGGTATGTGAGTGCAGCTGAACATTAATATCAGTGTCTGATCAGTTTTGGACAACTGAGCAATAATCATTTGGAGCTTGTAAAACCAACCTGGAGCCTGGTATACTACCAGAGCATCCAGCCAAGTCAAACACTGTCCGATCTGGACTCTTGGTGCAATTAAACCCGCAGTTGAGCCCATCTGTTGGTGGCGGCTAACACTGAGATTTGTTTTAGCACAAAAACTTGGCCTACTGAGTGTCACAATGGGTCCTTGTCTTACATATCGCATCACTTGCTGGAACCATAAAGGGATTAGATTAACAAATATGGTTTTAAGGGTTTGAGTGTAATCTCCTTATTCCTGACATTTAAAATGACCCTGGTAAAAAGTCATGCAGGTAAACTAAGAGTTAAAAAGAGAATTCACTCTTTAGTGAATACTTGAAGGGTGAGTTCATAGATTAGAGAATGTGAAAAGGTGGTGTATAAAAAGGTAATCTGTCGGATTAGCCATCTCCCTATGGTAAACAACAGGGCTATGCCTGAGGCCTTTCTTTATGGTTTGTGTTGCATTGAGAAGAGTACAATGGGGATAGAAGAATGACAAACAAGATGGACATCAGTCTTGTTGTCTGAGCCCTAGAGAATGCTGTGATTTTCTCCTCTATCTCAGGGGGTCGTGAGGCAGTTAATCCTTCTATCAATATTTTCCTCCATTTGCTCAATTGTCCCTCCTGCATTTCATCTAGGGGTGTCCAGTCCTGCTCCTGGAGGGCAACCTTTCTGCAGAGTTTAGCACCGATCCTAACTAAACATACCTGAACCAGTTAACTAAGGTCTTGAGGATTAGTCAAAACTTCCAGGAGTGAGACTGGACACTCATCATCTTCATTCTTCCTCTACACTTCATTCTCCTCTTCTTCATCAGTAAATTTGTCAAAAAGAACCAAGCAAAAAGTATTTGTGTAAAAGCAGGTGTATGTTAACCCATCCCTGTGCCATTTTCCTTCCACTAATGTCGCTATTAAAATTAAGATCTGCTGCCAACCATCCATCTCACTAGCTGGTTTTTATTCTTCTCCAGGTTGCATTGGGGAACATTAAAACTGTGGGGTTCTAGGACATAGCCCCTGACCACAACACCCTATGGCATCTAACCTGTCCTGGCTGGAAGGGTGTTCTGAGACTTATGGTTTGTCTTCCTCAGCGTGCGATCACAGTCAACATGTCCTTTCATAATTCATTTTTAGCCGTACACACATACACAAAGACTGTTATTACCCAGCTATCCTCTGTTATTTGAAATGTATCGAGACAAAGTTTATATAAACCTGAAGTCCCCTGCTGTGGTGTGCAGGATGAACCCCCCTCCTCCCTCTGAAGAGTCCCTGTGGATTATTATTCAGACTGATGGGCTCGGAGCTGATATGTGGGCCAGTGCTGTCACAAGCTCTCAGAGCAGAACCTTAGATTTATGCCCTGGGCTTAGCGTTCTGCCAATGTTCCCCAACGCTCCTGCCTGTCCAATCACACAATTAGTCTATGACTATGGTGGACACGGTCCCTGCTGTGTATCTGCCTGGAGGGCTTCCAGAGTTTACATATATACACAATAATGTGAGCCTGTTTTTTTTCTGCTCCTTAACTTGGTGTTGCAATTGCAATCTATGAGAAAGAAGCAAGTTATTTTCGCTACATGAAGCTTTGATTTAGTTTTAGACATATGTATTGTTATCAACCCCTCTGCATATACCATAAAGTTATTTCACAGCATGGCACTTGTTTCTTTTATAATGCCCTAAACATGCCTCTATAATCATATATGCTGTTTAAAATCCGTTATTATCTTTTCAATGGTCAATAACCTTGGTTTGAAAATGGTTGTATGGATGTTTCATTGTTTTGGAGATGTCATCTCTCATGTTCACAGCTGGGAATTGGTGAATAATGGCCTGAAGCTGATTTCTCTGCTGACATAACTTAATTTTAACAGTACTGATAAAGATTTACTATTGGACTGGTAGATGACCTTTGCTTTACCTTTGCTATTCATCATTTCAGCACAAAGCTAATGATTTTGTGTGGTTATACTATGGATGATGTCAAAGAAACTCTGCTCAATGATATTGTATCATATATTAAACTTGCACCCTGCATATCCCCATCAACTCTGCCCTTGTTATACTCAATATGACCAAACGGTTTGTGCCATGCCTTGTTAACCAATCACAAACCAGATGTATTTTAAAGTGAAATTTGACACTAAAGTAATATTACTTGACATTTTATTTATATTTTCATATAAATGAAATGTTCTTTTTCATGTTATTTTTCAGAACAGATTTTCATGTAGATAATCATTCATGTAGATGATATACTGTATATATATATATATATATATATATATATATCATCTACATGAACGATTATCTACATGAAAATCTGTTCTCTTACACATTTCCTTATGTAGAACATTTTGAGATTGGACAAATAGTGAAGATGCTAAGTTTATTGTTGCTACTTGTTTTCATTTGTTCTAGAATTCCAAGAACTGCTTAGAGGGAAAATCTGACTTATTGTGAGTGGACTGTCAACAATTCTTGAGAACATTTCGGTTCGAGTCACGCGTAGGACATTTGTCTGGTGTCTGATGCTAATCACTGGTTTCGAGTCAGGCGTAGGACATTTGTCTGATGTCTGAAGCTAATCTTCTGGTTTGGAGATGCTGCTTGAGTATGTGGTGAGGTGACTGAGTGTTGTTTCCAAATCTGTTCTTTCCAACTGTTGTACTGATGACACTATGATGTTGGTGTTGTCCATGTCTGTACTTTGTTCCCTTGGGTTCGGGGAACATGCAGTACTTGTGTGTGGGCTGCTCTGTCCATGTGGTGTGCTTTTGTTGAGTGTGTACACCCACATCACTCTGTCTCCTGAGCTTCTGAAGTCACATGGTATGGGTTTGTTAATGAGAGAAGATAAGAACTCAGAGACAAGAGGTTGTGATTTACCTAGTTCCATCTTCACCATATGCCATAATACAGAGCAGTAGCAGGCTGGCATCAGACTCTGCTAACTATGGTTGGTTGTGTTTGATTTATGTGTGTCCTCAGTCTACATGTCCCAAAACCAATTGGTTTGTACTTTAACAAGGTGTTTTTTTCCCCCAAGTAGGACACATTCCTTTACACTTGTTGCCCCTGGGTTTGGTTTAGAGTTGCAATGACGTTTGGAATTGAGGTCTCCTCATTTCTCCTCATTTTGGAATGCGGTCTCCTCATTTCCAACAATGATGAGACCGCATACATGGATGAGGTAGAGAGACTAACATCATGGTGCCAGGACAACTGTCTCTCTCTGAACTTGAGCAAAACTAAAGAGCTGATTGTAGACTTCAGGAAGAGACAGCAGCGGCCCAACACTCCTCTTATGATCAGTGGGACCCCTGTGGAGAGGGTGGGCAGCTTCAAGTACCTCGGTGTAAACATCTCCGAGGACCTGACTTGGACTGCACACATTCAAACACAGGTCAAGAAAGCCAGGCAAAGACTGTACCATCTGCGACAGCTGAGGAAATTCAGGGTCTCACCAACAATCCTGAAAACTTTCTATTCAGGGGCCATAGAAAGTGTATTGACTCAGTGCATCTCAGTGTGGTATAGTAACGCCACAAATCAGGACTGCAAAGCTCTGCAGAGAGTCGTGCGCCTAGCTGAGCGCATCTCTGGGTCTGCCCTCCCCTCTCTGCAGGACATCTACTTCAAACGCTGCAAAAGCAGAGCTGCAAAAATAATCAAGGACTCAAATCACCCCGGTAACCGTCTTTTCATCACACTGCCATCGGGCAAGCGCTTCAGAAGTGTGATGGCAAAAACAGAGAGACTGAGAAGGAGCTTCTACCCTCAGGTCATCAGGCTCCTAAACTCAGTCTCATAACATCTACAGGACTCAATTTAATTAACTGTAACACCCATCATTCTCCATCAACCGCATTGCTGCTATGTGTACATACCCGGTACAACCTGTTTGCACATTCATCTTGCACATCCCTGGTTATATTAATATTTATTAAACCCACAGTAGACGGTATTGCACATTTTAGTTCATTGCACATTTTACTCCTTATTTTATTTCTTGTTTGTACTATTATTATTATTATTATTATTACTTTTTATTTTTTATCTTATTCCTACCTATATTTATATATATATGCTCCTGTGTTATGTATCATCTTTTATTTTTTATTTTTTTTGCACTGTCCATTGAGTGGACCTGTCCTGACCTACATTTCACTACTGATTATACCCTGTATGATTGTGTATGTGACAAATAAACAAGAACCTTGAGAACCTTGAGAACCTTGAGGATTGAACAACATTCAAACTTTAAATCATTTTATATAATTTCCTTCTGATTTTATTTTTTTTATTTTTTTATTCCAGGACCAGCAAAATACTTTTCTTGCATAAATCATCATCATCCTGAAAATGTTAGGGTTGGTGTTAGGGTTAGGGGTGTATTTTGTGTCTGGTTCACATGCTAAAGATGCTAGTAAGCTGATGTCCCAACCAGGCTTCTTCCTTAATCTATTCATCAAGAATTTCACCATCCTAATCGATCATCTTAACAAGATTTAATTGGTGAACACCCCAGCTATGGCAGCCCATAATTACCAATGGTTCTAATTATCAGTGTTGGAAGGTTACTTTGGAAATGCAATAGGTTACATATTACAAGTTACCTTATTTAAAATGTAATAAGTAATGTACCGTTAACTATTTCAATTACTTTATTAAAATAATGTAACTGATTACTTTTTGATTGCTTTTCTAAATTTCTAATGCATATTTTCAACTGTTAATCATTTTGAAACATTTAAACCAGGCAGGGTTAACCTTTCAGTAGTTCTCAACACTGATTACTGTCAGATTCTCAAAATCCTTCATCAGCTGCCACAAAATCAGACTTTAACACCTTTTTTTTTTTTTTTTTTTTTTTTAGATCATTTTGAGGTTAAATACAGATTTAAAGCCATAACAAGAAATAGTTTAATAGCTATGATACTGAAATTGAAATCAAATATTTGCATAACTATGACAGCCAGAAACACTGGCATCTAACAATGCTTAAAAAAATAAAAAAAATAAAAAAGTTAATCTTAAAAAATAAAGCATATACATAAATCCAAATAGGAAATTAAACATTTATCATGCATGTGTTACCTATCCTGTCCTAAACTCCTGAAACATTGGTGTCTCATATTCTGTTACATGTAACTAGTTACTCCCCAACACTGCTATTTATCATCAACAAGTCTGAGATAAAAGCTTGCCAGTACTGGTCTTTTCATCAGATAAGCATTGTGTAGTTTAAGGAAAGATAACAGGAGGTAAAATACTACCATAAATAGTACAAATACTACAATGTCATACACATCCTTGTTTCAAGATGCACATTAATAAATTGCTGCTTCAGCCTCATTTAATGGTTTCCTTGAAGTACGATGCATACGGTACACAAACACATACATCAGTACAGGATCATCTGATACAGAGGAGGAGCAGTAGTTCAAGACACCATCCTAATCAAGTGTGATGCTGTACACATGATCCTGATTGCATCACTGCATGGTAAAATTTGTGAATGGACATTTCTGTCTAATAAACAAACATGATATTTGGTGATTTTTACAGCAGAATACTTATGATGCATTTACAGCAGTTTGAACTCAACCTGCTCAGGCTTAAATACAAATAATCTTCAGCTGATCATTTAACGAATAATGATTTTAGACACAGCTCACACTGCATGCTTAAAGGTGCTCTGTGTAATATTTAGGATGATCCATAGACAGAAATGCAATATAATATACATAACTACGTTTTCAGAGGAGTATAAAGACCTTACTTAATGAACTGTTATGTTTTTATTACCTTAGAATGAGCGATTTATAACTACATATATCGTGGGTCCCCTCACATGGAAGTTGCCATCATGTTTCTACAGAAGCCCTTAACAGACAAACTGCTCTACAGAGCGCATTGTCACTATGTTGTCCTCGCAAAAAAAACACTGACACAATGATGAACAAGTAACAGTAATATTCGCAATGACATCGTTTATTGAATAATTAAGTAAATATAATTCCTTAATTTACCTTTGTAAAGAAACCTCATTGGTCTCAGACGACGGCATCTTAGCCCTGTATCGGCCACCGTAGCTTCTCTAAAGGGAAGGGTGAGCGGGGGACTGAGCCGTTGGTTGCAATTCGCAAACTCAACCGATAGATGCCGCTAAAAACTACACACTGCACCTTTAAAGGGACAGTTGAGTTATTATTTTATTTGCTAGACTTAGTTGCATGGTTTAATCTGGAGCCAATACTAGTACTAGGAAGGTATTCGAGTTCCTGTTGCAATCTTTCACTCGCATGACATTTTGGAGTGTGATTTTTCTTATGAAAAGTAACCTTGGTTACCAGCATTCCCCATCAGTGTTTAATAGTTCACTCTGGCAGCTAACATGTGATTATGTTGAGTTCGCATGTGTGTGTATGACTTGGTCCCGACCGACATGTGATTATGTTGAGTTTGCCCAAGTGTTTCACTTTGTTGCCTTTTGCATCGGGAATGGGGACTGGCAGCAATCAGGGCTGTGTATTTTTGATTGATGGTGCAATCACATGGCACAAAAGACTTCATTACCATTGGACACACAATTGCTAACAAGCAATCATGAATACACACAGGTTAATGACTCGGGCTTGAGTCTCAGATGCAGTTTCACACAGGACGGCAGTTATCACAAAGTCACCAGAAATTAGGAAGGTGCTTTATCAGAGAGCCACGGCTATATGAAGGTTATGTAGGTCAGCTTTAGTTTATGCGGTTCACAAACAAACTGTGAGCCAAACATGTAGTTTTTCTATTTCTGGCCTTCGTTTTTTCCCATTCGGGAGGGGGGAAATACATTGAAATTCATAATTAGATGTTCAAAGTTTTCCTTTTTCCTCAGTATAACAGTGGTATATGGGTCAACTGCTGCCAATTGTATGAACTTCAAATGAAATATCAGTGTGTCCCAAGACTATTGCTTTTGATTGTTATTTTCCCCACTGATTTTCCTCCAGTGCAGATTGAAAATAATAAATATATAAATAAACACCCATTAGAATTTTCCCTTCTGTTCTCTTTTTGTTGTCGTATTAGGTAACCTCTAAGAATAGATGCCTGGAGAGGCAGCGGGGATCGGTTAGAAACCCAAGGCAGATATAGGTTGATGCATGTTCTCATTAGATTGATGGTTGCATGCTATTTGGAGTGTCACTGTAATCATTATTAACTATAATAATCTGACTTATGAGTCATCATATTATTAGCATCCCAGAGCTGCGCTTATTGTTATCACAACCCTGAAAAATAATTAATTTGTTCCTATTTCTATAGCCTAGGGCTCAGAGCTTTGGGGGAGCAGGGATTGTGTGTGTGTGTGTGTGTGTGTGTGTGTGTGTTTAGGCGGCTCAGACTGCAATCTGGAATCTAGACTGCAAGGGGTGGGAGAGGCAGTGCGGATGGCACAAAATCAGGTGCACGCAACCTTCCCTTTCATGCGTTCCAGCCAAGCCAACAAAGAGAGAATGGGACTACGTGATGAGAATTACACAGAGCCAGTGTTAAGAACTCATGGAATATACATACACACACACACACACTCAAGCTCAAACTACACACTGCACATACAGCTGCGCGCACTCCCACTCACACCCAGCCACTTGTATATGCGCACACACTCTTTACACAGCCCCTCTAAAACCCCTCACACACACTCTCTGCCCGTCAGCGGTAGTGCAGGCACTATGGACGTGATAATTGTAATAAAGGCTGCCAGTAATGGGTTGTGTGGCGCGCGGCTGCACTGGCCAGGCGCTCTCCCTCTTTTGTTATGCTAATGCAGAGTGATTAGAGGCCTTCTGCAGAGCTGCACTGCCTAATCTGACTGCTCCCCCAAGGAGGAGGCGGGGGGCTCGACACACACTGGGGATATTACACACAGGCCATGGGGTCAGCAGCCTCCAACATCATCTTACCTTCCATTTATATTCCTTTTTAATGAACAGTGCACAGCAATACATGTGAAAACAGGCAGGTTTTGTAATCATTTGTTGTGAAGATGAGGGATATTTAGTGCATGGATGAACTGTGTTTAGTATCGGCATGTATGGGAGGGAAACTGTTTTTCAGATAGTTTTGGATTGTGTATGTACATGCATATACAGTTTTCAAACTCATGATTATTTTGCGGAACCATAGTGTATTATTTAGGGCTGTCACATTTAATCTAATGTTTTTTATAATTAATTTTAGTAGTAAATTTTACCTCTAAAATATATTTTGTATATTCGGTTTCTGTTTTTAAATATGCTGTTAGTGATTTCAAATAAACCTGCAAATCCAAAAGTGCAAATTGAATTATAGGCAGAGAGTGTTTCTAATATTTTATTTTATTTTTAATTTTGGTGCTTATCTATTAATTTTGGTTTTAATCTATTTTATATGTAGTGCATTCAATTAATAATAAATGAGTATCTTAAGAAGTCTTTAATGTTCACCAAGGCTGTATTATATCAAATATATTTTTATATATATATATATATATTTATTCAATAGAAAGTTCAAAAGAACATTTATTTGTAACAATGTATTTACTGTCACTTTTAGTCAATTTATTCATCCTTGCTGAATAAATTACAATTTAAAACTAACTTTTATGTAGCTGAATAACCCAAACTCATTTAGGTGTATTATTTCAGCTTGTGACTTCAACCAAATGTGTTAGTCTACAACATTTGTAACAATATATATATATATTTGCTTACAATAATTACGAATTAATTAAGAAACAGGCGATACAAATATTTTTTGGGATGTTTTATTCAAAGAACACTTGACTTGGGGAACATAAAAATGTAATTCTGACATCTGTGCTGCAACTCTCAAAAAGTTTCTGACAATTTCTGCCTTTATACTGAGGACAGAACAGAATGAAACTGTTATAATGTCAAATTTGGTACATGCTTTAAATAAATACTCACTTTTCACACATTTAATAGATTTAGTAAGTAACACAGTAGCACAGCCCTAGTTTATAAGCTTCATGCTCTCAGCATAACTCACCCTCACAGGCTAGTGAAGTTTGTGTCCTGACAGTCCGGATGACTAGATTTTCTATCAGCCGGTCTGGAGTCTCTTCATAGTAGCACTAACAGAACTCTCCCTGCCACATGCTGGACGGCTGTTGGGATTTAAGTCTTAGGGCTGGGGGGCTATAGATCAGGCCAAACCAAACACACATAGTTATTGTTGGAGCAGCTGGCTCAGGGAGGCTGGCTCACCCTGCCTGGACTCCCCGTGTCCTGCCAAGAGCAACCAGCTTCAAGCTGTGCTCTGCCCTGCCTTTGAGGTCAACACAGGAAGAGCGTACGAGTGGGTGTGTGTGCATTTGAATAATATCACTGACTTTTATACATTGTTTATGCAGTAGGCGTGTAGGCTATTGATGTGTTAATGTCCTCGTTCTGGACTTTTGCTTTAGGAACTTTAGGTGTTTTGTTGTGGTTCTGTTGGCTGCGGTAGATTCAGGTGTTGGATGTGATCGATATTAGGTGGAAACATATGACTTCAAAAATTTGGCAAGATAGTCATTCAGACTAGAGTAACACTTAGTGCATCCACTACCTTCAGGGAATGATTTTGGTTCAGCATTGACCTTTGACCCTAAATCCGACCCAAACCTTGGACAGCTGTCGGCATCATTTAGGTTTTTTAGTACAGTCCATGAAATGCGAGGTTGCACTTTGTCCCTCTACTAGGCCTGCAGATCCGAATCCTTTGATAGATTGTGACCATTCGAATTTTATTCGCTCCATCTCCATCTCTTACTCTCTCAATATAAAAGCTTAATTTTCATCAGCCTACATGCCTTTTCATATAACCCTTCCAAAGCCCTGAAAGAGGGGAGAGAGAGGTGCAAAAGGAGGGGGATAGAAGGGGACTTTACCAAAAAAAAAAAAAAAAAAAGCACTATTTTGCCAGACGGTCCCTTTGGCAAACATGCATTAAGTTGATTTCAATGGACCAGATGCTCCCTTCCTCTCAAAAGCAATTTGGATGCATAGAGCTTCCCTGGCCTTGCTGGAGACTAGACTCTCTGCTTTTGATTTGTAAGTGGCTCAAATTGAGGCTCGCATTCAAATGTGTGCACATGGAGTGGCCTTGTATTGCAGCCTGTGAGTTTTGTACAGCAGGCTCCTTATTTTTCCCTAGACAAAACCCCATGGAGCTTTGTCACAGAGCCAAATGCAATAAAGTGGAGTGGCATTGGATTTTATTTTATGCTTATCAGGCATTGGATTTTATTATTTGTGAAATACATTTTCTTTGGGTATGGTTCCTTGCTTTTGTTTTTGAACAAAATATCATCAGTTATTCTTTTTTTTACTTATCAAAGTCAATTAAAATAAAGCATGATTGCTGAGGTGATAAGCAATTTTTTTTTCTCACGAGTGTCTCAAAGTAACACCATTAGGTAATATAAATACATGAATACATGGATTTCTTTTCTCTAGCTTTTTGAACATGCACAATTCCTCAGCCATCAGGAGTAAATGGGCTGTTTGGGTGTGAAGATGTAAGCATAAATTCATCCATGTGCCCTCTGATGGTGAACATTAATGAGCTTTCAATACCAACAAACATTTACAGACAATGTTGTCAACTTCTTTCAATGGAAAGTAGCTAAAGCCAGCTCGAAAATATTGCTAAATGACGTCATGCATTAATTAGCATATCCATTACGTCATTGTGTCTTTTTTGCATTCTGCCTAATGTCAACCTTTTACATTTGTTTGCCTCTCTCCTGCTCATATACTGTATTTTAATACAGCCAATTTCTTAATGAAATGGTTTTCATTTAAATATTTTTTTCTGTTTCTGTTGTCAGACAACAAGATGAATATGTAATAGTGACTGAAACATGGCCCATTAAAACTATATAACCAGCACTCCCATCCAAGCCGTTAATCTTCACTAAAATCCTGATTTATTATCGAGACATTGTCAGACAAAATCAAATACACATAAGATGAAGACAAAGGCTGTGGTTTACATGTGAAATTGCCATTTTAGAAGCAACAGAATATTTTAACTGAATGCGCTGACGCACTACTCCTCTCAGCCATTCACTGAACAGAGCAGATGCACAGAGAGTTGTGTGCACAGCAAAACAGGGCCTCGTGACCATGAGGAAGTATAATAAAGCATCTCAGAGGCTAAATAAGGTTTGTCCAAGAAGTCACTAGATTTGTCGCTAGACCTTTTTTTGGAAAAAAGTCACTAAAGGGTCTGAAAAGTTGCTAAATCTAGTGACGAAGTCGCTAAGTTGGCAACACTGTTTACAGAGATGCAGTGTGTCATTTCTGCAACAACTGAAAAAAATAATGACTGTTTCCGAGCAGGTTTTCTTTTTTTTTTTTTTTTGGCCTGTCAGTAGCACAGATAACACATGACAGTACATATGCGTGGCTATGCTATCATCATTCACAGCCTTTTTTCTTTTTTTTTTTTCTTTTTTTTTTTTTATTAAATATATATATTTTTTTTTAATTTTTTTTTTTATATTAATTAATTTAATTTTATATACCCTTTTACTTAACCACACTGTGACAGACAAGACCAGGGGACAGAGAAAACAAGAGAGAGAAAGAGGAAAGAAGAAAGAAGAAAGGAAAAGAAAAAAAAAAAAGGTTGTGGGGAAAGTCAACAAAGAAGGGGGAGAGAGAGAGAGAAAAAAGGAGAATGGGGGATAGAGAGAGAGAGGGAGAGAAAAAAAAAAAAGACTATTTGCTTCGATACCTGCTGACAAAAAGAGAAAACAACAGAAGAAAACAACCGAAGACACAACATCAAAGAGACTGCGGCAACAACCAACATCTGTATGAATCACAATAAATTCTAAATGTTAAATGTTATTGAGTAGCACACATAACTAATATTACAAAATAAGTTTTGAAGCAACAGCAGATCAAGACAATGTGTGTCTGTGAGCACCTGTTTTTATACCAATGTGAATGCTTGAGTGTACACCTGTGTGTGTGAGCGCGCTTGTGTTCATAAGGTTCCTCCATGTAAATGTTTAATAGTGTGTGTGGGGAACAACAGCCCCATCCCGCAAGGCATGAAGCAGGCACGGAAAAGACCCGGGCCCCAAACATCCAGAGGCCCCCCAGGGCACGGGACCCCCAGGAGAACCACCGCAGGGACAACCGCGGCCCCCACCCAGAAAAGGGCAGAGGAGAGCCCGAAGGTGGGACCTCCGACAGCCACAGTGTAGACGCCCCAGGGTGCCGTGGCGGCAAGCCCGCAGGCTCCACCGGCAGCCGACCACACCAGGGCGGACCAGGCCCTGGGCCCGGAGACCCAAAGGCCCCCCACCCCACAATCGGGGCCCAGCAAGGCCAGTAGGGCCAGGCCCCGCCAATCGACTGCCGAGAGTGGGCCGGCGCTCGCCCGAGCATCCTGCCCCGGCGCGAGAAATCACCAACGCACCGGCGGCATCCTCCACCGGCAGGGCATGGTGGTGGGGTGGGGGTCGACTAAGATGATGAGTGAGGTGGAGTCTAAGGCCCGACCTGACACATAGACGTAGACGACAAGCACACATATACACAAGCATATGTTCCCACCCTCATGCACGCAAACGAATATTCACACCCTCGCCCCACATGTAGACACACAAAAATGGACACGGTACCCACACTCACACTCCCCATATGCACTCTATACTCCTAGGTCCAGGCACCACCACCCCCAGAGGGGTAGTCAGCGCCCGATCCCGGAGCTGAACCCCCTTCGCTCCGGCGTGGGGACAGGAAGACCACCCTGGTCCCCGCAGCAGCAGAGAAAATCAACAGCCCAGACCCCGACCGGGCGGCCAGCTCATCCTCACAGCCCCCAGCCCCAGACAGAGAACAGAGAACAGGGGTGTGATAAAAAAAAATAAAAAAATAAAATAAAATAAAAAAAAAGACCCCATGCTTCACCCCACCCGCTCAAATGTAGTGTTGGTGTGTGTTGTTCTAAGGTGCTTTAAAACAGGGGTGCTTTAAAACAGGGGAGGGGCACCCTCCACAAGCTTGTGTCAGCTCGTCCCCTCCCTAGAGCCCTCAATGTCTATGTGCAACTTAAAATTGAGAAGTGGGCACTGGCACCAGAGGGAAGGCTGAATGAACAGACCGCCCTCCGGATGCCATTCAGTGTGCCCACCCTCAAGGCCCTATATGTATGTGTCATGTGACAGTAAGTAATGAGAATGTCTAAGCTATAATGTGTAATTGAGATGCAGGCGGCCACGAGGAGACAGATGAGTACCACCTCCCCCGCATCCCAGCGACGCACCCGCACCTCAAAACCCTACCTATGTGTTGGTGTGATGGAGCGGGAGAAGTGAAGCCTTAGGGATGGGGAGGAAAGCATCAGAGGGGGCAAAATACCCCCCCCCTCTGGAGCCAGCTCCCCCGCGGACCCCCATAGGCACCCCCGTTACCCCAAATCTGCCCCGGGCGGGGGCCCAGGCCCATCCAGACCAGGGCCCATGGCAGCCCGGGGCGGCCCACCAGACCCCACAGCAGAGGAAAAACTACCCCACCCCATCATCCAGTCAGTTCCCAAACTACATAAGACAATAAGACACCCAGGTAAAGCCCGTTTACCCCGCCTCTATTGGACCCCAGCGCCGAACCCCCCAAGAAACCCACCCCCAGGGAACCCCCAGATGCCCTAGGCCCATATTGCCACCCCACGCCAACAACAAAAACCACAGCCGGACAGAATCGGGACCCCCACCCACACTAGGTGATGGAGCTGATCAAAGGAGCCCAGAGAGATTGATCTAATGTGTCAGCAGAAGCTGTTTCAAGGCTAATATAATCCCACAGATAATCTCTATATTGGTTGATATTAAGATTATTTTTATTTTTCCAGTTCATGAGGACAGTCTTCTTAGCAATGCATAGGGCAGTGAAAGCCATGTGGATTGTGTTATCTTCTGTAGTGACACCATCTAGGTCGCCCAACAAGCAGACTAAAGGAGAGGATGGAATAGAGCATTTAAGACACTTTGATAAGTCTTCACAAATCCTGTACCAGTACCTCTGAACAGGTGGACAGAACCATAGAGCGTGGATGTAATTGTCAGGTGTATTGCCTTTACAGTGTGAGCAGTTGTTAGAAGCTGTAAAACCCATCCTGAACATCCGATGACCTGTGTAGTGCACTCTATGCAGAATTTTGTATTGTATTAATTGTAAACCAGGATTTCTAATCAGTTCAAAGGTTTTTAAACATATCTGAAACCAGAAATTATGGTCCCAGCTTACTGATAGATCTGCTTCCCATTTTGCAATAGGAAGTGATACTGATTCATCTATTTTGGAAAGTGCCCTGTATATTTTAGACATTAATTTGGGGGTTTTGAGATTAAGAAAATCTGCCACACTTGGTGGTATTTGTAAATTGATATGATTAGACTTAAATTTCCTTTTTACAATAGATTTAATTTGTTGATATTCTAAAAATCTGTTCTTATTAATCCCATATTGTTTAATTAATTTGTCAAAGGGAATAAAGTCTGTCCCTTCGAATATATGTTCCAGGTATTTAATACCTTTACAACTCCAATCTGTGAAGTTTATCATATTGTTGTTTAGCAATATGTCAGGATTGTTCCAGATGGGGGTACGTTTGCATGGGATTAATGAAGACTCCGTCATTTTTAGAAACTCCCACCATGCTGTCAGAGAAGAGCTGATACTGATGCTTTTAAAGCATACGTGTCGTTTACTGATCGAGCTAATGAATGGCAGATCCGAAATCTCTATATTATTGCATAATGCCTGTTCTACATCTAGCCGAGGCTCATCTAAGAGGGTGTGTTTTAACCACCCTGAAATGTGTTGAAGCCTATTGGCTAAGAAATAGTGGTAAAAGTTAGGTAGATCTAGTCCTCCTTTATCCTTGGTCTTTTTCAGCGTTTTTAAGCTAATACGCGGGGGTTTACCTTTCCAAAGGAATTTAGAGATGGAGGAGTCCAGAGATCTAAACCAGTCAGGTGGTGGTTTGCTCGGGATCATTGTAAATAAATAATTAATTCTTGGCAAAACCATCATTTTTATTGAGGCGACTCTTCCCATGAGTGATATGGGTAGAGACCTCCATCTGGTTAGATCATCTTCTACCTTCTTTAAAAGTGGGATGTGGTTTAATTTAATCAAATCTGCCAGCTTAGGAGAAACATTAATACCTAAATATTTAATATTTCCAGATTGCAGTGGAGTGGAAGAATTCTGGAAGGAGCAATTAATTGGAAGAACTGTTGATTTTAACCAGTTTATTGAATAATCTGAGACTCTTGAGAAAGAGTTTATTAATGTAATTACCTCAGAGAGAGTGGTTTGTGAATGTTGAAGAAAAAGTAACACATCATCTGCGTAAAGACTAACTTTATGTTCTACATTCGTGCATTTAATGCCTTTAATCACTGTTGCCTGTCTAATTGCTGCTGCTAGTGGTTCAATAAAAATTGCAAACAGTGAGGGGGAGAGGGGGCATCCCTGCCTGGTGCCCCTCTTAAGATAGAAGCTAGAGGACGTTTGGTCATTTGTCCTGACACACGCTGTTGGAGAGTTATATAATATTTTTAACCAGTTTATGAAAGAGTTTCCAAAACCAAATTTGTGTAAAGTTGCAAATAGAAAATTCCAGTTAACCCTATCAAAAGCTTTTTCTGCATCTAGAGAAAATATTGTAATTTGAAGGTTTCTATTGCATGAATAGTCTATCAAGTTAAGTAACCTACGTGTATTTGTTGAGGAGTGCCTCCCTTTTATGAAACCAGTTTGGTCGGAATGAATTATGAGTGGGGTTATCTTCTCTATTCTTTTTGAGATAGCTTTGCAGATTATTTTAGTGTCCACATTAATAAGGGATATTGGACGATAGCTAGTAGGCAATACAGGGTCTTTGCCTGGTTTTAGTAAGAGACTAATGTTGGCAGAATTCATATTTGGTGGAAATCTGCCATTTTCTTTGGTTTCCTGCAACATTCTGTAGAATGTTGGTGCCAGAATAGCCCAGAATTCTTTATAGAATTCTGCTGGAAAGCCATCTGGACCTGGAGCCTTTTTATTGGGCATACTGTTCAAAGCTTCCTGAAGTTCATCTGATGTCAGTGGAGAATCCAATGCCATCGCTTGATTGTCTGTTAATTTCGGAAGAGTTATATTGTCAAGAAATTGGTCAATTTCGTCTTTAGATGGGTTTATCTGTGGGGAATATAAAGATTCGTAAAAATCTCTGAAAGTGTTGTTTATTCTTTCAGGGTCATATACTGTATCCCCAGTTAAATCTTTAACAGCACATATAGTTGTTTTTTCTTTATTTATTTTTAACTGGTTCGCTAGGAATTGACCTGATTTGTTACCATATTCAAATTCTTGCCAGCGAAGTCTTTGTGCTAAGAATTTAGTTTTTTTATTAATAATTTCATTTAATTCTAATTTTGCTTTACATATTTTTTTCAGCATTTCCTGTTCCTGGGAGGATACGTAGGATTCTTCTAAAGTTTTTATGGTTTCTTCTAATTCCTGAATACATTTATTTTCTCTTTTCTTTTTATGCGATGAGAATGAGATTATTCTACCTCTCATCACAGCTTTGCCTGCTTCCCAGAGAACAGATGCTGATGTTCCAGGCAGGTCATTATAGTCTAAATATAAAGCCCACTCGTCTTTAAAATATTTAATAAAATCGTCGTCTTTAAGCAATGATGTATTGAATCTCCAGTTATTACTTGGTGGAGTGGCCTTCTTATTTACTAGAGTTAAAGAAACAGCAGCATGATCGCTGACAGCTATAGGGTGTATCTCTGTGTCTGAAATGTCACTCAGCAGTGAGCTGCTGACTAGGAAATAATCCAGACGAGAGTAAGAGTGATGGACATGTGAGAAGAAAGTAAATTCCCTACTGTTGGTGTGGAAAGAACGCCATGCATCGCAAAGTCCATAGTCGCTCATGTACTGTTTAACTATATTTGTGGATTCCCAATTGCGCTGAGTTCCAGCTGTACTTAGCCTGTCCATTTCTTTATTTAGTCCAAAGTTGAGGTCTCCCCCTATAACAAGTGCACAATCTAGTTGTTCAGAGAGTGCGGTAAAAAAACCGTGAAAGAAAGAGGGGTCATCAACATTTGGACCATATATACTAACAATACATAACTTTTTGTCAAATATAGATAATTTAATGATTAGAAATCTACCTTCTGGATCTATAACTGTGTTGAGTACTGTGAAATTAACATTTTTATGTATTAAAATTGCTACCCCCCTTTGCCTAGAGTTATAGCAGGCTGAGAACACATTAGGAAACTCAGTTGTTTTAAGTTGATCTGTAGCTGTGGCAGATCTATGAGTCTCTTGTAATAAAACAACGTCTGCTTGTAGTTTTTTAAGCTGGCTAAATATTTTTAACTTCTTTTCTCTGGAGCCAGCTCCATTCACATTCCATGTGACAAACCTTAATGCACCCATAGATGTGTGTGTGTAGCTAATGCTGCTCGCTGCGTGTGATGCTCAAATGAATAAGATATGAGCGGGCGTGTACGCGCTTGTATGCGAGTATGTCCTTCATGTCTGTGTGCGCTGTAAGGTCTGAGTGGTTGCGTTAACGCTGAGTGTATATGTAAATGGTTGTGCCATGCAGATGTGTGATATATGGTGTTGTGTTTATATGTGTAGTAAAGCAGGTGATCGGTGCCGTGAAAGGAGTTGGAAGTAAGAAAGACATACAAAGAAGCAAGCATAGAGGGATGAAAGTAAATGCTTGACAGAAACGAAAACATTGCAAAATCATTTAAACGCTGCGGAGACTGACTGTACGTGTTTGTTATGATATCGTATTAAATTATCGAAATTACATAAATAGTTAGAGGTAAATGGAAGAACAAGCGAGGAAAGAGAGAGAAAAAAAAGATAAATATAACCGATTCTTATTTGGAGTGGTGTTAATATAACCACGGAGTGGCACGGAGGTTACGGTAGAGCTGTCCGTCCACATAGAGCCGGTCCACGGCGATGACAGCTCGGGAGCCCTTTTGGATGAGACTGCGTCGGATTGGGAACAGAATTTTGCGTCGCTCCAGGATTTCTTTGGGGAACTGGTCGTTTACGCCGAAGTCTGTTCCTTTCAGCTCCCTGCCGCGACTCTTCACCTGATCTTTCTGCTTGAAGTATCCGAATTTGGCCACAATAGGACGCGGCCTCGGGGCTCCAGGTTTCTTCGCTCCCATCCGATGGACTCTTTCGAAGCAGATGTTTTCCACGGTGTCTTCCGGAAGCTTCAGGTATGTCTTGATAAAGTTTTTAACCGTAGCTTCTGGGTCCTCTTCGGCAGATTCCGGGATGCCTGAAAACACCAGGTTATCTCTCATGCTACGGGCCTGGAGATCGATGACAGTCTCTTTTATTTTTTTATTTTCTTCACTTAGATGGGTCATATTTTCAGTTAGAGATTTGACCGAGTCCCGTAGTGATGCGTTTTCAGCAGCGAGTGTTTCCACCTGCTGCTGGCTGAATTCCAGTGATTCCCTCAGGGATTTAAATTCACGGTGCAGGATCTCGACCAGGGACAACCTCGCGTCGAAGCTGGACAACCGCTTGTCGATTGAATCCAGGATGTCGGTAAAGCTTTTACCCGTCGGCGATGTTGTTTCAGGCGAGTCTGCCGGGCGACTTCTTTTGGAAGACGGCGTCTCGCTTTTGGCTGGAGAACATGCATTTTGGTTTTTCTTCATGACTATAACGTCGAAGCACCAGTCGATGTATTCCTGAAGAGTTTCTAAATTTTCCTCGCTGTCCTCGTTGTTCATTCAGTTTTTCCGCCAAGTCTCCAGCGTCTGACGTCACCTACAGCATTTCCGGCTCCAGAGATTTTGAATTCTAAAGGTTTTCAAAACCCTTCTCTGCTATTGGTCAGACAAATAATTAGCCCCTCTCCAAACTCACACCATTGGTTGAAGTTGAACCAATGTCGCTATGCCAGGCTGTTCAAACAAACAGTTCTTTTCAGGGAAATCAGCCTACAAATAGCTTTCTGTATTGCCACAATACTGGAATTTTTGATGCAATACCTTAATAAATATCAACATAATTTTTATATTGATATTTTTATATCTCGACCAATTATAATATCATGAAGATTGTCACAATATTAAGGGCATATAATTTAAATAGATTTGAAACATTTGAGCATGATAAATATATTTTCTTATCAACTGGAACTCTTTTGTCTAGGATACCTTAGGCCTGATAGCTCTGAGGGGATAATAATAATAATAATAATTCAAATGCTTAAATATATTACTATTATAATGCAACTGCACTGTAAAATGAATATATATATATATATATATATATATATATATATATATATATATATATATATATTACACTGCATTAGTAAAATGACAATGAAAAAAACTAAATCGACATTGTCTACACATTATGCTGGAACATGTGTGACATTTTAACATAAAAAATAAAAATAAAAAAAGCACACTTCACATTATTATTACTTTCCTTACAGCTGTTTTAGCATTTAAGCTTGTGTTACAAAAATATCTGCATTCGCACTATCAGGGTTGATAAAGTCATTACTAAACTTGATAATCACCAGTGAATTCTTTTTTTCTTTTCTCTGATGTACTGTGCTTATATAAAGGGCTGCAAACCGGCGTCCAGACGTGATGCCTGATGGGAATTCAATGTGCTGAGAAATGCAAAATCACAGGGATCACATCCAAATGGAAAACCCATTCGTTCCTTCGGGACAGGGATTGCTACTGTTCGGCTGGAGATTTCCCTCAGGAATATGGCATTTCCTGTCTGTATGTATTTAAGCCAAGTCACGGTACACATATACTTTTTATCCCCATAACTAATTCTGTTTATCTTCATTGATTCGACTGCTCTTTCAACCGATGTGGGGCAGAACAGGTCTGAATACTGAATTATTAATAAATCCAGCTCTTTGGCAGTCAAATGTTGTGTTTATGTCTTTGTGGACTGATTTTCATGCGCATAATTATTACATTTTCCATGATAATATAAGCATCAGTTTTCTGGTTCACTAGAGCTATCTCATTTGCAAACTATGTTGTGGCCCCAAAAAGTATCTGGACACTTAAAAAAACAGTTTGAATGTCTTTGCATTATATATATATTAGGGGTGACCCCGAATAGTCACGATTCGATGCTTCGATAGGAGGAGCCTGATTTGACTCCCAATCTCACAGTCGAATATTCGCGGGGTGTTATGATCATGCCATTTTGGCTAAATGGAGTTGCTAAAATCTTTAATTTTACATAAAACTACAGTTTTCTCCCAATAAGTTAATATACAGCATATTAAAATAATGTTGTAAATAAGAATCTGAAAAGAAAGAAGCTTCAAATAAATATTTTAACGTGCGTGAATAAATCCAACCACCCCTATAGATTTAAGATTCACTTTCCATAATCTGTGACAGACAGAGGATCTTGGCGCAGGGATTTAAATCTTTAACAAGACTCAAATTGACACAGGCATGTGAAAGACTGGATTTTTTCGATCAGGTAGGGTACAATTTACCAATTTAAAAACATTTCAGCTGGTTTATGTGTAAATCATGTATATATTATTTATCTCGTATAAGATGCATTTGAGTTACGCTGCAGTAAAGCGCTTCATTGTAGTACTACGGTGATGATCTCTTCAGCAATATATAGTATATTAGTGGTGTCAAAATTAGCGCATTAATGCAGGAGATTATTCTTTTCAGATTAACGTGTTAAAAATATTTAACGCAATTAGCGCAGGGGCGGGGCTAGGGTTGGCCACCCCATTCACAACTGCTGCCTCTGTCTCTTTTTTCTTGAAAAGGATTGCATTTATTTAGATGCAGAACGTCTTTATGACCATATCAAATGGGAGACGTTTCAGACGCGCGCTCTAACGTTGCCTCCGCGCCAGGAGCGAGTCAAACGAGTGCGGAAAAGATACTGTGCTAGTAGTGCGCGCTCTTCAAATACACGCACAAAGGTGCCAGTGCACGCTGTAGCCTGTATAATTTCATATCAAACAGCGAAAGAAACTACGTGCATGCAATGTCCTAGTTATGCCATCAGTTAAGGCATGAAAAGGCAATTAAAGCAGCCTTAAAACTGTGTGCATGCATGTAATATGTTATATACAGTATGCGTCACATTTAAGAACATGTCTCTGAAATGGTTTTAAAAGCTGTCCTGAGGCACCCCAGCACTGTCTCCCTCATCTAACACACCCGATTCAACTCGTCAGTTCATTAGAAGAGACTAAGACCTGAAGTCAGAAAGCAGCAGCAGCTTTTAAAGCAATAGCAGGCAAATAAGCTAATAACCAGCTGCTGTGATGTCTATTAGTCCAAGAACAAAATAAAAAAGAGGAAATCAATAACGTTTACAGCTTTAAGGGGTTCATCTATATTTAATTTAGAATTTATTGTTTGGTTACTATTCATTTTCTGTATATTTCTGCTGAAGGGCACAGGTAGCTAAATATGTCATTTATTGTAATGGGTTCGTGTGAAGATTATTTTAAGTTCACTTAAATTAGAAGTTAAGTCCAATAAATGTTAAAATTGATAGCTGTCAATTATACTGTAATGCTGAATGGCTACAGTCAATGGTTAAATATTAAGGGGGAAAAAATATTTTATAGAGACATCAGTAGTATTGATATCAGTGATTCTGGCCTTCAAACATAAAAAGATGCCTTTAAAGAAATATTAAAAATATACTGTTTTGTCTCGTTATCTATGATTTACCTGTGTATTTATAGTCTTGTCTGTTCAGTTAGATTTCGTCTGGTCTACTCGTTACTCCCCGGTGTTTCCTGTCTGCCTTGTCTTGCCTTGTCTGCATTAAAGACTATTATTTGAGTTTACATCCTCGTCTGCGTGTCCTTGTTCCTCCCTGCTGTGTGCACCGTGACAAATATATATACTGTACACGGTGCTGGTCATATAATTAGAATATCATCAAAAAGTTGATTTATTTCACTAATTCCATTCAAAAAGTGAAACTTGTATAATGTATACATTCATTCCACACAGACTGATATATTTCAAGTGTTTATTTCTTTTAATTTTGATGATTATAAGTGACAACTAATGAAAACCCCAAATTCAGTATCTCAGAAAATTATAATATTACTTAAGACCAATACAAAGAAAGGATTTTTAGAAATCTTGGCCAACTGAAAAGTATGAACATGAAAAGTATGAGCATGTACAGCACTCAATACTTAGTTGGGGCTCCTTTTGCCTGAATTACTGCAGCAATGGCATGGAGTCGATCAGTCTGTGGCACTGCTCAGGTGTTATGAGAGCCCAGGTTGCTCTGATAGTGGCCTTCAGCTCTTCTGCATTGTTGGGTCTAGCATATCGCATCTTCCTCTTCACAGTACCCCATAGATTTTCTATGGGGTTAAGGTCAGGCGAGTTTGCTGGCCAATTAAGAACAGGGATACTATGGTCCTTAAACCAGGTACTGGTAGCTTTGGCACTGTGTGCAGGTGCCAAGTCCTGTTGGAAAATTAAATCTGCATCTCCATAAAGTTGGTCAGCAGCAGGAAGCATGAAGTGCTCTAAAACTTCCTGGTATACGGCTGTGTTTACCTTGGACCTCAGAAAACACAGTGGACCAACACCAGCAGATGACATGGCACCCCAAACCATCACTGACTGTGGAAACGTTACACTGGACCTCAAGCAACGTGGATTCTGTGCCTCTCCTCTCTTCCTCCAGACTCTGGGACCCTGATTTCCAAAGGAAATGCAAAATTTACTTTCATCAGAGAACATAACTTTGGACCACTCAGCAGCAGTCCTGTCCTTTTTGTCTTTAGCCCAGGCGAGACGCTTCTGATGCTGTCTGTTGTTCAAGAGTGGCTTGACACAAGGAATGCAACAGCTGAAACCCATGTCTTGCATACGTCTGTGCGTAGTGGTTCTTGAAGCACTGACTCCAGCTGCAGTCCACTCTTTGTGAATCTCCCCCACATTTTTGAATGAGTTTTGTTTCACAATCCTCTCCAGGGTGCGGTTATCCCTATTGCTTGTACACTTTTTTCTACCACATCTTTTCCTTCCCTTCACCTCTCTATTAATGTGCTTGGACACAGAGCTCTGTGAACAGCCAGCCTCTTTTGCAATGACCTTTTGTGTCTTGCCCTCTTTGTGCAAGGTGTCAATGGTCGTCTTTTGGACAACTGTCAAGTCAGCAGTCTTCCCCATGATTGTGTAGCCTACAGAACTAGACTGAGAGACCATTTAAAGGCCTTTGCAGGTGTTTTGAGTTAATTAGCTGATTAGAGTGTGGCACCAGGTGTCTTCAATATTGAACCTTTCACAATATTCTAATTTTCTGAGATACTGAATTTGGGGTTTTCATTAGTTGTCACTTATAATCATCAAAATAAATTAAAATAAATAAACACTTGAAATATATCAGTCTGTGTGGAATGACTGTATACATTATACAAGTTTCACTTTTTGAATGGAATTAGTGAAAGAAATCAACTTTTTGATGATATTCTAATTATATGACCAGCACCCATATATAACAGTTGTATAATTTACTCTACAAGCTGCTTTTTAAAATAACTTTATTAGGTGTCCAATCAAATTCAGCTCTTTTTTTGTGTCTAAAGAGTCCAAGAGTTTCCAAATACTTTTTGAATTCACCTCAGTTCATGCATTTTTTTTTTTCAGGTACAGGTACACAGAAATGCTATTGAAACCACGATCAAAACAAAGTCTGAGGTAAACGTGTGCACTTAAATTGCACTCATTTAAAGACTCATTCACGCTCTGTTAAACTCTGAGAGGTAGGCGTGTGAAATGCCGACTATGCCCCCCTGCTCGGGTAATTATGAAGGGGTAGAAGACAACAGGTTGAGGTCAGGCTCATGCGAGAAGATAAATGCAATGCACTCACTCTGAGAGACAGAAAAAAACATCAGCTGACAGCGGCATATGTCAAATGATCAAATTACCACCTTTCACACAGAGCGGTCACATGCGGATGAGGACAGGAAAAAGCAGCACTAGAGAGGTCAATGAAGATGATGGCATGACGTGTTTTTACTTTGCATATGTGTGCAAGGTGTTTATGGCCTTAATAGTCCTGACATTCACATCAGAGTCCTGTGTAATCAAAAATAATTCTATAGTTTAGTACTCACTGATGTACATAGACAATGAAGCACAGTTTAGCTTACAATTTATTTCAGGCTACACCTTATAACTTTTCAAGATATATTTTTTTGAACCAGGCCTTTGTGTAATCTTTGTCTGTAATATGCTCCACATTTGGCAGAACAGTCTATTATCGATAAAGTGCTACACATTTCCCATGTGTGTTTGTTTATTAAAGGAATCGTTCAGCCAAAAATGAAAATTCTGTCATCATTTACTCACCCTCAGGTCGTTCCAAACCTTTATTTCTTGATACTAAAGGAGAAATACACTGATCACTCTTTTCCATGCAGTTCTATTGGATGGATACTGGAGCTTTAAAACTTCAAAAAGGACACAAAAGAATCATAAAAGCATTATTAAAGCAGTCTATATGACTATGCACTATGTTCCAAGTCTTCTGAAGTCATACGATAGCTTAGACTGAGAAACAGATGGGACTTTATATAATAATTGAACAATAATCTTCCTCTCTAGTGAACTATTAATAGCTGTGACTAGATCATTAAGTCAGTTATTCATGAACAAATCATCAAATCAAGCAATTCATTGATAAGATCAGACTCAAAAGAACAATTCATTCACAAATCTCACATCACTTTCTAACAAAGAGTATTTGTGTGCGGGTTTATGTGGTTTATGAGGACACAAATTTGTATAATGACATGGGTATGGCAGAGGTATTACAATATGAAGGTGGTTTATGAGGACACTGCCTATGTCCCCGTAATTCAAAAGGCTTAAAAAACATACTAAATGGTGTTTTTTTGAAAATCTAAAAATGCACACAGTCTCCTGTGAGGGCTAAGTTTAGGTGTAGGGTTGGTGTAGGGCAATAGCACACAGTTTGTTCAGTATAAAAACCATTACGCCTATGGAGAGTCCCCATAAACCACAAAAACCAACATGTGTGTGTGTGTGTGTGTGTGTGTGTGTGTGTGTGTGTGTGTGTGTGTGTGTGTGTGTGTGTGTGTGAATAATGACTTAAATTAAAACTGCTTGTCACCCTAAGCTATAGTATGACTTCAGAGCAGTGTTGTTTGACATTTCATTATTTTTAGTTTAAAACTTTATTGGAGTACATTTTGCAATAAATATATATACATATTATTATTATTTATTTTATTTTTTTATTATTATTTTTTTACTTTTTCTGCTTCAAGATTCAGTGTTTAATTCAGTGTGTTACTTTCTGTTTCTTTTTATGAAATGTACTAATAATTTCTGAGTGAAAATGGTTTCTACACCATTTTTTCAGTGTAGTATTATTTATAAAATGTTATATTATTTTATTAGTTTTTGTTTTTTTAATATTTCTATTGACTTTTAATTTATTTTATTTATAAGTTTTATTAATTCTGAACACTTCAACTTCTTTCTGTTAGTTGCCAGGTTTTTGTAATATTTATATAAAAAAAAATTCAACTTTGTTTCAATTTCAGTTTGTAGTAGTTGTAGTTTCAGTAAACAATATCAGCGCTGCTGTAAAGGACTTGGAATATGGTGCACAAATCATATAAACCGGTTTTACAATACATTGATGGTGTTTTTTGTCCTTTTAAAAGGCTGAAATCTCCGATCCCCATTCATAGTAATTGCATGGAAAAGATTGCCCAGGACATTCTTCAAAATGAAAATGAGTAAATTAAAACAAAATTGAAATTTTAGGGTGAACTATCCTTTTATACTGTATATTTTGGCTATTTGATTAGATGTAGTTAAGTGTAGTTAAATGCAATATGCGGATTTCCTCCAAATCAGCACAGAAAATGTGAACCACTTTCTGTCTGCACATGCTAATGATAGCATTTTTCATGAAAATGAATCTACCTTCAAACCAAAGCTTACTATCTCTCCGAATCTTGAAATAATGTCCCATTTATGACTAAAAACCCAAATGCTCTCGCTGTGGGATTTTGGCTGCAGTAAGTCAATATCTGACGATTTGCACCGAAGCCTCTTATTTTAAGAGTCCGGCGAGGCAAATGTGTAACTATGGCTTTCTCAGAGTTTTATACATAGCTTTTAAAAGTGCCTCTGGGTGCAGTCAACAACAGGGAGTAATGAACTTTCTGACAGCATCTGAAAATATGTTTCCATGAACGTGGTTGTTTAGTAACTAATCCTGAAGACAGTGTAGTTTAATATGGCATGTGCATTGGTTGTTTTCAGATGACGCCTGACTACTAGCTGTCACTGGCTTTTTGATTTACTCATGTAATATGCCTCAGAGACACACAGATTCCTTGTGCACATGGCTGAGATGACATTAATGATGAAAGGGATGATGTTGATACTGTATACTTTAGCTTGGAACAAGTATATGATAAAAGAGAAAAAGGAGTGCTGAATATTGCCAATAACAGCAAGTAAATCATACACACACACACACACACACACACACACACACACATATATATATATATATTAAGAGCTGCTCACATAAGGAGACATCCATCATTTTTTGTTCTATGCATGTACAGCCTAGATATTCCATGAGAGTCATGGAAATCAGTTTGCAAAATGAAGTGAGAAGATGAAATATTTTGAGATGTCGAAGACTCACTTGTGTGTAGACATCAATCATAGTTTTTTCAAACACTTCTGGGCTGACATCTTAATTACAGAGTACTAATCAAAGCAAGATTGCACTAAGAGGTGATTAATTTGGTCTTCTGTGTGTATGTTTGTGTGTATTGAGAATTTTCTCTTTCTGAATATGCACTGAATTAAAATCAGTGTGTTACTTTGACAGCCCTTCCTGTACTTGAACATATTGTGCTGAAGTCATTCTTCTTATTTCTGCCATATCCACATTTCTATATCCAGCAGCAGCTGATGTTGAGGTCCAAAACACTATAATTTAAAGTTTTCGTCCTGTGGGTCGTCCAAAGTCTATCCATTTTACTGCTGTTTTACTTTTAGTCCTAAATTCATCACCTTGTCTTTGGCACTGTTTATACTGAGGTTTGGCATGACTGCTTATACACTTCATCATAAAAAAAACAAAAAAAAAAACACACATCTCCTGGAAATCCTGTATAATTCAACCAATCCAACGATGACTTCGATCTATCGTTTCCAGATAAGTGTGCCATATGCATCAGACGTTTAGCCAACGGTCCATGGGCGTGACAACTGAGGCTGAGACTATGGCAAGGTTAGCTCAGTTGTAAAATGTCATGTCTTGAGATATATTATATAGTGTAACTTTTTACTTTGAAAAAATATATAAGGTAAAGCAAGGTTAGTCTATCAATCCATCCATCCATCCATCGTTTTTGCAGAATGATGCAAACGGTGAAATGGTTGGAGTTCTGTTATCACTACAATATGGCATCACTGGAAAAGGCTCTCAGCCAATCAGTTTCGAGGACCAGAAAGAACTGTTGTATTAATAATTACATATTCAGGAAAACATTAAAGAGCATTTACAGAAAATTTCAGATGTAACAAATAAGAGGAAAAACACAGAAAATGGTGGTGGTGGGGGGGGAAGCAAAATAGATGAATAAATAAAATGAAACAAAAACAAGAATATGATTTAAAAAGTATAGTAAAATAAACTGAATAACAATGAATATTAAATTAATAAGATAATAGTAATATGTTATTATGTTACTAATGTTATTACAGTCGGTATATGACACTTTTCTTGAAAATGACACATATGCAAAGCCATTTGAAACCAGAATGAATACAAAGAGTACAACTTGGCATATGTTTTTAATTAATAAAAAATAAATGAGAAAAAAATAAACAAATAAAAATAAAAGAAACATTCATTTTCTTTATCCATGCTTGTTTATATCATTGACCCCTAATTTACTGGAGAAAGAACTATCAGTCAATTGTGAGAAAAAAATCCAAAAGTGGCTCTTTTTTTAATTTGCCAAACTTTTGTTTTCCAAACACATTTGATGCCATTAATCATGCAGATATTAGCTTCAACTGTCAATTTGTTGAAGTTTGGCAGCCACTTCTGGTAAACAATGAGAGATTTCCAACTTTTTTGCCATATACTGTTTTCATGGCAGCCCATTTCATGGTTATGATTGGCTCGTGTTTGTAGCCCAAGGGTACAAAGCATACCTTCTCTGTTCCTGTCTATCTCGAGCTCATCCAAGCCATTTGACAGATCTTCTCTTTCCTCTCTAAAGCACCTCCAGGCATAGCAAGAGGAACGAGGCTTCCTTTGATAAGGGTGATCAAGACTGGCGTTCCTATGCCGACAGGTTTCACCAACATGAGAGATACGGGGAGCAGAGGGGATTTGCGCACCCATTACCCACAAGGCCGCTCGTCTGATGGGACACAATCTGAGGAGATAGAGGGCTCGGTCGGGCCGGCAAGAGGTAGGGGGTTGTGAGCTGAATGATGCAGGAGCCGAGGGGGAACCGTGAGGATGAAAGGTATCAGGCATAAAAGAGAGGAAAGAGGGGAAGATGAGTAAAAAGCAGCATAAAAAAGAACAAAAGTAGAGAGTGATGTAGAGGAGATGGGGAGCACCCGACCTGAAAAGCTGTCATGAGTGCAGACGAATGGGAGAGACAGCTCTCACACACACCCATTATGTGCTGTAACAGTAGAGAAGAACAAATTAGAATGGCATCTTAGGAAACATCACAAAGCATAAGCGCTGTAGTCTGCTGCCCGTAACATGTATAGACATTGATTTACGTTGTATGGAAGCAAAGAAAGAAATTCTTCAGAAAAATCAGGTCTTGCTGCCTGTAATTGCAGCCTTGACATATAAGCCTCATAAAACGGCCAGTCAGACAATTCTTTCATTGACCAATCTGAGAAATTGTTTCTCTGAAAGCGCAAATCTTAGAAATGCAATATAACAGCACTTTGCTTTTCTGTCTGTCTGTAGTGATTGAAGCCAAATGGTTCAGGATTAAGGCTGTTAATGCAAAGGTTAAAGGCTTGATGTCTACTATAAACTAGGCACATAAACTAGATTAGTGGTTCTCAACTGGTTTTGCTTCAGGACTCAGATTTCACATTAGGTTTTAAGTGGTGACCGAACCACCGAACTAAGTACCAAAACTGCTTAACGTAAAAAGTAACACAAATGCCTTAAAAATGTAACATATATTATATTAAATTTGCGTGGCGGCGGGACGTGCCATGGAAATCGCGTGGCGAATGGCTTAGATGGCTTTGTACATGCCACGGAAATCGCGTTGCGGCGGGACGTGCTTTTACATCAATGAAAGGTGGTGTACAGATGTAACTGTGTTAAAGAAGATGTGCTGTTATGATCTAGAAACGCTCTTCATTAACTGCAAGCCATTCTATTCGCCGCGGGAGTTCTGTTCGTTCATTCTGGTGAGTGTCTACATTCCTCCGCAAGCACATGTGAACTCAGCTTTACAGAAACTCGCTGATCTGATCACAGACACAGAACAACAACACCCAGACTCTGTTTTAATCATTCTTGGGGACCTGTTAACTGTCGGTTCCACTTTTTGAGTATAGGCCTGAAAATGACATTTCCAACTTAAATTGTTAGAAATTTTGAATGCTTTGGAGCAGAGACTTAAGGTTGGTCTCTTTTTAAAGAAGACACTTGGCAGATTAATGTAGAGGTGAAAAAAGTAATATAAATGATATTACAAAAAAGTTATGGAAGTTTAAGTTCATGAAAATGTAAAAATGTAAATATTTATATTTTATATAAAATATATATTTTACGAAACATGTTTTACTCTAAAACTGCTAGAAAATGAAAACCAAAAATCTGAAGAAGTTGTGTTCCAAATTTGAGGTTGATATCTCAAAAAACGAGCTTTCAGTGAGATTTTGTTTTGGGTGTACTACCAAGCTTTTCCACTAGATGACCATCAAACTCTATTAGTTACCATATAAGGGCGGCTCTATTTCCATATATGGTTTGAGTGATCTGAAACATGTTTTTCCATAATTTTATCAATATTTATGATGTAGACATCACATTCAGAAGTATTAAGGGTAGTATGGCAGTATTTGATTTCAATTCAACCTCTAAAAAACTCATAAAAGACATGCAACAAGAACCCTGGATGTACGTTATAGTTCACGCTGCATCAAAAATTGAGAACATATTGTTTTTCTTTATATTCGAAACACTTTTAGACCTTTTCTTCTCAAAAGATAGAATTAATATTATCTTTTGAACACTTGACATGAACATGAATGGAGATTTTTCATGATTTTATATATGTATCACTATTTCAAAGTAAAGGTCAGAACTCGCTCTCTGACTCTGATGAGTACTCTTCTTACAAATTAATAAATTACAGTTGCTCTGTAAAATATTTCAAAAATCAGTCACCAAATATGAAAACTAGAGTCTTTAAGCTTTCAAATGATATATAGTTTGTCAAGATTGCTTTAGGTTCAGACTAAGATATTACTGTTTAAAACATGTAATGGCAAGTGGGCCCACCGTTGGGCCCGTGACAGTTAACAGGTTAATAAAGCAAATCTCTCCCGTGAACTTCCAAAATACAGACAGCGTGTTACATGTCCCACCAGAGACAGTAACATATTGGATCACTGTTACACAACAATAAAGAATGCATTTCACTCTGTTCCACGGGCAGCTTTGGGGCTCTCTGATTACTGCCTGGTTCATCTTATACCAACCTACAGGCAGAAATTAAAATCTGCTAAACCTGTGGTAAAGACTGTAAAGAGATGGACCAGCGAGACAGAGCGGGTTTTACAAGCCTGTCTCGACCTTACTGATTGGAGTGTTTTTGAGGCTGCTGCAAACGATCTGGACGAGCTCACAGAGACTGTAACATCTTATATCAGTTTCTGTGAGGATATGTGCATTCCTACCAGGACTCATTTAACCTACAACAATGACAAACCATGGTTCACTGCAAAACTCAGACAGCTCCATCAGGCCAAAGAAGATGCTTACAGGAAGGGGGATAAAGTATTGTGTAAACAGGCCAAATACACACTGGAAAAGGAGATCAGAGTAGCCAAGAGGAATTATTCCGATAAGCTAAGGATCCAATTCTCTTCCAGTGACTCAGTGTGGAAAGGTCTGAAATAGATAACCAACTACAAGACACCATCCCCCAGCACTGTGGAGAATCAACAACAGGCAGACAATCTGAATCTGAGTTCTATTGCATATTTGAAAAAATACACCCCACACCCACTCTGGACACCTCTCCACACAACCATTAACACTTCCAGCAACCCCCCTCTCCCACACCTGCAATTCAGATAAGCGAAGATGAGGTGTGCCAGGTCTTCCGGAAACAGAAAAGGTAAAAAACACTAGGCCCAGATGGTGTCACACCAGCCTGTCTGAAATCCTGTGCTGACCAGCTGGCCCCCATCTTCACAAAGATCTTCAACAGATCACTGGAACTGTGCGAAGTCCCTTCATGCTTCAAATGCTTCAAATGCTCCACCATCATCCCCATCCCAAATAAATCCAAAATTACAGAACTAAATGACTACAGGCCTGTGGCTCTAACGTCTGTGGTCATGAAGTCTTTTGAAAAACTGGTGCTGGCCCACATGAAGGACATCACTGGACCCTTGCTGGATCCTCTTCAGTTTGCCTACAGAGCAAACAGGTCTGTGGACGATGCAGTCAACATGGGACTGCATTATATTCTGCAACATCTAGACAGACCAGGGGCTTATGTGAGGATCCTGTTTGTGGACTTCAGCTCGGCCTTTAACACTATCATTCCAAACCGCCTCCTGCCCAAACTAACTCAGCTCTTCGTGCCCACCTCCTTCTGTCAGTGGATCAACAGCTTCTTGACAGACAGGCAGCAGCTAGTGAGGCTGGGAAAATTCTCATCCAGCACCCGTACCATCAGCACTGGAGCTCCTCAGGGCTGTGTTCTCTCCCCACTGCTCTTCTCCCTCTACACCAACGACTGCACATCTAAAGACCCCTCTGTCAAGCTCCTGAAGTTTGCAGATGACACCACAATGATCGGCCTCATCCAGGACAGTGACGAGTCTGCTTACAGACAGGAGGTTAAGGAGCTGGCTTTCTGGTGCAGTCTTAACAACCTGGAGCTTAACACACTCAAAACAGTGGAGATGATCGTGGACTTCAGGAAAAAAAACTGCTCTCCCCCCACTCACCATCATGAACAGCACTGTGACTGCAGTGGAGTCATTCAGTTTCCTGGGCACCACAATTTCTCAGGATCTGAAGTGGAACAATCACATAGACTCCATTGTAAAAAAGGCCCAGCAGAGGTTGTACTTCCTTCGCCAGCTGAGGAAGTTCAACCTGCCACAGAAGCTGCTGAAACAGTTCTACTCTGCCATCATTGAATCCGTCCTCTGCACTTCAATAACTGTCTGGTTCAGCTCAGTTACCAAATCTGACCACAGAAGACTACGGAGGGTAGTCCGGACTGCTGAGCGAATCATTGGTACACCCCTCCCCACTCTCCAAGAACTGTACTCATCCAGACTGAGCAAAAAGGCTGGCAAAATCACTCTGGACCCCTCACATCCAGCACACTCCCTCTTTGAACTGTTACCTTCTGGTCGACGCTACAGAGCTGTGAGCACCAGAACGACCAGACACAGGAAAAGTTTCTTCCCTCAAGCAATCCATCTCATGAACACTTGACAATAATTATGGTACACACACTATTTATACACTTATTTATCTAACACACATCAGTCTACATTTCAATTGTACATAATATACCTGTACATACAAAACTGTCTACTGTTATATACCTGTACATACAATTGTCAATTTGTATATTATTACTTATTTACTTGTTCTTTTTAATTATTTTTATTATCTGTGTTTTTTGTTTTGTCACTGTCATTCTTTTGCACTGCGGTAGCTTCTGTCATGAAAACAAATTCCTCGAATGTGTAAACATACCTGGCAATAAAGCTCATTCTGATTCTGATATTATATTATATTACAACCCCAAATCAGAAAAAGTTGGGACAGTATGGAAAACGCAAATAAAAAAAGAAAGTAGTGATTTCTAAATTTACTTTGACTTGTATTTCATTGCAGACAATATTAACACAAAATATTTCATGTTTTGTCTGTTCAACTTCATGTCATTTGTAAATATACATCCTTTCCTGTCATTCAAACCTGCAACACATTCCAAAAAAAGTTGGGACAGTAAAGCATTTACCACTTTGTAATGTTGCCATTCCTTTTCACAACACTTAAAAGACGTTTAGGGACTGAAGACACCAAGTGATGAAGTGTTTCAGGTGTAATTTTGTCCCATTTTTCCTGCAAACAAGTCTTAAGGTGGGCAACAGTACAGGGTCTTCGTTGTCGCATTTTGCGCTTCAAAATGCGCCACACATTTTCTATTGGAGACAGGTCGGGACTGCAGGCAGGCCAGTCAATTACCCGTACCCTCTTCCTCCGCAGCCAGGACTTTGTAATGTGTGCAGAATGTGGTTTTGCATTGTCTTGTTGAAATATGCATGGATGTCCCTGGAAAAGATGTCTTCTTGAAGGCAGCATATTGTCCTCCAAAATCTCTATGTACTTTTCAGCATTAATGGTGCCATCACAGAAGTGCAAGTTACCTTTGCCAAGGGCACTGACACAACCCCATACCATGACAGACCCTGGCTTTTGGACTTGTTGCTGGTAACAGTCTGGATGATCCTTTTCTTCTTTGGTCCGGAGCACACGGCGTCCATTCCTCCCAAATAATACCTGAAATACTGATTCATCTGACCACAGTACACGTTTCCACTGTGTGATGGTCCATCCCAGATGCCTCCGAGCCCAGAGAAGTTGACGGCGCTTCTGGACACTGTTAACATAGGGCTTCCTTTTGGCACAGTACAGTTTTAACTGGCATTTGTGGATGTAACTACGTATTGTGGTACTTGACAAAGGTTTGCCAAAGTAGTCCTGAGCCCATGTGGTGATATCGCTTATAGACGAATGTCGATTCTTGATGCAGTGCCGCCTGAGGGATCGGAGATCACGGTTGTTCAGCTTAGGCTTGCGCCCTTGTCCTTTACGCACTGAAATTCCTCCAGATTCCTTGAATCTTTTAATTATGTTATGCACTGTTGAAGGTGAAATATCCAAATCTCTTCCTATCTTTTTTGAGGAACATTGTTTTTAAACATTTCAATAATTTTCTCACGTATTTGTTGGCAAACTGGCGATCCTCGGCCCATCTTTGCTCCTAAAGGACTAGACCTTTCTTGAATGCTGCTTTTGTACCAAATCATAATTACAATCACCTTTTGACATCAACTGTTTCAAATCACATCATTATTTAACCAATTTACCTCATTACTAGCCCTAAATTGCTCCTGTCCCAACTTTTTTTTGGAATGTGTTGCAGGTCTGAATGACAGGAAAGGATGTATATTTACAAATGACATGAAGTTGACCAGACAAAACATGAAATATTTTGTGTTCATATTGTCTGCAATGAAATACAAGTCAAAGTAAATTTAGAAATCACTACTTTCCTTTTTTATTTGCGTTTTCCATACTGTCCCAACTTTTTCTGATTTGGGGTTGTATATTATATTATATTATACACTCAGAAAAAAGGTACAAAACTGTCACCACGGCACTACTTTTCAAAATGTACTGATATGTTCCATTTCTGTACTAATATGCAGCTTTAATGTACCAATATGCACTTTTAGGGGGTCAGACGTGGACAAAGTACACCATTACTTGAGTGAAAGAACAGATACTGCTGATCAAATATTACTCCATTACAAGTGAAAGTTGTAAAGACAGACACTTCCTTTTAAAAGTACTTACGTGCCAAAAGTACATTTCCTTTTTTATGACAACACATTGTTTTATTATTGCTGTATGTAATACTTGCAATACCTTATGCCTCTGAAGCAACTTACAATACATTACACCTACTGAATATACTGACTAGCTTGAAGTATCTTTGGAATAAAGAGCTTTTAGAATGTTAAAAACCAATAGAAATGAAACAAGGGAGTTAAATAAAATTGTTTTTTTGTCAACTCCCTTGTTTCAGACTGATAAAAAAATAAATAATCAAACCGGCATTAAAACGCAGCAACACAACTGTAGCTGTATAACATTACAACAGCAACACTACTTTAACAAAAAAGCAAAACATATATTTGACATCAAAACGAACATTTTAAAAAAGCTCTCTAATCACTCTTGCGGTAATTTGATTTTGAAAAAAACTTTGAAAAAACCTATACTTTGTTTTGTAACGAGACACACAACAGTTCTTCTGTGGCTTTATAGGTAATATTTTTGTTTACACAATTTTGCAAAATCCGACAATATTGTGTCTAATATATATATCACAATATTAACTTTTTATTATTAAATTGTTTCTAAATAAATATCACATTTGCAACTGGTCAGTATTCAAAAAATGCTGGGAAATCACTTCATTATAAACCTACAAGAGTGATTAAAGGCTGTCTAAAAAAAAAAATCACCCACTGACTTTCAAAGTGGCTACATAGTATATTTATCTGTATATTTTAGCAGAGTGATGCAAACGGTGAAATGGTTGGAGTTTTGTTATCACTACAATATTGCACCACTGGAAAAAGCTCTCAGTCAATCAGTTTCAAGGACCAGAAAGAACTGGGCCGCGTTCAGCCCCCCAAAAAACAGTGCAAAACTTTTATTAAACGGAAACGGTGATGCGTTGAACACCCTGTTCTGATGACGCAAGTGTTGCAAACTATGGCAGCTGAGAAGGACATTCTTTGTGTTCTTTTTGAAGAATTTTCGGAGCCTAATGAAATCGGTATAAATACGTGTTTAATACTGCAAAATACGCTCAATGTTACAGTCACTGCCCTTGCCGTCCAGAATAAAAGAGACTATCCCAATCGAGTGAATAAGGGATTTGTGGAAACTGTGGTTCCTAATTATTGTGATCCAACATTTGTGTTTTTTGTAGTGTTGTAGTCAAGACCACCTAATCCAAGACCAAGACAATTGTGTGTTGAGACCAAGACAAGACCAAGACTTTTAGGGGTTGAGGCCAAGACAAGACCAAGACTTTTAGGGGTCGAGACCGAGTCAAGACCAAGACTAGACCAACATTGCTCAAATTCATCAAAAAGATTCACATTTACTGCCTGAGAAATGCCTTATTTTGAATCATTAAATACAATAATAAGACACTTACTGAGCTGTTACCAATCAAATGAAATCTCTAACAACAAAATGGATCTTTGCACTGCATTGGTGGCACAGAAGCTGCATCTGAATTGGTACAATTACAAATGCATAAATAATGTTGAGAATAATGTAAAAAATAGTTTACTGAATGTTTTTATAAAAGCAATACCATTTTTTTTTTCAAAACAGTTCTCTTGCTCTTGTGATATTGCTTAATTATGTCATATTATAATATAAAAATCCACATCTCATACACTCAAGCACTTATACTCTCAAGCACTTTTTTTTCAATATCTTGAATTTTGTGGGTGTATGTATTAATTTTGGTGACAGTTTTGACACAGTCCCTCAACAATTTCTGACCCGGCATAACAGTATAAATAATTTGTTTTCTGCCAAGATTCAAGATTTTTATTTGTCACATACACGATTATATAGAGAGTATATAACCAGCAGTGAAATGTGAGTCAGGTCCGCTCCATGGACAGTGAAAATATTATAGAATACAAGAGGTTGAGCCCTACCTGTGCATCAGGGGCGTGTCTAGAGGAGGGCACGGGGTGGCACCGGCCCCCCTCAAAATATGCTCGGCCCCCCCTTGTGCCCCCCCCCAACAGCGCAGACTGATCAGAGTATAACTGTCACGAATCCTGGCCATGAACTTTGCCTCACTCACCACCAGGGGTCACTCTCCCATCATTCACTGCACCCACACAGCTGTTCTCAATCATCACGCTCACACCTGAACACAATCTCACAATCACCATCACCCAATCACACACACCCACACACACTACATAAACTCTGGACATTCTTCTACCCACTTCCGAGTATTGTTAGCCCAGTCTGCATACAAAGCGTTTCCTGTTACCTAGTTTGTTTACCCGTGTTTGATCCTGCCTGTATTTCTGAACATTCTCTCTGCTTTGCCCTTTGGACTCTGATATCACCTCGTTTGGATTATTGCTCGTGACCTTGGATTATCTCTCTGCCTAACCCTCTGGATACTGTACGCTGATCGCCGACCCACGCTTGCCCTTGGATTATTCTCTGCCCTGTCTTTGTTATACCTGTTTGCTACTGTCCGACCCTGCCTGTATTGACCATGTCTAATAATAAAGCCTTGCAGATGGATCCACATGTCTCACGTCTCGTCAACCCCGTAACAATAACATCTGTGGTGCGGGTGCGGGAGCAGTTCGGGTGCATTTAAAATCTCACGCGCTGCCGCTGATGTCATACACTAATCGGCAGCGTAGCGCCGCTTGAAGTAGAACACACCCACTCACTGTCTGGTTCGCTGCCAATTATTTCGTATACGATACCATTGGATTAGAGTGCTGTCAATTTCACAATGCTCAACACCATTCAATGCTGTCAATTGCACAGCTCAAACAGTAGAAGCGCGATTTTACAGGCTGCAGACCACGTCTCCGTTCATTGTAAGTATTACATTATAATTATAGGCCTATATATATAAGCTCTTTAGAGTTTGTACTTATTTGTGTTGCCGCGATGCACCTGTCCTGCACCGCTTACAATAGAAATCGTTATGTTACGTTTCTTCCTGTTGTTTCAAAGATTAAAGGCAATATCACTTTCCCAAATAGTCTGCAGTAACGTGGTAAACACTAAAATGTGGAGTTTTAATAATGTTAGCGTTCTGACACTTGGAATTTTAAGATGTAGAATAGTAAACACCTGTTTGTATTGAATAAACAAAAGTTTTTGCGTGGTAGTATTTTTTATTTTCGTTTGCAATATCCAAGAACAGCTTCACATTTAAATGATTTTGCCTTTAATCAGATGAGAATATGGCTATTAAATATACTATTTGTGTAATATTGATGATTAAGTCAGAGTTTTTTTTTGTTTTTTTTTAGACAGAATTCTGTGTAAAAAAATAAAAGGGGACAACAGCAGCAATACATTCAAGGTTTCTTCGAGAAGAAACCATGTCAAAGACAGGTAGATACAGTGCAGTGCAGGTCAGAGCCAATCCACCCGGCAGGGCCAAGTTGGCCAGCAAATTAGCAGATCAGAAAGGGCCAGCGAGGACTACACCAGCAGCCATCTATCTGCAGCAACGGGTGAAAGTCAGATCATTAATTTTTTTTACAAAAATTTCACTAGACACAAACACACACAGACACACACACACACACACACAGAGACACAGACACACACACACACATGTTGGTTTTTGTGGTTTATGGGGACTCTCCATAGGCGTAATGGTTTTTATACTGAACAAACTGTGTGCTATTGCCCTACACCAACCCTACACCTAAACTTAGCCCTCACAGGAGACTGTGTGCATTTTTACATTTTCAAAAAAACACCATTTAGTATGTTTTTTAAGCCTTTTGAATTACGGGGACATAGGCAGTGTCCTCATAAACCACCTTCAAATTGTAATACCTCTGTTATACCCATGTCATTATACAAATTTGTGTCCTCATAAGCCACATAAACCCGCACACACACACACACACACACGCACCCACCGTCTGTTTGGACAATCAAAGTTGAGAACAAGTATTGTCTGATCAGTGGTTTTTATTTATAAAAAGAGATATGAGTTGAGCCATTTTTATGTGACTTTTACGTGATTTTTCCTATGCCCCCCCCCCCCCCCCCCCCCCCGGCTGGTTCTTGGTCCCCCATGTGCCACCCCATTAAAAAAATTCTAGAATCGCCCCTGCTGTGCATGTGCCTGATTGTGCCGTTTGAAGACACCAAGGCATTCCAATGGCGTTTGAGGCTGGTGTCCAGTCTGGCCAGTGCCGATCCTAGACTTCAGGGGGCCCTACGCAAAACTTTGTCACCAGCGGGGGTTGGGGGGGGGGGGTGTTGTTGGGATGAAAGAACGGATGTAACTAACACATTTGTCCGTTTTAATGTGATCATGAGAAAACAATACAGAAAAAAACTTCTCTTGCATCGGCCCCAGAGTATACAATAGTGTTTAGCTTAAAGTTACACAACCTTATATCTATTTAATTACTTTGCTATTCATGGTTATATAGTTTGATCATTAGTTGCATTTCGCTCCTTACACTTAGCATTATTTTTTACCCGGCTGTCCATGACCTCACTAGTTGAGAAGCACTAAACTAGAGAATTAAGGAGATGCCCTGTCACCACAGGATGCCCTTGAGCGTAGCACTTAACCTCAGGATGATCCACAGGGACTGACCATGCAATTAGTCTACCTCCAGTTACTGCGGATAAAACACATCTGCTTAGTAACCAAGGCAACTTCCCTCTCTAAACTACATATTGTCCTCTGTACAAAGAGTGTTTGCGTGCATACATTACATTCTCATTGGGGGCATTCAGAGGTCCGTAATGTAATGACCAGAAAAGCCTGAAATAGAAAAGTGAGCAGAAAAGCGGCGCTTTACACGACTCGTTAAACTCATTTCACGACGCTGTCTTGTTTTTCTATTATTCCCTGATTTACAATTTAGCCTTATGCCTCTTGACTATGAAACAATATTTCAGCTCAAATGATTTTCACACAGAGACACATCAAGTTATTCCTGGCGATTCTGAAGCAATCTTTCTTCCTTGATTGTACCATCATTCCAATGTGAGTTCATGTCTTCCTCTTTGACATGTTTGGCTGTCCTCGGGCTGAAAAGATAGCGATAAGCCTGTGTTTCGGTGCTCTATGTGATCCCAGGGGTAATGTTTGGTCAATGTTCTGTCACTGTTTTCTGCTATTTTATCTGATGCACCATAAACACTGTCCAATTTCCACTCTCTCTGAGATTTGTGTGCTATTTAGTGACACATTCACGAAGGTAAGATATGTCCCAATTTACTGCTAATGTGCACACATATAGGGCATCTTGTCATGTGCAATGTAAAGTTATATATTATCGTTTCTGTAGGTCTAAGAATTGGATATTTGAAAAAAATAAAAAGTTGGCCTGTTATGGTTGAATTTATAATACAAATGGACAGGCTACACTCTTAAAAATAAAGGTGCTTCAAAAGGTTCTTCACAGTGATGCCATAGAACAGGGGTCACCAAGTTCAGTCCTGGAGGGCCGGTGTCCCTGCAGAGTTTAGCTCCAACCCTAATCAAACACACCTGAAGCAGCTAATCAAGGTCTTAGTTGGTATACTTGAAACTTCCAGGCAGGTGTGTTGAGGCAAGTTGGAGCTAAACTCTGCAGGACACAGGCCCTCCAGGATCAAGTTTGATGACCGCTGCCATAGAAGAACCATTTTTAGTTCTGCAAAGATCCATTCAGCCAAAGGTTACTTAAAGAACCATCTCTTTCTTACCTTTTTATAATCTGAAGAACCTTCTTTCGCCACAAATAACCTTTTGTGAATCAGAAAGGTTCTTCAAATGTTAAAGGTTCTTTATGGAACCATTTAGACAAAAAAAGTTATTCTATGGCAGTGGTTCTCAACCTTTTTTTCCACCGGGCACACTATGGTCCAAATGCAAGTCTCACGGGCCGCACGCATGTCATTTACATATTAGGTCATCAATTCAAACCAACCAGATTTATAATAATATTTATAGCCTAAATATTATGATATCTAAATGATTACATTTATTGAAATAAATAAATATAATTCTACTCGCCATTAATAAAACACCTGATGCTGTCGGGAGCTGACCAATGTTGTGAAATTCTGCTCGAAAGGAGTAACGGCACAATGAAGTTGTGATTGTAAGTTGCAGAAGACGCGCAACATTGCAGAAAGTGTGCGTTCACAAATGTAGCCTATGTTGATCCAAATATGGAAAGCATTTTCGAATTTAATAATCTGAGGTTCTCTCCAGAGATGTTTTGCCACATGTCTGTAATTAAGGATGATTGCTGCGTAGTAGCCTATGGGTGTTTATTTTTACCTGAACATCTTCAAGTGAGTGGCGGGGGGCAAACCGAAAGTCCAGCACTCTCTTCACTGCTGATGCTGCGACGATCTTGTTTGAATGCGTACCTTCGCTGGCATTTTCCACATTTCATTTTCTCCCTTAACAAATTTGTCCATTCTGATGCTCAATTTTACAGAACTAATGGCTGCTGATGACTATTTGAATTGAATTCTTCCAAAGTGCGCGCTTGTAAGTGTTCTTAAATGCGTAACATTAATTACGTGAGTACATATACCTGCTCATGTCTGAAAATAATATATGAAAAACAAAATTATTTTACATAAAAACATTATAGCTCATATTTCTTTAGTACATTTTTAAATTAATGTAAAACCTAAAATGAATGGTAAAACTGAAAGTTATTTTTTAATTGTGTTCAGACTGTAACATTCAGGATGGTGGGCCGCATTTGGATTCGTGACGGGACGCATGCGGCCCGCGGGCCGTGGGTTGAGAACCACTATTTTCTATGGCAAGCACCTTTATTTTTAGAGTGTATTTCTTTGTACATCACCAAAACCCAAATTGTTCACCCTTCTCAACTCTCATAGGGGTTGGGTATATGGAGCAATTCCTTTTATTTTAGGTAATCCCCCTTTTTCACTTTCAATACAAAATATGGGGGGGGGCATACACTACCATTCTAAAGTTTAGAATCTGTAAGATTTTTAATGTTTTTGAAATAAGTCTTTTATTTGATCAAAAAATTAAGGAAAATACAGTAAAAAGAGTAATATGGTGAAATATTATTACAATTTAATATATATATATATATATATATATACACTGTAATATTATTACAATTTGATATATATACTATATTATTATTATTATTATTATATATTTTTTTTTAATCTAAATATAATTTAAAATATAGTTTATTCCTGTGAAGGCAAAGCTGAATTTTCAGCATCAATACAGTCTTCAGTGTCACATGATCCTTCAGAAATCATCATAATATGCTGATTTGCTGCTCAAGAAACATTTCTTATTATTAACAATATTGAAAACAGTTTTGCTGCTTCATATTTTTTTGTGGAAACCATTATGTTTTATTTATTTATTTTCTTTCAGGAATCTCTGATGAATACAGAGTTCAAAAGAACAGCATTTATTTGAAATTGAAATATTTTATTATAAATGTCTTATACATTTTATAAGAAAATACTACTATGCTAATCAAGGATACATAGTTTTTTATAAAGTTCCAACAACTTCAATGTCACAAGTTCTTCATCCACATCATCATTCTGCACTCTTTGACCTTGTAGGGAGGTGTCTGAGTCGGGACGGGACGGTCCGGGCCAGTGGTGTTCCCTGGTGTGCTCTTTAATTAAAGGCCACCATTAACAGGATTACTCACTGTAGGTACCCAGCATCCCCCTCTAACACCGTATGGGCTTTATCTGGTTCAGCTGCAAAGGTCCACCTGAACACAGCATCCTCAGCCATGCGGACAGAGTACCAGGTCTGCTGAGAGAACGAGAGCAAGCAAGAGATAAAGAGAGTTAACTTTGGACAATCAAGCAGATGGAGAGATACAAAGAGAGAGAGAGATCTGGAGTGATGGTCTGTGACAGAAAAAGCCAGTGATGAGTGAGTCGAGAGGAGAAAGAGAAGGTCGGAGGAGGGAGGGTGGAACTGAGCGAGCGAGCCGGATTGCATACTATTGCATCAGTCCTGAGTAACGAGATAGGAAGATGCTGGGCTGAGCCGCACAAATAGCTTTTCGCACCGGCTGTGTGCTGAGGAAAAGGAAGGGGAGGAGGAAGAATCATCTAACCCTATGACGTTATAACGAATCTCCACCCTGCAGCGCCGTCTGGCTGATTCTGCCCCCCAACAGCCCCTGGAGTTCACTCATTAGATTTACCCATCCGCGGCTCTTATACATGTAAAACCAATTAATTGATAAATAGGGAGAGGAGAGAGGGACTCAAAGAAAAGCCAATCATTTCAGCCTCTTAAACACGGCCATCAGGAATGTCAAAGACATGTACAGATATGTAGTCAGACAAAAGAGACAGAGCCGTCAAGGTTTAAAGAGTCGGGCAGGCATATTGAAACCTCACTGCAGTGAGATCAGGTTTAATGTATGTTTATTTATGCTTTATGTTGCTTTCGGAGGATTTAAAGTCCATTATTTGTTCATTTAAAGCAGTGGTTTTCAAACTGGCTCCAAGGACCCTCAGGGGATTTGAGAGATAAAAAGGTTTTACCAAAGGTATTTGTAGGGATGTCAAAGTTAATAATTTTAACATATTTACATAATTTGACATTATACGCTTTCAGATTTCTTTCTAAGAATGAGATTAATCAAAATAAATGTATTCATTTTACAGCCATTGTTTTTTACAATAAGCAATCAAAACCAAATCTGCATATTTTTGTATCGCTTTAGAAAAGGCAGTGTGGTTTGTAAAGCTGCTTTGGAGCAATAATTATGCTCATTATTTAAGTATTATCTATCTAAACTGTTCTTTAATAGTGGGTAGAAAAAAAGATCAGCCTAATGCAAGGTAAATATTTAAGTAATTTAGGTAATATTTTTAAATTTTACTTTGCTTTAATGACAATATTAAAGCTGATTATCTAACTCTGGAATATAGTCTATGTAATAAAATTCTCAGTAAAACTTCAGTATATGGGACCAATTCTCATTATTAACTAGTTGCTTATTAGCATGCCTATTAATAACATATGTGACCCTGGAGCACAAAAGCAGTCATAAGTAGCACAGTTATATTTGTAGCAAAAGCCAACAATACATTGCATGGGTCAAAATTATTGATTTTTCTTTTATGCCAAAAATCATTAGGATATTAAGTAAAGATCATGTTCTATGAAGGTATTTTGTGAATTCCCTACTGTAAATATATCAAAACTTAATTTTTGATCAGTAATATGCATTGCTAAGAACTTAATTCGGACAACTTTAAAGGCGATTTTCTCAATATTTAGATTTTTTTTTGCACCCTCAGATTCCAGATTTTCAAATAGTTAGTTAGTGTTAGTTAGTTAATGGTTTGTTAACGGCTAGAATTGGACCTTAAAATAAAGTGTGACCCAATTTGCTCACACAGTATAAATGGGAGACATTATACATTAAATATTTAGTTTTTTTTATATATATTTTACGAATGGTCTCTGGCATATGGAACATCATATATGGGGGACATTGGCATCAAAGAAAAAAAAAGCAATTAAAATATCTGAATTAAAAGTATATTTTCTGTCTATATATTAGTATATATTATTTATTATTATTTAAAGTATGTATTATTTATTACTGTTTATTACGTTCCATTATTTATTCCAAATTATTCCATTATTTATCCTATCTATTTGTTACAAAAATGCTGTTTTTGATGTGGGAGAGGAAAATATTGGGAGAATTGTTTTCTATATAATGACAGTTCAGTACACTGTAAAAAAAATCCAGTAAATTTACTGTTAAAAACAATAGAACTGTATGGAAAAAAAACAGCAGCGACATTTTAAGTTTTACAAACTAAACCTATATTTATTATTTTAAGCTTTCTCACTGTATACTATACTTCCAAATACTGTACATTTAACATTATTTTAAGGGAACACAGGGATTACAGTAAGGGAACTTACTTTTAACCAATTAACCAAATGTTTTTTATTGTAGTATTTTGACAGTCATTTATTTAATTATTTTGACAGACATGGTCACTATGAAAGATTTCTCAAAAATTCTCCATTTGTATTCCATGCAGAAATAACAGTGAGTATAGACCAACACAATTTGAACTGTACCTTTAAGAAAGCAGGTTAGTTGTGCAGTTTTGAAGTGGTTTAGGGGAATTACAGCACATCTCCTCTAACTTGACTTGGATAGCAGCCATATTTTGTTGTGTAAAGCCAGAGGGAAACTAAATCTGTTTTTCAGTAAGTGATGTATTATTTTTCTGTCATAACAGGGCACCTCTTTCAGATCATATCTGCCTAATCCCTAGCAACAGCAGAGGTTGCTGAAGTGTTGCAACATCCTTCATCAATTAAAAAAGCACTTGCTGCCATTTTCCATAAACTGGTAGAAATTACGTAAACATGCATCATTAGAGCGAAAGCTGCCAAAGACCCTATTACACTACAGAAGCCCATCCCATCACCATCTCCCCTGCCTCACATATTGATCCATTATAAATAGACCACAGCGCATTGGGACCCAGAGCCATTTGGTGTCTCTTGTCTTTCAACCTCTCCAATCATTTCTTCATGTTTGTTTTTACCATCTCCGTCTCCCTTCCACAGATGAGGCTATTGATATTAATGAGATGCAAATGACTGTAAGTATTGCCATCACATTTGTAAAAATTTAGTTTCTTGAAATTGACTCTGAATTGTTTGATGTTGGTACATCGCTGCTACATCCTCATCGTGACACACGGTTTGTCAGCAGTAATCTGAAGTTCTCACTTCCTGTGAGCTTTCCCGTCAGAAGCTCTCCATCTCACTTTCAAATGTAAGAACATCTATGCCACATCTCTTTCCTTCCAGAAAAAAAGTGGGAATCAATAATCAAAGTCTTTTCCAGTCCGAGCCCAAAGGCTGTCTGTTCCTCATGCTCTCTGAACTGTTTGGATCATTCAATCTACAAAAAAAAAGTTGTTTTTTACATGCTGTTTGACAGGAGGCTTTCTATATCAAGAGCTTTCATGAAGAACATATGAAGGTTTCACACATCATGCCTTTGTAAGGTTAACACAACATCATGTAGCTGCAAATCATTAACACTATACTGTATAACCGCTGATGAAAGTTATTCTAAATACCAATAAGAATAAATGGAGAGTAAAGGAGAGTATTTTCTGTGCATAGATTTGCTATAGATGTCTTTACTCAAATGCTCATCAAGGCTGCATTTATTTGATCAAAAATACAGTAAAAACAGTACAATTGTCAAATATTATTGCAATTTAAAATAAGTTTTCTATTTGAATGTATTTCAAAATGTAATTTATTCCTGTGATGCAAAGCTGTATTTTCATCCACCATTGCTTCAGAAATCATTCTGTTATTATCCCTCTTTTATTCATGTAATTATTTATTTATTCAATGCGTGATACTTTTTCCAGGATTCTTTGATGAATAAAAAGTTAAAAAGAACAGTATTTATTCAAAATAGGCATATTTTGTAGTAACAGCTTATGACAAGTTGAATATGTATTAAAATAGAAAACAGTTCTTTTAAATTGCAGTAGTTCACAATATTGCTGTTTTTACTGTATTTTTGTATTGCGCATAAGAGACTTTTTTCAAAAACATTAAAATCTTAATTATTCCAAACTTTTGACTGTTTTTATATACAAAATCAAATTCTTCCAACACTTATTATGTGAGCATTACTCTCCACATTCATTTTTATTGCTTCTTGTTTGCCTATTGTCTCATTTTCTTCTATTTTTACTCCTCCTATAAGGACTTTTAGGAAAAACACCAGAGATCAAATTCATACGGATAACTTGGAGAGCTTTGAATAAGCAATCTCAGAGCAATAAAATGTTCCTCTGGGCAGTTGTGCATAAGCTTTAGCCATTCTTAAGAAACAAATTAAAGATCTTCTGCCGCTAATAGTTAGGCTTTTGGGAGTTAAGCGTAATGAGGCCAGATAATTTGGTTAGACTTTTGCTACATGGAAATAAATTTGCACAGTAAGTCAACCTCTGTCGAGGCATGTGGTTGTAAAATGTTATCTAAGTTTCTCTAAGCATAAATCCCAGGTGACGCTACGCTGGCTAGCGCTCTCTTTATTGCTGCAGGGGTTAAACAACAGAAGCTGCCCACGCTAGCAGGAGAAAGCATCTGTAATGGTTGTACCACTAAAGTGCTAGTTGTCCCAGACCCATCTTTAAGAAATTATTGTCTGCATGCTGTTATCTTGATACCTTCAGAACCTTACACAAATTTACTAGTAAACAGAGCTTCCACTAAAACACAATTACAACACTGATTATTACTACAATAAAGCTATGCTAATTTGGTATTAGCAACACAACATAAATACACTTTTAAACTTTTACTCTTTTAAAGTACATTTAACTGGTCTTTTATTTTCATAACTTTTATTTTCAAACTCTATCTATCTATCTATCTATCTGTCTATCTATCTATCTATCTATCTATCTATCTATCTGTCTGTCTGTCTGTCTATCTATGTATCTATCTATCATCTATCATCTATCTACCTATCTATCTATCTATCTATCTATCTATCTATCTATCTATCTATCTATCTATCTATCTATCTATCTGTCTGTCTGTCTGTCTATCTATCTATCAATCAATCAATCAATCTATCTATCTATCTATCTATCTATCTATCTATCTATCTATCTATCTATCTATCTATCTATCTATCTATCTATCTATCTATCTATCTATCATCTATCTACCTACCTATCTATCTATCTATCTATCTATCTATCTATCTATCTATCTATCTTCTATCTGTCTGTCTCTGTCTGTCTGTCTGTCTATCTATCTATCTATCTATCTATCTATCTATCTATCTATCTATCTATCTATCTATCTATCTATCTATCTATCTGTCTGTCTGTCTGTCTGACTGTCTGTCTGTCTGACTGTCTGTCTGTCTGTCTATCTATCTATCTATCTATCTATCATCTATCATCTATCTACCTACCTATCTATCTATCTATCTATCTATCTATCTATCTATCTATCTATCTATCTATCTATCTATCTATCTATCTATCTATCATCTATCATCTATCTGTCTGTCTGTCTGTCTGTCTATCTATTTATCATCTGTCTATCTGTCTGCCTGGGCCCTATTTTAATGATCTAAGCACATGGTCTAAAGCATAAGGCGCAGGTGCACTCAGGGCGTCCAAATCCACTTTTGCTAGTTTAATGACGGGTAAAACGGTCGGCACGCCGGGCGCGTGGTCTAAAAGGGTTGTCCCTATTCTCTTACAGCTTTTCGCAGTCACTTTAGTGCATTTCTCGAATCATCCTTAATATTTGCAAAGAAGTATGTGCATTTCTCAAAACAATTTGTACAAACAGCACTGCACAATGGATTTCCTGCAAAAGCCTGTAACTTACTCAAAATCTTTAGTTCATCTCTCAAAAGTAAGTATTTATGTCAATGAACATATCAGTGCCATCAGAATGAAAAGTCCTTGTGTCATTGTTCACAAACAAGATAGTCAAAATGCTTAGTCATGTTGTCAATATAACAGTGCTCTCTGTTAGTGTTACCTGATGTAAACTATGACAACAGTTTGGATGAGAGTTACTGTACTGAAATGCAGAAGGCTACGCTTCTTATGTATGCCATATATCCATTTCAAAAGTACAAATTTACACATTACTGTATGTGGGATATTGATTGAAAGAGACTGTTTTGAAATGTTTGAATTATTGAGGATATGGTTGATCTCCCAATATTTAGCTGCATACTTCAGCGATTGTAAAGCCGTGATTGACAACATGGTCCACAATAGTAGCCCTTATTTCATCTGATATGTGCCTCTGTCCTTGGCATCTTCTGCCTCTTCCTCTGTTTTGCCTCTGTACCCTTCAATGCATCCTTACTCCTCTTCTTCCTCTCGTCTGTTGACCCTGATGGTTTTCTGGATGTTCATCCACTGTTAGAAGTTGTTACTCTTGTGTTGTCCTCTGTCTATATATGCTTTCCAACTGAAGATTCATGAGATGCACCTTTGAGCTATTTCACATATAATTGGTTGATCTATATTCTCTTCATTAGTGTAAGTCAAGATTCACCTGCACAATTCATGGAAAATTTACAAAAAGTCTAATAGAAATGTGTAGAAAATATGCTTGACAGTTTTTGACAACTCAATCAACCATTTTGCATCTAATGACTTATACGATGAACTAATGACTATATGTTTTGAGAGGTAAGACTATTGCACAGATAACTATATAATACATTTTGAGCAACATGATATTAGCAACTGAAAATGTAGGAAACCGCAGACAAATATACATAATCAGTTGCATAAATGTACCAAAGCAATCGCAATTTGTTCAAAAGAATGAGAAACTGCTTTTATCATGTGCACAAGTGACTAGATGATGTGGAGGTTGAACAAGTAGTTTTGAGAATTTCATTTCTGATCTGAGAAATGCATCAAAGCGACTGAGAAAAACTGTAATGTGTAATGGGTGTGTTTTGGGCATAACGTACAATAAACCAATCAGAGTCTCATCTCCCATTCCCTTTAAGAGCCAGTTGCACTCGCACCATGGCAGATTCGCTATTTACACGGCAGAATTTGCAAGCGAAAAGACTGAACACGTCTCAGAGAGGAAACGGTGCTGCTCGTGCATGAGCAAATAGGTAGCCTAATTCTGATACATGCAATGACTATCCATTTCGACATGTAGGTATTTTTATATTTATGTAGCCTACACAATAATAAGCTTTTACATTGGAATCCTTTGATTTTTAATATTTGGCATGTTTGTGTGCTGCTGCGCGTCCCTTTGTGTGTAATAAGAAGAGTGTACACGAGTTGTGGACCCGCCTATAGACGTATATTACTAATGCGCTCATTAAATAACAAAAAAATACTGGGCCATTGACTTTAGACCAGGTTTTAGTTGGTCAATGGCGCAGTCTATTTAATTTGCCTCAAAATAGCAACGTGCCAGCAATGCGCCTGAACACACCTCGTTTTCAGACCAGCACGCCCATGAGCGCACAAATGGGTGCAAATGCATTTGCTATTTAAACAACGTGGCGCAGGACGTGAAAATGATAACTGCGTCGGGCTGAAACTAGCACAAAACACTTGCGTCGTGCCTGGCGCCGTATTGCGCTGGATGTATGATAGAGCCCTGTCTGTCTGTCTATCTATCTATCGATCTATCTACAGTATCTATCTATCTGTCTGTCTGTCTGTCTGTCTGGCTGGCTGTCTGGCCGTCCGTCCGTCCATCTGTTTAAACAACGTCACAGTTCATGAGCACATTGTTTTAATTCAGTACAGTTATTTTAATTGTGGGCCTGCAGTTAAACATAATGACAGACCTGCAGATATCTGAGATGTTATCTGTCATCTGCATAAGTGCTGAATGTTTATATATTTGAAAATCAGTCACTGACTTGCACCCAAATCCACCACAGTCTCTGACCTTTATCGGTGCTCGGGGCAAATGCGAAGTCTAATCGGTGCATTACTATTCCAGGCATCTCCTTCCTGGCATTTGATCAAATGGATGTCCATTTAGACAAGCAGCTTTGGGACCCTGTGTCAAAATGTCAGCTTATTATCTGTTTGGAGACCACCGAGCTCCAATACAGGCTATATTCATCCTCCACCTTGAAAAGGACATCGCATTTTTTCATGCCTCTTGGTATTTCTTGCAGCAGTCCTCTCGCTATAAGGACACTTTAACTTAAATAACTGAACCTGCTACCAACTATTAACTCCAAAGTTCACCATTGTCGCTTTCTTTCCCGTGAAGCATTTGAAACTGTTATCAGTTCCCTTCTTGTGAGGCGTTTGACTTTGTCAAATGTCTTTGGTGTGCTAGCATGTGTGTGAGAGTCCATTTCTGTCTGTTTGATTTCTCTACACAGGCATAAACAAGCTCTTAAAGGAGAGCGCTAGATAGCATCTTCCAGCGCTCACCTCTTCCCAGCTGATTTAGTTTGGACACAAAGCGTAGAGACACTGACACTACAAACCAGTGTCTCTCTCCATTAAGAGGATAAATGAATCTATCTCTTCATGTCTGTATTCATTCTCTGTTGTGTAGGAGAAAGTAAATGCTCATTTCTGTTTACCCAACAAAGCTAAATGAATGTGGATTTGGCTGAATTGGTTCTCCTGAATAGACCGTCTTGCCCAAATCTGAAGGGAGATGCCACGCACAACGTGTGTGTGTGGTGTGGTGTGGACCAGGGTCAGAAAGGCCCATTAGCTTCAGCTCTGTGTTAGTAAAGGAAACTAGATGAAATCTGACTGTGATGTCTTCATCTTTCTCATGTATATTAACCAGATCCGTCCTCAGAGATGCTAGGTTGATAAAGCCATCCAATATAGCAGAATCTCCACCCGTGCTTGCGAGATAAGAATTATTTTGCAGATTTTACACTTGCTTGTCTCTATGTGTGTCTGTTAAATGCATTTTGAGTGACATTATCAACTATATATATCATGGATAGCTATTAGAAGAGACTGGGAGGGAAAGGGAAGGGACCATTTCCCAATCAAAATGCACTTAAAGAGCATAAATACAGTGTTTCTTACAGTAAAACACTACTTTATATTTCTTAACACACTTTTGAAAAGTGCACCATGTAATATTGTCAAATTAAAAGATTTATTTAAAGTACATTAAAAAAAATACAATAATGTGAAGTACTTGAGTATAATTTTAACTGTAGTGTGTTACCTGAAATTTATGGAATCTCGTTTCCACCACGGAATGAAAAAAAAAAGCAGAGTAAATGCGTCTGTATCGTTATATCACAACTCTGCTTTTTTTATTTTTATTTTTTTTATTTAATTCTCAATGTATATCTGACAATTCAGACGGGAAAAGTTTTTTATTTTTATTCTGTAGCAGGGAAAAAAACAGAATGGTGAGAAACTGTGAGAAAAAGCAGAATTCTTAGTTTATTGTGAGAAAAAAAGGCACAATTCTTACTTTATATCTCTCAATTCTGTCTTTTTTTCTCAGATTTGCAAGTTTCTATCTTTGTCTCATAATTCTGACTTTTTTTATACAGATGTACAAATTGTTAGCTAAAGTCGCAATTACATTTCTTTCTTTCTTTCTTTCTTTCTTTCTTTCTTTCTTTCTTTCTTTCTTTCTTTCATTCTTTTTCCATGGTGGAAAATGGGCTTCCATAGATATTAAATTTAAACAATTTATTTTAAATGTACTGAATTACAACTCCATCATTACAAATATATATATATTTTTTTGTTATCAACATTTTTATTTATTTTTTCACACACACCATCACAACATAACATCCACTCAAAACAAACAAAACAAAACAACAGACACATACTCCATATTTTAAAGGTCCAATCAAAGGGGAGAGAGAGAGGGAGGGAAAAAGTAACAACAAAACAGGTCCTTCCTTTATATAATCACATATGTTATAAAAAAAATATATATAGAAATAAAGTAATAATAATATGCAATCCAATATGCCTCTCCACACACGTGCGGTGCACACCAGTTCTGCATCATTGTCCTCCTCGCAGCCGCAAAACCAGCAAACAGCCTTGTCCTTTGTATTAAGCTTATATAGAGACCAGAATCAACATCAAGAAGACACACACTTGTATTAGCAAACAATTAGTCCGTAGTGAGGAGGATAAAACCAGGTTTACAAGCATCCATAGATCCATGACAACAGGACACTCACAAAACACATGAAGAAAAAAACCTGATGACGCAGTGTTACATATCAGGGCACCAGAAATAGATTTACGGTGTAAATATTCTAACACACAGGTTCGTTTAACAGCAGAATTTAAGCCACTCACATTCAGTAATAAAATATTTAGAGTATACATTAAATATTCATAATCCCAAAATTGTATTCAATAAATGAAGAGAAGCAAAAGCACTCCCATTCTGTAAATGACATGTAAACGTTAGTGTGCGATCTAGATATCAAACCACCTAGATGAAAAATCCCTTTAGAAATAAGGTAAAGTAAATAAAAGCATGAATATCTGTTGTAAAAAATAAAAGCAACACAGACAGAGATGACCAACAACTATAGACAAAAAACAACTCAGGCCGCACGTTACCGAGAACATAGGTCTGATTGAGTAACAAGAATTTGTGATGATCCGTGACCGATCCACTTCAGCCCACAACGAGCCTCCCAAAAGGCTCACATAACCAAAACATTATTGTAATGAAACCTACTCTCCATTAGTCCCCTCCAGAAAAAAAAATAAAGAAAAAAGGGGGGTTAGTCTTACCAGCAAAGGGACAATTGTATCGAATAAATATGAACACTATCCCAGGAGGAGAGAGGAAAGAAGAAAAAAGAAAAAAAGAGATCTAGCAAGCATCCATATCCCTCCCGCCACCATCTTCTTCCGGGCAGCCAGCATCTCCTCCATCCCGGTCACCAAGCCCCTCCCGCTGCCTTGTGGATCCGCAGCAAATGTCCTATTTTGTGACAGGGAGCTGACAAAATCCTCCGCTTTCCGAAGAGAATCGAAGCTTCTCTGTTCACCCCCGTGCCGTAGCGCTTAGCTGAGTCGTGCGCTTAGCTGAGCGCATCTCTGGGTCTGCCCTCCCCTCTCTGCAGGACATCTACCTCAAACGCTGCAAAAGCAGAGCTGCAAATATAATCAAGGACTCAAATCACCCCGGTAACCGTCTTTTCACTCTGCTGCCATCTGGCAAGCGCTTCAGGAGCATGATGGCAAAAACTGAGAGACTGAGGAGGAGCTTCTACCCTCAGGCCATCAGGCTCCTAAACTCAGTCTCATAACATCTACAGGACTCAATTTAATTAACTGTAAAAAAACCACCCATCATTCTCCATCATCCGCATTGCTGCTATGTGTACATACCCGGTACAACCTGTTTGCACATTCCTCTTGCACATCCCTGTTTATATTAATATTTATTAAATCCACAGTAGACTGTATTGCACATTTTAGTTCATTGCACATTTTACTCCTTATTTTATTTTATTTTATTTTTACTTATTTTTTTATCTTATTCCTACCTATATTTATATATATTCTCCTAGGGCTGTAGTACTCGAGTCCGGTCTCGGACTCGAGTCCGGACTCGAGACGTTTTTCTATCGTCTCGGACTTGTCTCGGACTCGTTGGTGTTTGCACTCGGACTTGTCTCGGACTTGGTCATTGGACTCGCCAAATGTTCTCCTTGGTCTCGACCGAGTCCAGCATTATGATTTTTTTCTCCTTCAAAACAAAACCACATTCGCATGTCGCGCCTAAAAGCGCGTGGAGAAAGCTAGGCGCGTCGCTTTCTCCTTCTTTCCAAAGCACTTTGTATATGCTTGCGCTCCCGTGGCGTCTGCTGTTGCTAAGCAACCATGACCTGCGCTCTCCATGAAGACGCGCGGTTTCAGCAAAGGATAAATGGATTTCCATCACTAAAAATCCATTAAACTAATATTAACAAATGACACCTTATTGTAAAGTGTTACCGACTTTTTTTATGAGGTTAGAAATAGGGGTGAAAGATGAATCGTATTTTCATTGTCATTGCAGTATGAACATGAGAGCCAGTTCAGGTCAGGGTCCTGCTATCTCTTAAGTAAGTTACTTGCATCCAATTCTGCACTAAAACTGTGTTGGTAATCCCCTGGAGGATTTTGATTTGACTGGTACTCCTGAATATGTTATATATTATATGGCCTAAGGCAAACAAATACACACACAGCTGAAGATGTTCATGTTTATTACTTAGTTTTTTGTTGTTGAAAATGCTACTTTGGTTTATTACAAGTAATAAGTTCAAGAATGGGAACATGTTCATTGCAGTCATTTGGAGTTAAAAATTTTCAAAATTTTCAAAATTTTTAGTGACACCTGTGTTGTTTGTTATTTGTTACATTTTCCATTGGCAGCCCAGAATGTTATTGTTACACTACAATATTGTTATACACAATTATTATTATTATAAAGCAGTATATTATGTATAATATTGTATAACAATACTGTTACACTATAATAAAAAGACTGAAAATGTGAAGTTGCACTTCAGCTTGTGTGAAATTGCTATACCTAAAGTAAATAAAATGTAAATAAAGTAAATAAAAATAATTTGATCCTACAGCTCCAAACTCGGTCCTAGAGGGCTGGTGTTCTGCAGAGTTTAGCTCCAACCCTAATTAAACACACTTGAACCAGCTCTTCAAGCTCTTACTAGACACACTAGAAACTTCCAGATACGTGTGTAAAAGCCAGTTGGAGCAAAAGTCTGCAGGGCATTGGCACCTCCAGGATCTAGTTTGGAGACCCCTGTCCTACAGAGTTGTTACTTTGCACATGCTTTTTGATCATTACAAATAATAATGCAAAATTATTTTCTTAGAATAGGAGATATGCTGTCTCTCGCATCACATATCAATAATTAAGCATGTGGTTTTGAAGAGGATCCTTTTTTTCTCTCATTTGGACTCGGTCTTGACTTGGACTCGAAATTTTTGGACTTGGACTTGACTTGGACTCGAGCCTCTTTGGACTCGGTCTTGACTCGGTCTCGACTAGTCCTGGTCTTGGACTTGTCTTGGACTCGACAAAGCTGGACTTGACTCCAGCTCTATATTCTCCTGTGTTATGTCTCATCTTTTATTTTATTTTTTTGCACTGTCCATTGAGCGGACCTGTCCTGACCTACATTTCACTACTTATTATACCCTGTATGATTGTGTATGTGACAAATAAACAAGAACCTTGAACGTTGAGCACCTTTCAGAATCTCCGATCTGTCATGCCATCTTAGCACACGGAAGATGAGAGTATGCGTCCGATCCGAGTTTTTCCTTCCATCCTACACGATGTGCCCGGTCAATCTCGATGTTACGACCTCTCAGGGAAGGAATCCACTTGGAAAGATTAACTCTGAGGAAACCAGCCACGTCGGAGCCCTCCACCCCCTCTGGTATCCCCACCAGTCGAATGTTGTTTCTCCTGCTTTTATCCTCCATATCCGTCATCTTCTCGGTGAGTCGCTCTAGCTGATTTCTTAAGTCCGTGACTGTACTCCTATCCTCACGTGCAGTTGCCTGAACAGAATCAACACGGTCACGTGTCTGCTTCGCCGTGGCAGCCATGGCCTCAAACTCCTCTCTTAGCTCTTTAACAGAATTGTTAGTCGCTGGTATGTCCTCACATAGTTTACGTAATGCTGGAATCAGCACAGAGTCCACAGCATCTCTTACTGCCGAATTCACAACCGAATCCAAAGTGCTTTGCTGCTCTTTAAATGCTAGCTTGATACCGTTAGCAATAGCATCGTCGATATCCTCTCTGGAGATGGTGAAATCCCTGAATTTTTTCTTTATTGGCAATTGCCAAATCTCTCTTTTCCGATCGCCTTTGACTGTTGAAGCACTCATGATGAGTCCGATGCAAAGTGGTTCGAAATTTACTGACAGGATTACAAAATATTTGACAAAGTCAGCAGAGCGAAAGACTACGAAGTCGAAGGGTCTCGTGATCCTCCTACAAATAAATAATTACAAATATATTTAAATACATGGCATACAAGTTTCAAAAGGAAAGACATTAAAGCATATTTAGTTTACTATAAATGTGTGTCAGTACATTCAGGAGTGCACTTTAACCATATTTCAAAGACAATAGAAGTGATTATGAAATTACATATAAATTACATATTACATCTATTTAAGCCCTAATTAAGTGGGTCAAAAAACACTCTAAAGTTTGGCTAATTACATGTAACATAAATTTAAAATATAATGCATTATCATTTAACTGTATATAACATGAAGTTAAGTGTTTGAAAACCTTACATTAAGTTTGCACTCACACATACTTTTAAATGGCAAGGCAAGCCAAGTTTATTTATATAGCACATCTCATACATAATGGTGCTTTACATAAAATTAATTAAAATATCATAAAATGATCACAACAATAAAAGCAAGGAATTACATTTTAAAAATGATTTCAAATGAATTAAAACCATTAAGGATAGAAGATGATGACGTTCAGACATAGTACAGAGCTCATTCAGTAAATGCACAGGTAAACAGATGAGTTTTGAGTCTGGATTTAAATATGGCTACTGATTTAGCACATCTGATTCTCGTGAGAGAAATGTCTTTTTCACAAGCTATTTTGTATTGTGATTATAGTATTTTGTGTATTTAAATGAAAAAAAGAGTGTTTTATTTTATTTCTTCCTATTGATGTTGGACTGGGTGACATGGGAGTGCAGGTTGGCCTGATCTCATGCCACGCTCATGAAGCATTTTTATTACTTAAATATACAAGTTTTTTTTGCGCTTTAAACCTGTTCTTTTTGTTTGTTTTCACCTTTAGCATTCCATTATTTCCACCTCTCTGTATTATGTCCTGCTCGACCATGATTCAAAACAATGTTTCCATGGCCAAGGGGCAATTTTTTCCTACATTACGGTGCCCTGCTGTCCCCATGGCATTGTGGCGTCTCGCAATGTGACAGGACTACAGTTAATTTACCTCTATATATGGTGGCTACCTATATACTTCAGACCCCCTCCTTCTGTCTTTACCATAGTTCATTGTGTGTGTGTTTTTCCAGGAGACGCATGCAGCCTCTCATTGAGTTGACATATATGGGCTCACGGGTGGTGTAATGAATTGTGGAAAATTGTTACTTGTGTCTGTCAGAGTGACAGTTTCAGATTAATAACAGTCCGGCTGTATCATTGAATGCTGAACACTATTTATTTATTCCTCATTTATTTGAATTTCAAGAAAGATAAATGGGTTTTGGACACAATTTTATTGTTTTTCTCGACTAAACACCCAGCAGGAGACACAAATGTATGTACGAGGTGTTTGTTTAGGTTATTTACATGGATTCCAGTCTATAATAGGATATGAAATGATTCAGTGTTTTCATTAGTGCTGTTGATAATTGTGTCATGTGTACCGCAGTAGCGTTATCCCCTGCAGCAGCTTGAGTTTGGCAGGCAGACAGTGAGAGAGGAGCTGTTTTGGTTTAGATTTGTGTTGAAGCTTCCCCCATTTTGTTCTCCATATGCTGACCCAGGAGATAATAAACCATATGGCTGTAAATTATGCTAATTGTTTTGGAGTATGTTATTAGTGTAACTGCAAAAAGAGTTTTATTTCATCAAGGAAAGACTTGTTGGATTATTGGGCCTTACTTGGTGTTTTGTTCCATAATATTGCATTTGTTGTTTGGTTTCATTTGTATTACTGTATTATTATTTAGTGAAAGACTAGTTTGGCTATTTCTTTGACAGATGCTGAATAAGTGAATTAAAATAAAGTCTCTTTCTCTGTCTCTTACTCTCTCAGTGTCAGTACATGTCGAGGACAGGTCCACTTATTTGCAAAGTGTTTTGCATTTGTCTGTAATGTGTTGGAATATTCTGTACAGGTACATTGTTGTCTGTATTTCTGTGTTTCACTGTACACTGTCTTTTATTGTATATTTTGATATATTTTAAGTTTGCCCAGTGCTCTTAGATGATGTGTTATTATTATTATTATATATGAATGACCTGCCCAAATCAATCCGAGCAGCTAAATCCTTAGCCATCTTCAAGAAACAGCTAAAAACACATCTCTTCCATCTTATTTGACCCTCTAACTCTAGCACTCTCTATTCTAATTCTATTTTATCTATCTGTCTTCTTTTTATTTAAAAAAAACACACACACTTGACCCTTTATCAACTGCATATTTATTCTGTAACTTTTCTTGAAAAACTAACACTAGCTGTCTTTTTTCTATTCTATCTACTTGCTTCTTAATAAAAAAAAATAATATATATATATATATATTAAAAATAAAAAATACCTTGCTACGTGTACTGCATTAGGCTAACCGAGACTGGTTATAGCACTTGCATGTTGTTGCTCTTTTGTTGGTTTTGCTTGCTTCTATTGTCCTCATGTGTAAGTCGCTTTGGATAAAAGCGTCTGCTAAATGACTAAAATAAAAAAATATATATATATATTATTATTGTATTATTGTAAAAAAAAATATATCAATGCTATATGTGGTAGTATTGTGTTACTCTCTTGATTTATTGCTTTTGCTTTTATGTATTTATTTTTATTTTTTTCGTTAGTGTATTCCATTCTTGGTTTGTTGCTTTTTATTTTGGTATTGTACTCTTTGTTTTGTTTTGTTTTGTTTTGATTATTCCTTTGGTTTTTTTGCGTTTACTTGTAACTTACATTTGAAGTCACTTTGTATGAAATCTCTGTAGTAATAATAATAATAATGACAACTATGTATATATATATATATATATATATACAGTGCCCTTCACTAATATTGGCACCCTTGATAAATATGAGCAAAGGCGGCTGTGAAAATAAATCGGCATTGTTTATCCTTTTGATCTTTCACTCAAAAAATTCACAAAATTCTAACCTGTCATTGAAATAAAACAATTGAAAGTGGGGAGAAAATCTCATGATGAGATAAATGTTTTTCTCCAATTAATGTTGCCCACTAGTGTTTCTTTCGTCAACGAAAATTATGACTAAATATCGTCGTCAACGAACCTTTATCACGTGACGAAAACGAGACGCAACGTAAATGCTGGTCATGTGACGATGACGATAATTAAATGTATAATGCAATATCGTTGACGAATAAAAACGAGACTAAATGTGGTTTACAAAATAAAAACTATGCTAAAATGTCTCTTCATTTTCGTTGACCAAAACGAGACGAAACAAAATGTCTCACTTCAGGGCGGCAGGGTTGCCAGGTTTTCGCAACAAAACACGCCCAATTGCTACTCGAAAATAGCCCAATAGCATTTCGAGGGGGGTTCCCCGGTAAATTTCGCATTCCAGGGGCTAAATATCACGTTATTGGGGTCGCTTCAACCCGCGGACATGAAAAACAACCTGCGGCAACAGTGTTAAAGTAGCCCAATTCCGTGGGTAAACCGTCTGCACAGACGCAGGCGACGTCACTTCCTCAAGCCCCACTCGCGGCATTATTTAGAAGACGACAACAAACAAAGTTAAGTATAACAGAGAAAGGGATCGATGGCCGGCTTCATCTGACCTCAGTTTACAAGCAATACAAGTAACAGACACACACACTTTATTTGCACTTTTTAGTATGTTATTGTAGCTCGAGCATTCAAGCACCTTGTTTCTCTTTGTTAAACTTGAATGTAGGTATATATATATATTTTCTGGCATTGTCATGTGATGCTATTTTATTTTATTTATTGTTTTTATGTAAATTTATGTGTGTGTACTAATAACATGTTTGGTTGGTAAAATAAAAGTTGTAAATTCAAATCAGAGTGTCTTTGGATGTATTCTTGAGTCTATAAAGTAACAATAATATAATAAGATAACCTTGTTTGAAATGGGTTTGGCAAAAAGAAAATGTTGGTTTTGTCTATACTACTAGGTACTTATACTATATTGACAGGGTTAAATAGAATTGCATTACTAAAAAGAGAGTAAAATACAATTTTCATTGACTAAAACTAGCCTGAAATGTCATCAGTTTCCGTCGACTAAAACTAGACTAAAATGTCATCAGTTTCTGTCGACTAAAACTAGACGAAAATAGTCATGGATAATTCGGACTAAAATAAGACTAAAATGCTCAGACTTTTAGTTGACTGAAACTTGACTAGACTAAAAAGAGTATGAACCTGACTAAAACTAATAAAAACTAAAATGACAGCTTCACGCAAAGACTAGACTAAAACTAAAATTAAAACAGGTTGCCAAAAACAACACTATTGCCCACAATTATTGGCATCCCTAGATATTCTTATGAGTAAAATATCTCTGGAGTATATTCCCATTCATATTTTTTTTTTTTTAGCACACCAGGGTGACTAGGAGAATGAAATTGTCCAGCCATGACTTCCTGTTCCACAGGATTATAAATATGAGGAACACAAAGATAATGGGCCATCTTATAATGGGCCATGTTTGGATCTTCCACCAGGACAATAATCCAAAATAAATACAAAAATGGGTCACTGAGCACAAAATGAATCTTTTACCATGACTGTCCTCTGACCTGAACCCTATAGAAATTGAGTGAGGTGAACTGAAGAGGAGAAGCACCGCCATGGAGCTGTGAATCTGAAGGATCTGGAGAGATTCTGTATGAAGGAATAGTCTCTGATCTCTTATCAGGTGTTCTCCAAACTCTTCAGGCATTATAGGAGAAAACTCAGAGCTGTTACCCTGGGAAAAGGACGATGCAAGAATTGGGTGCCAATAATTGTGGCCAACATGAACTAGAGAAAGTATTTCTTACACAATGAGATTTCCCCCCATTTTCAATTGTTTTACTTCAATGATAGGTTGGAATTTTGTGAATTTTTTGAATGAAAGATAAAAAGAATGCAGATTTATTTTCACAGCTGCCTTTGCTCATATTTACCAAGGGTGCCAATATTAGTGGAGGGCACTGTATATTGTTTGTTTGTTTTTCTAACATTGGGTTGCACGTAATTGTGGAGCCCATTTATCTTATTGACAAGCTAAATGTACTACACAAAGTAGTCACTTCAGATGTCAGTAACTTCAGGCACCTGCTGCCCTTCATTTCCTGTGTGTGGTACTGTGTCACCAGTGATAAATCTGAAAGAACTAATGGCACTAATCAGCAGGGTTGTATGCTAACATTAGCATTAGCATTGACGTTGGACCCCCACAAGTGGCTAACAGCAACTTTCCTTTAAATGCTATGTATAAGGGCTGGCAGAGGCAGTGCAGGCCGTCCCTCGAGTCTGTGTGCTGTATGTATGAGATGGGCGCAGTGCCAGCAGGTGTGATTGGCTTGTCCCCTCACATCAGTGTGAACAGGCGTCCTCATCATGTGTGCGTGTGCCTGGGGAGCCGTATGCCATCTGCCGCCCTCTCCTCCTGCAGTCATATGCCTTCAGCTATATGTGCTTCACTAGTTTCACAAAGATCACTTCAGGACATGATTACGGCACACTCTGCTGTCCATGACTTCTATAATAGCATTTCAGGCATTAATGATGATGTTGTTGTTGTAGTGAAAACATGAGAATATTACATATGCTTGATAAACCATTATCTAACATGAAATTAAACTAGCATGAAAAAAAAGCTAGTTCAACAATGAAAAGTATGAATAGTAGACTAGTTCACTTTTTTCAATGTTGATAATAATCAGAAATGTTTCTTGAGCAGCAAATCAGCATATTAGAACTATTATATTAGTGACACTGAAGACTGGAGTAATGATACTGAAAATTCAGCTTTTCATCACAGGAATAAATCATATTTGAAAATATATTCAAAAAGAAAACTGCTTTTACCGTATTTTTGATCAAATAAATGCAGTCTTGGTGAGCAGAAAGAATTTATTTATTTATTTTTTTTTGGGGGGGGGGCTCATAAATGTTTAAACTAAATTAAAATATAAAAACATTAAAAAAAATCTTGCAGACCCCCCTGTATATGTATACTTTTTTGCATAAAAAGTATGAATATTTTTATATAATTTTACAATTGCATTTTTACTTTTTTACACTTTTTAACATTTAATATTACATTTAATATGTCTATATTAAATTTTGTGTGTGTGTGTGTGTGTGTGTAAGTGTGTGTGTGTGTGTGTGTGTGTGTGTGTGTGTGTGTGTGTGTGTGTGTGTGTGTGTGTGTGTGTGTGTGTGTGTGTGTGTGTGTGTGTGTGTGTGTGTGTGTTTGTTTCATTCTTTTTTTATGTATCTTGTGCATTTAGTTTTGATATTTATTTCATGTTGCTAGAAATTTGCAAAATCACACAAATCAAGGAATTCATCTGTAATGTTTTTAATGTTTAAAATAAGAAAATGAATGATAGTACTTTTGGCCATATTTTTACAGACTTTTACAGAGTGTGAGGCCAGATGATCAACAATTTCTGAAAAGCAAGCACCTCTTTTACTGACCCTTTGCTGAAAAATAAGGTTTTATTAAGGTACAATAGGTTGATGTCTTTCTGAGAGAAGCCACCTTTAATATACCGTCCCTCATTGTTCTTTACTGTGGCTCCTGCAAAAGCTGATCTCGACATGTATGGATGACCTTGGTGGTTTTCTTTGCTGTGGGTTTGTTTGGATGGCTCTGCGTGAAGCCTGCACATGTGTCCGTATCTGTGCTTGTCTGCACGAGTCAGGTAGCTAACGTGTCTGCCGGCATTATGCTAAAGCTGGTCATGGCAAAGGCCAAGGCAGAATGAGGTTGCTGGACTATAGAGCAGCTTTGACCTTTTCAAGTGCGATTACACATAAAGCAGGATCCCTCTCAAATCTGAGAGGAACTTACATGTGGGGGAGCAATTCAGCCGAAAGGGTGTCCTTATTTATTTTATTGCAAACTGGTGCGTAATATATGTGAGTGTGCGCGTGCAAATGTAAGTCTTCTTTTAGGTGGCTCCTCCAGTATTTGGTCTGTCTGGTATCGATTTCCAGTGTGTTTGAGCAAGCCGGTCGCGTGTGTTCAAGTCTCCATGCCTATGCATTCAGCGTCTGGTTTCTTTGTGTGCGTGTGTGCTCGCGTCTGGATTCTCCCATGCTGTGGATGAAGCTTGTATCCAGCTAGGTGGTATGATTAGACTAAGGGCTGATAATGAACATCAAAGCGGGTGTGATGGAGCTGGTTTGATCTGTGTCTGTGTTTAGGAAATAGAGATGAGTTTGTGTTCTCCGTGTGTGTCTGTGCACTTCACTCGCTCATTCCAGACACACGCTTGCACCCTTTAATCTCAGACCGCACAGGAGATCTTCACTGTCTTTAACAAGCTCGTCCCTGCTGATGAACAGAAATTAATCAAAGATAATGTTGTCTATGGGAGGGCCTTTGAAACAAACCTGCGGTGGCAAGAGGTGAGCTGTAATGGCTCTGGTGGAATCCTAATTACAGGTCTGATTGGACTTACTTTTCAAACATATTCTTTTTAATATGTGTTCGAACACTCATTTGTGGTATTATAAAATAGATAGTGATTTTGTTTTATTTTATTTTATTGAGGCAATTTTATAAAAACAGGTTCTATATAACCTATAAGGTTTTATGAAAAGCAGGAGTCCTTTATATATATAAAAAGCAATCCTCATTTAAAGACCTGCTTTTATGAAATGGCCACTGCAACAAAACAAAAAACAAAAGAATACAAAAGTAAAGAAAACAAAATAAAACAAAACAAAACATACTGCAATGCATTTTTAGGTATTCAATTGCATATAAAAGGAGTATGTTTTTGTAAAAGCAATACTTTGTATTAAAACATACTTTTTTATATGTATTTGAAAAAAAACAAAACAAAAAACAAAACAAAACAAAACAAAACAAAAAAACATCCTCCAAGACTGCAATCCATTTTCAGGTGTTAAAATACATATAAAAGAGTATGTTTTTGTAAAAGCAATGCTTCAACAAAACAAAACAAAAATGTATCTATTTATGTATTTGTTTGTTTGTTTGTTTCATTATATATATATTGTGTACAAATATAAATGATTTATGCAGGGGAAAAGTTAAGGTACTTCTCCCAACCCCCCCGGGTTATAATTTGATTTGCAGTCAGGTTAATTGAAGGTAAATTGAAGGTACAAAACTGGTGTTGTTGTTTTATTTGATATAACATTTACTCAAAACTGTCACTTTTTTTCTAAGGAAATACAATTACTGAACAAATGTAGATTTGATTTTTCTGATTTGTTTTCTTTTTGAATAATTAAAGTGCTTAAAATGGAATAAGGAATTGTATTATATTTATATTATATTTGTTTAACAAAATAAATGCATGTTAAAAATTGTAACTGATGTTAATGTTTTTGTAATAATGTTACAACCCACCCCACCTGCTGTTACACTCAGCCTGCTAGTGATACGTTATAGATTTCACAACAATTAATTGGTAGCAGACAAACTAGCAAATATTATATAATAATTTGAGATGTTAATGAAAAACAGATGTTAAATCAACACATCCCTGGTCGCACCTACCTTATTTCTTAGATAACGCACATGTTATCGTGTACCCCATTTATCCCAGAATTAATCACTTCTACTATTGCCCACATTAACTATCCCTTGTTTTACCCATATAGCACATTATCACCCACAATGCATTAATGAGGCATTACTGGCAGGTGAGGGGATGAAGGCGGCGTGTAGGAAATAAGGGCCGAGTTTTAGGGTGAGTTAAGCCCAGCCTTTCACATACAGCCCGAAACAAACAGTGCCAATTAGTCCCGTCTGCCTCACACACATGTCCCTGGAGGCGCAAGACTCTCTGTCTGTGATTCCCCATGATGCCTGTCCCTAACACTCCAGATGACAGCAGGCTCCAGAGTCCACCTGATACCTGTTGCTGTGTAATGGCCTTGTGAGGAGGTGTAATTAAGTAATAAAGCTGGCTGGAAATATGCCGTGTATTGGCTGCCATGCTGTACCTTCTTGTTAGCAGATACTTTTTTTTTAATGATTGGAATCATGGGAGTCTACCAAGAATAACACCATTTGGTTTGCTACCTAATTACTTTGTGACTCACGGCCAATATATTTTATTGTGTTACATGTTGTGTAGGGTTATGTAAAGAGCCTGCACATTCACATCAGGAACTTGTAAACACCTTAATGTCAACCATTTATAATTTTTTTGTCCATATACTCACTTAAAAGTTAACATCAGAAATCAAAACAATGGAATCCAAATTTACTGCATTTACTTTCTGGGAGTAATCTACACTACCATTCAATAGTTTGGGGTCAGTAAGTGTTTTTTTTAATGTTTTGAAAGAAGTTTCTTATGCTCACCAAGGCTGCATTTATTTAATATAAAATACAGTAAAAATAGTAAAATATATATTTTTTTCTTTTTGAATATATGTTAAAATCTAATTTATTCTTGTGATGCAAAGCTGAATTTTCAGCATCATTACTCCAGTCTTCAGTGTCACATGATCCTTCAGAAATCATTATAATATTCTAATATTGCTGCTCAAGAAACATTATTCTTATCAATGTTGAAAATGTGGTGTTTAATATTTTTGTGGAAACCGTTTCTTTTATGGATTGCAGAAGAACAGCATTTTAAAAAAAAAAATGCATTTTAACTGAAAAATCTTTTTCAATATTATAATGTCTTTACTGGCACTTTCGTTCAATTTAATGCATCCTTGCTGAATAAAATGCGTAATATAAAGTTATTAAAAAAATAAAAAATAAAAAATATTACCCCAAACTTTTGAACAATAATAGCCTATGTAACTTAAAAAAAAAAAAAAAAAAAAAAAAAAAAAAAATCATTGTATTTAATTACTTTTTTTAATCTTATTAGTCATCAGTGCACATTATTGGAGAACAAAGTACAGTTTTACATTATTTTGTTTTGTTTTGTTTGCTTTGCTTTTATTTTAAATCTCGCTCCACCTTAAAATAACTTTATTTATTTAATTACTTAATTTTTGGGTGATGTCATCTAGGCCCGAAAAGCTATTGGATAATGTTAACCAATAAAAATAAAAAATAAAAATAATAATAATAATAATAATAATGTTAACCAATAGACAAATAGCTTTTTAGTTCAATTCAATTAAATTCAATTCAAGTTTATTTGTATAGCGCCTTTTACGATACAATCGTTGCAAAGCACTTTACAGGAAATTAAGTTTCTACAATATATTTATACATTGTAGAAACTTAATATTAACTTATGGCAAAATTTGTTAATTCTGCATGTTGTTGGGGGATCAGAGGTTGGCATCCTCTGAGGTCCTCCGAGGGGTTGGCATCATCTCTTCTCAGGTGTTTGGTCATCTCAGATCATTTAAGGGCTGGATCCAGACTGAAGCTTGTGTAACTCCTAGTTACCACGGGATGTTAATCCCGTGGCAGAAACAGAGAAACAAAGAGACATAATTAGCGTAGCTGTTGTTCCATTCAAGCATAAATTATTTGTTCAACCCAAGCTAAAGAATAATAATGTGCGTTTTTGATCAGATATAACTGCAGTACAAGATTATGAGATGCATTATATGAATGCATTATGTGAATGCTTGGCTAAAGAGATGTGTCTTTAATCTAGATTTAAACAGAGAGAGTGTGTCTGAACCCCGAACGTTATCAGGAAGGCTATTCCAGAGTTTGGGAGCCAAATATGAAAAAGCTCTACCTCCTTTAGTGGACTTTGCTATTCTAGGTACTACCAAGAGTCCAGAGTTTTGCGACCTTAGGGAGCGTGATGGATTGTAGCGAGATAGAAGACTAGTTAGGTACGCAGGAGCTAAACCATTTAGGGCCTTATAGGTAAGTAATAATATTTTGTAACTGATACGGTACTTAATAGGTAGCCAGTGCAGAGACTGTAAAATTGGGGTAATATGATCATATTTTCTTGACCTGGTAAGGACTCTAGCCGCTGCATTTTGGACTACTTGTAGCTTGTTTATTGAAGATGCAGGACAACCACCTAGCAGTGCATTACAATAGTCCAGTCTAGAGGTCATGAATGCATGAACTAGCTTTTCTGCATCAGAAACAGGTAACATGTTCCTTAGCTTGGCAATGTTTCTAAGATGGAAGAATGCTGTTTTTGTAACATTGGAAATATGTTTTTCAAAAGACAAGTTGCTGTCTAATATAACACCCAGATTTTTGACTGTAGAGGAAGTAACAGGACATCCGTCTAGTTGCAAATTGTAATCCAAGAGATTCTGTGTACTGTTATTTGGTCCAATAAGTAATATCTCTGTCTTATCTGAATTTAATAGGAGAAAATTATTGGTCATCCAATCTTTTAAATTTTTAACACACTCTGTTAGCTTAGATAATTTAGAAGTTTCATCTGGTCTTGTTGAGATATATAGTTGAGTATCATCAGCATAACAATGGAAACTAATCCCGTATTTTCTAATAATATTACCAAGGGGCAGCATGTATATTGAAAACAGCAGAGGACCTAGGACAGATTCTTGTGGTATTCCATACTTTACTGGTGATAATTGAGATGACTCCCCGTTTAAATAAACAAAGTGGTAGCGATCGGACAGGTAGGATCTAAACCATCTTAAAGCCTGCCCTTGAATACCTGTATAGTTTTGTAATCGATCTACGAGTATTTCATGATCTATAGTGTCGAACGCAGCACTAAGATCAAGTAAAACTAGCAATGAGATGCAGCCTTGGTCTGACGCAAGAAGCAAGTCATTTGTAATTTTAACAAGTGCAGTTTCTGTGCTATGGCGGGGCCTGAAACCTGACTGAAATTCTTCACAGAGATAATTTTTTTGCAAGAATGAGCACAATTGAGCAGACACAACTTTTTCTAAAATTTTAGACATAAACGGAAGATTTGAGATGGGTCTGTAATTTGCCAGATCACTAGGATCTAGTTGTGGCTTCTTAATAAGAGGCTTAATAACTGCCAGCTTGAATGGTTTAGGGACGTGACCTAAAGATAACGATGAGTTAATAATATTGAGAAGCGGTGCTTCTGCTACAGGTAACTCTTTCAGTAATTTAGTAGGTACAGGATCTAATAGACATGTTGTTGGTTTAGATGTGTTGATAAGTTTATTTAGCTCTTCCTGTCCTATAGTTGAAAAGCACTGCAGTTTTTCTTTGGGTGCGGTGAATGAGGCTGAAGTAATAGATGCCGTAGAATCTACATTAGTTATTGTATTTCTGATGTTATCTATTTTATCAGTGAAGAATTTCATAAAGTCATTACTATTAAACTGTGAGGGAATATTTAGATCGAGTGACGTCTGGTTATTTGTTAGTCTAGCCACTGTGCTAAATAAAAACCTTGGATTATTTTGGTTATTATCTATGAGTTTGCGGATATGCTCGGTCCTGGCAGCTTTTAGAGCATTTCTATAGCTGGACATACTGTTTTTCCACGCAATTCTAAAAACTTCCAAGTTAGTTTTTCTCCATTTGCGCTCAAGGTTACGAGTTTCTTTCTTGAGAGAATGGGTATAACTGTTGTACCATGGCGCAGCACGTTTTCCTCTAACCTTTTTTAATTTGATGGGAGCAACAGTTTCTAACGTATTAGAGAGGATAGTGCCCATGTTGCTGGTCATTTTGTCAAGTTCATTTGTATTTATGGGTACACAGAGCAGCTGAGATAAATCAGGCAGGTTATTTGTGAATCTGTCTTTAGTGGCTGGAACAATAGTTCTGCCCGGACGATAACGTGGGGCCCTACAGTTAATATCAGTTATACGCAGCATGCATGATACAAGGAAATGGTCAGTAACATAATCACTTTGAGGTACGATATCTATATCAGTAAGATCAATTCCATGCGATATAATTAAATCTAGCGTGTGATTATAACGATGAGTGGGCCCGGTGACGTTTTGCTTGACTCCAAAAGAGTTTATTAGGTCGGTAAACGCAAGTCCTAATGCATCATTTGGATTATCAACATGAATGTTAAAATCTCCGACAATTAGCGCTTTATCAGCATTAACCAATAGGTCTGAGAGGAAATCTGCAAATTCTTTTAGGAAATCTGTATATGGCCCTGGCGGTCTATACACAGTAGCCAGAGCAAGAGATAAGACAGATTTCTTTTGCATATCTGACAGTGTAACATTAAGCATAAGTATTTCAAATGAGTTAAACCTGTATCCTGTTTTCTGAGTAACATTGAGAATATCACTATATATTGTTGCGACACCGCCGCCACGACCAGTCTGACGGGGCTCATGCTTATAACAGTAGCTTGGTGGAGTAGACTCATTTAGACCAATATAATCATTTGGTTTAAGCCAGGTTTCAGTCAAACAGAGTACATCAAAACTATTATCTGTGATCATTTCATTTACAATTACTGCTTTAGGTGTGAGTGATCTAATGTTTAGGAGCCCAAGCTTTAAAAATAGTTTTTGTTCATTTATTTTGCATTTTTCTGGTTTAATCACAATCAGATTTTTTCTAGATCCGGTGTTAAATTTATATTTTGACCTCACTATTCGGGGAACAGACACAGTATGTATAGATTGAACAACGCAATTACTTCTATCATTTAAGTGGGTAGAACAAAAGTCATCATGGCAGTTATTTGGGAATTGGCTTACTAGTCAGATGGAGCGTAGTGTCTTGGAGATGTTGTCCGACAGGAGTTCCGCTCCGACTCTGCTGGGGTGCAGGCCATCAGCACGGAAAAGCCTAGGACGCTCCCAGAAAAGATTCCAATTATTAACAAAGAGCAGTTTCTGTTCTTTACACCATTTAGTCTTATTATCGGATAAATTGTGGTCCTTTTCTACATTTTATAAGCATTATACATTCGGTTTCACTGACGTCATGACTGTGACACTTTACAGTGGTTGTGAATATTGTTTCATGTTTAACATGACTAAATAGTTTTTAGATTATATTTGGCTCATCATTTGCTGGTCTGAGAGAGATAAACAGCAGTGCTGTTGATCAGCCTATCGTGAAATGCTAAAACCGTTGACGGTTTAAATGCTAGTTTGTTGTTGCCGCCAGATAAGCGTATTAAAATCCCAAGAGGCGCTGCTATTTAGTAAATCTCTAATCTATTTATTTTTGTATTAACAAACATTACCAATACTTCCTCTCCTGACATCAGTCAGCCTGTGGTCAGTAATAATATCTCCTGGAATGTGAAAGGAAACTGGTCAATGCTAATATTATCTCTTAAAAGCAGGTTAGCATGGAAGATTGCAGATTATGCGTAATACGGCTCATATTAAATTACATGGGAGTGGTCTGGCTGTAGTCAATGACACTTTATTTTGAACCCAGTATTAGTTGAGATTCACACTATGCTGAAAATCTCTTGCTTCTAAAGTGCTGCTTTTAATCTTTAATCTGTGATGTTAAAGATGTATTGAATATCCTCGGGCAAGCTGTAAAATAAATAACAATGTGTATCTACACAGCAGATATTTCATATTGTCCAGTTTTCAAATGTCAAAGCACTCCTCATGTATGACGTCTACATCATTTGGATGATATAAACATCCAGGCTAAATATATAACCCAATGCACATGTGGGATTTTCAAATGTCAGTATGTTCATGGGTAAACTCATGAGACGGGAGGGTCTTGTTTAGTTCTGCTGTTAAAAGAGAGAGAGAGAGAGAGAGAGAGATGTGTGTTTAGCTGGTGGTTGTTGGTTATTTATTTCGATGACTTGTTAGTTATGATTTTAAGCGTGAAATCTCTGATCATAGAGAACAGAGATGTGTCTCGGTGTTTCTAATAAGGGTTTCTCATGTGTAGTAATATGCATTTATATATATTTTTAAATTACCATTAATAATGGAGAAGCAAAAAAATGTTTAATTGAAATATTTCTAGTGCAGCCCTTCAAGAAGGACCACAGAATAAACCAGCATTAGGTTTCATGCAGTTTACTGTTAATGGAAGCAAATTTCCATTATTCAAGGAAATATATTCAAGACACTTCTTAACCATAAATCTGAAGGATAATAGTCCTTAATTCATAAGTACAGCGACAAAGATTCTGATAAGAGTGCTTTTCATTGGATGTGAGGTTTTTTTCTTTATAGTTCACCCCAAAATGAAAATTTGCTGAAAATGTATTCATCGTCTGATCACCAAGATGTAGATGAGTTTGTTTCTAAGCATTATTATTTGATAATGGCCTTGTATTTTTGGCCAGAAGTGATGGTTTAAAGTTAAAATGCTTTAATGAAGGATATTTCTTATAAACGCACAGCTTTTCTCTTCACAAGACACTTGATGGACTGGAGTGATGTGGATTACTTGTGGATTATTGTGATGTTTTTATCAGCTGTTTGGACTCTCATTCTGATGGCACCCATTCACTGCAGAGGATCCATTGGTGAGCAAGTGATGCAATGCTAAATTTCTCCAAATCTGTTCTGACGAAGAAACAAACTCATCTACATCTTGGATGAGCCGAGGGTGAGTATACTTTTCAGATTTAATTTTTTTATTTTTTATTTTGGGGGGGGGGGGGGTGAACTATTCCTTTAATGCTGATGTGGGTAATTTTGTTTAGTTCAATGTGCTAGTAAATTTGATTTTCCAAAACCATTTGATTATTTCATTGGTCTTAAATTGCAACATTGGTTCTAGTGATATGGCATTTGGACAGAACAATGGAAAACAGATGAATGAAAACCTGTTTGGAAACAGTCGTTAAGCCTCATTCATGAAACACAGAATTATTTTTTGTGTGGTTCATAAAACTATTCATATCTAAAATGTTTTTGGACTCCTGTGAATTTGGAAACAATTATGTTTGCTATAGCATACAGCAGTCTTAACCAGTAAAAAATACATTCTGTTAAAGTAAAAAAAAAAAAAAAAGAGAGAGAGAGAGAGAGAGAGAGAGAGAGATAGAATTGTATACCACACAATGGAGACTGTACACCAGTGAATATTTCTCAGGGTAGGGTTATTTTTTGAAAATCAATTTCTGGCAAGTATTGGCTTTAAAAAACATCTATTGAACATGTCCAACTGTTATTGCCTAGAACGGAGTTACAGTTCATTTAAAACACATTGACCTTCTGTGACAACATGGCTCAATAGTACATGCCACAGTGGGTAAAAATGCATTTAAAGAGCATACTATAAGCTTTTCAACAAGTAACCTATTGTTAATATAAAATGATTCATGAAACTTGTTAAAGAATAGGAATTCAAAACTTTTTGGTCAGTGTGATTTTTTTTCTGTTCAAAAAGACATTTAAATAGCATGATTTCTGAAGGATCATGTGACACTGAAGACTGGAATGACTGCTGAATTCAGCATCAGAAATAAACTTAAATATTAAAACATATATAAAATATACTAAAACAGGGATTTAAAATTATAATAACATTTAACAATATTACTGTATTTACTGTATTTATTGATCAAATAAATGCAGCCTCTGTGATTATGAGACAAAAACATTATAAAAAAAAAGAAGCTTACCAACCCCAAACTTTTAAAAGTTAGTTTGTATGTGTATGTGTATAATAAATTAATATATTTTTAATATTTAAAGCAGTCTCCTATTTTCTCCTATTATACAAAATAATGATACACAATATAATTCATGTTATTTTGAAGGTAAGTGTTATTGGTTTTATTATATGATAATATGTTGCTATGTATGTTTGTTAGTTTTTTGTAAGCACATTTTGTTCCAAAAGCAATTCCTATATTATATAACCTCTACATTCAAAACAAGTGCAGCACACATGATACCCTTGTACTCCTTTATAGTAATTGCTTGCATTCACGATACACATCCAAGCCTTTTTAAAATGCCCTGTGCACAGATACTGTATGAGCCCATACTGCTGTAATCCATTGAAAGTGCGGAGCGCAACACTCTATTGGCTGAAATCCAAGGTAGTTTTTAAATCAATACTCCTTTGAAAATGTTTTTCCCCTCTTGAGCTGCTTAAGGATTTCTAGCACATATATAATGATTTTGCTGCTGGACATAAGTGATTTCTATTGATCTTCTAATGAATTTCCAGCAATAGGTGAATACTACTGCATAATTGATAATAACGCTGACCGAAAGCTCACGTTTGAGAAACGAAGATGGCTCCTGGCTAAATATTGTTATGGAAAACTGCTAACGCACAGGGAATGCAAACTTTGTTCATTCTGTAGGCATTCATAAATGTTTTAATACTGTTATTCTCGTCATATAGATGGAGCTTCCTGAAAATCTCAATTGCCGTACAAGGTTCTGGATATGAAGCAGGATTTATGCATATTTTCCCGTCACCATGGGATCAAAGCGTAGATTTGTGTCAAGAGGTTTGGTTTATTAGTTTGTGCAGCACCTCTGCTTCTTATCAATCTATTTCAGATTACAAATGCAAACACGGCACCAAATATCTCGCTACAAAAGTAATGCAATTGCAGAAGAAAAGACACGGGCAAAATGAAAGCAAAGATGATTTCTTTATTTGATTCCACTTTGATACACACAAGCTTATTCAGTTAGCTTTAGCAATGCTGGAAGAAAAGCATAAAGGCAGATCTCTGCAGGAATGGAAGTGAAAAGACACCTCGATGGTTTTTGCATTCAAGGGCATGCTTTTCATTACATCCTCTTTATTTCATAAACACAACAGTCTGTTTGAGATGAAGATGGCAAGATTAATGCAAACAGAATTCAGTCACAGCACGACGCTGACTGCTGTAAAAGCAAACATATACATAAGAAAATATAGTTATTGTTCACCATCGATATTTTACTCTAATACGATTTTATATTCACCCAATGCCTGTTTTATTGTGGTGCTTAGCGAAGTATATCACAAAAGTTGATGAAAAGCTGTATGTGTGCGTTTGAGATGAATGATCACCCATTCCGGTTTTGAATATTCAGCTATTCTCAATAGTCCATCATGGCTACGCTAAAAGCAGATTTGCTACAGTGGCTTATAGTGCAGCGATAACGCTGAAGAGTGACGGTAACCTTGAAGAGTCCTTCGAGACTTTAGAGAAAGTCACTGAAACACAAGGCATTGTGGGAATGCCCAGTGGAGGCATTCGGCCAATTAGAGGTGAGAATCTCCTCAGGCAGCCCGGACCCAATCCCCCTCCCTTAGGGATCTCTCTCTCTCTCCTCCCTTTGCTCAGTCTCTCTCGGCCTCAGTCGCTCTCCCTCCCTTCACTCTTTCCATCTCCTTCCTATTCCAATGTGGTTTGGCTCTTAGTCTTAAACTCTATTAACTCTGCCTTATTTTATGCCTGTTCTTTACAACAGAGAGGCACAGATTGAGAGGGGTCAATCAGAGTTGATCCCATATGGCTGGGAAGGAGAAACTTTTCTATTTCAATTCAAAGGTCTTTGTGGAAAGGAGTTTCACTTTGAAATGCTGATTCAGTGGCCTCTGTAGGCCCGGAGTTATTGAGCTCCTTTAGGACCTGCAGAACATTATTGAAAATTGCAAGACGTCTTTAAAATCCTCTGGCAGGATGTGACACGTAGGGTTATGAGTGTAAGAAAGGGACTTGGTGTTAAGGAAAAATACACCAGCATAGGGAATGTTCAGGCACATATCATATTTACCTATTCCACAGTGACAATGGGCTCTTTCATATAGACTTTGGTGTAAATTGCACATAATTGTATTCTGTTCAGAGATCTTGTGTGAGCAGGAGCTGTGCTTGAAGTGTCTTTATACCTCTCCAGCTAGCTATGCTGTTCAACAGTTTATATTAGCAACTTGTTTTGGGAAGTAACTAAATAAAAGTAGTAACTGCATTTATCAGCGACAGTACAGCAGTCTTACTTTTTGCTGTATTTTCCATCAAATAAATTCAAGCCTTGAATAAAAAAATAAAATAAATCTTACAGACCCCCAAACTTTTAATCAGGAGTGTATGTTTGATATGTTTACTCTCATTGTACATTCAATCAAAAACTAGATTATCTGAGTTAATTAGCAGTAAAAATACAAAAAAATATTTTTGACCATATAACAGAAGTCAATGGTTACCAAAACTCTTTGGTTCCTACTGATCTTCAAAACCTTGTGTCCGACAGAAGAAGGAAAGTAATACAGGTATTGAACAAAATGAGGTTGAGTAAAAGATGACAGAATTTTCATTTTTTGGGGATTGTACTACCCTTTTATGTAGCTTCAATCAGTCTACTTTTAGCTTGCTATCTTTTATAGAGTACATTGACAGTAGTTTAACTACTTTAAATGTGTCTTACCTTGACAAGCTAGTTTCAAAATAGCTTTCCCTACAACATAAACAGTCAAACCGAAATTTATTCAGACACCTTCAACATTTCTCACATTATCAGTTTATTCGCTATAGTTTAGAAAATGGTAATAAAATATGAAAAGAACTCCGAGTTAAACTGTCAGAACAAATACATCTTGATAATGTTAGATAACTTTGATAGAAAGGTATGTAATGGATTACAATCAACCAAATATGATTCAGACAACTGTTAGTATGACAATATTTACACAATATCAATACTTTGTTGGGCCGCCCTTAGCAACCTCAATGACAGTCTGTAGTCTCCTGGGCATGCTGTCAACCAGGTTCATGCAAAACTGAACTTCAATATTTTCCCAGACTCGCTACAGCAGGTTCTTCAGTTCCTGTTGGTTTTTTGGCACTTGATCCAGGCGGCAATGCTCTGTCACCTCCCAGAGATGCTCAATCGGGTTTAGATGTGGACTTTATGGTGGTCAGTTTAGTACTTTAATCCTCTTCTGCTTAAAGAAACCGTCTTTGCATGTGTGTTTGGGGTCGTTATGCTGAAAGATGTAACAATGGCCCATGAGCTTCCTGGCTGATGGCAGCATCTGACTCTAGAAAATGTCCACATACATTTCCAAGTTCATAGCTCCATTAATGAAATGCAGTTTACCAAGTCCACTAGCTGCCATGCACCTCCACACCATAGCATTGCATCCACCATGCTTTACAGTAGGAGTAAGACACTGGGGTTCTCCACACTTTAGTTTTGCCATCACTGCCAAGCATGTTAAATTTACTCTCATCACTCCAAAGGATTGATTTCCAAAATTCTGCAGACTTGATATGTTCTTATGCAAATATGTTGATATGTACTTTAGCAAACTGGAGGCGTTTTATTTGATTTCAAGGGTTTCTTGCGGGGTATTCTTCTGGGCTCATTCAGCCAGTTGTGAATGGTTTGAGCACACAGTTCTGTGTCAGAGGCCTTTTTGACTTCAGCAGCATTTTTTTAGCAGATTTGTTTTCTGTTTTTCATTGCTAACTGTTTTATAAGTCTGTATGTTCTGGGTGTTGTCTTTTTCTTTCTTCCACGACCAGGCGAATTCTTCACCTCACCAGTCTCTCTAAATTTCTTTACAATGGAAAAGACTGTCCCTTTAGGCATATCTAATCCTTTTGCTATATTTCTGATTGAAATGCCCTCTTTGTAGAATTTGATTACTTTTCCTCTCAAATCAGTTGATATTTCATTGGTTTTGGCCATCCTTCTGTTAGACTGTCTCACAAATGAATTAGGTTGAATAGCTGTCAGCTGTTAAATTTAAGTACACAATTAGATAATGCCAATTGGTCAACCAATTACCAAGCAATGCTTAATTTTGTTCAGTCTGTGATATAAAAGGTCACATTAGCTATTAAAGAAAAAAACACTTATAAGCAAAACATGGTCAGGTCAAAGTGTGTGAATAATTTTTGGTCCCGAATTTTACTGGTAGTCCACTGTAGGAAGAATTTGTGGGTATAATATGCCATAGTTTACTTTATTTTGCTATCCTCACTTACATAAATGAACTAAAGTGTCCTGCTCCCACTAGTAAAACTATATATATATATATATATATATCAAAAATTATATCTGGTGCCTGAATAATTTTTGGTTTGACTGTACGTTTCTTGGAGAGACATTATGAATTTATGCCTTCACATACTTGTCCATGGACAGAAAAACAAAGGTTTCCTGTCTCCTTCCAAAGCCCTGTCTTCCCCCATGACTTAATCAGAGCAGGATTTTCTTACTGAAATAAAGAAGAAAAATGTTTGAATATGAAAAATACAGTCTGTCATGTGCTGTATCCTCTAGTACAATTTTTAAACATCAATAATAAACAAATGTCTTGGATATGGTATGTAGCAATACATCACTCAGACAGTAATTGATCCCACTATGTATTACTTACATGTAAGTTAACAACATGGGGGTGTAGTTCTGTGGGTGTCAGTATGTGTTTATATGCAGTGTCATTACGGGTGACTTATACGTTGCTTGTGCAAGCAGAACTCATGTAGAAAACATTGTGTCCTTCTCTCTGTTGATGGAGAGCAGGGAGGAAGTTTGGCCCTGCAGCTCCATTCATTCTGCTCCAGTAGCGCTGGGCTTCATGTACTGTGTGGTAAGATCAAGCAGAAGGGACTGCTTTTGAGTTTGGTTTGATCATGGATCACCTCCGGGCAGATCAGCACATAAACAACAACCAGTGAGAAAGACCTTCATAGACCCTGCACTTTGATTACAGCATCACTCTTTCTCTTTTTCACTGGTTGGGTAACTATCCCAGTCTCTTGTATTACAAGACTTGTATAAATACTCAAAGTGTGAAAGAAAAGTAACATTTTCAAAGCGAACAGGTGCCGAACGTAGCCTTTCATTGCTTGTCTGTTCTCAGGAAGCTTTGAAATCTTTCAGATTTATTGACTTTGCTCTCTGTCCCTGTTTGTACGTGTTGTTCTTATGGTTTTGGAGTCTTTCCATCAGTCTGGTGTAGTGTTTATTCATGCGCTGCAGGCCACCAGTGGAACACAATAACACGCCGCGCATCCTAGCGTGGGAGCAGCCAGTATCTGTTAGGCTAGACAACTGACTAATACCTTCGTCTCATTATATGGACTTGTTGTGTAAGCCGTGCAACGTGGTGCAAGGTCGTCTGAGGGCTTGGTCATGTGTTTCCATCTGCAAACGTGGGCATTCAACTGACCGAACAGTGAATATTAAACACTCGTAAGAATAGTAGTGTGCTGATATGGATAAAAACGAGGCAGTCCAGTTGTTTTCTAGGGTAAGGAAAAACTCGAATCTGGTGATGATCTGGAACATTCACATACTTGTGAAAAAGAAGTACACTTTAGTATACTTATACTTAGTATACTTATTATGGATATAATCAGGGGCGTTTCTAGTTTTGGATATAAATTGTCTTGTTCACAAGCTGCATGCGCAAGAAAGAGCTGCTTTGTTGTTCACAAACGACAATGGATTGTAGATAAATATCCACCTCATCCAACATTAGTGCTGTCAAACGATTAATCACATCCAAAATAAAAGTTTTTGTTTACATAATATATGTGTTATACTGTGTATATTTATTATGTATATAAATACTATACTTGTAAACAAAAACTTTCATTTTGGATGTGATTAATCATGATTAATCGTTTGACAGCACTAATATATATACTTTTAAAATTTGAAGTACACTACAACTGCATGTTCAATACAATTAAGCACACTTCTTTTTCACAAGGGCATCCTTTCTTCTGTGGAACTGTTTTTGGCGTGGCAAGCAGAGACAGATGCCACATGGCCGGCAAACTGACATTGTGCTAAAGCAACAGCTGCATCATGGCACCCTTGGGATTTGACACTAACCTTGAAAGATATCCCTTACTTTCCCAGAGTCTCCTCCTGTACGGTAGCTTGTTGGTGATTGCCCAAAAACTGCATCTGCACAGTAGTGCACATCAAAACACCACAGCGGTAGCAAAGCAGCAGAACAGCCTGTGGGTTTGGCAAGGCCTGTCTGACCAACTCACTTCAGCCCGCCTTTTATCCGGCCATTTACTGTAAACACACAAACACAAACAGAGCGGAGCTCGGCTTCAGTGGGAATGGGTAATGATGCTGGTGTGTGTATGGACTGCTGTCAGCGGCAGATCGCACAGCATAGCCAAAGTATCCTCATAGGAAACACTGCTCAGATCTTAGGCCCTAATGCCTCGCAGTGGATCATAAAGCATGCGAAGAAACGCCAAGTAGCCTCTGCAGAGAGCTATTCTGGAGAAAACCAAATCGTGTTTATGTAGGCATGCTGTGTTGAGCTGTATCAACTTATCTATTTATATAAACAACATTTCTGGGAGTCAACTGTGAAGGAGTTTATAGTCAGCTGTAACAGAGCACTGTTTTTTGACTTTCTGCTGCATCTGTTTTTGGTATGTCAGGGACAATTTACAATCAGCAGGTCATTATAAACCAAAATAAACCCCAAAATGCCCATCAGGGTTCAGATACGATTTGGAGGTTATCATTTGTTATCAGCTGTATTTGCTGTCAAATGTAGCTTCTCTTTGTTTAGTTTAATCAATAGTTGCCTCATTTTAGCCTTACGATACATACTAGAAACTGGATATAAATGCTAATTCAATTTTTTTTTTCATTTCATTTGAAAATCATTTGATCAATTCAGTTCATTCACCATGTGTGAAAGTGGCAGAGGCAGGCAGTCTATCTATCTATCTATCTATCTATCTATCTATCTATCTATCTATCTATCTATCTATCTATCTATCTATCTATCTATCTATCTATCTATCTATCTATCTATCTATCTATCTATCTCTGCTTTTGATATGTAAAGGGCAGTGCTGTCATTGTTATCTAAACTAAAACTAAAACTATTTTTAAAACAACAATTGAAATGAAGCTGATATATAGTAAAATATTGATCTTGAAAAAAAATAAAAAACAAAAACTATAAATGTTGTATTGGCAACTAACTAAAATTCCTAAAACAAACTAAACTAAACGTAAATAGAAATCAAAATAAAAACATACAAACAAAAAATTTAAATAAATACAAAATACAAAAAAAATACAAAAAAAAATACAAAATAAATCTACTAATATTGACAAAAGCACATAACAAAATTACTACAACCTAAACTAAATTTATTTAAAAAATAGAAACTAAAAATATAAAAATAAAAGCTAATTCAACATATTATTTAATATATGAGAGTACAAACGCTACAAGAGAGATGAAACTAACACAGCTGTGTATAAATATAGTTATGGGGCCATTATACAAAAATATTTGACTGCTGAAGAATACCATGATTGTCCAATCAGAATTGAGCATTCAAGAGAACCGTGTAATTAGCATGCTTAATAACTACAGTAAACATCTGAACTAGATTTCCAACAGTGTTACAAGTCATGATTTTTAATAAAAACAGTCTGCGTATCTGTGTAATTCAATTTTGATTCAGATATTGAGGCGAGTTAGCTTCAGGTGGTTATAAAAGGAAAAGCTCAGGGGAAATAACAAGCCCAGTGACCGCAGCAAAACACCGAGGCACAATACACCCCATGCCAGCTTTAAAAATGGACATGAGCTTGGCTGAATATTACACAGCCATAATGAAGCCATGAAAGCGCCCTGAAGTGCATTCCACGCATTTGCTTACTGTCAGTGTGTAATGAAGACAATAACAAAGCTAGTCAGTGCAATATTCCTGCTTATTTATGCATTCAAAAGATACTGAACTGATAGCAACAGCACGATCGGGTGAAAACATGCATTAATATAAACAATGCGCTGTGCTTTTAGATATAAAAATGCAAATCAGTTGCATGCTGAAATTGTCAGCCTCAAACAATTTAGCAAATGTGTGTTTTTGCGCTACATTGCATTTGAAAATGTTTGTCCCCGGTTTTGATGGCAGCGTATGATTACATGTGATCTTTAGGGTGGTAATTCAACAGAGTGCGTCCTTCGTGATTCGCAGTTTGTGTGTCATTGACCCACATATGGAGCAGAGCAGTCTGCTGTCTGTTAGAAAACATTATCAGTGACATGTTAATGGCAGCTGCAGGCTATGTAGTGAACACCACAAAAATGAAAATGTATATTTAGAGAAACTGACTGAATTTCATTTAAGAGATTTATTTTAAGCTCAAACAGAGTTAATTTTAGTGTGTATACAGACTCAGGGAACTCAACAACCTCTAAAAGTGTTTGAAAAGTGTTTGTTTCTTCTTGGTTTTTGGTTTCGAAAATAATTCACAACATATGGAATCCTTCTGGAAATCTACGAATAACGGGGTAAAGCTATTTACAGCTTGTTCGGCTGTAAATTCTCAGTCATAAGGACCTCAAGTACATTCAGATGTGTGCTGTTTGCTGTGGCGGGGTGTGCATGTGGATGGGTTGGCGGCTCAGTCATTTGAAGTAATTTAAGATTGATTGAAAGCAGTTCGGAACAAAGCAGGCTACAGAAAATAACCAAGCATCAAAGCTGATGCTCAAATGCACTGTATTAAGCAAAAAGTGATATAATAACTGTTGTACGAGAATGGAGGAGCTGGCAAATGAAAGTCTTGAGTGCACTGAGGGAACATATGGAGATGAGTTGGGTCTGGCACGAGCTGAGATGCATGACCCACTTTCTACTATGAAAAGCAAACAAAAGCAACAGTTTGAATGCATGTAATCCTGATATGACATAATACACTTGCATTAAAGGCTGTGTTGGCAGTACTTAAGAATCTATGATGCATGCACTTAAGGATCAATTAAGGAAACATGCAGAGAAACTGCATTAAATTAGTCTAAACTCTATTATTTATATTCATTAATCTAGAAAGGTAAACCTAAACTCATCCACCACAAATGACTGGTGTAGAGCGCAGTGACAGAAATGCTGTAGCCACAATGACCAACTTTACTAGCTTTAGGCATCAAGTGGGAATATGAACACCACTGGTACAAACATACCAAAGCAAAGGGTCATTTTTAGATAAAATACAAAGTTCTGTCATGAAACTGTAGATGGCACAGTCCAATAGGTTTTAACTCAATCTGATATAATCAAATAATTCACATGGCACAGCTGATTGGTTTCTTTTCACATCAGCAGCCAATGAGCTTGCTGTTCAACATTTAAATAATTGGCTAGTGCTTGCTGTAGCAGTTGCAGCATGCTTCAGAATCCCTCCACCTTCCCCAGCTCCACCTGCTACAGGGTAGTTTTTCTGCAGCAGCAGAATTTCCTATATGCTCACAAAAGCATGTATTGGCAATAGCAAATCTCGGTACTCGGCAGCAGCAGTGTAGCAGATCTATTCTGCTAAGACCAAACACATTAAAGGGGTCATCGGATGCCCATTTTCCACAAGTTGATATGATTCATTAGGGTCTTAATGAAAAGTATATAACATACTTTGGTTAAAATTTCTCAATGGTACTGTAAAACAACACCCATCTGAGGATGCATTCCCTTCAAAAACAAACTTTTCACTGTGTCTTCAGCGGTTCAGATGTCGGGAGTAAATGACGACTGCTATGTTCATTATTACATCCAACAACAGAACTTCAATCGCTTAGGAGCCATTCTTGTCTACACCTGCTCCTGTGTCGAAACAATGGCGGACTGATGACAGCTCACTCAGGGCGGGTCTAAGGTAAAACACTAGTGTCAATCAACAAACATGGGAGGGGCCTGGGTCTGTGTGACGTCACACAGACAGGCATCTGAGAATGGCTTGATATGAGAAAGGGGAAATGATTTAACGCGATTAAAAAAAAAAAATACTGGGTGAATCTTTATAATTATAGGGTGGTTGTGTACACACATTGCCAACACACATTTCAGTTCTAACAACTTGTAAAAGTGCATGTTGCATCCGTTTATTTGTGCCATTATTTACCACCCAAAAAAAGCATGTCTTTTGGTAAATTGTGTTGGTCATTATGGAAATGATCTTGCTGTGTCTGTGTTCTTTAATATGCACACTGTTAGTAGATCAGCCACAAAACTTTCCATCGCCGCTTTTATGGGATTGCACTCTCACGCTAAAATGCCCTGTTTAGTAAATCTGGCACATAGGGTCTGAGAAAAGTTACTACACTCTTAAAAATAAAGACTTCAAAAGGTGGTTTTCCCCTTAGAAGAGCCATAGAAGATCAATTTTGGGTTCCCCAAACTAAACAGTTCTTTAAAATAAATAAATCGGTACTGTACGGTACCGTACGCAATTATGTCCATTTCCATTGTCAGAAGTTGTGAATGGTACCAAAACAGCAAACTGTACCATACCACTTTTTTGGTACCCTTCCTTTGGGGTACCTAGCACAGCAAAGGGTACCAAAAGGGTGGGGCTAAACTCACTACAGAACATTGATTGGTTGACTAGAATCGTCACTTTCGCGTGATACAAGGGGATAAAGCTTCTTCACTCGTTCTGCTCTCCTGTCCATGAGTGTTGGGCTTATTTACATCAGAGTACGCAAACACAAAAAAAATAAAACAGTGTATTTTATAATTTTATATTTTCACACATACACTGGTTTTTGGGCAATGACGTTTCACTTGTCCACAAGAACAGTGTATGTTTATTTATAAAGATATAGCGCCTATTTGAAAATTTGCTATGCCGATCTCGGAGCTCCAGGCGATCACCGGGCGCTCAGAGCTCATGTATCCGCCTCGAGCATCCTTACGCTCGGCTAGTCCTTCTGACATTTGCCGCTGGCTCTGATGTCTCTGTAGTGATTAAACATGAGATACAATTAGTTTTGGGTTTATTTAACAGGCATTCGTGGTCTCATGAATCTATTATTTGTTCCTGGTCATATCGTTTTGGCTGAGCACAAAAGTTATGTTTAACATTATATATTTATTTTGAACTTTACCGTAGTACAGCGCTGACTTTGTAGCATACGTTTGACTGAATTGTTTGCTTTTGTCTTTGTTTGCTTTGTTGTCGATCGCTACTTTCTGGCATACACCACGCCTATCAAGTAAGGGTACTGTTGGCAGTGGAAATGCAAGCTTGATCAGGATGTCCGGTCCCAAACCAAAATGTACCGTACCGTACTGACTCGTACCGCTCAGTGGAAATCAGCCATTATGGGAGTACTGTGTATTTGAATAGTTTTAAATGGAATGTGAAATAATTTATTGGTTACACAAGATATCCAAAAAAATTAAATGCAAGGTAAATGCTAAATAAATCTTAAGAAGTGCATGCTATTGATTAACCCTCATTCCCAATTACAATCTCTCCTTTTGGTTCCCCAATTTCATGTTTTGGATGTAACATTTCATGTCATCTTGGAAACAATGTCAATTAGGTATCATTCATAGACAAAAATGTGCTGTTGATACAGATGTTATTTAATAATTCCTAAGGTAATTAATTTAATATGATACAGTAGCTTCTCCCTCCATGTTTGCCGGTGGCAGAAAGAGTGTTATTCAGAAACAACTAAATAATCTATGTATTTTGGACTGTAGTAAACAACAGTAATACAATGATTACTGTTATAATATAATATAATACTCATTATCAAAATACTTAATATATGACAAATAATTGTTATATATTATATTAAGTGTTCCATCATCCATCAAGTGTTCCATCAGCTTGAGTTAAACTACACCTGCATGTAGGTTGACGTTACTTTATGCCACCCATGCAGAACAGATGGGCCATCTGAAAATGTTGTTCTGGCGCCATGCTGCACACCTGACTATATTTGACACTGAAAGAGCATCGCACAAGATTACAGAACTCACAGCACTGAAATGTAATATGACACCTGTAACTTAACAGAGAAATACCTCAAGGTACCTTTGAGTTCTCATCAATTACAGCTGCGTGTGAGATCTTTTACTGTGGCTCAAAACGCAGGCGGATGAGACTGAAACTGTGTTGTACATTTCCAAGCAGTGCCTAATAAGTGATTTGCTAGCCGAAGGAATCCGAGTGGACATGTTCGAGATATCAGTCTCCCGCTTATGGCTAGACTGTTTTCCCCTGTGATCAGCATTGTGTTCCTGCTGAGCGTGGGATGATTTGTGCCAAGAAAATTATCGAGGCGTTGGCGTATGTAATGTAATATTTGTTGCTAGAAGCAAATAAATAATGGCATACATTATACACTTTCACTTACTTGAACTCACTAACACACTTAAAAATCGTGCCTACCTTGGTTTAACTCTAAAAAAGTCTTCATCTTTCCCATCATACTGTGATTAAACTACTATCTAGTGATTTAATTAGCTGTCTTTCAGTTTGAGAGGAATGTGCAACGCCAGCACAATCTACCAACTGCAAATTTATAATATTCCCAATGAGTCTGTGCTTGGGAGGAGGGGAATGTGCTCTTGTTCACGATCTTGGGTTTTAATGTGCATCGGATTCACCAAAAGCAAATAAACGTAATGCACAAAACCGCCCGCCAGCCCTCACACATTTAGACTAAGGGGTTCGCATATTTGGTTGTCGAAGACGAATAAGTGAATGTCTTACCTGGACCCAAAAGTGCAAATGGGGGAGGTGAGGGGACAACGACTCTGTAGCAATTTCGCTGTACAGCAATGGTGGAGCTCAGCGCAGACATACGGTGAATATGAACACCAGCTAATGGAACAAAATAAAGCGGTGGTGAAAGAAAGAGCGAGAGAGGGAGAGAGAGACAACTCTGTCTCCCCCTCCCCTTACAGCCTCCTTCGTTTCTCTCCATCCCTATGGCACAAAGATAGCAGCACAGCCACAGACAAGCTAATCTCAACTAAGGACAGCATCAGCAAGAACTGAACGCGAACGGATGGGAAACAAACTACATTTCATTACAGGCTAATTGCAGTCGTCTAAACCTACCGTGGTGAGAGTATATGTTCGAGTTGGTATGTGTGGGTCGCTCTCTCACTCTCTCTTGCGCTCTGTCTTGCTCTCCGTCTGCCTCGTCTGGCTGCGTCCAGACATGACTGGGGCTGATTTAGGTCACCGCGTCTGTTTGGCTGAGCTCGGCTCAGCTGCCGCATCGTCGTTTCTGTTCACCCCTGCCCTGCCCTCTGGACAAGGACTAAGTCTAGGACCGAAAGCCACCTTAACCTTGGAGCGGAGCGGCCACTTTGGCTGGTCGCTGCGAATGGGAATGCAGACGGGCCCGGCTGACTGGTCGTCTCGTGTGGGACGGGTTTACGATGGGACGGACAGATGATGGACTGGAATCCAAGCTTTTAGCACCGACTTCTCAGCCTGGGAACCTGGTCTGGCACTGGAAAAACGATGGCATCAACAGCCCCGAAAAAAATCACGATCCAGGCTCGCTTCTCCAAATTTTATGTCTACAAATGAGACCAACGTTAATTCCAAGTTGTTCAACTCAAGAGTTTGTCTTCTTTCTTGGCTCTACTCTCGGCCCCAATGAAAATGATCCCTCAACGGCAAAAAGGAGCAGAGCGACGGTATTTTGAGAGGAAGTGCTCGGCTCCTCTGCCTCCCCGAAACAAGCCAATAGACTGCAGCTGTGAGCTCCTGTGCCTCCACTCTAGTCGTCTGGCTGTGCCGCAGTGCGTCTGGGAGGAAAAAAAGACTCTACGTCTGTAGCCGGAGCACTGCCACTCGCCTAAAACCATTGCCGTGACACAGCAATCAGCTGACTTGTGTCAGCAGAATGATGCGTCATCATTTGCTGAGCAGAAGGGATGCTGGGAAGTTTTTTGGTGTGACGTGCCACCTTAAAACCCCCGTCTTGATACTTGTCTCAAATAATGGGGAGTAACAGCAGTGCTATTGATTAATAAACAGGACACTGTATGAGGCAGAGGATGGCAAAAATACATCTTGTTTGCCCTTCACCCACCTTTATTAATGTTCTTTCTGTTTTTGTTCTCCACTTTTTGCTATCTGACTTCCCTCTCTGTCTCCCTTCTAAACTTCCTCTTTGCCGCTCTGTCTTTCTGCCTCTCTGTTCCAAGTGAAGTGCATAAATGAAATGAAAACAGCTTCTAAGTTTCCAGTTTCCAGTATAAAAAGGGTCTCTCATCCTTCAAATGTCACATTGTCCTCTGATGGAACAAACACAGGCACATAAACACGCTCACATGCCCACCCTCCCCTCATTTGGCTTTTCATATTTGTGCCATGGCATTCACAGCCTCTTTATCATGGTACAGGTACACCTTTGCAGTCCTTTGTCTGCACATGTTAACGTATATGCCTTTGTTCTCAAATCCATTTGGTTGAGACAGTTAAGGGAGAAACAGTAGAAAGGGAGCCATTAAGTGAGCACACGATGAACTGCTGGAGTGATCTGCTTTCTCCATCTCCAACACTGATGCCCTGCTGACTGCAATTGTGAAAATAATAATTGTTTGGAGTCTAAGAAAAACATTATCTTTCTCCTCATTTCAGCATGCTCACTCTCTCTTTCTCTTTCATATGTGTTTATTAAAGGAATAGTTCACCCAAAATAAAAATAAAACTATCCCTTATGAAAAAACACTTTGTACTACGTACAAGGAGTATGTATTATGGGAATTGTATACTTTAAAATAAGAGACTTATATGCAAACTAAATGTAATGTTTTCAGACACTCAATTGCATGTTAACTGCAATTAAATGGAAATGTATTATAGTTTACATTTATAGCAAATGCAATAAGCTGAACTTTAGTGTGTTTTTTGAGCCACTTAAGTAAGATTTAAATAAATATTTATACTGTATGTATTTTCATAATTAAAATTGTCTTTGAAATATGATGATTAATTATGAATTAATTAATTATGAATTAATTTAATTTCATATGATGAAATTAAATGATAATTTCATTTTCCACTCAAGTCGAGTCTGGGGTGTGCGCTATACAGTATATCTTCTGCGATAATATGGTAAGTGTTGTTGTAATGATGTGCGATCAGACATTATCAAGTATATCATCAAATCATACACATGATTTATTAGTCTATTAAAACTCAAAATTCAAGGCATTCTAAATTGTAGATGGCAAAAATGCTTCTGTAATGTATGTTTTTATGTTTATACACTTTAATATAGTTAATCTATATCACACATAGAGTGCTGTTTTTAATCCAGATATCAGCATGATAACAAATGTAATATAATTTTATACAAGTTTAATACATTTAGCAGACTTTCATTTTAGACAGAATATCGCCAGTTTTTGCTCAATTTTGCCAACAAAAATAGTTCCAAACAAAGATCACAGCACTGTTTTGCATCTCTGAGCAATGGACGGTGTTTACTTATTATTACTTATGAATCAGCTTTTTGAACAAATTGGTTGAATAAATGATTCAGTGATTCACTCATTAACACAGTTAAATGCTTTGTTCCTGAATGAATCAGCCTTTGAATGAATCGGTTGAATCTCAATGACTCACTCATTAACAGTCACTTGCTGCCACCTACTGGCGGTTTTAATTTCACATTTCGACTTTTTTTCATATTTTAAATCATTTCAAATATCAGTATTCAACGTTTTATGTTTAAAACAAAGTATTATTTATGCATCTGTAACTGCAGTTTAAATGCATACATGTCCCCTCTGAGATACATTAAACTTTGTAAATACATCTACGTGCTATTTCAGATGCAGATTCCAGAAATGTTTTCTTACGTTGGAATGAAAGACACTAAGTACTGGATTAAGTGCTTCTTATTCATACCCAATGATACAAAGTGGAAGAAAGAGTTAAAACTGAACACAATCTTGCTACACAAACTGTGTATAAACATGTTTTTATGTATTTATTTGCTCCTTTTCCATTTTGCATTTACTTGTACAAAGTCATTTTCTGGTATCTGTACTTTTACTTAAGTATGGCTTTCAGGTACTTTATACACCACTCTCTCTGTGTGTGTGTGTGTGTGTGTGTGTGTGTGTGTGTGTGTGTGTGTGTGTGTGTGTGTGTGTGTGTGTGTGTGTGTGTGTGTGTGTGTGTGTGTGTGTGTGTGTGTGTGTGTGTGTGTGTGTGTGTGTGTGTGTGTGTGTGTGTGTGTGTGTGTGTGTGTGTGTGTGTGTGTGTGTGTGTGTGTGTGTGTGTGTGTGTGTGTGTGTGTCTGCATGGTGTATGATACAGCACCTGTTCAGTCATTGATGCGTCCTCTTTAACTCCAACAGACAGGAAAATGGACTTGAGCCTGCCAGCAAACACACAAACCAAGAGTCAGGTGTCAGCTAAACCACAACCTGACACAACCTCCATTGAAGTACAAGGCTAAACATGCCGTTCCAATAATCACTCAAACATACTTCACGTTTGGTACAAACCTTGAGCCAAATTCTATAAGTTTCAATGTAGAGTGGCCATTCACTCTCCATAACTGTATAAATTTAGTCATTCTTTCCTTACTCGCTTTGCTGTCCACATCAGCATTTCCTTCTTTTGTTATATAAAAGCATAGACCACTCACAATAACCCAGAGAAAATCTATTGCTCAAGGTTGCTTGCAAGACATAAACAAGACCTTTCTGCGAATGAATGCACTCTGTTCATCAAAACACATTTTGTTGCCTTGAGAGCAGCAACAAAACATTTGGTTTGCTGTTTAGTTGGGAAAATCATTCTCCGAAGGTGCTGTTGAGTTTGATGTTTACAACCCCATACACACTGAAATATTAAAAGAAACATAATACCTAAAAAAGTAAGAAAGAAAGAAAGAAAGAGAAAGAGAGAAAAGATACAAGATCTATTCATTACCTTGAGTGGTAAAACCTCCAGTGTTTACTAAAAAAGAAGTTTAAAGGGGTCATATGACGTTGCTAAAAAGAACATTATTTGGTGTATTTGGTGAAATGCAATGTGTTTATGCGGTTTAAGGTTAAAAAACACATTATTTTCCACATACTGTACATTATTGTTGCTCCTCTATGTCCCGCCTTTCTGAAACGTGTTGATTTTTACAAAGCTCATCGTTCTGAGAAGCGAGGTGTGCTCTGATTGGCCTGCTATCCAGTGCGTTGTGATTGGCCGAATACCTCAATCTTGAGACGGAAATGTTACGCCCCTTACCGTATTGTGATGCCGTGTCCTGGCACGACGAAACAAAAAGAATAAAACCCATTATAAACGAGGCATTTGGTGCATCCAGTGGGGACATAATTACTGATTATAATGACTTATACTGTCTTTTTACGCGTCGCGTTGCATCACGCCACGTATACATTACCAAGTCTGCATTTGTGATCGGAGAAACGACAAACAAGCAGCACTACTCTACACTGCTCAAAACTCACGTTTGAATCGTCAGTGGCAGAAAAGAAGCATCAGACTGTCCTTGCAAAGTAGAAACAGCCTTTGTGGACAACTGGCATTGTAAGCTAACGTTACTCTTCCAGGTTCAGGAAATAATCCTCTGTAAAATGCACTGCACACACTCTAATATTTGGATTGAACTGTTCCGGGACAGTGTTGTAAAAACAACTTAACCACTGATTTCTAGTTGTGTTTTCTTTTGGAAGGCCAAACAAAGTACTTTCACTTTCACAATAAAACACAGTGTCTCCACGACATGGCGCCGGCGGCAGCAACAATACTACAGCAAGAATAATAGTTCCGCCTTCCTTCATTGTGTATACATTTGGGTGGTGTTTTGCAAATCTTCTCACACAGTGACGTAGACATGTGGGGGTGTGTTTGAATGAGCCGTTTTAGGAAGGCATGGACAAGTCTTAACTTTTATAAAGAATATCTCTTTTGAGATATTTATATCTCGGTTTTGAGACTTTAGTGTTTGAAACTTCAGGGATCTTATCTATGCATGAACAGCTTGTAACACTCCAAAGAGAAAGCAAAACTTGAAATCGCATCAAATGACCCCTTTAAGCTGCCGGAGACAAAAGTGATGAAATAGAAAAAAAGCAATAAATTCTTGTTTTTTTCCCCATGAAATCCTTTAATAAAAGAAAAAGAAAAACATTTCACCAAATCTATGGGGGAAAAATTAAATTTTATTTTACATAAAGATAACACAGCCTAATTTTGAGACACAATATTTTGCTAAATTTATTTCTCAAAAAAAAAAAAAAATCGCATGATAATACATTTACTTTTTTTCCAGAAAGAAAAATGTCCATTATTCTTAATGTTGATTCTCATTAGATTCTCATTTACAGTAATGCACTGATTTTATTACATTACTAAAAAAATAATAATAATAATTCTTAGAAGGCAATGATGTAAATCCAAAGCTGCAATGATATTCAAACACTTTACAATTCAAATTATATATAATTCTTTTTCACATTACGATAATAAGAAAGGGATTATTTTTTTCTGACATTACACTAATGAGAATTGTGGGGGAGTGTTTAATTATCATGCAAGTAATAGCACAATGCAAAAATCTTAATGGTCCTAATAGGCTTTGTTGCTTTCGTTTCATTTCATATGCCTTTTTCCTTTGGTTTTAGAGTGAAATAAAACTCCTGACAGGTTTCATGATTCACCCACCTAATAAATAACATGTAGCTGAAAATAAATGAACTAAACACGTCTCTGGATGAACAGTGATACTGCTGTCATTATGTCGGTTGGTCTTTAATTATCATCACTTCAGTTTATAGTCCAACCGTTGGTAACACTTTAAACAAATGAACATGATTATATCACAACTGGAATCTTTCCAACAAATGCTGTTCCGTTTTCCTGCGGTCTCTTTATCGAGCAAATACATTGGCTCATAATTAACATGCAACTACTTTTGAGAATAGTTGTGCTGATGAAGTGATGCTATCGAGATAAACGTTACTGTTCTTGGAAGCTCTTTAGAAACACGTGAAACCTGAAAAAGGAGGCGTGTCTTTGGCCGCCGTTCCTGATTTATTGCAGCAATGGGGAAGTAAAGCCGTGTGAAAGATAAGCGATCAGCCGTTCACTCCTTAACTCAGAACTCGTGTCCTTACCTCGGTGTTCAGCTCCGGGGGAAATAAGCTGCTGAGCTGGACAATTGGCTGTAACCATTTTGGCTGTTCGGTGCAAGTTATCTGGGTGACCTCACCACAAACAAGTTCCCACTAAAGTAAGAGAAAGACATCTGGGTGACCTTTCAGCACAAGTTTCAAGTGAGACTGTGAGAACTTAAAGCTTTACAGATGGCAAACACAACTTTAAAGGCTAAAGGGAATACCTGCTGGGGTAAGGTTGGACAGTTTCAGTTGAACAGGAGCTCAGACATCTCTCTCTCACACACACACACACAAAGGCTCCATTGTGTGACGGCAGCGGCACAGAGAGGCTGGAGAAATTACCCTGGTAATGAGGAAGGCAGCAATGATGGGACAGAAAGAATGTTATGAATAACTCAGAGGCACGTTCCTCCAGACCGTATCATAACGGCTCCAACTACCATCTGACCTCAGGGTACACACTGTCTGCACTGTTCCCCGCCCCAATTCAGCTTCCTGGCAACTGCAAGAAGAGCTCATTTTCATAAACTCTCTATAAAACCCAAGCCATCTGATTGACATCTATGCAAATCCATTAATATTTGTTTGTGTGTGTGTGTGTGTGTGTGTGTGTGTGTGTGTGTGTGTGTGTGTGTGTGTGTGTGTGTGTGTGTGTGGAGATCGGCTGCAGGTTTGATAAGGACGTTCCCGTGCCCTCGTCGACTGTGTAGTTCAGCTCCGCTGGGCTAAGATTGGCGAGATCATGTACTTTCTTGTCTGGATGTGTTTTGAGAGCAAACAGGCAGGATTTCCATGGCAACACTAAGCCAAGCTTGAGGAGTGGGGTTTGGATTGAACACCGTGGTAGTGAGGAGTGAATGAGTGAATTAAGCATGCTGTCGTCGGTGCGCCGTGTCGCCAGACCATTACTAAAGCTTCTCGTTTCAGCCTATGAGATCAAATACTGTCATTATGAGTGGATTTGTCCATCTTTAATATTTCTGTTGAAGCTCATTTTTTGATGGAAATTACACGGGAATTTTATCCTGTAGGTTTGTTTTCTAAAACGACACCCCAGGTGAATAGGGTAAAAAAATGTAATTGTAGATTTCCATAGTTGGTTGATTACATTAAGATTTTATTTTTAAATGTTATGTTTAAATATGCAACTGAGGCAATATGTAATTAAATAGGCACTAATTTGTATACATTTCCAGAATAGAAAACACTGGACAACAGCACATTCAAAATATTTGTTACAGTTGTTGATATCTTAGAGACTTTTTAAAGGCTTTTATAGAGGGAATTTTGGATTATTTTTTTATCACTCCAGATTTTTTTTTAATCAGCTAGAAAAATAACTAATGTTGATCATGTTTTTTTTTTAGGAATATAATGTTGTATAAAAAGAATATAATCCCTCTGCAAAAAAAAACTTCAGCATATAGATATGAATAAAACTGTGAAGTTTGGTGGATGTAAATGGGGATTTCTGGCTCTCAAAAACAGGGTTATTAGAGTTACATAAAACTGAAATTAAAACTTTGAATAAAATATAGCTACATTATATATAACTACTAAAAATGGCATGCTAAGCACAACAAAATTACTAAAACTTTAACTAAAATTATAATGAAAATGGGAAATATAAAAACTGATTCAAAGTATTAATAAAAAAAACTATAATATTATCTGAGTACAATGTTTAAAACTCATTTTTAGGAAATGGCCTTCAATGATACATATATGTATATGTTTTGAAATGTACAGACAAAAATAGATAAAGTGCAATATAATAAATATTAAAATAAAAAAAGCATTTGGGATGTTCTCTTTCCACTAGTTTCCACTATGTTATGAAAAGCCAAATAGCCCAAAACCTCAAAATTGATTAGTGCATAAAAAATGGTTTTGCCTGTCTTAAACAACACAGCAACTGATATAAAGCACCAGTTGTGGTTATCCAGATTATATGTAAAAAAAAAAATGAAAATATATGTTAGCATGGTGAGACAAATTCCAAATTTTACAATCAATTCAGGCAGTACTCACCTTTGACTCACCTGGAGAAAATGTTTGTGTGGCCTATAGCGTTCCTGTTGAGGTGTAACCGCTAAAGTAAATAATTGTAAGTGTAGCAGGGTGGCCATCTGTCCCTGTGATGAGACACGATAAGGTAAGCAAGGGTGCATTCTCTCCCAGCACACCTGTGTAAACAGTCAAGGGTGTTTGATTACTGTATTCAAAATCATATGGGCTCAGAATTGCCTTAGAGAATCTCATGCACACTGTGTACTTTTGGTGTTGTAAATGGTTAACAATTCTTCAAACTCAGAATACTTCAGATATGAGGTCACCAAACTATTGATTTCAGTTATATTGATTCAGTGTTTAGGAAGTCACTGTCTGCTTAGCAGAGATAGTTGAGATGCATCACTTCCTCTTCACATCTCACAATAATGTGAGAATGGACTTGAGATGCTTGCCTTTAGTTGTTATTTTCTATTCATGATAGATGACTTGATTACGTAATGCATATTCAGATCTGTTTTATCTAGTTAAACAGTTATTCAGAGCAGACACCTTCTGTGTGGAATAACAACTAATGTTTTCAGACTTATTTTGGCTCTACTACGCCATCTAGAGGCATAAACGAGGGAAGTTTTAAACAGAGTCATGATGCCAAATGCTGTTTCTTCACCTCTTGCATTTGACTGTTTGCTGTGTGACTGCATTCTGGTGTCAGCTTCATTCTAGTAGCTAGAAATACAAAATTTGGAAGAGTGTGATAAATAAAATGGACTGTTTAAGAAACAGGCCTATACATCACTGAAAAATAGGCTATCCATTAAAAAAATATATATTAATATTATTTTAAATCCGGCAACCAGAGCGCGAGCTACCAACACAAACAAGAACATGCTGCCTTTGAATGGAGAAGCGCGTGGCATGTGGGCGCGCACTGTCTGTCTTTGTGTATAAATAAATAACGCACAGCGCTGAATATGTCTAATATTAATAAATGAGGAATTATGATTTTGTTTTGTTTTTTAAAGAAAATATACTCATATCGCAATTTAATGTTGTAAATAATAATTTACAGATGATTTGTGCAAGTCAAAGCAAACGCTTGATTGTGAAAAAAATGGATTTAACAATCATTGGATTTAATCCGTGTTATCGCTCATAATCGAACATTAGAATTGCTTATCCTAACTTAGACACCCCTGCCAAATTCTGCCTGCGATCTAGGAAAGCGGGAGTACATAATGCGCCTTTAAAACTAAGTTTGCAGTGTAGATGGAATGAGGTCAGACAGAAAGCTTCTCATTGCACGCGCCGATTATTATTAGATACTATATTCAGCCAATGGACGTTGACGGGGCGTGGCTTTGGCTGAGAATAGGCTAGTGACAGCAGCTGATTGGCTGGATTCTCTTTTCTTTATACCTTCGGAAAAGGATAAATCCTTGTGAGGCGGTTTAGTAGAAGTATTGAAAGTTGTGAAGGGTGATAGGAAGCTCAGAGCATGAAAAAGTGCAGTCGCCTAAACCTACCGCATGGTCATACGACAAACTATGCTGAAGACACTTGTCCGTTTCCACTGAACGGCTTCAGATACTTCGCGTCCAGAGCGCACTCTGGGTTCGTTTTCAGTCGAACCGGCAGTTGAACGGTAGACTGTTGATTTTGACGACATTGCCAGGACTTGACAGAGCTCCTGAAGGGGATATGCGCCTTTGTGGACGGCGTGCTGAACCAAGAGACTGTCAGCAGCAGCAGCAGCAACTTTGTTTCCACACTGACTAAATCAAATTGTGAAGAAGAAACTCTTAGCGCTCTCCAATCGTTTCAAGCTGCAGCACGAGTAGGATTTTCGTGCGCAATTAAAAGTTGAGACTGTTGTGGTGAGTGCATGGGCACAGACCTGGCTATGGTGGAGCAGACGCACATCAGCAACAACAGCGACGTGCTCCCCGGCGATTCCACTGATTCTGGGGAGATGGACCTTGACATGGACGCCTCCCCGACTCCCGGCTCTCCAAACTCGGCTGGGGATAAAATGGACATCGCCTGGTGCAAAACCCCATCGGGACACATCAAGAGGCCAATGAACGCATTCATGGTTTGGTCGCAGATAGAGAGGCGCAAGATTATGGAACAGTCGCCGGACATGCACAACGCGGAGATCTCCAAGAGACTCGGCAAGCGCTGGAAACTTTTGAAAGACAGCGACAAGATCCCCTTCATCCGCGAGGCCGAGCGTCTGCGGCTCAAGCACATGGCAGACTATCCTGACTACAAATACCGACCTCGGAAGAAGGTGAAGTCATCCAGCGGCAAGACTGGGGAGAAGGCGGAGCGCGTTAGCGGCAGCCCCGGCGCGAAGTCTGCCTCCAAAAAGAGCTCCAAAACTCTCAGCAGGACGCACAGAAAGTCCACGGCGCTTGAGCTGACCTCCCACTCCGTCTCCGCAGACCACCACACTCTCTACAAGTCCAGGTCCGCGTCCGCCGCCAAACAGATCCCCGAGAAACCAGCAAAGCGCGGGCATGCGTTCGGGGGATGCAGCTCCGATAGCAGCCCGCCTTCCGTCGCCGTGCCGGCCAGCCCCACTCTGAGCAGCTCGGCGGAATCCAGCGACCCGCTGAGCCTCTACGAGGACGGGCTCGCGAGCGGAAAGGAAGACGCGGAGCCCGCCGCGCGCTTCAAGTACACCCGCGCGCCGTCTCCGACGCCCTCCGCCTCGCACTCGTCCTCCTCGCAGTCGTCCTCATCGGATGAGGAGTTCGAGGACGAGCTGGCGGACCCCAGCCCCGGCTTTGACAGCTTCAGCACCTTTGGCACCGCGCCTCTGGACAGAGATTTGGAGTTCAACTTTGAGTCGGGCTCCGGCTCGCACTTTGAGTTCCCCGACTACTGCACCCCAGAGGTGAGCGAGTTGATATTAGGGGACTGGCTCGAATCGACAATATCCAACTTGGTGTTCACTTATTGAGCGATAGTAGTGAAAGGACAGATTGAAAAATGACTGGAGGGCTGCAAAATCCTCCGAGACGAGTCAGACGACGAGTCAACGGCATGATTCCTCATGTTTATCATGCATCAGATACTGTGGGTTCTCATTATCCACTGACAAGTGTGCAGATGAAAGTGCTTAGCTTGCTCGTTTGGTGCTGGAAGGAGGCGCGCTTTGGACGCAGGCGAGGAGGGCATTGCGCGGTGGCGAGTTCACGCTGTGCGCCCTTCTTGACTTTTTAAAGGGACGCTTTTAAACAGAAGACAAGTCTGGTCATATGCTTGTGTCGACGGAGGTACTGAATGGAGAGCACGCGAGCGATGATTCGTTTGCTCGCGCTTGAGGTTGTTTACCAGAGTCGTGTGTTAGACCAGCATCGCATGCTTTCATTACGATTTAAGGCTGTTGAGAAGCGTAACTGCTGTTGATTTATTGAAACCGAATGGCCGCGCCACATGAGACGCAAAAACAAACAATCACCAGCTTTCCTGTCGTCATGACATCAGGATTCAGACGCAACTCAGATGATTCGACTCTTTACACTACAAACCAGGACCAAAATTCATCCGAGGAGCGTTTTCTCTCTGTCTCCTTCTCTCTCTGCCTTTTACTTTTTCATCCTCGTAACTTTTCTGCGCTGGCATTTTTATATCGATGTATTTATAATGGCCAAACATTGCTCCTCTCTTCCCCTCCGTCACTTGTGTTCTAGTCAGTCTGTTGTGTGTATAGGCTACACATGCACATGTCCGTCTGTCTCGCGGAAGGGCTAGACTTGTTTCGTATTATTTAATTGATGACCTCTCACATGGAACGGAGATTAAATGTTTCATTATTTTCTGAGTGTATTTTTGTACAAAATCTATCGAGGGGGTGTCAATCGGTGAATATCGCTGTTTGGATTTCCGATTTTTAAAGCCAGGGGGTTGGGTTGTCTCCCAAATCTGCCTCCTAAACATGTTTACAGTGTCAATCCACAGGCTTCTTAAAGAGACAGTATCTGCATTTCAACGACCAATCGTCATTAGCCTACGATGCGCGCGCTGAGTGAGGTTGTATGTAGCTGCAGCAGCACAGCTGCGATTTATCGCGTCCTTATTGGGGATACTGTACTTTTTGAATACCAATTTCTTTGTGCTTTTATAATGACACGTTTCGGTTTGAACCACTGGATGGAATTACAGATACGGTCTAAATGCCTATAATTCATGAACAATGAAGTACGTCTTCACTCCATAATTGTACAAGGATATTTAATCTTTTCTACTTGTTGGCTAAATGTAGCTATTTGTTTTAGTATATTATGGCATGGCGAATAGCTTTTTGTATTTCTGAATTCAGGTTTATGTAGAGCAGTTGTGTTTAAGGCAGAGGATCAACATGAAGATTTCTATGTACATTGAGTGTAAAATAAGTAAAAGGTTGCGTGTTTATGTCTGACGATGATATATCATGACAGGAACAAGAACATATATCTTTATACATCCCTATGTTTAAGAGTGTTGTTCATGACTTTTGGAATATATAGATATGTTTTATTGTTTCATTTTGTGCAATATGCTGTGTACAATATTGTTTTGTCTTGCCATACCATATCTCAACATTTGAGTAGTGAACTCAAAAGCCAGCCAATTGTGTCAAGTCACTGACTGTCTGACCTCTGTACAGAACTTTGTCTTTTTCCAAGAAGGAAATAAAATCAGCTGGAACTGAACGTCAGTTGCAAGACTCTTTCTCTTCGTAGTTTATTTCTTTTAATAGAATTCAACACTACACAAAACTAAAGAATAATTCTGCACCATGTGCATTTTTGAGAGCAGTACTGCCACACAAAGGTGAAACACAGTAATTACGGCAACACTAAAACAGAAAATGGCTTCACAAATTTCTGATTGATTCAGTATCACACTCTGATTCACCACAAAGTAGCCACAGGACAATTTATTGTCTACACTCTTAAAAATAAAAGTTCTTTACTGGCATCAAAGGTTCTCCGAGCCTTTCCATTCCACAAAAGGTTCATTACAGTGGAAAAAAGTTCTTATATATATATATATATAAGTTCTTCACACTAATACAAAATGGTTCTTTAAAATAATTCTTCACTTAATGGTTCTTCTATGGCATCACTCCGAAAATACACTTTGGAACCTTTATTTTAGAGAGTGTGAGGGACCTTATTTTGTTTTACCTTTGCACAGCAGAGCAATAAAGAAAAAGCTAAAAGTTCAATATTTGTACCTTATTTGCCCCTAAATGGTACATATTAATATTTTAAATGTGCATATTAGTACCTAAAATTTTCATAATACCTTTTGAAAGCATACGACCCCAGTTTTATGCTTAATTTTTCAGAGAGTGTAAGTATGAGTATTCAACAAGGTAATTTGTGTATCAGGATTTTGATGATTTCTAGTCTAAAATAGCTGATAATTAATATTCTTTATTAATACCACTTACACAAGTCACCTGCACCAGCTCTGTTTTTGTATGTCACTCTATGCGAGACATATGAAGCGATACGTGGCCAAAAGATTGACAGTCAGGCCTATTGCAACCTGAAGTAAGAAGGAACTGTCACATATTACGATACTGTTTCATTTCTTTGGTCCCTGGTAAATATCCATTCACCCCCCCCCCAGTGTTATTATTATTTTTCGTCACAATAAGACACAGGCAAGTGGGTGTGCAGCTATCAGAGGCGATCCAGACATTACAAACATGCAATAATCACATTACACACCTGCAATACGCCATGTTTACATGAGAAAAAAAAAGAGATCAGATGGTTTGTCCATGTCTCAAGAGCTGAGTGTTCCAGCAACTCTGAGTCTGAGTCATTATCTAGCATCATCCCGACTGATAGCGCAGGGTGTGAACCTAATGCCCTAGTCGAGTGTGAGCATGGATGCACACTGCAGCAAGAGGGTCTAGACATGGGCTCTGTGGGGGAGGAGTGTGAGACAGATGAGATGTCTCTGCCGGGAGGCTACATTGGGGGCGCTCAAGTGGATTGTTCAGCAGGGATGACTGCTGAAACCAATTAATTCCTTCTGGGTGCACTGGTTTGTGTCGGGAACGGGGAGGGGGCTCTCGAAAGATTTTGTGTTATTCTGTTTACATCCCCCAAATGAGAAAAGAGACAGGAAGCCATCTGAATACCACAGTTGTGCAAAGTTAAGATATGAATGCATCAATCTGTCAAGCATACTTGGATGATGAATTGTGTTAGGGTGCCGGTTGCAAGCTCATGTATCCATGTTTCTTGCAATGTACTGACTTGTTATCTGGAGTCAGTGACACAGGCAAAGATTGAAGCTGTATGTGTGTGTGTGTGTGTGTGTGTGTGTGTATGTACATATACATACATATATAGATACATACATACACGCACATACACATACACATACACGAATCTTGCACAATTACTTTAAATAAAAGGGATAATAAATATTGCATATTATGATTATTTTTTATTATTCTTAATTTTAGTACTGCCCTGAAAAGCTATTTTACATAACATACAACTTTTTCAATATGATCAGTGTTGTACTTATTTTGCCTTCTGAGAAACATGTGAATATCTTCTGTAGCTTTTGAAGTACAGTAATAAATGAATAATAACCTCTTTATAAAAATAAGAGCATGAAAACGTTTGAAGGGAGTCACTTTTACATCTTTTTTAATCTGTTATTTTGTCTTGTGAAATGTGTGAATTAGTCTATTCAGGGCAGTACTAAATAATCTTTATTGCATTTTTTAATGATCGTTTTTTTTTTACCATTTTGCAAGGTGAATGTACACAGTGTGTGTATGTGTGTGTGTGTGTGTATAAATCCTGCTTTATGTATTAAATAAAATTAATTAGCAAGATCACACACACACAATATAACTTTATAGCATTGACAGAAGGCAGCACAGATGGTTCAAATTGGTGCACTTTGCGAGATTAGTAATATTTACACTTATCCACATACTATGGTTGGCACTACATGTCACTAATACAGTCCAATGAGCTGTCATAAATGTATATTTTATATAAGCACCCTAAAGCAATTTACTCAAAAACCAAGCCCTCAATACGAAAGTGACGTGTGACCAAGTATGGTAACCCATACTCGGAATTTGTGCTCTGCATTTAACCCATCCATACACATACACACACACACACACACACACACACACACACACACACACACACACACACACACACACACACACACACACACACACACACACACACACACACAGCAGTGGGCAGCCATTTATGCCTCAGTTGTGGTATTGAGGGTGGAGAGAGAGCTGGACATTCACTCCCCCCACCTACAATTCCTTCTGGACCTGAGACTCGAACCTACAATCTTTGGGTTACAAGTCCAACTCTCTAACCATTAGGCCACGACTGGCCCTTACAAGTATATTCATTGATGTAGGCAGAAGGTGAATCATCATATTTCACATCTCTAAATATACTGTTAAGTAAAGATTCATGAGTGCTCTGTTATCAAATGTATAGATAACAACAACAACAATTGAATAATAATAATAACAACAATAATAATAATTATTATTATAAAAAAAAAAAAAAAAAAAACGTAGACAAATTTCACAAACGTCTGTAGGTGTAATTCCGTTAAGTGCATGGTATTGGACAAGGGGTGGGGTCATGGGTGAAAGGGGCGTGGTCAAGCGAGCTGTCTAGCACGTGCAGACAATGCACTATCATCAATACAAGCCAAACATCCGAACGCTGAAAGTTTTGCGCTTTTGGATTATAACGACAAAACGGGATCACGCCTCAATGGACTTTCACACGTTTGAGATAAAGCTCATCGAGGATAACTTCCTGACATAGGTAAATGATTTTGGAATCTTTTAGCGGGAGTTTTGGTGCGTCTGCTCTCAAAGTTGAGCACAAAGGGGGAGTGGAGTATTCCTTTGTTCATCATGTTAAGAACTGACTGCTCACAAACTTCACTTGGCCACGCGACAGTGGGATGAGAACTCAATAACTGAATGGAATATCAGTAACTGGATGACTTTTCATAAACCTGGCCTGATTGGGAATTTTATTTACTCATCACAATTAACACGAGGAATAATCAACAAAGAATGAACTCACGTACATTTGGGTCCATCTGTCTTAAACCGTATTATCATATTAATTAGTTTTTTTTAATAATTAGAAATCAGGTTATTCATATGGGTTTTGCCGAGAATTAGGTTAGCAACAGGTAGCCTAGTTTTTTTCAGTAATTTTTCTGTAGCAGTTCAGTTTTTTTTAATGACAATCTGCGATGTATTTTTTTTATGATTATATTTTGACATCTAGAATGGTTCCATCCATAACTTGTGACAATAATTAAAATAACAAGCCAATCTATTTTTAGATTTATTTGTTATAATTGAAATATTCTTAAAGGTTATTATTATTTGAACGTATTGTAATTGTAATCAGGAAAAAAAATCCGAGAAAGGTGGAAATGGGTCATTTAAATATAAATTAAGTGAGTTACAGTATCATCTCTTATTGCCTAATAAAATGCTGAACTTTAAGAGATTTTTCTTTCGATGTTTTTTTTTTTAACATCAGGATCGTTAAAAAAAAAAACGTTGAGGTCACTGTTTGTACAGTACAGTATATGATAAGATTATGGGTGTTCTTGGTACTTTAAAAAGTCATAAAATCCATAGGACACACTTGTTTAGTATTAATAAGAAGATTGTTGTTTTTCTTTGTTCTTCCACCCATGAAGTATACATTAGCTATTTTAATATTGATGGCATTGAGGCCTATGGAAGCGTCACAATGAAAACAAGCTGTTCTGTTTAATACAAAGAGATCTGCAGTAGCCGGATAACCCTGAGACAAAGAAAACAGAAATAAAAGCAAGTGTCAAAAACCTTTCTCAGAACTAACCTTACTTTTCTTGGACTTTCTTGCAATTCATTTTAACCAGTTGATTTTTAAAGGACGTATGAAGTCCTCATAGGTGCCCTAACCACAGGTGTAGTTTATAATGATCTTTGAATGAAATTTGAATATGCATACTTCCATAGGGCTTTTCACACTTGAAATTGTTAACCCTGGGTCATCCTAAACCCCGGATAAAGGAATCCTGGGTTATCTGTAATCACGTTTCACACTGCTCATACTTTACCTGGGGTTAACTGTTAACCCTGGGTATTCATTAACAGACGTTTCACACTGTACATTCCCAAACCCCGGGTTAACTTTCTTATTTGCATATTTGCGGTGTCACTGTCACTGATTGGACGAACAGCAGGCAACCTGTTAACACGGCTTTTCCCGCGTCTTGCCAGTTATTAAAAACATGTCTCCGCTTATGTCTTTAGATCAGCGAAGACTGAGGAACAGCTGATCATAGCTGTACAGGCAGGGATAGCCATTTTTAAATAAATTTAGTAGCAGAGCTACTGCACGCGATTTAGTGCTGGAAATCATTTATCCTTTGCTGAAACTTCTGCGTCTTCATGAAGAGCGCAGGTCATGGTTGCTTAGCAACGGCAGACGCCATGGGAGCGCAAGCTACCCAGCTAATTTTGTCCTCAGTTTCCATGGTGGCCCTACATGTGTTAGCCCAGATGGGCTGATGATGGGCCCTTGATGGGCTCCATATATAGGGCCCATATGGGTTAACCAGGTAGCTCCCATTTGGTGCCTACATAAGTCTACCTACATGGGTTAGTGATGGGACCCAGCTAGGTCTTATGTAGGTATCTTATGGGCCACAACAGGTATTCACATGGGCTAATATATGTCTGCTTGGGTTACCTTATTTTACAGTAAACCCCTAAACACAAACATTACATTAAATCCACTAAAATACTAAAGGTATTCAATAAACAGAAACCAGTTGTTCAAGCTTTTAAGCAAAGTCTATTTGGAATAATTTAAACACGACTATCATAACTTGTACATTTATAACTTTATAAAACACAAGTATCTAAAAAAAAGTTAATTTTAAGCTCCTGAAAAACTTTATTTCTTGTAAAAACTTCATAACTTTTATTCTGAATACTTTAAGCAAAGTTTCGCTGGGATAATTTGAAAATGACCATTACAACTTGTATATTTAAAACTGTATAAAACATAAGTATCTTAAAAAAAGTGAAGCTCCTGACAAACATTATTTGACATAACTTGTATATGCATATCTGAAAACTCTAAAATACATTTCACAAACAGACAAACCAGCAGTTCAGGTCCTCACTCCTCTGTCCTCGCTCTCCCAACAGCCCTTTGAAAAGACAACAATTAATCAACCACTGTGCCACTTTTTCAGTTAAAACAGATCATTCTTGTCTTTTTAAAGACTGTATTTCCATTTAAAAATCAAGAATATCTTAAGACTTACCCATCTTGCTCTCCACTACGTGACCTTGCAGAACAGTTTCCTCCCATCACCGATTAGCCACTTTGAATTTTCTGCCTTTTTTCTGGTAATTTGGTTTGTAAGAATTTTTTTCAAACTTCCTGTAAAACACAAAAGAGCAAAGTTAGATTAAATTCCTTATTTAAGCCCTTGCAATAAATAAGCCGTCATCTCCATTTTTAAATTTTTTTCAGGAAATACAATAATGGTATCGGATATTATATTCTATCATAAACAAATGATTTCTGTGTAAACAAGGGCACAGGGCAACATTTAAAGGCATAGTTCAGACAAAAATTAAATGTCTCATTTAATCACAAATGTCAAAATCTGTCCATCTGAAATTTTCTTTTAAACAATTATAATTTTTATCAGGCAAACAGGTCGTTTTCATTGCCATTACAGTGAAATAAATGAACATAGACATAAGATAAAAATGATTTTAGAAAATTTCAGACGGTTTTTGCATCTGATGTCTTCATTTGTTCTTATTTTAGTATCACTTCACTTGTACTAGTGTACACTCTAAAAAGAACCGATGCTGGGTTGTTTTCAACCAACAGTTGGGTTAAATGTTTAACCTAACCTTCTGGGCAGGAACCCAACCGCTGGGTCTAAACAACTCAATCGCTGGGTTCGTCCATATTTAACCCAGCATTCTTTAGAGTGTACTTGTCATTAATAAAGTCTGAATTTTATAATTTATTATAAACTGAGTTTTGTGATCGCTACACCACAAATTAACAGTTACTTATCACTAAGATAAGCAGTACACCTGGTCCATATTCTCATAATTTGGGGTATTGTTTGTCCAAGTATGGACAATTATTTGCATACAATCAAACTGATTTGATTCCACTGATTTACGAAGAACAATCTCAACTCTACCGAATAACCTCTGTTTGCACATTAATGTTAATAATCGAACAGTAAGTAATCATACCTTATACAACCTCAAGCAGTTCGAGCCCCCGAAACTCTCACTTTCCATGCCGGCCAACAAAATTGAACTCTCTTGATAAGGGGTGGTCGAAAATGAAGGCCATCATTCTTCTTGTGGCTTCATCCACAGTACTCCCTCCAATTTCTGCCACCACAGCAACCTAACGGAAGACAAGATTATCATTATTGGTGAGACAACACAAAATAATTAACCCGCATAATTGCAATTACATTTCCCCCCAAATCGTGCAGCCATAGGTTAATCGATGGTGCACTGCTATTTTACACTGGAAGTGTTAATCTACTGTGTGCAGAGTCCATACATACAAGTCTATTGCTCACGATTCATATGGAACACTCCTATAATTCATATGCAGTTACCTCTGTAACAGATGTTTTACACTTGTACTACAATTGTGTTGCCTGTGGTACAAAAACATTCTGCCTCTATATAAAAAAAGTTAGAGGACTGTGAAAATATCTAAGGCCACCATTATATTTGTTGTTTTGGAAATGGTATAACTATCTCAGAGTTTTTATTAGAATACAACAAAAAAATACAGGAAATTTATAGGCAGTATTAAAAAACAGAAAGAAATAAAATGGTGGCCTATGACTTCTGCACAGTACTGTAAGTGCAAAAATGTAAATGTTCAGCCTGTGAACCTGCTAAATGGTCATGTTAGAACATACCTCTTGTTTCTGGAAGGTGGGGTCTGCCAGTTTCTGCTCAATTGCATCAACATCTGAGACGTCCAATTACTTTCTGTAAGAAAAATGCTTTTACTTAAAAAAAAAAAAAAAATTCTAATTTAGGCAAAAACATTTGTATAGTCATAATTTGTATGATTTGTAATAACACCCGAATGCAAACTGATGCAGATTTATATAAGGCAGAAACTCCTGTTTGCATGATAAATATGAAATATTGTTGTAATATTGTATTTTATGTATTGTTAAACGTACAACAGCCTTATTGTTTAACTTACTCTTCAAATCGAGATCTGTCCCAGGCTAACATACCATACCTTACTTACATTAGCTTCTCTGCTATTTTAGCCATTTGACCTCATCATTGTAATCTTGCTGTATCGTGAGCACACAGCCCGGTGCCAAACTTTGCAGTTTAAATGAGAGCTTTTTTTAGTGTCTTTTACTTTTAGAGGGCGTAGGAAACAACAAGACATACAGCATTATCCTTTAGGCATTGGTGCCAGAAATAAGAGGAAAAACATGGCGCAATCTGAGTATGATGTCTAAAATCTAACGAGACAAAAATCCAAACTATGTTTCGGTTAACATTATGGTTTGTAAACAATTTAATTACATTTTCAGTTTTAAAATTGTAATTCTTACCGTGGATACACTGAAGGCAAATGTCTTCTCCCGAAAATAATAGCAAAGCAGTCAGTGAGTAGTAATGGCGTCGGCGCGATGCAGAGCGTGCCGCGTGGGGGATGGGAAATGCTGAAATCTCGCGGGATCCACCCTGCATGCAGATCGAGGCAGGGTGCTGCATCTTGCGGTAGTTTGATGTCGTGGGGGATGGGATTTCGCGAGAAAGTTGTCAGCACAATTAAAGGGGCTGCATTTTTTTTTTTTTTTTTTGGCTACATGTCAGTGGAAAATTGGGTAGAAATGCATGAGTGTTGGAATCATAGACTGTAAAAAAAACGAAGGGGAACTTTTAGATTTTGTAATCCAAGTGTCAAAACAACAACAAAAATAATTTTAAAGACACACATGTGCACTATACATCCATGTAATCACCCTATATGTGATTAATTATGTTTGCACTTGTATATTTGATAAAACAAATAGGATCCCATGTGTAGCCCATTTTGAGCCCATGCACACATTTCCCATTAATTACCCAACTGGGAACCACATGGGAAGCCCACCTGGGTTCACCCATGTGGGTCCTAGCTGAGTCACCCACGTGGGCCCCAGATAAGATGCCCATATTGAGCCCATGCCCACTCTGTACCCCTGTTGCCCATGTGAAACCCATGTGGGCCCCACATTAACGTGTTTGCTGGGTACAGAGTGCTTTGGAAAGGAGAAAGCGGCGCGCTTGAGCGTTTTAAACGCGTTTTTAGGCGTGACATGTGATCGGCCTCATGAGATGCACAAAGGCAAGAAAACAAAAGTACAAAAGAAAGAAAACAAGGAGCAAAGTATGTGAATATTTCTTTGAATTTATTTTAAGTGTGGAGAGACTAACGTTAGTGTTTACTTGTACAGTAGCGTAAGAATAATACCGTCTCCTATTCACTCCAGTTCACACGCTTTCCGTCTTTTAATATTTCTTCTCACCGGCTGCAGTTTACATGACGCGTGTTTCCTGTTGCAGACGTTTCCTGTTACCGACGTGACATGAGCCTCACTGCTCAATTTCTGATTGGCTGTCTGTTGCCAAGCGTCCAGCAGCAACAAGCAAACACCGCTCGTTTCACACTGAACAAACTTAGCACCGCAATGCGGGGTTAACACCACAAATGCGGTGCTAACCCTGCTCCGTGTGGTTCCCAGCTCCGGAGCAGGGTTTCATAACCCCGGGTAAAATGCGGTGCTAACACCGCTTTCAAATTACAGGTGTGAAACGTGTCTTTACCCGGGGTTAAAAGCGGTGTTTAGAACGACGATAACCCGGGGTTAAGCGCAGTGTGAAAAGCCCTCATACTATATAGTACAGGCATCCTCAAATCTGGACCATTCCTGCAGAGTTTAGCTCTAACCCTAATCAAACACACCTAATCAGAGTCTTCAAGATCATTAGAAAATCACAGGTAGGTGAGTTTGATCAGGGTTGGAGATAAACTCCGCAGCAGATTGGACCTAATAATTGAGTAATTACTTATTCAAAAAAGTACCTACTCAGAGTGTATGCGATTTCAGATGCAGCCAAAGTGTCCAAATATTATTTTTTTCCCCATCATGCACTGCATTTGTTCTTTGAGCAAACTGTTTAGAAGCTGTCTGCTGGGGTTTAGTGCTGTGTTTGTGTGTGTGTGAGAGTGCAACAGACACGCTGTATTAATGTATGCCTGCTTAGAAAGGTTTCTACAGAGATAGCTGTGTTGCCTTGGGATGTTGAAATGTCTTGTTTTGACATGCCTTGTCTTCCATACAAAAAAATAGGAGAAAAAAAGACATTGCAGGCATCAGAAGACAGCACAGCTAATTAGTCACTTTCGTGCGGGAAGTGTGGTGAGATGATGTCACCGGCAGTGAAGTAATTACTACCCATAAATCATAGTGTGTGAGAGGTAGTGGTAGAGAAGCGAATGCTGCTGTTGACAGCTCTATTGTCTTGAACTCATGAGCCCACTTCTGTCTCCTTAGAGGAAAGGTAAATAGACACCTTCTAGCTCGCAGATGAACTTAAAACGCTCCCCCCCCCACGGTTTCCAGTGTAGTTATGCATCTGTTCAGCACAAGGGTCTTAATGAAATTAATTTCAGATTTCAGAGGTTTTCTGGAGTAAAAGCGCTCCGGCTGCGCTGTGACATCAGGCATCATCCGCAGCATTAATTTTCTTCCCAGCATCACAGCGGTTGTTTTGGCACCCCCGTATGTTTTTAATAGTTTGGTATCTTAGGGCCTTGTCAAGATCTTGGTGGAGGCCTTTGAAATTAGACTGAGTTTCTGTCAGTGTATATGCTTTGATTTTCTTTCTCCCCATCTATCTCTCTCCACGCGGCCAAGAAAGCCTGATGTTTTACTGTCCCGAAACTGAGTGCGAATTTGCTGACGGTGCTAAACCGTGGGGATGCGCAGGCTGGGCTCTGCCCTAGCCACACCACTTCTGAAGTTCTCCTGCGCTCTCATGTGACAAGCTGTCGGTTTATGACTGGGAGCAACTGGTATATGTTTGTCATGTTTATGTGCGGTTTGAATGCGCACATACGCCAGGGTATACATACAAAGGGTAGCTTTGCATCATGACTGCGTTTGTTATAAATACAGTATGTTGTTTTGAAGTGGGGCTGCCCTGTTTTTCTTAAACTTTTGCGCATTTTGAGAACACATCTGGGTCTCCAGTTGACAGGGTTTTGTGAGTGTGTTGGTCTATTAAGTGTTTATGTTTATCATGCAGGACTTAACTAGGGAGAAAAAGAAAGGAAGCAGTGACTCGGTTGTGAATTGCATGTGAACCTGGTGCTCTGTTCACAGCTCGATGCAAATGCAACACAGATGTTTCTGTACTGTACTGTGAAGTCTCCTCTCCTCTCTCTTCCCATCCTCTCTCTTGCTTTCTCATCAGAAAATCCCTTTATGGTTCAGATTGGCACACGACATGCACAGCCTCCTCTCCTCCTGCTCCTCTTGCCTGTTTTCCATTGCTGCTCCTCACTCACACCCAGACACCTATTACTTCTGTTTTCTTGAATGTGTTCCTCTGCTATTCCCTTTTTCTTATTAGTCAACTCCTGTGGAAAATGTAATTTGAGCTGAATGAGATAAATTTCTATGGTTTGGCACTTTGGCCGTTTTGTAGCTTGCGGGCTTGCAGACTTCATACTTTCCTTCTCCTTTAAAATTTCCAGCAATTAATTAAGCTTGAACTGCTGTATTTAATGTCTGTACAAACTTTGTGCTGTACAAAACTGTAGTTGTAGGCGTACTATCTATTTTTTTTTTTATTTTTTTTTGATATTCAAGATATATCAAGTATTTGATTACAAACAATGATTTAGCAGTTATTTTTAGAGGGATCTTAAAGCATGACCATGGACCAGTGTTGTTATTGTTAACCAGGGATTTTTATTATTAATGAGGTAGTATTTTTTAATTAATATTTGAAAATATATATATATATATTCTGTTTTCATTTTAATGATTATTATTATTATTCACAAAGTTCATATAATTTTTTATTTCAGTTTCAGTTTAGCGAGATAAAATAAATGAGAAATAAATGAATAAAATGTTTTAATACATTTTTTAATATTTTGTTTTGTTTTGTTTTATTTAAAGTTTATTTAAAGTAATACATTTTTTTATGGTTTTAGTTAACTATGCACTTAAAATTGTAATTAATAAAAGTGCATTGTAAAAATAAAATAAAAACTTAAAGAAAAAACCCCTAAAACTAAAGTAACAAAATAAAGTAACAAAAAAGCTGAAAATATAAAGATTAAAGCTAATATAAAATATAAATAAATGCTATAACATTATACAAAATACTTAAATAACATTCAAATTAATTTTGGAAATAAATGGACTATTTTTCCCTGTCTGCTGCAATTAATTTCACAGCATTGTTGCCAGGTGGCGAACTCAAAAACAATTGCAAGATTGATTGGTTGATTTGTTTACTTATTTACTTATTTATTTGTTGACATTTATTTATTTATTTGACTTATTGACAAATTGAATGGAATATAATTTTTGTACCGTTTTATTTTTTTTTCTTTGCAAAATGCATGCATTGCAGGGCTATAGACGATTGAATCTAAAATATGAGATGTGAGGTGTGAATTACAGATAAACAGAAAGGAAAAGACTTGCTGAAACTTTCTTTAGGTTTGTTAGTACAGAACACATCTGTGAAAGCAATCACTGTATATTGCACTTGAGGATGAAGGTCAATGTCCTGTGACAGTTGGAGATTGGCTTCACTCACTGTGTGTGTGTGTGTGTGTGTGTGTGTGTGTGTGTGTGTTTAAGCAGTTCCACATGGTTCAGGGAAGACTGAATAATGCACTGGGACTACAGGAGACCCAGTCACGGAGAGCCTTTCACATGGTGGAGAGAGACTAAAAGTCTTCACTGCAATCTGAATTCACAGTTTACAGTAATCATCTCTGAGTACAGTATTGACAAGGAACTGAGCCGCCTAAACTGGAAGGTGAGAGACAGTTTCCCATGAGAAGATTTTAGTTAATGAGCGGTGGATTCGAAAATATGAGAAGAGGCTGATTATGAGAGTAAGATCTGAAATGAGAGCTTTGAGGTGGGCGGCACAAATGAGAGAGTGGCAGACCTTTGGAACATCTGCCAATGTGCCTGTGAATTATAGCAGATTCATAAGAGCAAGTAGGCGGAGGGTGTTTCTGAGTACTGACAGTTCACAATCCGCAGGAGGTCGCGCCACTAGTGAGGGTGTGGATTGTTCGACACAATTTCCTGACCCCATCCAGTCGGCTGGTGTGCGAGGCAGCTTAAAACCAAATGTGCATTATTTCTTTACACTAAAGAAGGTTAAATGGGGTCAGAGCATTAAAATGAGTTATAGCCATTACCTGGTTTGTTGGAAGCATCCCGGTCGTGACACGCAAAGTCTTTGAGACTCTCTGGCCATTAAGAACCACATATCCGAGACTTATTGCTCTTTCGGTTAGGGTCGGTGGAAAATCCTTGTCTTAGGACTTAAGTTATGTCATAAAGACAGCAGTGCGGCCCATGTATGCTCATGCACCAAATACCCCATGTATGCAGCATATGGCATACAATGACTTGAATGCACATATTCTATGATGAGCACATTTTTAATATCTGAACAACATCCCTAATGACATGAGGAAAAATTAATAAAAGAAATGGGGTAGTTAAATCTAATTTCACATTTTACTCACCCTCATGTTGTTCTAAACCCATAAGACTTTGGTTCATCTTTGCAACACAAATTAATACATTTTTAATGAAACCTTAGATATTTCTGTCATTGAAAGTCTGGGTAACCAAAACTTAGAAGATAAAAAATGTCATAAAGGCATTAGGAATCCATATGCATCAAGTAGTGTAATCCAAGTTTTGTCAAAAGATACTATTCAAAATATGTACAATTTTTTTTTGAAGTTGAACCATAATCTTATGGGTTTGGAATTATACTATATATAGAGCCGTTCAAAAGTTTGTGATCAGTAAGATTTTTGAATGTTTTTTTTTTAAAGACGTTTCTTATGGTCATCAAGTCTGCATTTATTTTATCAAAAATACAGAATAATGTAATTTTGTGAAGTATTATTGCAATTTAAAATATATTTTTTTCAACTTTAATGTACTTTAAAATATAATTTATTCCTGTGAAGCGAAGCTGAATTTTCAGCATCATTACTCCAGTCTTCAGTGTCACATGATGCTTCAGAAATCATTCTAAATTGCTGATTTATAATCAATGTTGGAAACAGTTGTGCTTAATATTTTTGGGACCTGTGATACTTTTTTTCAGGATTCTTTGATGGAAAAAAAGGTAAAAAGAACAGTGTTTATTCAAAATTGAAATGTTGTTACAATATAAGCTACCATTCAAAAGTTTTGTCAGTTTCTTTCTTTCTTTCTTTCTTTTAGAAAAAGAAAAAGCTCGTAATCACAACTTCATAAGTGGGAAATAGGAAGTTTCCGAAAGCACGTGAAGAGAGCAGAGAAGTGCTCTCGCTCAGCACAGTGGAGTCCATCGTTTTGTTATCTTTGTGGTTTATTATTTTAAGTCATTTGGGACGCGGTAACACACGGCCCTCTCACAATATATTGCTTTACAGATCTATCACTTTTGCCGCTAAGAAATGTTAACGCAATCATGCTGCACGTATCAGAGCGCGGTTAGCGTTCACACTACATGCGTACCGCGCCCGAGCCCAACTGAACCGCGCTCTGGCCCACCTCTTCCAACCGAGCCAGGGACGGCTAAATGAACCCACTCGCCCATCAAGTGATGTCCCGCGTCGCACTCTGCTGCGTTGGGTCCTGCCGCGATAGTGCAGGTCTCTACTCGGAAGTAGGGCTGCAACAAACGATTATTTTGATAATCGATTAATCTAACGATTATTAGAACGATTAATCGACTAATCGTCGATTATTTCGCTGAATAATCAGTACACTTTGATCGATTATTCAGTTTTTGCAATTAGTTAGAATATTAAGTTATACATATTCTAACATAAATAAAGGTCACTTCAGCTTTAGAAAAGCATATTATGTAATTACAATTATTACACAATTAATTGGTAACACTTTACATTAAGGTTCATTAGTTAACATTAGTTAACATGACTGCTCTGTATTTTATGTATAATCATTTTCTATTCGTAACGGTTTTAAATTAATTTTTATATAATTTCCTTGTTTTTATTGTTGTGATTTTTTTTTTTTTTTAATTCCTTGTTTTTATTGTTGTGATTATTATTTTTAATGTCTATTTCACTTCCTTTTATGTAAAGCACTTTTGTGTTTTTGAATTTTTTGTGTATGAAATGTGCTATATAAATAAACTTGCCTTGCCTAACATGAATTAATAATGAACAATACTTCTATAGCATTTGTTAATCTTAATGTTAATTTCAGCATTTACTAATGCATTATTAAAATCACAAGTTGTTTTTTTACATTGATAAATGCATTGTGAACTAACATGAACAACTGTATTTTTATTAACCAACATTAACAAAGATTAATACTTAAATGTAATAAATGTATTGTTCATTCATGTTAATTAATACATTAACTAATGTTAACAAATGATACCTTATTGTAATGTTACCAATTCATTATAAAAATAGATGGCACACAAAATGAGATGACAGACAGAGACACTCTCACCATTTAATTAGCTTCATGAAAAAGTAACTGAATGACACATCATTCTGCCGAACATCTCCTTTTGTAAGTCATATAGATAAGAAACAAAATAATGGTAAGTGATAAGATGCTTTGGATGAACTATTTTATTCACAACATAATGTCTTAAAATACCTTATAGGGTTATGATAATCAAAACAGCCCTGAGCTAGATCAAGCTTTGATCTCTGCAAACCAAACTGTCACTTTAATGAAATTATTATTTTTTCCCACTAATAAAAATATTTGATCATTAGCTAGCTCACACTGGAGAGCTGCTTTATAACAGAAAATCAAGTTGTAATTCTAACTGAAAGCGACACTGACTTTCATGTTTTTCATGTTTAATACTGTAAAGCTTCTTCAATTAAGGCTATCTATTGCATAAAGTACTATATAAATAAACATAATTTGACCGAACTCTAACGTACTGGAGTAATGTTACGTTACTGAACTGCAGAGCTCATGCAAACATCCACATTGTTGTAATCAGATGCATTTTTAACTGTTGCTTTCACACTGCTGTCAGTTTTTGTTGTTTATTTCGTTACTGAGAGGAAAGCGCGCAATATATATTTACATATTCATCCAAACGCCGCTCAAGTGCTGTGAGTGTGTTCTTCTCTTGATCTGCAGCAGCATCCAGGAGGGCTGAACTAGAGTCTTGCGCTACAGCGCCACACTGGTCAAACCGCAGTATTGCAGGCTCTTACATTAGGTCATATGAGATCAAACGACTACTCGACAACAAAAATATTTGTCGACAATTTTGTATTGTCGACGTTGTCGATAATGTCGACTAATCGTTGCAGCCCTACTCGGAAGGTGCCTGTTATGATCGAGGCTCTGAGCATAACTTTTTTTTATATAACAAACTATTAAATATTTTCTATAAAAACATTAATACCGTGACAAATAACTTTGGTTTTATATTTAATTTGATTACATTAATGTTTAAGTTAAGATTTACAATAAATATTTTAACTAAGTAAATAAATATTTATTTGCTACTAGGCTATGTAAAAGGAATACTGCGGTAAAAAAAAGCAACTTATTTGTTTCAAGTGTTTGCAAACAATGTTATTGCACTTTTGTTCATATTGCAGTACTTTTAACTGGAAAAACAGTGTGCAATACACTACTTTTGAATTCATTATTGAATTTTGTGCATAATGCGATTTAAACGCAGACAGTCATGCGATTAATCGCGATTAAAAATCCTCCTAAAAACTCCTTGTGCAAACAAAAATCTCACTGGATTATTACAATTAATGGCAAAATGAAAGTTTGGAAATGTAAACTGATATTTCCTACTGACACACTACAGCAAAATATAGAAATAATTAACTTAAAACTATTTTTTTAGCTGGTGAAAAGAATAATATTCTAATAATTTTGGCCACCACTGTGTATATGTTTCTTTCCAAATCTAATTTTTCTTCAAATCTAAAAACAAACAAACAAACAAAAAAAAACAGGAAATGACATAATAGAGATAATAATAAGTTGCTTAAAATATCTAATAATTTTACCTTTTTATGCAAGGTTAGTTCAGGTAAAATGTCATGTGATGCAACCCCTGAAAAATAGAAATATAAAAATAGTAAAAATATATTAAAAGAAAACTATGAATTCATGAATTCAAAACTTATGTAATAATGTATTAATAACAACTACTTATAAATAATACATATGTATACACTCAACTGTGTTCATTGTATAAGGCTAATCTTTTTACTTGGTTACACTACATTTTTAAAGTCAATAACTATACTTTTTTCCCCTTGAAAATGTTATAAAATATATTCGAAACCAATATAATCAACAGATCCCATAATATACTTTAAAAGGACATTCAGAGTGAAATGTCATATTAACAAACGAGTCTGCTTCACATGTGGTGGATGGAAAAAATATGGGCCACACTCAACTGCAGTGTGAACGTTGCCTTAGCTGCTCATACTCATATAAAGTAATTAAGAATTTGTATGTGTAAAAGTACGTGCTAAAGCTGTCACTTGTGAAGTCCAATACTTGTAGCGGAGCCTTTTACTTTGGAAATAATGGTCTTAGGCTCGTAGCCTCTAATTCATTAGTGGCACCTAATACCTTCAGTTGCTTCATCAATATTCACTAATTGGTTTTAAAACTTCTCATGGAGTCTGAGCTGGCAGTATTGGATGGAGTTGTTCTTCAGTCGGCTTTAACATTTGTATTCCTAATGCTGCAGTTCCAACAACTTCTCTTATGATCTGAAGAGTGTTGGCGACATTTACCCTTTTCACTTGTCTTTTTTTGTTTAATTAATCCCTTTCTAGCTGTGGTGGGCCAAAGAGAATCCTGTCTCGTTAAGTGTCTAAATTCATGTGGCAGACTTGTGCTTTTATGAAAGGTAGACAATATTATTATTAAGGTGTTTACATGAGTTGCTTTTAGAATAATCCTTTCTTGTTCCCGTTTTACATGTTATAGTACATAGATCGATTAATGGCATGCGTCATTACGTCACCACGCGACGCCATCTGACGTCCAACCCAGAATTTCATGTGTAAACATATAGTTTGTCTTCGTGGTGATGCCATATACAGTTTTGGGTGTTTCATTTTTAATCTTATGAAAGCTTCAAATGCAGTTAATTATTTGTACGTGCATACAGATGACAGCGGTGTTGAAGCTCTTTTATTTTCCGTCAAACGGTTGATCAATGCCGTGTGTGGTAGTGATGCGCGGGTCGGGTTTTTTCCAACCCGCGGGTCCCGCTTTTATGAAATTATTTGGCCCAGCCCGCCCCGCACCACTGTATCTATTTTTACAACCCGCCCCGCACCCGCGACCATTAAATAGACATACTAGGCATTGTAATGTACATGAAAACAGCCTTTATTTCAGCCTGAAAGTGCTTGGAAACATCGCCCTGTAAACTGGCAACAACATACGATTATGAATATGAACCATAAATCAGGTCATATTAATAACAAGATAATGATAAACATTTTCAACATTTACAAAGCAGCGTTTGTATTCATCTAATAGGCTAAATATTTTTTTTTATTTCAGATTTGTATAGGCCTACAGTTTACAGCCTATGCTACATAACCACTGAACTTTTGTTTTATTTAACACACGGAAATGTTCATTTAGCATTTTTACGTTTGCTGTGCAAAAAAAGAATGGCATCCACTGTACCGGGGTTTAATCTATTACACCTAGACTCCAGCACCTGGCCAGCAGAGCTGAATGCGCTCGCTTGATGCGCTTGTGGCTGGGAATGGGATACAGAGCTGCTTGGTGCTTTCGTGACGTGTCATGTGACGCCAAAGGTTTGGGGACATCAAGCAAGTTACGTTGCTATGTAGGCCTTCGCATTGTAACCTTATCAAAGAACCTAATAAAATATGAAAATAGATATTCCCAAATATTTAATATTGTCTATAGGGAATTGCACGCAACATACATGGATTTTTTTTTTTTTAATGACCTGCCCAACCCGCCCCGCAAATAAAGTGACAATTTCTTGACCCGCCCCGCGGGTTACCCGTGGGGTCTGCGGGTTATGAGACGACCCGCGCATCACTAGTGTGTGGGTCCTGTCGCAAAATGCGGTGAAAAGTCCTACACGACGGTAATAGTTTGATTAAGGTGTGTAAATGTCTGTACTGCACTTCAATAATGCGACTAAAATTGGAATACTCCACATGTCTTAATTCGATTTGTGTTAGGGCTGAACGATTTTGGAAAATGATCTAATTGCGTTTTTTTTTACCAATATTGCGATTGCGATTTAATATGCGATTATGTTTTAAAGCTCTTTATATTCTGTATTATTCAACAAAGACAAGCAATAAATCATTGTATAGTATGCAGTGTTGGGCACGTTACTTTACATTAATTCGTTATATTACTAGTTACTTCTCACAAATAGTAACTGAGTTACATCATTATAAAAGAAACTAATTACCAGGGAAAGAAACTATTGTTACTTTTTATTTTAATGTTCAAATATGTCAAATAAATTGGATGTTCCCAATATTAAATGTTAAATGAATGAAATGGACACTAAATAGAATACACTATTATTATAAAACATTGCACACTAATCTACACTATTTTAATGTTTCTGTGGGACAATGTGAGAGAAACATATCAAATTCAATTGATTATTGTAAATATTATCAACCCTCTATGGACACCTTGACAATAGAATCTCCATTGGCTTGTCATTTTTTTTACATCTGTGATTGGCTTCAATGATCATCGCTTCACACTCTTCACCGAGCGCTTCATTGATCATTGAAGCCAATCACAGATGTATCTGTTGAGCGCGTGAACAATGACCAATCAGCGCTGTTTAATAATCCGCTCAACAGCGCTCAAATCTTAGCGGGAAATGGACGTTTTTAAAATTTCAGTACCAAATGGTCGGTACTTTTGACAACACTAGTTTGCTGCCGTACCATGGGTGTAGCAGGCGCAGTGATATTACGCAGTGCCTGAAAGTAGTCCCCAGCTATATCATAACTAGTTACCTAGCTGGGGACTACTTTCAGGCATTGCCTGAAGTTGTTTAAACTTGAACTTGTTGTTTAAACTGAACTTGTAGTTGTTTAATACTTTTATATTAAATTTCAAAATTACCCCATTATAGAGCAGCTTTCTGAGGAGAAACTAGAAAGAACCGGAGCCGTTGTATGATAAGTCAGCGTTTATTTTCCCAGCCAGCCTCATACATTTGATGTATGCACTAGATGTTTGATGTATGTGCTAGGTGGACATGTTCCTCATTAATTCTGAATGTATTAAAACACAGGCCGTTAGTGAAGTATGATGAAAGTCACCGTACCCCTTCCAGCCTGCGTGCAGATCCTAAAGCCGTCCAGTCTGGGGGTGGAATGCAAGTTTTGGCAGCAGTAACAGTGGCCGCCTTTGACGAAACACACTCGTGAACTGCTGCATCTCGCACAGTTGCATTCCTTTCTGAAATATTTTGGTTCCAATCAGTTGCCGTTGTCAAACATGATTATTGATATGAAGCTTTTATTTTTATTTCGTTGCACTCTATACCTCCCTTTTTCCCTTAGACGTATGTTATCCATAAGGCGGTGCTCAGGCGGGGAGGTTGCTCATTCAGCAACGGTCCACACGAGTAATGATGCCTTGATGTTTTTCTTGGGCACTGACTTTAAACAAAAACACACAACCTTCTGCCCACCTCACACATGCAAGGAAAGGAGCACACCCACCTCCTCTCACTTTAGCACATGCACACTTCTCAGCATGCTACCGGTTTCATCTACCATGGGTTTGATGCTAAATGAGGCTTCCGTTTATATTTGGTTCTTTTCCTGTGACGGGTCGTAAAATAATCTGTGACTTAAAAGCACTCTGCTTTTTTCATTTCAGCCTCTCAAAAAGGCCTCGTTTCATAAGATGACTTGGTGGTAAAAGGTGACATCAACAAACATGGTAGCAACTGAGCACAGGAGAATTTTTTATTCCTCAGATGTTGTGCTTTCATAGCTTAAGAGACTTAATGGATTACTTGGTTAAGTATTAACCTTGTCTCAGATGTTTTTTTCTAAAAATACTTGGGAGGAATAAAAAATGGTTTTCATAATTTGTGATTTGAAAGTCTGAGAAATGTTTAAGTTCATATTGAACCTCTTGATTTCATATGACATATTTTGGGCAAATCTGAGCTTGGTTCGAGACATTGTTGGGAAAAAAACTTACTGGGAAGCATTTCTTCTCCATTTAATGAAATTTCTGTCTGGCCAAGGATCTCCAGAAATGATGTTCTCCTTGCAAAGGATTCAGTTCCTAAGATATACGGACATCTGTTTATTTTCATGTATAAAAGCGTATTTATACAGTGTGTAAAAATATTTAAGTGTGATATTTTAATGATATTTATACAGTATTGTGTGACATTTTATATTGTTACTGTTCTGAAGCCAATACAAATTAAAATATTATGTGGAGAATATTTACTTTGTATGTGAATAGTGTATCTTTTTTCACCCACTGTTAGAGTGAAATACGATATCAAAACATTTTAAATTGTTATTTTTTTTTTACTATTTGGAAACTAGTGCTGTCAATAAAGTAAAAATAATTTCACATTATTTCTGACTAAAAAAGCAAAATGAAACAATAATACCGAATTCGGGGAATGTGCTAAAAAGAAGGTTGAACTGTAATATTTGTATTTTTATAAAATAGTTTATTTTTTATACTTTTTATTATTATATAAATAATAATATTTTGGCATATTTATATCAATTAATTTATAATATATAATTAATCATTTTTTTTTTCCTCAAATGATTTGTCGACCCCCAGACACCCCTTTGCTGTCCCTCAACTTGAAATTATTTATGACTATACCCCCCATATGAGATATTAAGAGGTCTAGTTTCTGTTGTTTAATATGGGAGGATTTTTTTTAAAGCACATGCTTTTGTTGTTGCGCATAGATAAATCTCACTTCCTGTTTGTGAATATGATTTTGTTTGTGTGTGTGTGTGTGTGTGTGTATATGAGTATTTCACATATAGATCTGACCTTTACATAAATGTTAAGTCATTGGCTCCCCTGCGAGGCCACACATATCAAAAGGAAGTGGGTAGATTAATTAAAACTAGTACAGTATTCCTTGTTCTGTGCTTGCTTACCAGCCTTTCAGTCTATACATCTCTCTTTAGACACACTTGCTCCATCCTTTCCCATGACCCCTCTCTATTCTTCCACCGAGAGCACCTGCGTGGCTTGACGCACCTGTGTGAGCACTCTGTGTTTGGAAGGGTGTTGTCATGGTGACTAGTGAGATATCTCACAGTGGAGGGCCGCTTGATAGGATCGGCCAAAGTGGACCACCCTCAGGGCAGCATGTGAAAGACTTCATTGTGCCAGGAACCACAACCAAATCTATTTCGCCCTGTGTGGCGGCCCACCTCAAAGCTGTGACTAAGCGTTCTGTACTTATTTTTTCTCTCTCTGTTCACGTATGCTTGTCTGAGGTCTATGGACTGAGTGAGTTTTTCACTGTATAACCTGACTTCCTGTTCTTAGCATTGACTTTGTGTCAGTGCCTTTTAAAGAACACTCTCAGGATCTGAAGTGCCCTCTAACTTCCTGTCTCACTTAGACACTTAGGTCAGAAACATATTTAACACAGTGACGCAACTACAAATGCGATTGAAGTGCTCTCTCCACCTTCAATACCACGACTGAGGTGAGACCCTTGAGCAAGACTCTGAACCCCCAACTGCTCCCCGGACGCCACAGCATTGGCTGCCCACTGCTCCGGGTGTGTGTTCACGGTGTGTGTTAAACTTGGATGGGTTAAATGTAGAGCACAAATTCCGAGTATGGGTCACCATACTTGGCCACACGTCACTTTACTTAAAAGAAAAAAAGAAAAAAAGATTGCTTGGCCAACTGTGAATCTGAAAGTGGTCTCCTTCAGATAAATTAGATTTTTAATGGCAATCAAGTCAAGTTCAAGCAGTAATTAACTCCTGATTATCATTTAATAATTTGTGGCTGAAATGCATAATGTACTAACCCAGAAATTCCTTTTTTTCCCCTTTTTTTATAGAGCAGCAGTTCTGTTACTCAGCAGAGACAAGTTGTAGGGATTTTTAATCATTTGAATGTATTAAGTGTAGAAACAATTTTATCTCAGAAATTGCTAGTAAATTTCACAATTACAAAGAAATGACAAGTAACACATTGAATTAATGAATAAGAAAATGCATAGTATTATAATTGTTTTATTTTCAACCTAGTTTTTTTTTTACAGTGTAAAAAGATTTATTCAGATGTTTGACTGATTAATTTAGTGAGACTTTCTGTAAGAAATATAATAACGCCTACATCAAGTGAGATAAGAGTGCCTTTTAATGTGCTATGAAAAGTGGGAAGTTAAAAGTTAAACTATTCACTCAACATAAGTTAATCGAAATGTCTGTTATTATTCAAATATGTTTGAATATTTTTCTCACGGAGACTTGCGAGATCAAATGTGACTAGAGAAGAAAAACAAATGAAGAACAATCTACATTGTCTGCTGGCTCTCCTGGCGCGCGTTCTGTTTTACAGTGAAAAACAAAGTATTACAAAGAATTAGGGATGTCAATTTTCAATAATTTCCATAATCGATCGTCGTTTAAATTAACGATCAATTAATCGATTAATCGTTAACCTTAACTACTGCAAAATGCGTCTATTGTAGTGGCATATAGTCACCGGCATGACAGGATGTGCAAATGCCACTCAAAACGCCAGCTTCCTCACCCGAATGAAAAGGGTTTTTAGTCTAAATAAAAGGCTAGTGGCAGGATGGTAAAATGAATGGATGTGATTACGATCATTTGATAAAAGGAAGAGAGCGCGCTGTAGTTACGCACGGGATCATTATACTTTGTGTGCTGTTTCATAGCTGTCACGGAGACCGCTGAATGCGCCTTTTTAAATGGTTTCATGGTGCTCGTTTTTTTATTTTTAAAACATCATAGCAATGTTTGCAATTGACATTATCCGGATTTAAAATAAAATGATCCCAAACGCAAGTTAGGGTGACAGTCCCGAAATTGGGAGCTTAGTCCCACATCCCGCAAGATGTAAGCTGCATCTTCATGCATTTCAATCATGTATTCTGTATTATTATTTTTTCATCTCAGAAATTGAAATACCAAAATAAGAAATACATTAAAACTGTGACTGGCATTTAAAAATCCATTTGTCATGTTCTAGCTGTGAAAATAACCATCCGATGCAGTGGTAGAGAGGGTTTTTTCCGCTGATGACGACTGCGTGGACGGCGCAAAGTATGTGCGGAGCTCATCAAGTTCTCGAGCACCACCGACGGAAATGGTCGAGCGCACACGAATTAACACGATATTCTCCTTTCATTAACAAAAAAAAAAAAAGCTTGCACCTTTCAGACACGACTTTCTTCTCATTTTAATAGTTTGTTTCAGGCGGTTTCTATGGCGTTATTTTGATGACAAGTGTCCAGAGCGCATTATTGTAATGCGAGAGCGCAGTAGTGTCTCCGCTCGCAGGATTCTCTTCACTCTCAACACAAAACAGATGCGCTCTCTCTCTCTCTCGATCAGACATTAGGCCTACGTGTGCACGCTCAAACCTTATACTCTCTCCTGGATTAAATGCTACCAGAAGCGCGACCTCGTGTGTGGGCAATGGGCATCAACCGGCAGAAACATAAATCGACGCACAAGACAACGGATGTAATTTAAATCAGTATTTAAATTGCATAACAGTAGTAAATGTATCGGTCTCACACGTGTCCCGCATTGTCCCGCAAAATCATATCTACTGTCCCGCACCAGATCTATTGCCAGGTGGTCACCCTAACGCAAGTACGGTGCGTGGGGCTGTGATGCGCGGTCAGTGATCCGCTTCCAGAACCACCGCCGTTGCTACAAACACACTGTTACCCATTTGAAACATTTTAATGTGAGTATTATGACACAAGTGAGGTACAAAGCTTTGTTAATAAGAGAAATAATTGGTTAGCAGGCAAATGTTACATCGCGACCATGCTTTTTGATTCATGCCGAGCGCATACATTTAAATCAAGTCATATGCGGCTTTGTGTTCTGTTTTTCCGGATGGTCACGAATTTAATATTATTTATTGTTTCTTTTCCCAAATCCTCACCGTCTCACCCTCTAGATTCGCAGGTTTATTTTATTGTTGTTCACTTTTAATCAATGTTTTCGCATCTCTTACTGTGGTAAACGTGTGGGGGGAAATGAAAGATTTCGTGGCCATGAATTAAGAATTCGTTACTAGGACTTAAATTGTTCCCGCATTTAAGTTAAATCATGGGTTTTCTAGGGAACAAATTAATGAAACATGGACAGCTGCCACAAATTAATATGTCGTAGGAACGAATTAACAAGTTGTATGAATGAATAGCCTGTCCTGCTCGCGTGCGCAGCCCTGTCAAAGCGAAGTGCCAGATATGCAATAATTATCTAGGGAAATTATAATTGAACATGACTTACTACATTTCAATACAAAATAACTTTGTACTGTATCTGTTTTAATGTACTTTTAAAGTTTGGATCATATTAAAAGCGTAGTTTGTACATTAGTAAATTATTTTCTTGTAAGATCCAGCCCCTTCACCATCACTCACAGCCATTTGAATGTGTTTTGCGCATGAGCCGCACGCACCCCAAAATGAAACCGCTTAATCGACCATCCATAGCTTTTATCGATTACATCTCTTATGGACAATTAATCAATCGATCGTCGATTAATCGTTGACATCCCTACAAAGAATATGGGTGATGTATCCTGCTTTCGTGGCATTTTTGTGGCTGTCAAGTTTCAGCTATAGAAGCACGCAACATCCGGTATAAGTGATGCTTGCTCGCTCTTATTGGCTATCGCGGGTATCACGTCAGAGGCAGCCCGATCAAGAGTCCTAAATATCAAACATGTTTGATATTTACAATTTGAGTTCGGGGACGCTTTGTCTCAATCGGGAGCAGTTAAATAATTGTAATGACACCACACAATAGAGGATTTTTTGGACAAAAAAATCGCTTGCGACAAGCCATGAATCGGGCCACACCCCCGATCGTTTGGGGGTGCAAATTGGCCTTAAAATCGGCCTTAAAATCCTCTAGTGTGCGGCCGGCCTTACTCTTTATGCAGTAAACTGCTTTAAAGCAAGCAGTTTTACAGTATTAAACATAGAAAAAAGTGTTAGTGTTGCATTCAGTTAGAATTACAACTTGATTTTCTGCTATAAAACAGCTCTGTATGTATATGAATTTGTATAGAATATATTAGGGCTGTGCAATTAATTGAATTCGATTATCATGCACATCTCGTCAGTAAAGCCGGTTCCTTGACTAGCAGTAATTTGCCATCACCTGCTTTTAAATGGAGCAGCAATTACTACACTGTACAGCTTTCCTGTAGCTCAAATGGTAGACCATGGCGCTAGCAACGCCAAGATCATGGGTTCGATTCCCAGGGAAAGAAAGAGCTGATAAAATGTAAAACTGTAACTTGAATGCAATGTAAGTAGCTTTGGATAAAAGCGTCTGCTAAATGTAAATGTACACAGAGCCGTAGTTCGATGTCAAGCTAGGCAATTTCACTTTCATAATCGAAGGCGATTCGTCTTCGATTATGAACGCGATATTGCCTAGCTTGTCGGTAAACTCGATTAATTGCACAGCCCTAGAATATATATATAACTGTATTTAAATGAATTGCAAAAGCTGAATAATCAATCAATCAATCAGCCTCCTGATTAATCAGCAAAATAATCAATGATTAGTCGATTAATTGTTGTAATAATTGACTAATGGATTATCAAAATAATCATTTGTTGCAGCTCTATTCTTGAGGTCGTCATTTGATTCAAATTTTAATTCAGTATAGTTAAACTTTCAAATGTTTGCATATGAGATTTCTGGATGAATGAATTAATGAATGATGCATTTACATAGCGCTCTATTGTGTATTGCTGTACACCCAAAGTGCTTTACAATCATATGGATGATCAATGCGAGTCTCAATTTTTTTCCTAATCTTGTTAAAATGTACTTGTGATCTTTTATGTCAAATCGTACATTTTAATTAAATTAAAATAATAAGCCAACCAAGTTAAACCAGTATCAACATGGCTGAGGCTTCAGTAGGAAAAGTTTAGTGGATGAGAATGATTTGTTCACAAACAAAAAGCTATTAGCTGAAATAGTGACAGTGTGAAAGCAGAACGGCAGTCATGCTGCTGCTTTACTTATTGCTTGTGCATGTGGTGTAAAACAGGCCTTCGACTGTCCTCACACATGCTTTCATTTATTATCGTCATTTTCTTGCCTTCTGTTTCTTTTTCTTTCTCCCACCATCTCCATCTTTCTCTCTCCCACCTCTAGGGTGTTAAATGAAGAACTTTTGATGTGTGTTTAACTCAAAGATGGCAGGCAGCTGGCAAGAGCTTCAAATCGTGTGGCTTTTTTAGCCCTTTGCAGCTGCTTGCAGGATTACAGCAACTAAAAAGCAATGGATACACAGCAGTTGTGCAGAGTGAGCAGTGATTGACAGATTGTTTAGATGGAAAGTACATTAGAAAAATATTGTTGGCACACAGACCGCAGACATACTTTGTAAAAATAGCTTTGCACCCATATACTTATTCCTACGTAAATCATGTCTCTCTGCGTTTGCAGTTAAACTTTATGAAACTGAAATATTTTGCTTTGTTTGTAATCATAATGTGCTTTTGCTACTTAAAGATGGCTAATTAATTAGCTTGATTATGAGGTCAAGTGGTCTTGTTATGCACTCACAGTCTGTGTGAAGGAACTTTGAGAATATGCTTCTCCGACTGTGTGGCAGCACGATCTGTGAAAGAGAAACCTCAGTGCTGAGAATCCAGAGTCAGTCGCTGTAAAGATCCGCTTTACTGCTGAGGGCTGGGAATGCATCATCAGGCTCTTTTAAGAAGTGTTGTGCTGAGGGAATGTGGGCTGTCACAGAGCTGCTTTGGTGCCTGCTCTGCCTCAGCTGTTGACCGCTGCCAGCTTGGCCCAGCTCAGGCGGGCAGCACAGCTGTGAACTCAGATAACTGCCATAGTGGGTTCAACTTCAGCATATGTGGGCTAGAGATACTGTCAGTCTCTGCTGGTTCTTACCTTGGACTGCCCTGCTGGAAAATCAAGGTCATAACATCTAAAGCTGGTCAAGCTGGTCAGTTTTTTTTTTTTTTTTTGTTTGTTTTTTCCACATTGAAATAAACAGTCTTAACCCTACCTACACCCCTCAGGTCTTTAGAAGTGAATGCCCAATCGTAGTCCTTTTAAAGTGTATACACACAAATGTACTTTTTTTTTTTTTTTTTACATTTACTGTTGACCTGCAAAATTTTCAATACTAGTCATTTCAATACTAACTTAACTAACTTAAGTAGTTGACCATTAAAAAAACAAAAAACAAAACAAAAAAACTAGCAACAGTTAGGGATCTAGCTAGATTGGTAGACCATCTTTCCTTTAATCCCTCCAAAAACTAAAGTAGCCAAAAATGTTTGCTGATTTTAGCTGGACTCCCAGCTTTGTTTAGCTGATACGCCATATGGTCTTCTAGTCTGACCAGAAAAGAGGTTTACCAGGCCTAACCAGCTTGACCAAGATGGTCTACCAATTTAGCCCCGTTCCTACCAGCTGGTAATCTTGGTCAACGTCCTAATCCTGATTTGGATCCATGTAACCAACTACTACTTTTAGCAGGTGGTAAGTTTGTGCTATATCTAGATACAGTTGCATTTGACATACTTCCTTGAGATAGAATCTTCTCTGTATGTTTGTCCAATATTGTGTTTGTGTTTTTTAAAGTCTGTGTTTGGATTGAAATATTTGGCTGTTAGATATTGGCCTGTTAAGGTGTGTAACTATATGCTATAGAACCGCAACATACAGCACAAGGCTCCATTCATAGCCATGGTTATTAAGCTCTGAGAGAGATTTTGATAAGTGTAAATGTGGGTGTATATTCATAAATAATTACCAGAGAGGCTTTTTCACACTTCCTTTCCTGCTATTGAGTCCTCAGAGAGCACTTGTCAGTGACTTGTGGGTAAACTTAGCTAGTGCTGAAGGGAAGAGGTGGGAAAATTTTCAGTAGGAAAGAGGCTGTGCTCTCTCTCCCATTCTTTCTCCCTCTGATGTGTGTGACTGTGTTGAGTCATGATCTCTGCTACAGGGATCAGAAGGGCTGAGGGGGAAAGTCCCGAGTCTTTTCCGTCTGCACCTGGACACACTCACATTCCACAGCCCACAGGCCTGAATGAAGGACCTGTATGAGTGTGGGTGGGTGTGCATTGCAGTTTGGGGCCTGAAATGTTAAGTATGCTAATGTTGTATGAATCCTGTAATTCCTAACCACATGAAACACCTTGGAATGTCATAAATTTAGCAGTTCTTTGTTGATATTTTCATTTTTTTTTTAAAGGGCATGGTCTACCTTAAAGTGTGTCTGACTCAAATCGGTCTGTTTATACAACCTCTCACCTGTTTTAATACAAAACAACACGCATAATCATACAATCATACACACGCATTTACATAGCTATCTTACTGGGGACTTCCCATTGACTTTAATTATAGTTACACTAACCCTAATGTGAACTTTCTCCTTACAATTTGACCTTTTTATGACAAGGTAAGTATAGTTCAGGTTATTAACTTAATGATATTTATAAAGTAATAATTATTTGTAAAATATAGTTTGTATCTTGATATAAAAAAAATAAAAAAAACGTTTTATACTTTCCTTTCAGCAGTTGTCAAGCCATGTCAACTTTTTAATCCCACACTTTTTCACATTTTTTTTCAAAGCTGCTTTACATAACATTGATTAAAAGTGTTGATAAAAGTATTGATTAAAAAACTATCAAGCTGCAAAATGACAAAAGAAGTTAACATAATTTTATCGTATACACGTGTAAATTAGTACATGTGTCTTGTGAGCTATATTTAAAGTATTTTGATAATTTTGATGTGTTTTGATAGAACAGACTGAAATTTAAGTTATTTATTGACAATGTTGACATGCACTCTTGGGGAAAATTTTCTGTAAATAACACATCTTGCCACACAAAGTTACTTATTTTAAGATACTTTTAGGGTGCTTTTAGAATGTGAATTCTACAGTGCCTATTTATTGTAAGTGCATGGAAAAAAGTGACCAATACATTCTTCAAAATTTGTGTTTTGTTGAAGATATAAAGTCTGGAACGATGTTTGGGATGACACGAGGGGGAGTAAATGATAGAATTTTCATTTCTGGTTCAACTAATCCTTTGAAAAAGGTGGTAAAAAAGAGGGGAAAAGTCCCAAGACTCCCTGAGATTAGCCTCTAAAAAGTATAGCTTGTTCAGAAATGCACAGGTCTTTCTCCCTGCCTAGCCTTTTGACTGATTGTGTAAGTGTTTGAAAGCCCAGAGCTCAGAAGGAATGCTCTCCTGATAGCTTAAAATAACAGTGGGACGGGGTTTTACACACGCTGCGGGCCAGAACCTTGTTGTTTCCGTAATCATCTCTGACCTTCTCTCTTTTGTCCACTCCACACTGTCCACAGTTTCTTGTGTGGGAGCTGAGGCCTTTCCCAGACACAACAGAAACCAGAGGCTGTAGTTGATTTCATGACTTCCTCCTCATTGTTTGCCTGTCTGTGTGACTGGAAACCGGCAGTGACAGACAGATGACATGGTTGCTCTTAAACCGGGCTTGTGGAGAAACTGGACCTGGCTCCCCTTTAGAAGTAGTGACTAATCAAGGCCAACGGCAGAGCGCCATGCTTTTCCCACACTTCTGAGGCAACATAACCTGTCATGCTGACCTTGTTGCTCAACTCTGCTTTTAGCTTAATGTCCAAATTATCCCAGCACACTGCTGCCAATTTGCTGAAGTGGTTTACACACAATCCTGCACCCAGTGGTCATTGTGAGTATTTTGCTCTCCCCTCTATTTCCTTTCTTCATTCGGTTATGTGTGTTGTAACAAGAGTGAGGCTGAATAGCAGGAATACGCTGCCGTATTGAGGTCAAGGATGGGTATCTGGCCTCTTCAGCTGCATATTTAAAGCACCACAGTGAGCACTAACTTAGAAAAACAGGACTCGTAAATTGACAAGAGACGTTACAAGAGCATTGATAGCTTAGCCAGATGCTAGGCCCCCTGCGTGGGTGTGTGCATGGATGTCTATATCCTATGCTCTCTCTGTTTGTGTGTGTGTGTGTGTGTGTGTGTTTGTAGCTGTGTTCTGAGTTGACGGTGAGGTCAGATGTCATTCATTACATTAACCCTTTTGGCTATGCCCTTTCAGTAAATATGTAAACACACATAATGCACACTGAAGTGCATGTGATTATTTGTATGTAACCAGAGGCGATATAGATAAACGCTTTTGCCTGTCATTCGAACTTGTTTTATCTTATGGTGGCTTCAGGCTGTGTCATTACTATTGATTAATGCATACAGGCTGAATAAGGGAAATTATAGTTATACATTGGTATTCAAGGATTCACATAATCATATATTTGAGGACTGTGAGTGAGTATAATTATGTTTCATGTTGTACTAAATGGTCAGTGGATGGGATTTAGGGTTGTTTACAGAACAGTGATTTAAACTAAAAACTGAAAACTTTTTATGCATTTTGGTTGTTCATTTACAGCCAAAGTTTTGGGGGCCTGAAAATGCAAAGTTTTGAAACTGATTTTAAAGTGTGAATTTTTTAAAACTATACCATTTCCTTGTAAACTACAAAAATGTGCATTTGTGAAAACAGAGATGTCACGTGTGTGCATATTACGTATTCACTTTATATGCATGTGCGTAGGCGCGTAGTGTTGCTTTACATCGCCAACTACTGGCCTAGCATGCATAATACAGCATTTTTCGTTTCGACAACAATGGCGTTTGTATGCGAAGCTTTTCAAAAACACAAAGGAATAGCGCTCACAATTTAGTTTAGGGACCAGTTCTCACTATTAACTAACTAATATCTCCGACTTTTGCCTCAATAAACTTCTAATTTGCTGCTCATTAATAGTTAGTAGTTGTTAAGTTTAGGTATGGGATGGATTAAGGGATCTAAAATATGGTCATGCAGAATAAGGCATTAATATGTGCTTTATAAGTGCTAATAAGTGTATTGTACATTTTAGTATTGTTGTACCCAAAGATGTGCTAAAAGGCTCTTCTGAAACCAATTAAATGAATCTGAAATCAAATTGGATTCATTCTGTTTAATAATTTGTGTATGTAACCATAGCTGTCTATAACAGTCCTGACTGTACATGACATTTAAGAGTATCTAAGATAAAGAACATCTAGTTAAATTTAATGTGACAAGTTCTTATAAATGTTCTCTGTGTGTTAATGTTGGTTTCGTATGACTTTGAAAACCTTTTATGGCCTTTTCAGTAAAAGTTTGCATTTAAAGAAAATGTCATGTGGTGTAACCAGCAAAAAAGTAATAGAATATTTGTTTTATGCTTTGAATGTGTGCACACTTTAATCATTATTTTCCAATTATGACCATTATTTTAATCAAGTTAAAAAAATAAAAAAATCAAGGTAAAAAGTGTATTTTACTAGCATCACAAATTAATAAATAAATTAATAAATATCACATTTTTTTGGCAGTCACACCACATGACATTTTAAAACCTACCCTTGTCTTGTCATAAAAAGGACAAATTATCTGAGATTTTAAGAGACTTAACGACCTTGACACAATAACGAGGGTCCTCAGGGGACCAATATTGTTATTTATATTTTATATTTATTTGTTTGTTTATTTATTGTAATTTAATTTAATTAATAATTCAATTTATTTAATTTATTATTTGTTTCATTTTGTTTTTGCATGTTGTTTGCACTGCATGATTTGGTGACCAAATACCCAAATATTAATAAGCTGTTTTGTTACCCGTTTTTTTTAAAGAATTAACATTAAAAGATTATACCAAACTTTAAGGTTTTAAATTTTCGTACTTTTAATTAAACTTTCTTCTCCCTGTATATCTGATTAAGTAACACTGAATGTTTTTTGTGCAGCTCAAACTGTGTTTTATGCAAGCAAGCAAAAATCATTGTGCTCCATGCTCTTCTTGCCTGTATATTTGACAGATTTGTGTTCTCTCAGCTGTTTGGGGTCCACTGACCTACTTGCTCACAATGACAGGGCTGTTTCTTCCTGGTGGTTACAAATCGAGAACGGGGGGGCATCCTGCAGGCTTGGAGAAAGGGTGATGTATGGGACTCCCACCATTACTCTCGGGCTCTCTCTCCTACCATCTATTCTTTTGTTCAGGGGCCTCTGTTACCCAGTGTTAGCTCTTTCCCCTTTGACCTCCCCCACAGGAAGAACCAATGACATACTCTGAAATCCAACCGCTCTCTAGAGACTCGTGTGTGTTACAGCTTCATCCAGGCAGTGTTAGTCTGTTGCATGCCTACAAATACTAAATCTATCAGTTTAACAATACATTTCTCAGTAGTGATATGGTAGTGTAGTTAATGATAGTCCCCCCCCTAGTACAATAGCTATCCTAATCCTATAAATTTGATAAGCAAATATGGCTTTAGAAAATCTTTAATTATATCTGATATGCAAATAAGGCCTTAGAAATATTTAATGATATTTCATATGCAAATAAAGGATCATGTGATACTGAATGATGCTGAAAATTCAGCTTTGCTTCAAAGCAATAAATTATATCTTAAAGTATATATATATAAAAAAAACAATATTAGAAATTTCAATAATTAATAAAGCCTTGATGAACATAAGAGACTCCATTTAAAAAAAAAACAAAAAAAAAAACATAAAATCTTACTGATCCCAAACTTTTTATTCTACTAAATTATTTACCCTTAGCCTGATTTATGAAATAACTGAAATACTAGTTTGTGTGTGTGTGTGTAGACTATTATTTCATGAGTCAGGCTAAGGGTTAATGATTTATTAGAGTAGCATTGGCATTCTTTACTACATTACATTTTACCTAACTAACTGTATTCTGGCCCTCAAAGTGTGAATGCTTTTTTGTGCTTAGAATTAAAGACCACATATTCTGAGTCGATTGTTTACGATGAACTGGTCAAACATGTTAGCACAACAGTATGAATCAGTTTACGATTCAGTCTGAATCATTCTGACTGCTCACTCAGGCACTGAATCATTTGGAGCCATTTCTTACACAGTAAAACAATAACAGGATTTAAATAACCATGAACAATATTTTTTTAAGTTAGCAGTATGTTTTGTTATTTAGGCAAACAGCAAAGGAAACTGTTTTTAACAATGATTTGAAAGAGGAACTGCAAGCTGAATTGAGCTGTCTCTCATGTCTAAAAAACTTTCTGCATTTATAATTTCTGAAGATCACCATGCACAGCAGAAATTGTCAGCTCTCATGTCTCACTCTTCCTCAAGCTCGTACTGTGAATTAATAACATAAGAAGTGTACGATCAATAATAGATGCAACTATGACTTTTGCCCCCAGACTAGACAGAAGACTATGAATTATGGATTGTTTTTTCATGGCTAGGGAGGTTTTTATTTTCTTGTTTTGCTCGCGAGATCGTCCGCTTATCACGTATCACTGAAGGGCTTTTTAATAAAATAAAAAAGCCTTAAAACTAAGTATTTCTTTGATAATCTTGAAAGAAGAATTGTAAAATGGTCTAAATAAATGTGAAGAGATCTACTGGAGAGTTTTAGAACTTCACACAAGAAGTGATTTTAATTATGTACTTCTTAAAGGGATAGTTTACCCAAAATGAAAATTCTGTCCTCACGCCTTTCCAGGCCTGTATTGATTTCGTTTGTAAAGAAGATAAAAGAAAATAGTTTTTTTTTAATAACAATAAACAGGGACTGAAGATTCAAAAAGGATGCAAAGTCACCATTAAAGTATAAGTAGCCCATATGTCATACAAGTAGCCTATATACGCTTTATTCCAAGTTATACGCTGACACTGTTTGTCAGTCAAACCCAAATTAAAGTAATTATTCACTGAACTTCACATTCATGAGAGACATATCAATGTCCCTTTTGTGAACACTTTGTTCTGAGTTAGATTTAGTCAGTGATTTGATTGACCTGGTTGGCAAAACTTGAACAATTCACTCAAAAATCATACTGAGCTGATTTATGGATTTTAATCACTCAGGCAACTTAATGAACTGAGTGGGGGGAAATCATCAGTGTATAATAACTAGTGCTGTCAAAGTTAACGTGTTAATAACGCGTTAACGCAAATTAATTTTAACGGCACTAATTTATTAAACCTAATCCCAGTTTAACACCTCTGGTGTGACTGTAAATGTTGTAAATCTAAAATCTGTTGCACCTTAACATATTACTATGTATAGATGTGTACATAATATAAAATGTGTACATAGTGTATTGGTAACTAAGACTGTCTTTATAGTACACTGTGTGTATTGAGTATGTGTATTTTGCACATTGTCTTCTGTACAGTCTGTAAATATGTACTGTCTATATGTAAATTGTTTTGTTTTTTTGTGCACTGTTTGGAGCACGCTCTCAAGAATTTCACTCACCAAGGCACTTGTGCTGTGGTGATGTGACAATAAAAGTGATTTGATTTGATTTGATTTGAAATGCAGACCTTAAGCCAAAAACTCATCACCAAACACCAATGACTTGTGCATACACTATATAGACAAAAGTATTGGGACACCCCCTTCTTTAGAACAGAAAAATGCACTTCCAAATCTGTGGCAACAACGATGGGAACATAATTAATGTATTTAAAAATTGTATTTCCATCTCTATTGTAACAGTTTTGGAAGTGTCTAAAATGACTGAACCCATATGTACAAGTCATTGGTGTTTGGTGATGAGGTTTTGGCTCAAGGTCTGCATTTACAGTTACACCAGAGGTGTTAAACTGGGATTAGGACTTGGTTTTATGCAGACCAGTCAAGTTCTTCCACACTGACTGAATCAATCATTTTCTTTTTGAACCTTGTCTTATACACAGAGGCATTGTCATGTTAGAATAGAAAAGGGTCCTGTCCAAACTGTTGCTATAATATTAGAAGCACACAATTTCCTAGAATATCATTATATGCCTTAACATTAAGATTTGTACTCATAGAAATTACTAAAGTAGTCAAACCTGTTCATTCGAAGGGGGTGACTTTATACTTTTTGCAATATAGTGTACATTTGCATAAAGCATCCATATTTGTCCATGCCCATGTTGATTAGAGTATTAAAAATTTGAAAAGTATTAATTGAAGGTACATTTAGAACTAATAAAAATGTGTGATTAATTGCGATTTAATCGCGAGTTAACTCATGCCAATCATGCGATTAATCACGATTAAAAAAAAATAAAATAATCGATTGACAGCCCTGATAATAACATAAACTTCATGTAGAAAGTCATTGTATAGCTTCAGAAGACTTTGCATGCATTGTATGAGTGATATGGACATTTTTTATGATACCTCTTTGGTGGTTTTTGGATCCTTTTAACTCTCTAGTGCTCTTTGGTAATTTTTTGATAAATTCCAAAGTTTTTTTTTTTTTTTTGAGAAGGCAGCATTGAAATGGAAATGAATGGGAAACAAATTTCTTGATACTGTGCCCAAACAAAATCTTTACTATATATATATATATCATTTTTTTTTTTTTTTTTTTTTTTCTTGAGATATCAACCTTAAATTTGGAACACAACTTTTTAGATTGGATGGATTTGATTTTCTCACAATTTTAGAGAAGAAAAATATTTGAGATTTTTATTTTTCATATAAATAGTGTTTTTGTGCATTTTTTCACAATAATAAACTTCTATAACTTTTTTAAATCAACTTTTTTTTAATGTCCTTTTTATTTATTTATTTTCCTCCCACTTTGGCAATAATCTTTAAAAATGTTCTTCTATTAAAAAGCATTGAAGATTTTTGTCAGTTGGAAGTTGTAAATTTAATTTTCAAGTCTATGCTCAAAAAGTAAGAAAAAAACAGGTAATAAATGGATTACAATAATGCATAAATATAATTTGGTAACAAAATATTTGAAATCTTCAGTCCCCATTCATTGTATTTCCATAGAAAGAAGAGTTCAACATACAGTAAGAGTGAAAGTTATACAGACTTGGAACAACATGAGGGTGAGTAAGCGATGGTTCGCTTTTTTTGGTGGCTTTAAGCTTGCATGTTCGGCTTTCATCAGTCTGCACTTAAGTTTGGGTTTCCATCTGCTCATCAGAATGTTAAACATCAAAGGCAGGCATGTTTTAAAGACTATTTAGGAGAATTTGGAAGCCCTGCAAACAATAATGATGAAAGTTTTTGCATGTCTTGGTTGTCCAGCATGTTTAGTCAGAGTGCTGCTCCTCACTTCAAATGCTGAAGATTAAAAATGTGCTTGTTAGCGACAGCACTATTCATTGACACAGCAGTCACCCACATGTTCATAGCAACCCGACCACTTTGATTGAGGAACTTCAGGCATTTTTTTTTTTTTTCTGTGTGTGTGTATTCGGCCACCCTGGATTCCTGAAGAGTTTTCTTCCCACTTAAGTCTTTTCCTCTTCAGCATTTTGCCTGCCATGATGTGACTGACACAATAGCTCCATCCCGCTCCCCACTCCATCACTCTCGTCACGCTGATTTACGCTCAAAGATTTTTGCTGAGTAAATTCTGTGCCATATCAAAATCCCGCTCTTCCTGTCCTCCCGACACTCCCTCCCTCAGATGGATTTATACCGATTTTAAGACTTTATCTTCTCTGGGTATGTAATTTCTCTAAGCAGACACTTAACCAATGCAAAGCTTTGCTGACTAAGATGGTTGGGAGTTAGAGAGAGTGATCACAACCACAAGCGCGCACACACACACAGACACACTCACACTTGTGCATATCCAAACGCATGCATTTAAGGACATACACTCACGTCACGAGATATCTGCATAAAAGCCTCATAGTCTTACTGTTTCCTTACTCCTTTTATATGTCCATACTGTTCACATATGGACTCATTTATAGTGCCTATAAACATGAATTTTCCCTCAAAATGGGATTTACACACAGATATTGGCATATGTATGCAGATGTATTTAAGAGAGAGAGAGAGAGAGAGAGAGAGTATTCGTTCATGCAATATTTACCTCTTTTTTTTATTTTTTTTGTTTTTGTTCTTGGTTTAAAAAGGTACCCCCCCCCCCAAAAAAAAAATAAAGAATTTATCTATTTTAATCAGTCAACATAATATAAATGTTTAAATTATTTACAAAATTATTTATTTTTAAATACATTTTTATTTATAGAAATAAATCAATAAATAAGATATTCATAAATGTGTAACTATATAAAAATCAATGAATATATTTTTTAAATATTTATTAAAATATATAATACATGTGATGTTTAATTATAATGTGATTCAAAATGGTTCATATAATTTGTTATGTACAGGTGCATCTCAAATTAGAATGTCGTGAAAAAATTCATTTTTTCTTGTAACTTATTTCAAAAAGTGAAACTTTCATATATTTTAGATTCATTACATGTAAAGTAAAACATTTCTTTTTTTTTTTTTTTTTAATTTTGATGATTAGAGCTTACAGCTCATGAAAGTCAAAAATCAGTATCTCAAAATATTAGAATTTCATTTGAGTTTCAATAAATGACCATCCATAGAGTATACATTCCTGGTATCTCTTGTTCTTTGAAACCACAATAATGGGGAAGACTGCTGACTTGGCAATGATCCAGAAGACGAACATTGACACCCTCCACAAAGAGGGTAAGTCACAGAGGGTCATTACTGAAAGTTGTGGCTGTTTACAGAGTGCTGTATCAAAGCATATTAAATGCAAAGTTGACTGGAAGGAAGAATTTGGGTAGGAAAAGGTGCACAAGCAACAGGGATGACCGCAAGCTTGAGAACACAGTCAAGCAAAGCTGATTCAAACACTTGGGAGAGCTTCACAAGGAGTGGACTGAAGCTGGAGTCAGTGCATCAAGAGTCACCACACTCAGACGTTTTCAGGAAAAGGGCTACCAAACCACTTCTGAACCAGAGACAACGTAAGAAGCATCTTACCTGGGCTGTGGAGAAAAATAAATGGACTGTTGCTCAGTGGTCCAAAGTCCTCTTTTCAGATGAAAGTAAATTTTGCATTTCATTTGAAAATCAATGTCCCAGAGTCTGGAGGAAGACTGGAGAGGCACAGAATCCATGTTGCTTGAAGTCCAGTGTGAAGTTTCCACAGTCTGTGATGATTTGGGCTGCCATGTCATCTGCTGGTGTTGGTCCACTGTGTTTTCTGAAGTCCACAGTCAACACAGCCATCTACCAGGAAATTTTAGAGCACTTCATGCTTCCTTCTGCTGACAAGCTTTATGGAGATGCTGATTTCATTTTCCAGCTGGACTTGGCACCTGCCCACACTGCCAAAGGTACCAAAAGCTAGTTCAATGACCATGGTGTTACTGTGCTTGATTGGCCAGCAAACTCGCCTGACCTGAACCCCATAGAGAATCTATGGGGTATTGTCAAGAGGAAGATGAGACACCAGACCCAACAATGCAGATGAGCTGAAGGCCACTGTCAAAGAAACCTGGGCTTCCATACCACCTCAGCAGTGCCACAAACCGATCACATCCATGCCACCACGCCGAATTGAGGCAGTAATTAAAGCAAAAGGAGCCCCTACCAAGTATTGAGTACATATACAGTAAATGAACATACTTTCCAGAAGGCCAACAATTCACTAAATGTTTTTTTTTTTTTTTATTGGTCTTATGAAGTATTCTAATTTATTGAGATAGTGAATTGGTGGGTTTTTGTTAAATGTGAGTCTAAATCATCACTATTAAAAGAACCAAAGGCTTAAACTACTTCAGTCTCTGTGCATTGAATTTATTTAATAAACGAGTTTCACAATTTGAGTTGAATTACTGAAATAAATGAACTTTTCCACGACATTCTAATTTATTGAGATGCACCTGTATGTTATATAATTTGTTATATATAAAATGTTTTATCTTTTACCATGCGTTTTCACTTTTTTTTATTCTTTATAATTTATCCAAAATATTACTATTGATGGTATAATGTTATTGAATATAATTATTATATGGAAATGAATCATTGCATGGCTAAATAAAAAGGATAAACCATAATCCAATTACATCAGTTTATAATTTCGTCTCCAGTTCACAAGCCTTTCTTCCCAAAGCTTCAGTCTTACCGTTCCACAGCCAAATAAACATGTAGGACAGAGGCTGTTATTTGGACATCTCACCACACAATTACTGATTCTCATTCCAGCTGAAAAGGCTGCAGCGACCCTAGAGAGAAGAATATTGCGTTCGTTCAGTGAAGATAAATGTCTTTATTTTCACAACCGTGCAGTGGGCATGCTTCATAACTGACAAAAACCATAAGTCAGTCGTTTAAAACTGATATTCGTCCCAGAGTGGGAGTCGATTCACCCATCAAACAAACAGACTGAACAGGCATCCTCTCCCAGGCATGTTTGGAGAACGGAGAGTTCCTTGTTTGTCAGCCTGTTTGGGGAGTTGGGAGGGAGAGGGAGAGGATGTACGTTGAAGTCAGTTCCTCTTTTTGTGCAGAACGATATGAGGTCTGAGTGGGGCAGTTAAGGGTGTGCTGGTGCCAAAAGCATTATTTGGAGTGAGCTAGACAGTAGCCGTCAAAACAGGAAAGGCAAACAGCAGATGCTGAGATCTGCAGCACGCCATGACTGTAACCTCAAGCCTCGGCCCCCTGCTCTCATAAACTCAACTTCCTGTTTAGCAGAGCAGAGGGGGATGACCCTGAGGTTAAACGCAAGTAGAAGTAGAAACTACTGACCAGAATCCAACAGTCATCTGTAGCGTTTATATAGTGACAGGTGCGACCTGAAAATGTGCAGTTTGGGCTACTTTTATGTAGTCATTCTCTTCTGAAAAAAGATAGTATCAGGTTTTTAAACATCTTTTTTTTATTGATTGATTGATTGAATAAATCAATGCATACATTTATTGGAATAAATCAGTAAATACATACACTGAACAAAATTATAAATGCAACACTTTTTTTTGCCCCCATTTTTCATGAGCTGAATTCAAAGATCTAAGACTTTTTCTATGTACACACAAGGCCTATTTCTCTCAAATATTGTTCACAAATCTGTCTAAATCTGTGTTAGTGAGCACTTCTCCTTTGCCGAGATATCCCATCCACCTCACAGGTGTGGCATATCAAAATGCTGATTAGACAGCATGATTATTGCACAGGTGTGCCTTAGGCTGGCCACAATAAAACACCACTCTAAAATGTGCAGTTTTATCACACAGCACAATGCCACATATCTCAAGTTTTGAGGGAGCGTGCAATTGGCATGCTGACTGCAGGAATCAATCAATCAAACTTTATTTATAAAGCACTTAAAAAACACCGAAGTGAACCAAAGTGCTGTACAGAGAAATAAAACTCATACAAGACATAAAATACAAATAAAAAACATTTAAGAGACAATAAAAAGATAAAAAATAATTAACCAAATATCAGCATCAGATGTCAAAGGCCAGAGAAAAAAGATATGTTTTAAGAGTTGATTTAAATAAAGACAATGAAGAGGCCTGCCTAATGGGCAGAGGGAAATCATTCCATAATTTAGGAGCTGCCACAGCAAACGCACGATCCCCTCTGAGCTTACGCTTTGTTTTTGGCACATTCAGGAACAGCTGATCAGCTGACCTGAGAGAACGGGTGGGTGTGTAAGGGTGTAGAAGCTCAGAAATGTAAGGTGGGGCAAGCCCATTTAGGGATTTAAAAACAAATAGAATAATTTTTAATTTAATCCTAAAATGTACAGGCAGCCAGTGAAGTGAAGCCAAAATGGGGGAAATGTGCTCATATTTACGTATTCCAGTTAAAAGACGCGCTGCAGCATTTTGCACCATCTGCAAACGAGCAATAGAAGACCCACTAACCCCCACGTACAGTGCATTACAGTAATCGAGCCGAGTGGTTACAAAGGCATGGATCACAGTCTCAAAGTGTTGGCTTGAAAGATAAGGCTTTATTTTGGCCAGCTGCCTCAATTGGAAAAAAACTTGATTTAACTACTGCCCTGATCTGACTGTCGAGCTTAAGATCAAAGTCAATTTTCACCCCTAAGTTAGTGATGGTTGGCTTGATGTACTGAGCCAAGGCACCCAAATCAACCAGAGGGGTCCCAGTGGTCCCACCAAAAACCATAACTTCTGTTTTGTTTTCCTTGAAACTTAAGTTAAGAGACATCCATGCCTTTATATCATCAAGACAATCAAGTAGCTGTCTGACAGTGTCATTCTTTCTAAGTGGGACATAAATCTGGCTATCATCTGCATAACAATGGAATGACAAGCCATGCTTCCTGATTATTGAACCAAGGGGGAGCAGATAAAGAGAAAGACGGAGAGGACCTAAGACTGAGCCCTGCGGTACCCCACAAGAGAGAGGAGCCGAAGAGGACACAGCATGTCCACCAGAGCTGTTGCCCGTGAATTGAATGTTCATTTCTCTAACATGAGCCGTCTCCAAAGGCGTTTCAGAGAATTTGGCAGTACAGCCAACCGGCCTCACAACCGCAGACAATATATATATATATATTTCTTGAAGAGGATTGCGTTTATTTAGATGCAGAACGTCTTTATGACCACATCAAACGGGAGACGTTTCAGACGCGCGCTCTAATGTTGCTTCCGCGCCAGGCGCGAGTCAAACGAGCACGTAAAAGATACTGTGCTCGTAGCTAGGGGTCGACCGATTATCGGCCTGGCCGATTATCGCCGTCGATATTAAGCATTTTTATGATAATCGGTATCGGCCATTTTCAAAATCGATGTGCCGATAAAATAATTTAATTTGAAACGCGCTATTTGGACCTGATGCAGCCTGTCGGAGCTCACCACTCTGTGGGCTAGAGCAGTCTCCGCCCACCGCGCATCTGATTTGTTGGGAGTCAGGTGTCCGACCAATCAGCGTGGGAGACTAAACGCACTCTCACACCGAAAGCGCTTGCTAACTGGGGCTGCTTGTTTCAGTGATCACGCATCAGTTGTCTCTCAAAGGCAGCAGCAGACGTTGCTCAAGTTGCAATAAATCACAATCCACTACACTGAAGTTGCAAAACACCTCAATATTATCTACTTATGGTTTCCGCGATGGGGAAACGCGGGCGGAATCGCGGAATCCAGTCATATAAATGGAATTTACTGTATAACGCGGAGTCACGGAATTTGTCAAAGTTTGGATGAATTAACCAAAAGTAGGTCAGTACACTTAAATCGACTCGCGCTATGGACTAGTATCTGTAAACATTAAGCCGCAAAAAGACTATTTAAATATGAATTCTGCATGTTCTGCGTGTCTCTGTATATGTGAATGGCACAGACGCGCGGTTTTTACTACACACACACACAGAGAAGTGCGTGACGCTCGCGGTGTTTTCAGCATCTGCCGTCTCACTAAATGAGGACATAAATACGTGAACAACATCCCCAGAACTGCTCTGAGAGTCACTTCATGAGCATTTGATCGTTTCATTTGAGTAAAACGATCGTCATATCATACATAGGCTACAGAAACTTAAGAGGTCCTCATGGCAACCCGTCAAAATAAAAGCGCGGTTTATCTACTAATACTACTACAACAATTATTACAACTTTTGTTTAAAAGAATAATCACACAATACGCTATTTCTTCTATGTTTTAATTTTAATAGTAAACCCATTTGTTTGCCAAAAATAGAGTTTAACTCATTTGATTAAAAGATAAATTAAATTAATGTTTTATGCCTTCATTTGCACTGCACTGTAAATTAAAACTAATGGAAATTACTGTCACATAGGCCAAGATTAAGATATAGGCTATTGAACCAAGTGTGCCTATAATAGGCTATTAGTGTTATAGTTTCATTAAAATAGTTGCGGTCTTCTTAACTTCTACAATGGAGCTATGAAGACAATTAAATTATTTACACTTATTGTATACATTGTGCTTTTTAAGTTAATCAGTTGATGTGCATTAGATGATGAATTGAATAGTCACCTCTTGTAGGTTATGATTTAATCATCAGAAAATAATTAATGAAGAATTATGAGAGGTTATGCTATTACACATAAATTTCCAACATGTAAATTAGTGAAGCCAAATACTTACATTTCCCCAAGCTGTTTAGCTGTAGTACAGTATTCATATGCTTAATCGTGAAGCATACAGTGGCCTAGGGCTGCACAATATATTCCATACTATAGTCATGTGCATCGCGTCAGTAAAGCCGATTCTGAAACTACGTGCATGCAATGTCCTAGTTATGCCGTCAGTTAAGGCATGAAGTTACCAAAAAGGCGATTAAAGCTGCCTTAAAACTGTGTGCATGCATGCATGCAATATGTTATATATGCGTCACATTTAAGAACATGTCTCTATAAAAACTGTCCTGAGGCACCCCAGCACTGTCTCCCTCATCTAGCACACCCAATTCAACTCGTCTGCTCATTAGTAGAGACATTAAGACCTGAAGTGAGTCAGAAAAGGTAAATATTAAAGAGAGTTGTGAGAAAATAAGATGCATGTCAGATCCGCGTCCCCTTTAGCAGCAGCAGCTTTTAAAGCAATAGCAGGCAAATAAGCTAATAACCAGCTGCTGTGATGTCTATTAATCCAAGAACAAAAGAAAAAAGAGGAAATCAATAACTTTTATAGCTTTAAGGCGTTCATCTATATTTAATTTAGAATTTAGTGTTTGGTTACTATTCATTTTCTGTAAATTCACTTAAATTAGAAGTTAAGTCTAATAAATGTTAAAATTGATAGCTGTCAATTATACTGTAATGCTGAATGGCTACAGTCAATGGTTAAGTATTTAGGGGATTTTTTTTATTTTTATAGAGACATCAGTAGTATTGCTATCAGTGATGCTGGCCTTCAATCATAAAAATATGCCATTAAAGAAATATTAAATATATATATATATATATATATATATGTATGTATAAAAAGTATATAAGTACAAATGTGTATATATAGATTAATTTATATAGATATAAAAATATTTGAGATCAATAAATACATTTTTGCATGCAGAACTTTTATGAATAATTATTTAAATCAATGCATTTAAAACATTTATTTATGGAAATAATAAATACATGTATTTATAATTATAATATTCTATTTATTATAATATTTTATATTGATACCTAAATATTTAAAACCAAATATCTTTATTTAAAAATACAATTAAAAATATTTATTGAAATCAGTAAGTTTATGTATTTATAAATATTTATAAAAGCTTCTATTTAGAAATAAATATAAATATTTATATAAAAATATAAGTAAAAACAGTAAATACATGTCTGTACATTTATATTTAGAAATAAATCAATATCTGGAAATGTATAAATGTAAAAAAAAAAAAAAAAAAAAATATATATATATATATATATATATATATATATTAGAATCAGTAAATACATTTATGTATTTATAAATGTTCATAATCTTGAGAAATAAATGTATGCATGTATCTATATTCTATGTGTAAGCTAATGTAGCCTATCAGCTCTAACGGCCAAAATAGTCTCCAAACAAACAAACCAGCCTTTTCTAACTTTAGCTGGTTTCAGCTTATCTGGTTTAAGATCATACTAGCCAGGCCAAGCTAGACTCCCAGACTGATCAGCTAAAAAGTGCCAAAAAACCCCTCTAAAACCAGCCAAAAGACAATGCTGGAAGACCAGCGAAGATCAGAAGGCCAACTTAGGCTGGTTGAAGATTATTTTTTTCTTCCCAATAGGGTGAACCAGATAACAGCCATAATGACCTGTTTGAAATCATGTAAAACAAGCTATGACTTTGAGCTGTATTTTCCAGCAGAATGTCTTCTCAAGCCACACCAAACCTTATTCTTTTAAAACATTCAAATTTTTTTTTTTTTTTGGCATGAGCTCTGCACATCATTATTGCTACACCCTAATGCACTTTTGTGACTAGAGATGCAGTTATTACTTTCACATTAGGGATATGATGTACTTGGCTCATTTCAAGTGATATGGCAGGGATGGCGAGTAAGAGCCCAGAGAAGGATTGGGGTTTGGAATGATGTGGTGAGGCTGATCCTTATGGTTGCCCCCTGCTGGCAGGAGCAGGTGTTTCCAGCATTATTGAGCTCCCCTACTGCTTTCAGCAGGGCAAGGGGAGTCGAGTCTACCTCATTAGGAAGGGTGGGCTATAGCAAGCAAGAAATAGAGAGATCCTAATATTGCTGTGGTTGTGTGCTGTATGGGCTTTTCATTTTTCAAAGCTTCTCCAGACACAAGAACGCTGCTCAATTAGGCTGTCGACTCACGACTTAATGAGGAACCAGCCATGACGGCATACTCTAATTCATGACAAATTGCCTAATTGTTCCTGGCTATTCACATGCTCTGGACGGGGTTTGTGGAACGTGCAATACCACCATCACTGCCTCTGTAAGTCTGCAATGTTTTTGCAGTTCTTCTCATCTACTGATCACTTTCTTGCTTTGATCATTCTTCAAACTAACCCTTTTTTTGGTGGCCCAAACCTTGCATTAGGTTGTGTTATCATAGTTTAAACCCAGTGTCTTAAAGCTTTGGTTGTAAACATGTTCTAAGTGCTCTGATTGAGCATTGCTGATTGGCCGCTCCTGGAGGTCAAATGGCAGAATATATGTATTAAATTAAGAGTTTATCATAATATTCAAAATATCGTACTACACTTACTTGCAATACACACCAAAACACACTCTGCTGAATACTGTATCGCACAATGCAACACTCAAATTGACATTCCATTTGCAATGTGATGAACGATTTGGGAATAATTGCATTTTCTGAATTTAAAATGCAAAATAAGCCATTTTTACTTCCATATGATAGCTGGACAGCACACATACACACACACATACATATACATATACATATATATATATTGTGACGGGAGGAGCAAACGACAGACACAGTGGGTGTGGCGTCAGGCCTCGGAGAGGCTTTTATTCAACAGAAATAATAAAATAAAAGTGTCCAAAGGGGCTTAAAGTGTCCAAAATAAACAGGGGGATCTGGTGTCCTCGTCGTGCTACGCGGATTGTGAAGGAGGGGCAGTGTTCTGGAAGGAAGGGTCCAGGTAAGGGGCGGAGTCCGGTGGCCGCTCGCGCTCCCCACCTGGGTCCGGGGGCGCTAGGGCGGCGGCTTCCTTGGCGGCTTCGTCCTCCTATGGGCCCGCGGCGCTTCCAGGTGTACGGCCCAGCATCCTGGCCCGTCAGCCGTCTCACGGGTGCGGTCCTCCCACTCGACGCTCCCTTCCTGGACCCACGAGGACACCAGCGTGCATGCACGGGGGAAGAGACCGGTCTCCCGAGGAGAGGCGCAGCCGGCCTATAACAGCGGCGGTGATGAGGCTCCATTCCCTTCAGGTGTGCCTCATCACACGCCGCCAGCCCTGGCTGTTTAAGCGCCCCTCCTCTCTCACACACCCACTCCAGTCGGGAGCCTGGTGAAGGGCGGCGATTAAGGGACGGGGAGTGCTGATAATTAGGGGGGAGGCAGCTGACTCGTCACATCCCCCCCCCCCAAGCGACATCCCCGTCATCCGGCCGCCGCCCACGCAGGAGTGCTACCTTCCTCAACCAGGCTCCAGCAGTCGGAGTCGGCGGGGCAGGGATTCCTCTCTGGGCAACTCTCCCTCTCGCACCGCACCGCGCCGGAACCGGGACAGAGAAACCGGGTTTTAGTCGACAGCCTCAACCAACCACAGGGTAAATGACAATAAACAGAACGTCACTTACCCCTTAGGTGGCTGGGAGGCCGTCTCCGTCGTTCCTCCGTCCCAGTGCGGATTTCCACGAACTTGTGTGAGCGAGAGGGGTTGACGTCATCGATGTTGCCCAACTGTGCTGTCGAAGCTCCGTTATGCCCGCTTTCTCCACCAGTGTGACGGGAGGAGCAAACGACAGACACAGTGGGTGTGGCGTCAGGCCTCGTAGAGGCTTTTATTCAACAGAAATAATAAAATAAAAGTGTCCAAAGGGGATTAAAGTGTCCAAAATAAACAGGGGATCTGGTGTCCTCGTCGTGCTACGCGGATTGTGAAGGAGGGGCAGTGTTCTGGAAGGAAGGGTCCAGGTAAGGGGCAGAGTCCGGTGGCCGCACGCGCTCCCCACCTGGGTCCGGGGGCGCGAGGGCGGTGGCTTCCTTGGCGGCTTCGTCCTCCTATGGGCCCGCGGCGCTTCCAGGTGTACGGCCCGGCATCCTGGCCCGTCAGCCGTCTCACGGGTGCGGTCCTCCCACTCGACGCTCCCTTCCTGGACCCACGAGGACACCAGCGTGCATGCACGGGGGAAGAGACCGGTCTCCCGAGGAGAGGCGCAGCCGGCCTATAACAGCGGCGGTGATGAGGCTCCATTCCCTTCAGGTGTGCCTCATCACACGCCGCCAGCCCTGGCTGTTTAAGCGCCCCCTCCTCTCTCACACACCCACTCCAGTCAGGAGCCTGGTGAAGGGCGGCGATTAAAGGACGGGGAGTGCTGATAATTAGGGGGGAGGCAGCTGACTCGTCACAATATATATATATATATATATATATATATATATACACAAAAATGCAACTATTACAAATATACAAATAAGGACATGTAGGAAAAAAAATAAAACATTAAATAAAGAAAATAAAAATAATAATATAAAAAAAAATGGATAAAGTGGCATAAGGCACATGGCAGATAGTGCAAATCAGTGAAATAAACAAACAAACAGTGCAGAATATAAATGGTGTAGTGCAAAGAGCTTATCAAAACGATTTAAAGTGACAAGGAGCAGTCTTTTTTATTCAGACTGTCAGAAGAGGTAGTTGAATGAATGAGGTCAGTTCAATGCTGTACAAGTGACCGGTGCTTGTCTCAGTGTGAGTGTGTGTGTGTGTGTGTGTGTGAGTGTGGGGGGTGGGGGTGGTGGTGGTGGGGTGGGGGTCCGAGTTCAGTGATTCGTGGGGTAAGAGAGGGGGGGGGGGGCAAGGACGGGAGGGAGTTCAGCTTCCTGACAGGAATCACTCTATAAAGATGGTTGTTCATAAGCAGTTTAGTTCCCATTTGGTGAAGTCAGTTTAGTGATTCTGATTGTATGTGTACCTTAGGGCTGAACGATTTTCGAAAATAATCTAATAGCGATTTTTTTTTTTACCAATATTGCGATTGCGATTTAATATGCGATTATTTTTTAAAGCTCTTTATATTCTGTATTATTCAACAAAGACAAGCAATAAATCATTGTATAGTATGCAGTGTTGGGCACGTTACTTTAAAAAAGTAATTAGTTATATTACTAGTTACTTCTCACAAATAGTAACTGAGTTACATCATTATAAAATAAACTAATTACCAGGGAAAGTAACTGTTACATTTAAAAAAAAAAAAAAATCAAATATGTCAAATAACTTGGATGTCCCCAATATTAAATATTAAATGAATGAAATGGACACTACATAGAATACATTATTATAAAACATTGCACACTAATCTACACTATTTTAATGTTTCTGTTGGACAATGTGAGAGACACCTATCAAATTAAATTGATTATTGTATATATATATATATATATATATATATATTGTGACGGGAGGAGCCAACGACAGACACAGTGGGTGTGGCGTCAGGCCTCGGAGAGGCTTTTATTAAACAGAAATAATAAACTAAAAGTGTCCAAAGGGGATTAAAGTGTCCAAAATAAACAGGGGGATCTGGTGTCCTCGTCGTGTAACGCGGATGTGAAGGAGGGGTAGTGTTCAAGAAGGAGGGGTCCAGGTAAGGGGCGGAGTCCGGTGGCCGCACGCGCTTCCCTCCCTGGGTCCGGGGGCGCGGGGCGGCGGCTTCTCTTGAGCGGCTTCGTCCTCCGGTGGGCCCGCGGAGCTTCCAGGGCGACGGCCCGGCATCCTGGCCCGTCAGCCGTCTCTCGGGGGGGGGGCGCGGTCCTCCAAGCTCCACGCTCCCTTCCTGGACCCACGAGGACACCAGCGTGCATGCACGGGGGAAGAGACCGGTCTCCCGAGGAGAGGCGCAGCCGGCCTATATCAGCGGCGGTGATGAGGCTCCATTCCCTTCAGGTGCGCCTCATCACACGCCGCCAGCCCTGGCTGTTTAAGCGCCCCTCCTCTCTCACACACCCACTCCAGTCGGGAGCCTGGTGAAGGGCGGCGATTAAGGGACGGGGAGTGCTGATAATTAGGGGGGAGGCAGCTGACTCGTCACAATATATATATATATATATATATAAAGCTTATATTTGTAAAATGGCACAGTTTTTTAATATCTCACTTAGCATCAGTCAGTCAAACATTATAATATGATATTATGATAATTTAGCATTAAATTTTAGCATTATATGATGATAGAACATTAGTAATTAGAATAACCATGTATGAATGCATATTTGTCATGTTGACTGAACTTAGGACTGGTGGTGGTGCTTGAGATATTGTTTGTCATTTAGTGTTTCTATTAAAAAAGGAAAAAGAAAACTACAAACAATACTGATAAGATAACAAAACTACTACGAATTCTACTACTAATAACAATATAAAATGCATAAGGATTATTGAGCTGCTGGGTTCATGAATATTAATCAGGTTGTCTGCGTTCGCTCGAACTGATTCGCTGAAATCAAAACAGGGAGTATAATAGGTGAGCGCCGGCCAATGAGATTGCCGTTTGTGCATTAGCTCCGCCCACTATCAGAGAAACCGGCAGTTCTTAAAAGCGGAAGAATTCCAAAGGAACTCCGTTATTTTGACAGGAAAATACAACAAAGGATATCGTTTAAATGTAGCGCTTAGATGTGTTCGACTTGAAGCAGCGCTGCTAGACCGATCGTTGTGTGTGTCATCAAAGTACTGCGAGAGCTATAAGAGAGCAGACGTCTCTTTATGCTTTCTCTCGCTGTACTTTGATGTCATACTATCGATCTTCAAGTCGAACACACCTCATTACTCTCGCGTGTCACGTGACCGTGTAATCGCAGCCTCTGTGGTTGAAAAATCGCGTTTTTTCATATCGCGATATTATCGCAAATCAATGCTATTAATTGTTCAGGCCTAGTGTACCTTATAAATGTCACAATTTTGTAAAAATGCTAAAATCGATTCATCATTACGGTTGGACCTCACCATCCAGGGTAAGAGGAGATATGAAGGGTGTAGGGGACCAAAAAACTCTGTTCTGTGGACCACACTTCTGCATCATCTTGTCAAGCCAATTAAGGAGGCGTCATTGTCGCATAATTAAACCAGTGCAAATAATCAGGGGTTTGAAGCATCCATCAGTTCTAGTCCATAAAATCTTTCATTCTGAAGGGCCCTTTAAAGTGGCCATAGGGAGGCCATTATTGTTCTCATTCCAAATTGGCCTTTAGAGGCAGATGGATCCCATTTGGGGAGACGGAGTTAATCTTTAAAAAGCTGTTCATAAGAATAGTTTGATTGTGAATCGGACATTGCAGCTCATGCTAACATGAACTCTAAAGATGTAATTAACGAATGGCACATCATGAGATGATATTGAAAATGCATTTGGACACAGATTAATAATTAAAGATTAAAGGCAGGGAAGGTGATGTGGTTCAAAAATATTTTTTTGTTATGCTGGTTAAGTCTCTTCACACCCAGATAGCAATCACTAATTGAAGTGGTCTAAATGTATTTATATAGTCTGTGGAAGGCATAGAAGCATAAAATGTTTGTCCAATCATATTCCACGGTGCGACGGTTATGATAGGCTGTCCTACCTGCCTGTCAATGTATGTATTTGCCAACCCAGGTTCATTCGAAATACGTGCCTCTAAATACATTTCTGCAACACTGTTATTACGTACCTTGCTACACGTTTTGTGGCAGTTTCAAAGTGAAGCGTCCAGTGAGTGGCGCTAAAACATGGGTTCAATACATGACCCTGGCAGGTTTTTGTTACATTGATATAGGCACGTATTGCTGTGTTTGTATTGTGTTGCTTGAGGTACGTATTGCGGTGGTTCATAATTCAAATATATGAGGAGTGTCGCTAAAAGTTAATGCTCTATCGTGTTGGAAATATCCCTTACACCAAACCCAACCCTAAGCCTACCCGATAGTGTCAACAAATTAACAAAGCTGTATATGTGACGACACGTTTAAAAGTATCAGTTTTCAAATCTCTCAACATGTTAAAATCCTTTTGAATTCATAACATATTCCTCAAGTAATTATGCGAAATCATATTTTGTGTGAAAAGGAATAAAAGTTGTCAGTTTTACTGCCTCTAGTGTTCATTTCAACTGGAAACTACAGTGATTTGTGTGTATAGGTACGTTTTCTGAGTTTCGCAGAAATGTAGGTAGAGGCATGTATTTCCAATGAGCCTATGTTGGTATTTGCATACCTCCACACACCCTGTTTGTGCAGACATGATACGTCATCAGCGCGTTCCGTTACACTATTGCAGACCGAGCAAGAATGGATGGTGTTATTATTGTAATATTATGCGCTTTGTACTGTAATGTTTTCATAGCGTTGAGTGAGACATGAGCTAATCTGACAGCATTGCATTCATCCTTCATCTGTTGCTGGTTAGCCTCTGGTCTGTGTTCATGTATTTTGGAGGAGGTGTGGCTTTGGAGAGTTATTTGCAGGGAGGGTGAGATCTTATGCTTTCAGAGCTAGCTTGCTATTGCTAGTCTCGCCGAAATCACCTACCCTACCTTTATTGTTGCATTTCGTAACAATTTAGTCACAGCCCTGTGAGACGACAATAGAACATACTGTTCTACAATTCTAAATATTTACATTCAAAATATTGCCTCTATATATTCCCTCAAAGCCTCTGAGAAAATTTCTAGTGATAATAATAAAAGCATTTGAGGAAAAACAACCACACAGTAAGATAAAATTGATCTGTAGCTTATAAACAAGACTTTTAAAAATTGTGCAACCACTATACCCATGTGTGAGGATACTGGCTCAAGCTGAAGGTCACTGCATGGCTGCACACCATTTCCAAACAGTCCATTATCATGCTTGCACATTTCAGAGTCTTGGAAACACAGAGACACATAGAAAATGTGTTTGCGTAACCCTTCAGTAGACCTGAATTGCTTTTTCACCTCATTGAACATTACCCTGAATTCTGATGCAATACCCGTGGTTTCAGTCTTTTTTTTCACTCTTCTCCTTTCATGCAAACACACAAACACACACACACACATGCACATCAGTTAGAATTGTGCCCTTTAAGACTCTCCCTGTCTCTGTTTCTGCTTACACTCTCTCCTGCGCTCTGTTTCAGCCTTGCAGACATGCAGCCAAAAATCGCGAGGCAGTCTAGTGCTGGCTTCTCTCGATCAGACACTCACTGGTACCTCCAGACACTGCTTTAACAGCTCCCTGGCGCCCTCCCTGCACACACAGCTGTGCCGGTGACCCAGTAAACTCGCAAATGAACCAGCGCTCGTGCCACCTCATTGGCTGGATCAGAGACGCATGACAAGCAAAGAAACACGACTTAGGCTCTCCGTCTCTGTCAGCTTTTCTTTAATCCCATTCCAAAAATCCGTCTTATTTTTCCCTGCTATGCCTGCAGCAGATCCTTTTCCATCACAAGGGGTCATGTCCACAAATAATATCATTTTGACTGCATACAGGTGCATCTCAATAAATTAGAATGTTGTGAAAAAGTTTTCTTGTAACTTATTTCAAAAAGTGAAACTTTCATATATTTTAGATTCATTACATGTAAAGTAAAACATTTAAAAAAAAATGTTTTAATTTTGAGGATTAGAGCTTACAGCTCATGACAGTGAGAAATCAGTATCTCAAAATATTAGAATATTTATATTTGAGTTTCAATTAATGACCATCCCTACAGTATAAATTCCGGGTATCTCTTTTTCTTTGAAACCACAATAATGGGGAAGACTGCTGACTTGGCAATGGTCCAGAAGACGAACATTGACGCCCTCCATAAAGAGGGTAAGTCACAGAGGGTCATTACTGAAAGGTGTGGCTGTTTACAGAGTGCTGTATCAAAACATATTAAATGCAATGTTGACTGGAAGGAAGAATTTGGGTAGGAAAAGGTGCACAAGCAACAGGGATGACCGCAAGCTTGAGAATACAGTCAAGCAAAGCTGTTTCAAACACTTGTGAGAGCTTCACAAGGAGTGGACTGAAGCTGGAGTCAGTGCATCAAGAGTCACCACGCTCAGACGTCTTCAGGAAAAGGGCTACCAAGCCACTTCTGAACCAGAGACAACGTCAGAAGCATCTTACCTGGGCTGTGGAGAAAAAGAAGTGGTCCAAAGTCCTCTTTTCAGATGAAAGTAAATTTTGCATTTCATTTGGAAATCAAGGTCCCAGAGTCTGGAGGAAGAGTGGAGAGGAACAGAATCCATGTTGCTTGAAGTCCAGTGTGAAGTTTCCACAGTCAGTGATGATTTGGCCTGCCATGTCATCTGCTGGTGTTGGTCCACTGTGTTTTCTGAAGTCCACAGTCAACGCAGCCATCTACCAGGAAATTTTAGAGCACTTCATGCTTCCTTCTGCTGACAAGCTTTATGGAGATGCTGATTTCATTTTCCAGCAGGACTTGGGACCTGCACTCACTGCCAAAGGTACCAAAAGCTGGTTCAATGATCATGGTGTTACTGTGCTTGTTACTGTGCCAGCAAACTCGCCTGACCTGAACCCCATAGAGAATCTATGGGGTATTGCCAAGAGGAAGAGGAGAGACACCAGACCCAACAATGCAGATGAGCTGAAGGCCACTGTCAAAGAAACCTGGGCTTCCATACCACCTCAGCAGTGCCACAAACTGATCACCTCCACGCCACGCCGAATTGAGGAGCCCCTACTAAAGTATTGAGTACATATACAGTAAATGAACATACTTTCCAGAAGGCCAACAATTCACTAAAAATGTTTTTTTTTTTTTCATTATTGGTCTTATGAAGTATTCTAATTTGTTGAGATAGTGAATCGGTGGGTTTTTGTTAAATGTGAGCCTAAATCATCACAATTAAAAGAACCAAAGACTTAAACTACTTCTGTCTGTGTGCATTCAATTTATTTAATACACGAGTTTCACAATTTGAGTTGAATTACTGAAATAAATGAACTTTTCCACGATATTCTAATTTATTGAGATGCACCTGTACAAGTGGTGATTTCCTCTAAATCTGTCAAATGAAACAACACAAGACAGATTAGTTCTCTCTGTTCTCATACGCTTCCACTTCCCCATTGGCTCTCTCTCTCATTTCTGAAGGTCTGCTCCCTCCCTCTTACTGTAAATTGCCATTTTTTTATTTATATACAAATCGTGGGAGAGTGGAGTGCTGGGAGTTGGTCTCTCTCTATGTCCTGACCAGTCTCATGAGCAGTGGACGCAGTAAAAGGAGGTCTTATTAGCTGGAAAGCGTTGCCTAAGAGTCCTTATAACTTGGCTGTGAGCCGGACACTCCTGTCCCAACAAACTTTGTAATTACACGGATGCAATGTTTGGTATATGATGATTATAACTATTGTATTTTTTATAATATTTTCTAATAAATATATATGCAGTTCTTGTGGCCACATTATGATACTATATAGGCATATTATTTATATAAAGTTGAGTCAGAAGTTCAAATGTTTGAGGTCGGTATAAGATTTTTAAATGTTTTTTAAAAAAAAAAATTGGTAAAAATTCAGTAAAAAATGATTTATTTATTGTCTAATTGGAATGGTTTTTGATTTAAACAAATTACAGTAAAAAGTGAAATTGTGAAAAATTATTGCAATTTAAAATAACTGTTTTCTGTTTTGTTATGTATATAAAAAAATATTTCTGTGATGCAAAGCTGGATTTTCAGCATCTACTCCAGTCAGTGTCACATGATCCTTCAGAAATCATTCTAATACACTGAAAAATAAAACTTGTAAGATTTACTTGATAAAATACTCGTAACAATTTGCACCAACACATTTTAAGTAAATTTGACCTGTTGTTGAATAAAATTACATAAAAAACAATAAGTGAGATTTACTTAAAATATGTGTGCAAAAACTTGCCAAATAAAAATTAAGTAAAATGTAAGTATTGAATTAAGTAAAATCTACTTAATTAACTAAGTCAGGTAAAATTAGCAGAGGAAATAAGTAAATTCAACATGGCCAGTTAGAGTTTGATGAGTAATTTTTACTTAATTATTTTAATTTAGATCTGCAATACTTAAGTACATTTCACTCAGTCATGGCTTCTAAAATGTACTCAATCGATGTAGCACTGGGAAACAACCATGCTATTAAAGCATGTGATTCACTTACAATCATGTAAGTAAACAGCTTGTTATCCTTTTAAGATAATATGTCCACCCAATAGAATTATTACCCAAATGAACACAGAGACCTCAATACTTGGTACACCATACACAATGACGGTGACAATCAGTGGATAGTGTTAGTGAGTATGAATGGGTAATTTTGAGTAGAAAATCAACTCCAGATGTCACAAAACTGTATGTTACTAAGCCTAACAACAAAATCAACCATAAAACTGTGTAAATATAACTCAAAAACTGTGACAAATTTAACCATTCTAATTATTCATGCACCAGTGCATGATGAGAAAAACGGGATCATAACTTTGATATTTACTTAAAGAATCCTTGTAAACATAACAAACAATTCCAAGTAAAATATACTTATAAGTTCAAACTTTAATTTCTACAAGCTTAAATTGAGTACTATAGAATTTACTTATTTTTTTAAAATTCTTGCCTGAACTAAATTATTTAATGTAGAAATTACATTTGTTTTTATGTAGTATTTACTTCACCAAAAAAATTATTTTTATCAGTGTATGCTGATTTGTAGATCAAGAAACATTTCTTATTTCCAATGTTGAAAACAGTTGTGCTGCTTCACATTTTGACGAATGAAAAGTTTAAAAGAACAGCGTTTATTTGAAATAGAAATCCTTTGTAACACATTATAAACCTTTACTGTCACTTTTTATAGATTGAATGCTTCCTTGTTAAATAAAATTATTAATCTTTCAAATATTTGGTCACACTTTATTTTAAGGTCCTTTATTTTAAAGTCATGCAGAATATGTGCTTTATAAGTAGGCTACTAATAAACAGCCAATATGTTAATAATGGGCATACTAATAAGCAACTAGTTAATAGTGAGAATTGGTCACTATACTAAAGTGCTACCAAATCTTTTCAAAGCAAATGAAATGTTTTGAAAAGTGGGCAGTTTGATTGAGTGACACATTCATATTTCTCAAATAGCTGGTCAAGGTTGAATTTGGTGAAAACAGTTTGAGCTCATTTCAAACTTTTTTGACTTTGTCAAATCTATGCTGTAATATGAGGATACCAAAGTTGATATATGTACTTAAAATGAGACCCATGGGACTATACCATGGTATTTTACCCTGAAACAATGCTCTGTTTTTTTAGAGAAACAATTGAGACATTAAAGTGATCTCATTTGTGATTTGTTCTTTATGGTTGGGTTAGCTTTAGCCTTTTCCAGAGATCCAGATGCAACAAAAACTGTTCCTGCTCTCCCTCAGGTCCTGCTCCTCAGGAGAGGTCAAGATAGACTGTTCTATTTTCATCGTCTTGATATTCCACAGTCAGATCTCAGAGAGACATTGAGCACTCTTGGGAGAGTCAAGTGAAGATGTGTTTTCCTCTTAAACAACTTGGTGTTGATACGAAAATGATCTGAATTCACTTTCTTTGAAGAAAAGAAACGCTAGTTCATTATTCTGGGGTATGAATATTGTTCCATGCCAAAGAAAACTGTATTCCTGCCCTTGATATTTAAATATTTAGAAAGGGGGAAAAAAACAGTTTGATTGGATTACCACAAGGGAGGCATTTCAAAAAATCTCCATGCTTTTTCATTACACGCTTCTTGAATTTCCTTGTTCTAAAACATAATAAGAACACCATACTTGTGAAATATAAAATAAAAATAAGTCATCTTGAGTCCTTTTTTTGTGACAATACCCAACTGCAAACTCAGTCATCACTTCCTGTTGGCTGGTATTGGATAGGAAGTCGTTTTCCATTGACTGAGGTCTCACTACTTCCTTTTGATGGCCATTTAAAGATAAATGAGAAGGAAAAGGATTGACACCCCTCATCCTTCCTTCTCGATGGTGACATCTTCACTCACAGGCTGTCACAGGCCCGTGGGTTATTCGCACGCGCTCCTCTCCTGCTCCCTAGGCACGATGACACATGCTCTTCGAGCGTTGGTGTTGCATTTACCCATTGAGAGATCGCACCTATCTGTCCATCTTCTTAACTGTGAATGATGGCGGTCTAATAATAGAGAGGTCGTCTGCATGGAAAGAAATTACATTTTCCTATTTTATTCCAATTCTCTGGTAAGGATGCAAGCCACAGGTCTGGTAGCACTCGTGTCACTTTTTCTCACCCTGTGTTCTGCTGGCTGAAAATGGGTATGAAGGAAATAGAAATAGTCACACTTACTGATTAATTTATGACTTCTAAGTGGGGGTCAAATGAGATGAGGTATTTTCACACACTAGTGTCGGATAAACCTGAAAGTTGTTCGTGGAAGATTGTTACAACATTTTTTTCACCTTTTTTTTTTTCCACTCTCTAGATTTCATTAACACCAGGTATCATAACTCTTCTGAAAATACCTCATTAGGCTAGCATGAATTTCCATGCCGGGCAGGAACCTGCATCCAAAACATAGTCATTGAAAGATGACCTGATTTCTGAAATTAAAACCATTTAAAATCACATTTCTAGGTTAACAGTCAACATATAATTGAAATGACAAATTTTATGACTTAAAACAATTTGACCATCTTAAAATGCAGGACTGGCAGCATGTTTCCACCTCTGAGTAAACATTAAAAAAGGGGGGGGGGTAGTTATTAGATCGAATTTAAAATAAGAAATTGTCACATTTGAGACATACAATTGCAAGTATGGAAAACAGTTGTAAAATATAATATAATATATAATGAAATATATAAAATATGTAATATAAAAAATAAAATAATAAATATATATATATATATATATATATATATATATATATATATATATATATATATATAATATATATATATATAATATATATATATAAAAAATAATAATAATAATTTTATATCAATTTGTATATTTGTTTTTTAATGTTTTTGAAAGATGTCTATGCTCAACAAGGTTGCATTTCTTTGATCAAAAATACAATAAAAACGGTAGTATTGTTGAATATTACTACAATTTAAAATAACTGTTTTCTCCTATGATGCAAAGCTGAATTACTCTAGTAATATCTAGCCATTGCTCCAGTCTTAAATGCAAATATTTTGTATTACAAAAGTAAAAAACATTATTTTGTATATTATTGTGCAAACTGTTACACATTTTTTTCAGTACAGAAAATTTAGAAGAACTGCATTTATTTGAAATAGAAAATACTTTTAAATGTCTTCAGTGTCACTTTTGATCAGTTTAATTTATCCTTGCTTAATAAAAGTATGCATTTCTCAAAAAGAAGAAACCTTTTTCTTTCTTTCTTTCTTTCTTTCTTTCTTTCTTTCTTTCTTTCTTTCTTTCTTTCTAGTCATCAGTGATCAGTTAGTTTTCTTTCCTTTTATAAGACCTCTAACATCTCTGTGGTAGGCCATCAGCGAGCGACCGAACAAACACATGAGCTCTAAACATCCATCATAGTTTCTTTTGAACTTCATTTGGAGACTAAAGACCGGAGCCTAAATCCTTCCTGAGCTGAGAGGCAGTAACTGCCACCACAAGCTCTCTGTAGAGTCACGGCACTGAAGCCAAGACGTACCTCCTCATGCACACATTAACTCAGCGCTCTGCCTGATCTGCAACACCGCAAAATACAGTCAGTCATCTGTAAGTGCACAGCGCACCTCTTCCAATTACCGCAGCGGTGACATCATGAGCTCATGTGCTCTGCAGCTCAGCGCCAAGTCTGAATTAAAGTTTGGCGCTCAGTAACCAAACGCATCACACAAATGCGAGGCTGTGGCCTCTCTGGGTGCCGAGATTGTCGCTCATTTCCCTTCAATCTCCCATTAGTTGAGTCCAGTATGAGGTAAGGCACAATAAACTGCCATGACTCTACGGATCTGGCCTCTACCGCTCTCTAGATTAGAAACAAAGCCATAAAACCTTACGAGCCAGTTGTGTGACTGTGTATACAAATATCTATTGTCTCCAATTAGATAATCACTACTTTTTTTTTATTGCTTAGGTTGCCCTTTTCTATCTCTAGAAACTTAATTGAGTTCTTGGTTTTGTATTATTATTTTTATTTTTTATCAGCTGTTTCTTCTGAAACTATTCAGGAACAATAAAAATAAATGGGACAGTTGTTGGCATACAGTAGGAGTATAGAGCTATTAAATTTAATTTGGATCGCAAAACTCAGATAATCTGGTCTTTGAAGAATTGAATGAGAAATGGGTTTGTTGAGTTCATTTTGAAAGCTTTAAAGCTCTCTCTTCTGAAGCTCTAGAGGAAACTTGTGTGAGGTTACTGGGGACATAACTGAAACGCAGGGGACACAAAAATGAACACTGTCAACATTCACTCACCCTTATGTTGTTATAAACACATTACCTTATTTCTTCTGTGGAACATAAAAGAAGAAATATACAAAGATTCAGGTTATGTCTTCTAAATGAATAAAGTATCATTAATTTTTAATTAAGTTCACATTTCTTGCAAATTTGTCAGTTTTATCAATTTTCTTTTTGTTAAAATTATGGAATTTAAAGGGGACCTATTATGCAAAAATCACTTTTATAAGGTGTTTGAACACAGTTGTGTGGCCGCAGTGTGTGAAAACAACCAGCCTATAATGTTAAAAATCCACCAACTCATTTTTTTATAAAACCAATAAATCATGAACAGTCTCTCAGAACGAGCTGTTTCAGATTCTCCCTCTGTTCACGTCACCGAGGGGAAAAAGTCCCGCCCATTTGTGATGCTCTCTGGCTCATTAGCATAAACACAGCCCTGAGTGAGAAGCTGTGGTCTGCCATTACTGGAGATATATACAATGTCGGCACCAAAGAGGCTTTACAAGTGTTGTGTTTTGGGATGCACTAATGAACATAGGAGTCGCCATAATCTCCCCCATCTGAGCCGAGGACACTGGTTAAATTTCATTTTCGTAGGAAATATTCTGGAAAAAGTTGGTAACGTCCCCTAAATGTTAAGGAATCAATACCAACGCTTTGTGCGTGAATGTCAGCTCCAGACAAAGTATCACAAGTTTGTTTTCCAGATTGCCTTTCTGAAAGAGCTTCTTGGCACTCAGTAAGGCTAATTACTAAAGCTACCATTGTCTCTGCCTGTTTTCACTGTTGCTGCCTTTAAGTGCTACCAGAATGATCGTGAATAGGAATGTGGTAGTTAAAAGTTGCATATGAAAGCACTGTGTGTCGAGCTCATGATCAGAAGTGGGACTTATAAAGTTTGTGATAGCATGAGACCAGCTATGTTGTTATTTTTGTCCTGCAGTTCTCCCCGTCTGTGTAATTCATAAATGCGAATTTATTATGCACAGTATAATCAGATGACTGACTTTGAAACCGAGTACGTTTACTGTAAAGATAACAGGCTTGTACTAATAGTGGAATGTTTATTTGTAAAGGCTAGCACTGCTAATGCGGAGCTGGAGCTCTTGAAGCTCCGCCCTCTTCTCCGGGAGCAACAGCTCATTTGCATTTAAAGCAACATACTCAAAATCAGCGCGTTTTGGCTCATACCCTAAAAGTGGCAATTATAACAAGCTATAAACATTTATCTGTGGGGTATATTGAGCTAAAACTTCACATATACGCTCTGGGGACATCAGAGACTTATTTTACATCTTGTAAAAAGGGGCATAATAGGTCCCTTTTTTTCTCTCCAAATGCATGTTATTTATCGTATTGTTAATGATTCAACCATGTTTATTATTTTATTTTATTTTATTTTCCTCAATAACTTATCTATCACAGAACTTAATCTTTCGGAGAAGGACAGATTGGTGGCCTTTAGTTCATTTTTTTATTTATTTTTTTAAACATCCTCTAAATTAATAAATTATCTTTCATTTTTATTTATTAAAAAAATTAAAATTTGTTAGTTTTATTAACGCTTTTTAATGCTAAAATCAGCATGAAATGGAAACTAGCCTTATCTTTTTTTTTTTCTAAATGCATGTTGTTGATCGTATTGTGAAGGATTCAACCATGTTTATTTTATTTTATCTGTTTTTAATAAAAGTGTCATAACTTAAGCTCTCAGTGGAAAAACTTCTATGTTGCATAGTACAAAAGCTAGACTTTGCAGTTAGTCAACATAAACACGTCTCTTTCTTACAACCAATTGCAAGCTCATGTTCATTTTTGCCTCCAACAATCAACAGCCAATGAAAATAACTAAATTCCCAATCTGCGGTTTTTTTTTTCTTTTCATGTTTTCACTTTAAATATTCCATTTCCATTAAAAGATAAGTTCTACTTCCATTGCAATGCAACTGTAAGTATTCAAAGGGAATATTTGATACATAGGGCAATCGAGAACATTTACATTGAAGAGCAAAAACCAAATTACATCAAGTCATGTTTGAGAGAACAGGAGGGTAAGGAATGAGGAATGATCCCTTTCATCAAAAATCTGTTCAATCTCACTGCAAGATTTAAAGATTAAAGAGATGGCTTTTAGGGTTATAGCGTTTTAGGACACAAGTGGGCTCTCAAGTTCAAGATTTATTTGTCACGTACACGATTATACAGAGAGTATATAACCAGCAGTGAAATGTGTGTCAGGTCCGCTCCATGGACAGTGCAAATATTATAGAATACAGCACAAAGGAAGTATACATAAAATGAAATGAATAAAAAATAAGATATAAAGAACAAAATATAAAATAATGTGCATGACAGTATACTGTAGACTTAAATATTAAGATAAGCATGACTGTACAAGAGAGGAATGTGCAAACAGGTTGCACATGGTTGACATGTAGCAGCAATCTCAAAAAAAAAAAAAAAAAAATTATAAGATACCAAAACAGAAAGTGTTGTGTGCAAATGACACTGTCAGTATGAGGTAGAGAATAATGAGTGTGAATATCTTACTGATAGTGATTATAAAAGTGGAGTCATGATGATGTTAAGAGGCTGAGTTGAGTTTAGGAGCCTGATGGCCTGGGGGAAGAAACTCCTCCTAAGTCTCTCAGTTTTTGCCATCAGGCAGCAGAAGCGCTTACCAGATGGCAGCAAAGTGAAAAGACAGTTACCAGGGTGATTTGAGTCCTTGATGATTTTGACAGCTCAGCAAGGGACTCATTGAAGATTGAAGTGAACAAACCAACAAGCTGATCAGCGCAGGACCTCAGGACACGGCCAGTAATCCCATCAGGTCCAGCCGCTTTCCTTACGTTCACTCTCTTAAAGGCCCTCCGAACCTCGTCCTCCGACACGGTGATCACATGATTATCGCTTCTCTGCCTGCTTGCTTCCTGACGCGCTGCTCGGCAGAGTCGCGCTGCCACCATTGCATTCAAAGTGGCCGTAGAAGGTGTTTAATTCGTCGGCCAGCAATGGATCTGCTCTCACCTCCGCAGAAGATTTGTTTCCAAAGGCACAGATGGTCCTTAGTCCCTGCCACATGCGTCGAGAGTCATTGAGCTGAAAATGAGACACAATTCTCTCCTTGTATCGAAGTTTGGTGGCTGTTACTGCACGATGGAGAGCATAGCACAATGCTTTGTACCCGCCCATATTCCCAGACAAAAGAGCCTCGTTGTATGCGGCAGTGTGTTTGTTAACCGCATCACGGATTGTTCTGTCCACCCACGGTTTCGGATTTGGGAAGGTCCTTACAGTTATCGTTTCTGTAGCTTGCTCGGTTAGTGTGTTTACAAAGCTCACTGCTACATCCGTGAACTCGCTGACGTCAGATGAACTCGCCCGGAACAAGTCCCAGTCGACGTCATCAAGAGCTGCCTGTAGCATAGCTTCTGAGTGGGAGGACCAGCGCGTCACTTCTCTCTTCACCGGGGGTTCCTGAGCGAGCCCTTGTTTATATTCCGGTGTGAGAAAAATGGCGGCATGGTCCGATTTGCCAAAAGCCGGTAGTGAGCGGGCTTTTGTAGGCATTCTTAAACTGAGAGAAGCAATGATCCAGTGTATTTGGTCCTCTAGTTGGACAGGATACATGTTGGTGAAAGTTCGGCATGACCTGCCTGAGGTTGGCTTTGTTAAAATCCCCCGCGATGATGAAGGCAGTGTCAGGATGTTTGTTAATGTAGCCGCTGAGTACATTGTGAAGCTTAGACAAAGCCAAGCCGGTGTCTGCCTGTGGTGGAATGTAAACGGCAGTAACGATGACCGAAGAAAACTCACGGGGCAGATAGAATGGGCAGCAGATAATGGATAGATGTTCCAAATGAGGCGAGCAGGAGCGCGACAGATAGATGTTGTTCCTGGGGTCACACCATTTCTTGTTAATCATGAAACACACTCCTCCACCTTTGGATTTACCGGCCTCGGCTGTTCTGTCCATCCGTAAAACAGAAAAGTTGTCAGACGGCGTTACAGCAGTGTCCGGAACCGAGGGCGTGAGCCATGTTTCAGTCAAGCAGATGATGTTACAGTCCCTTATATCTCGTTGGAAACTTATCCTGGCTCTAAGATCGTCCATCTTATTCTCCAAGGATTGGACATTAGCAAGCAGAATGCTCGTTAGAGGAGGACTGTGAGCCCTTTTCCTCAGTCTGTTGCGAATTCCAGCGCTTTTTCCACGGTGTTTCTTGTTCCGTCGCCTGTGGCCATTGTTCTCCTCCACGTTCCGAAGAATCTCGGGTGGCCAGGATGAATTCGGGGATAAATTGTCCTGAAGCAGGTTAGTGAAGCGGTGTCCAATGTCCAAAAGTGTTCCTTTGTCGTAGGTGATCAGTGCAGACGTTATGTGTGTAAAAATAGAAATCAAAAGTAAAAAAGTAAATAACAGCACAATCTAAGCGGAGCGACCTGGACGGCATCTGAACAAAGCAGCGCCATCTTGAAAAGTCATCTTTTTAACTAGTTTTGGAAAAGTCGTCTCTCGTCTTGACCTTCTCCAGGCCTTTGTCTGTGTGCAATGTGTTCCTGCATATACTTTCATAGACATGATCAGCTCTCAATGGGGTATGACTCAGTGTTGCCATCAATAGAGCAACAAATCAGTGATGTGTGAAATCCGGACAGCACACAGTGACTATAGAAAGTCAGTCAGGCTGAAACAATGGCTCAACAGCCTTTTAGAAGGGGTTAGACAGAAGCAGTGATGTATTAACAAGGTCAATTGCCTTGATATTTGGCTTTTGATATGTGGCAGAGAAAGCAAGAACACTGTTTACGGGGGGCATCCACTGAATGCATGGAGACAGGCAGCGTCTCTTCATGGCTATCTGAGCTGAACCATCATCCCCTCCAGGCACGTGTACATCTGGTTTTGTTCTTGCCACTGTTTTGCAGAGGGATGGAGCCACCATCAAAATGAGGAAGTTTGTGTGTGAGCGGATAGATTATCATCCTCCAAACTAGGATCCTGAGGGTGTTTGACATGAGCTAGAAGTAAAATGTGTGTGTTTGTGACTGTTAGATAGAAGTGGGCTGTTTAAAGCACATCCCGGAGAGTCTTTGTGGGGAATTTAAACACTCTGTGCTGTTTGTGGGAATGATATCAGAAGGTGAAGTTGCCTTGGAGGCAGATTGGCTTGGCAGGCTGATTGTCTGTGGAAGCTGTATTGATGGGATAAAACATTAATAGTTCCTTCCAAATCTAATCCTGACAGACAGTCTTTTTAACTAGTTTTGGAAATATTTTAGGGAAGTATTATCTGGATAATGTGTTTAAATGCAAGTTCACATATATAATGTTGTACATTAGTGGTGATGATTTTTGATGCACCTCAGTGACATAAATCATTTGAGTCTGAACCAAAAACGTTGTAAGTTTAATTCGTTCAGTGGCCATTTCTGCAGGTTCTGCAGTTTTTATTTATGTGTGTGCGCGTGTGTGTGAGAGTGTACTTGTTTATGCTACATTGTGGGACCAAATGTCCCCTCAAGGATAGTAAAACATGATTTTTTTTTTACATTGTGGGGACAGGCCTGCAGTCCCCACGAGGGAAAAAACAAATATTAAAATGTAGTAAATTATGTTTATCTGAAAGTGTAACAGTGCAAACAAATTTTCTGTGAGGGGTAGGTTTAGGGTTGGGTTAGGGGATAAAAAAATTTGTTTGGTCAGTATAAAAGTAATAGAAGTCTATGGAAATTACCCACAATTCACAGAAACGAATGTGCGCGCGCGTTTTTGTGACAAATGAGGACATACATTTGTATAATTACATGGGAATGACATGGGTATTACAAGGAGAAGGTGACTTATGAGGACATTGCCCCATGTCCCCATTTTTCAAAACAATTATAAATCATACAGAGTGAGTGTTTTTTTTTGTTGAGAAAGTAAAAATGCACAGTTTCTTGTGAGGGATAAGTTTAGGTGTAGGGTTGGTGTAGGGCAGGATTCCTCAATATGCGGCCCGAAAAATGTTTGGCCCACGCTAATTTCAAATAATGTGACATGAAAATTCAAATTCAAACGCAGCATCAGAAAGCGACATTAACTTACATCGTGTCTAGCGGCGTGGCACGACACAACAAAATACAATAGAACTTATAATCAGTGATGCTGTCTGTCTACACTGGATGAGGCGCAGTGCTGCGCGACAAATCCTGACAGTAAACTGCTGACTCGTTCTATTTGACATACTGACACAAAGTTCAAGTGATTTGCAGTGCTTTGTCGCGTCCAGTGTAGTTATGTGACAGCAAAAACAAGTGTGAAGTAAAGAAAAGTGGACATGGAAAATAGATGATTCAAATGTGAATGGACTGAACAGTTTTGAGTGAGTGAGTGATACCATCTTTGTTATGGATGTTGGTTTGCAGTGAGTTCACAGTTTTAACGTAAGTTTGTTTTAATTTATTTTCAAGATCTGAGGTAAAATATATTTTGTTGCTTTCACTATGGCTATAAACCTCACGCAAAATAATATTCAAACTTACATTAGACACTTTTAACATCGAATAAAGCACATAAGCATTACCTGAGATGGTCACTGTCATATTTTGTATGTTGTTCCTGCCGCGATGTCACAGAAAAAATAAATAAAAAGAAATTCTAAAATAGAATTCCGTGTGGCTTGTTGTCACGTGTCGCTGTCGCGGGTGGTTAGGACAAAAACTACATGGAAAGGATACTTTTTATCACATCGCGTCACGTCTGGTTGGGACACACGGTGTTACAGTTTGATCCTCCCCTAAAAATCTAAGTGTAGAAATATTAATGCTGACAGATCTAATAATTGAATCTGCAATTAGGGAAAGTGGAGTTTTCAAGTTTCAAGTTTTATTTGTCACATACACGACTATACAGAGAGTGTATAACCAGCAGTGAAATGAGAGTCAGGTCCGCTCCATGGACAGTGCAAATATTGTAGAATACAACTCAAGGGAAGTATACATAAAATAAAATGAATAAAAAAAAGATATAAAGAACAAAATATAAAGTATAAAATAATGTGCATGACAGTATGCTGTAGAATTAATTAAGATAAGCATGACTGTACGAGAGAGGAATGTGCAAACAGGTTGTACATGGTTGACATGTAGCAGCAATCTCAAAAAAATAAATAAAAAAATAAGATAAGATAAGATACCAAGACACAGAAAGTGTTGTGTGCAAATGACACTGTCAGTATGAGGTAGCGAATAATGAATATCTTACTGATTGTTAGTGATTATAAAGAAAGTCATGATGATGTTAAGAGGCTGAGTTTGAGTTTAGGAGCCTGATGGCCTGGGGGAAGAAACTCCTAAGTCTCTCAGTTTTTGCCATCAGGCAGCGGAAGCGCTTACCAGATGGCAGCAAAGTGAAAAGACAGTTACCAGGGTGATTTGAGTCCTTGATGATTTTGAAAGCTCTGCTTCTGCAGCGTTTGAGGTAGATGTCCTGCAGAGAGGGGAGAGCAGACCCTGAGATGCTCTCAGCTAAGCGCACAACTCTCTGCAAGGCCTTGCAGTCTTGACTGGAGCTGTTTCCATACCACACTGAGATGCACTGAGTCAATACACTTTCTATGGTCCCTGAATAGAAAGTTTTCAGGATTGTTGGAGAGACCCTGAATTTCCTCAGCTGTCGCAGATGGTACAGTCTTTGCCTGGCTTTCTTAACCTGTGTTTGAATGTGTGTAGTCCAAGTCAGGTCCTCGGAGATGTTTACACCGAGGTACTTGAAGCTGCTTACCCTCTCCACAGGGGTCCCACTGATCATAAGAGGAGTGTAGGGCAGCAGGTGTCTCTTTCTGAAATCCACAATCAGCTCTTTAGTTTTGCTCACATTCAGAGAGAGACAGTTGTCCTGGCACCATGATGTAAGTCTCTCTACCTCATCCAAGTATGCGGTCTCATCATTGTTGGAAATGAGGCCCAGAACCACAGTATCATCAGCAAATTTGATAATAGATGTGGAGCTGTGAGAGGACACGCAGTCATGTGTGTAGAGAGAGTAGAGCAGGGGACTCAGAACACAACCCTGTGGGGCTCCTACTTTCAGGGTGATGGAGTTTGAGGTGAACTGGCCTACCTTCACCACTTGAGGTCTGCCGGTGAGGAAATCTTGAATCTAGTCGCAGAGTGAAGAGTTTAGGCCGAGGTCTGTGAGTTTAGAAGCCAGCTTGATGGGGACTATGGTGTTGAAAGCTGAGCTATAGTCTATGAATAGCAGCCTTGCAAAGTTCCCATTGCTGCTGTCAATGTGTGTGAGGGAGGAGTGGAGTATGTGAGAGATGGCATCATCAGTAGGGTTGGGTATCGTTTGCTTTTTTTCGATACCGGTGCCAAATCGATACTTTTAAAACGGTGCCGGTGCCTGAACCGATACTTGTTATATATATGCATACATACATACATATACTGTATATGGAACTAATGAAGCTCCAGGAAATCCCCAATATGGACAAAGGCATTGCTATTCCTGTAACTGAGTAAACAGAAGATATAAACGTTTTGAATGATAAAACAAATACATTAAACACTCTACTACGACAATATATAGTTTGTCTGTGTTATTCAAGCCATCTCTGGTATTTTCATAATAATTAAGTATATTTAAAATCCATTGCTAATCAATGCATTAGTAGCCTATGGAACATATTTTCTGCCTCATTCTGTGACAAGAAGCTGTCAGATCACAAAAGGAAGCATTTAACTGCTGTTGTGGACTAAAAAGGTTATAATGTTCTCTTTTGTTGGTTTAAACGGGTTTAAAAACGCGAATACAAGAGGATTTTAGCTTTAGGCATTTTAATTAAAGCTAGGGCTGGGCAGTATATAGAGTTTGTACGATATATCGATATATTCTTTATAATCGATACGTTATTATGAAGCAATATAGTTAATATTGATATACAGTAGTTTGATACGAGCGCATCTGATAAAATATCTAGTGAGGACACAGACTGACCTGCTGCGGAGAAAGTGCATAATACAATTTGTTCTAATTTAAACATGTGACAAGCTTTATATGAAGGGCTATAAAAAAACTCGTAAGATACAGTAGCCTATAGTTTCAGTTTAAAGCGGCTCGCGCTCTCCCTGTCATCAGATGCTCTGACAGAAAGGCTGCGTGCCGCTGACAGAGACGCTGTTTAATGTGTTTGAGACATGCTGTTTTCCCTAATGCATAACTTACATTTCACAGGTATATTCTCCATCTGTAAATGTTAGAAAGCCATGGAAATATTTCCATTTTGCTGTCAGAAGTGCGTGAGCTTTTGCTTTGCGATTCTCTGCTAAACTTCACAGACGTCATTTAGAATGAGCGTCGCCGTGCGACCGAAATCTGCGTTCTGATTCGGTTCTAGTACATACCGGTTCCATAGGTACCGGTGCCATATTGGTACCGGGTTTCGGTACCCAACCCTAATCATCAGTAGATCTGTTGGGACGATAGGCAAACTGAAGAGGGTCCAAAGTAACAGGGATGGAGGAGCTAATATGGCTCTTAACAAGTCTCTCAAAAACCTTCATGACTATTGATGTGAGGGCCACTGGACGATAGTCATTCAGGCAAGATGGTTTATTGTTCTTAGGCACATGGATGATGATGGATTTTTTAAAGGAGGTGGGAACCACAGAGGTAGCAAGGGACTCATTGAAGATAGAAGTGAACAAACCAGCAAGCTGATCAGCGCAGGACCTCAGGACACGGCCAGTAATTCTGTCAGGTCCGGCCGCTTTCCTTACGTTCACTCTCTTTAGTGCCCTCCGAACCTCGTCCTCCGACACGGTGATCACATGATTATCGCTTCTCTGCCTGCTGCTTCCTGACGCGCTGAATGGCAGAGTCGCGCTGCCACCATTGCATTCAAAGCGGCCGTAGAAGGTGTTTAATTCATTGGCCAGCAACGGATCTGCTCTCACCTCTGCGGAGGATTTGTTTCCAAAGGCACAGATGGTCCTTAGTCCCTGCCACATGCGTCGAAAGTCATTGAGCTGAAAATGAGACTCAATTCTCTCCTTGTATCGATGTTTGGCGGCTGTTACTGCACGTCGGAGAGCATAACATGATGCTTTATATTCCCAGACAAAAGAGCCTTGTTGTATGCGGCAGTGCGTTTGTTAAGCTCACTGCTACATCCGTGAACTCGCTGACATCAGATGAACTCGCCCGGAACATGTCCCAGTCGACGTCATCAAGAGCTGTAGCATAGCTTCTGAGTGGGAGGACCAGCGCGTCACTTCTCTCATCACCGGGGGTTCCTGTGCGAGCCTTTGTTTGTATTCCGGTGTGAGGAAAATGGCGGCATGGTCCGATTTGCCAAAAGCCGGTAGTGAGCGGGCTTTGTAGGCATTCTTAAACTGAGAGTAGCTATGATCCAGTGTATTCGGTCCTCTAGTTGGACAGGATACATGCTGGTGAATGTTCGGCATGACGTGCCTGAGGTTGGCTTTGTTAAAATCCCCCGCGATGATAAAGGCAGCGTCAGGATGTTTGTTAATGTAGCCGCTGAGCACATTGTGAAGTTTAGCCAAAGCCAAGACGGAGAGAAGAGATCCAGTCTGGAGATGAGCAGGAACAGTTGATTTGCAGACTCATTTGTTTTTAATATTCAACAGGCAAAGTTCTTCTGTATCTAAATGCAAAAATGTTCATAATTGTTTGAATAAAACAGACTACTGGCAGAAAAAAATCTGAATATTTATTTTGTGACCATCTTGTGACTATTTAAAAAAGCAACAATAATATAGGCCTATCAATTGTACTAATACGAATTATATATATATATATATATATATATATATATATATATATATATATATATACATACAGGTGCTGGTCATATAATTAGAATATCATCAAAAAGTTGATTTATTTCACTAATTCCATTCAAAAAGTGAAACTTGTATAATGTATACATTCATTCCACACAGACTGATATATTTCAAGTGTTTATTTCTTTTAATTTTGATGATTATAAGTGACAACTAATGAAAACCCCAAATTCAGTATCTCAGAAAATTAGAATATTGTGAAAAGGTTCAATATTGAAGACACCTGGTGCCACACTCTCATCAGCTAATTAACTCAAAACACCTGCAAAGGCCTTTAAATGGTCTCTCAGTCTAGTTCTGTAGGCTACACAATCATGGGGAAGACTGCTGACTTGACAGTTGTCCAAAAGACGACCATTGACACCTTGCACAAGGAGGGCAAGACACAAAAGGTCATTGCAAAAGAGGCTGGCTGTTCACAGAGCTCTGTGTCCAAGCACATTAATAGAGAGGCGAAGGGAAGGAAAAGATGTGGTAGAAAAAAGTGTACAAGCAATAGGGATAACTGCACCCTGGAGAGGATTGTGAAACAAAACCCATTCAAAAATGTGTGGGAGATTCACAAAGAGTGGACTGCAGCTGGAGTCAGTGCTTCAAGAACCACTACGCACAGACTATGCAAGACATGGGTTTCAGCTGTCGTATTCCTTGTGTCAAGCCACTCTTGAACAACAGACAGCGTCAGAAGCGTCTCGAATGTACTGCTGCTGAGTGGTCCAAAGTTATGTTCTCTGATGAAAGTAAATTTTGCATTTCCTTTGGAAATCAGGGTCCCAGAGTCTGGAGGAAGAGAGGAGAGGCACAGAATCCACGTTGCTTGAGGTCCAGTGTAAAGTTTCCACAGTCAGTGATGGTTTGGGTTGCCATGTCATCTGCTGGTGTTGGTTCACTGTTTTTTCTGAGGTCCAAGGTCAACACAGCCGTATACCAGGAAGTTTTAGAGCACTTCATGCTTCCTGCTGCTGACCAACTTTATGGAGATTCAGATTTCATTTTCCAACAGGACTTGGCACCTGCACACAGTGCCAAAGCTACCAGTGCCTGGTTTAAGGACCATGGTATCCCTGTTCTTTATTGGCCAGCAAACTCGCCTGACCTTAACCCCATAGAAAATCTATGGGGTATTGTGAAGAGGAAGATGCGATATGCCAGACCCAACAATGCAGAAGAGCTGAAGGCCACTATCAGAGCAACCTGGGCTCTCATAACACCTGAGCAGTGCCACAGACTGATCCACTCCATGCCACGCCGCATTGCTGCAGTAATTCAGGCAAAAGGAGCCCCAACTAAGTATTGAGTGCTGTACATGCTCATACTTTTCATGTTCATACTTTTCAGTTGGCCAAGATTTCTAAAAATCCTTTCTTTGTATTTGTCTTAAGTAATATTCTAATTTTCTGAGATACTGGATTTGGGGTTTTCATTAGTTGTCAGTTATAATCATCAAAATTAAAATAAATAAACACTTGAAATATATCAGTCTGTGTGGAATGGATGTATACATTATACAAGTTTCACTTTTTGAATGGAATTAGTGAAATAAATCAACTTTTTGATGATATTCTATATATATATATATATATATATATATATATATATATATATATATATATAGTGCTGTCAATCGATTAAAAAAATAACAACTAATTAATCGCATTTTTCTAAAATTAATCGCCATGTCAATAACGTGTTAATGCAAATTCATTTGAATGGCACTAGTTTTATTAACACGCTATTAACGTAGCGTGCATTTTCAGTTTGAACCGTGGCCTAACTTGTAGTTGGAGAAATGGATGGAGATGCTGACAGTGTTGCCAATTTAGAGACTTTTTAGACCCCTTTAGCAAAAAAAGCACCTAGTGACCAATCTTTAGGGTTTGCCCAAACCTTATTTAATTTCTGAGACGTACTGCCAAGGTCTCTCTTTCCCGCTGCGCACACCTCTTTCTCTGCATCTGCTCTGTTCCGTGAGCGGCTGAGAGGAGCAGCGCTTTCAGTTAAAACACACATTATGTTGCTTCTCTAATTTTACATGCAAGTATAGCCAAAATCACAGCACAGTCATTGTCTTTATCTTATGTGTAGCCTATTTGATTTTATCAGACGACTGCTGGATTATAAATCAGGATTTTTGTGCAGATTAACATCTTGGAAGGGAGAGCTGGTTATGTAGTCTTAATGGGTCGCGTTTCAGTCACTATTTCATATTCTGTTGTCTGACAACAGAAACAGTAAAATATATCAATAAAAACAGTTTTATTGAGAATTTAGCTGCATCAAAATACAGTATGTGGCACAGAGAGGCAAACAAATGTAATAATAAATAATAAATGTACATTTTGCATTTTCAGAAGAAGAGCTGCCATGTCCTGTGAAAATGTAAACAGGTTTGTAAATTGCTCAATGCAAAGAAAGAGAAGCAATGGGAACATTTTTCTGTTCTTTTTTTTCATGTTTCTAATAGACATCTATGAAAACATCTATGACCTTTTGTCTAGTCTTCATGCTTTATGTTAAGGTTTCACTAATAATAAATATATTGCATAAATCATCCATATTTGTCCATGCATGATGATTAAAGTATTAAAATCTTAAAAAGTATTAATTAAAGGTACATATAGAACAGAAAAAAATGTGTGATTAACTACAATTAAACTAATTGAGGAACCCTGCACATACAGTTTGTACAGTATAAAAACCATTACGCCTATGGGATGTCCCCACTTTTCACAAAAACAAACGTGTGTGTGTTTTGTAGAAGTTATTGAATCATTCGCTCAACAACTTGTAACAGATTCACATCCGGAATAAATTTTAAAGTACTAAATTAATATAATATATTTTGAATATACAATTCAGATAAAGTGTTACATATTAGTGTTAATTTATTCGCCTCAGCAAAATTTCCTCAGATGTATTTACATTTTATATTTAATCATTTCGCAGACACTTTTATCCAAAGTGACTTATTCGTTTACTGAATTTATTCATTATCCATTTCTGAAGGTTACATCATTGTCAGGAAACATTGATTGATTGATTTAACAGATTCATGACCTAATCTTTTTTGCTGAAAACCAAAATAATTGTTTTTACTGATTCTTTCAGTGTCCCTTTCTGCAGGCCACATTTTTACACCAGTAGGAAGCAAAAAGTTTCTCTGTGTGTTTTGAGCAAGTCAATGATGTTCATTCACTTTGTTCATAAATGAGATGAGTTGTGCGGAGACTTGTTCACACGAAAAACAGCGACTCGTTCAGGCATATTTGTTTAGTAGGTCCAAACAATGCAATGTTCCTTCACAGCATTCACTTGAATACTATTTACCTGTGCTACCAGTCTAGACTACAAATCATAACTCTTTCATTTACTTAATAAATTCACTCAAATATTTAATTAAAACATTTTGTGTTTTGTTATAAAGGAAATCAAGGTTTCCTTTTGTTAAACAGTGCAGCTTACAAAAAGTACAAACTTATTAAAGAATGATATATTCAATGCATCAATTCAGGTTCTCATTTACAGTGGAAAGATTAGTTGTTTGTTTTTTAGTAACATCCAAGACCGTTGTCAGGAGGGTAAATCCAAGAATGTAGTCCAGGACCCTTTGTTTAAGGGGGCCCACTGAGGTCTTCTTTGTATAGCTTATACTCATTGGCCCTGGGAGAGAGAAGGAGAACATCCATAAAAATGCTGTCTTTGGTCCTGTGATTTTAGTGACGACCCTGGCCGCTTTTCTGCTGACTGCACTTTGATTTTGCTCTGCACAAACACTCTCTGAAATCCACTTGAAACAAAAAATCTCTCTGTCCTTCCCCTTCAAACTCTCTCAGGGCTTTCTTGAAGGTGTTGACTTCTGTGAAACATCTGTGAGCAATGTGTTGTTCTTAATTACAGTTGGAGTTCAGCGGCAAAGAGCACCAAGGAAGCATTACCACATCACTCACAGTTCAGCTCTCCGGCGTTGCCCTGACCTCCTGAACCTTGACTTTACCTGACCTCTCTTCAGACGCTCAGCGTCTCTCAGTATCAGGTCAGAACCTCACCACTTCCTTTTAGACCGCTACTCACTGACTTTTCCCGTGCATATTTCCAAAGCATTTTCATATTTATGTCCACTTTATCTTAGGTATTCACTCGGTAGAGGTTGTCAGGCATGATGTTGTAACAGATTCATGCGAAGTGAAAAGGCCACTTATATGTGTTTCACTGCACCAGATTTATTGGGTGTTGAGTTTCTATCAAGTGGCTTAGTCTTGTATGGCAGGTCATAGAAGAGTCACTCGTTCTAATGTGAAAAGTTGGGACTCTGTTTTGGCTTTCTGTTTTATTTCCTCGTGAAATTTATACAAGCATCTGAAAACACTTTTTGCTTCTTGGAATATGATGTAATGAAGGCCTTCTCCTTATTCCCTAGGTAACTAAACAGAATTACAAACAGCTGAGGCCAGCATCTCTTTAGTTATCTGAAAAAAAGTTGCAAATACTGATTTAGTACTAGCAAGCAGTTTTAACACTAGACAGAAGTTATGCTCCTGAGTCAATGGCATGATGCTCTTCAATAATTTTGTTTGCACATCAAGAAATGTTTGATAAATCTGTTTCCATAGTTTATTTGCTTATCTTATTATATAACAATATTTGCCTCAGTTGAGAGATTTTATTTGAGAGATTTTATGTGCATCTTGCCATTTCCATGCAGCATTTTTTTTTTTTTTTTTCATATATATTGCATTAAATATTTTCCCATAATATGCATATAAATATGTGGGTGGAAATGTAGCTTGTGTTGTGTGACCTTTTCATGACTTCACATAGTTCAGTTTGTAAAATATAATGTGGTGCAGTGTTATTTTAGTGTTATTTGTATACTTCTATAGTATTTATTAATATTATATTAATATTTTTTATTTAATATTTTGACAGTTTTTATTCTTAAATTTTTAGCTGCCATTTTAATTTTAATATTAGTAAATTTATTTTGTGCTTTGGTTATTTTTATTTTAAATATTTCTATTTGGCATTTATTACATTTTATTTCAGTTTTAGTAATTTTAGTCCTTCAATGTTGCCATGGCAACATCAGATATTAATACTGTATTTTATTCCAGCTTTATTTACATTTAGTTAACAGTAACAACACTAATGCAGTGTGCCTCCCCAAAAGTCATGATTGCCATTTTTTTATTTACATACATAATTTTAACAATTTTAAATACTACTATGACAATTTAAAAGCGTTTAACAAATAATGATTACAATGTGCACATTGACACACTCAAGATGAAAAGAAAATATGTTGTTACTTTTTACTTGATGGTAACACTACATGATAAATTCAATTAAAGTATTTTTGTGTTTTGCATGAGAGATTTTTACCCTTTTTTTGTGGTCACTTATTGACCCTCAAATCTTTAAGGCTGCTCAAAGGAGGTAGCAGTAAATGTCTGTTACACCTATGCCTATGTTAAAGCACTGATGTGAGTTTGCGTGTTGCACTAATGTAGTGGACTGTCTGGGAGAATGACCTCAGCATTAGGCAGGATTAGGCGTAGTGTGGCATGGTGATTAAGAGATCTTCCTTTAATTGTATTAGTCTGTCAACAGATGTTCCACTCATTATACAAGGAGGACTGGGAGCGCAGCTTAGTGGCTGCTGTTAAGTCTGCTTTATCTACTCTTGAGCAGGAACATTAGTGCTAATAGAGTCATACTGGTTGGTTGGTAGTCCTTGTGCCAATTAATACTTGGCTGCATGATGGTTTTTTAATTAAAGCTCTGATAAACATCAGCTTCATTGGGTTCTGACTGGAAGTAGAGTGCAATACAAGAATTTAAAAAAAAATCACAAAATCCACAACCTTTTGAGTGTCCGGAGTGGCTCTTTTGACAAATCCTTTTATCCACTTTAGAGCACTATGGAATCCCAATGAGCTCAGATGACACAGAAGTAAAATTTTACAGGACATATTCAGACAAACATCCCTATGCCATTCCTCATTCTCAGTTCCAAGTTCCTCCTCTCCGGCACGTTAGACAGAGGATGTGGAGAGGAGCGAGGGGTGAGGAATGCGAGAAGAGAGGAGGAGTGGGAACGAGGGGGTGGTTTGAGCTTCATCAGAAGTTGAGCTGGAAGAGGATGTGGGGAAATAAGCAGAGTCTGAAGTGGCTTAACCAGGTTTGCTAATCTGAAAATCCCCTTTGTTTCGTGGGATGCTGTTAGGTGTTTAATTGGTCCACTTTAAGCTCTCCAGTCATGTTTTCCATGAGAGAGGCTGCCGTGTTTAAATGAGGTTTGTTGGAGGTTTGAAAACAGTCAGATGACTTTGCAGTCGAGAGATGCTTACTTGAGCCACCACTCTGGGCTGTGAACAAGCAACATTTTAGGGATGGGATCAGGATGGTTGACTAGTCATCTAACAAATTTAGCTTAAGTATTTTTAGCAGCTAGGTTTTAAGAGGAATTCATTTAAATGTAACTTCTCACAGAGGGTTAATGTGCTAATAGTAACTGATGTCTGTGAGAAGTGCTTCCAAATTCACCCCTTTCTATTCACTTTTTAACATACTAATGGTCAAGAAGTAAGTTCTTATTCAAATCTAATAATCAAATTCAAATCTAAATTCAAGTACTTAGAGTATGCAATTTTGGCTGTAGAGAGAAACTGTCAGATTTCTTTTTTTCAGCACCTTGAGAGCTTTTTTATGTTAGTTATGTATTTTTTAATACAATGTTAATATACACTCAATGATATATTGTTATTAAAGTTATAAATACTTAAACTATAAAAAAAGCAGTAGTACTACTATACAGAACATCATCAAAATTCACCCAGAAAGGACAAATTGTCGTCATCTTTTTTGGGTGAACTATCCCTTTAAGACTGACTAATCATTATTTGTCTTTTTCTACATTAGACTTCAGTTTGTGAAGGCTATTCCCATGGGTGCGTAAACAAAGTATATTAGCATGCTAAAAATGACAGCGTTTCTAATTGACAATAGTTACTTGAGATTTATAAGTAGTTGCAGGAAAACAAATTTCTGCACATCTGGACTGAGTGGGATTTTTGTCTTTCCTGTATTTATTGTGGTTTGTTTTATGTATTTCCATCTTTTATCTCTCAAAACGTTCAGCGTGGGAACCCTATATAACTGATGGCCGAGTGTGGAGGATAGCCATGTTCTGGTTCTGAATGATACCTTTGGGCTAAAGCGGGAAACCGTGGACACATCTCTCCATCTGTGACATCAAAGGAAAGCCTTGAATTCTACGGCCTATATATAAAACCTGCAGAAAGACGTGCTATTCTGGTTCTCTTCCTGTGACCTAAGGCTGATCTTGAGCACTCTTTTTCTCATTCTCTCTCACTATGTGTTGCTTTATTCTTGCCGGTTTCTGCTGAAGTGGACCCTCGGATTACTAAATGCAGTCATTTTTGTGGTCCTGTGGGCCTTTCATGATATTTAGACATGGGATGGTCCTGTGGACATTTACAGGATATCTAGAGGTTAAAGAGAAAGCTCACCTAAAAATGAAAACTGTCATAATTTATTCATCCTTATTTAAGAAAGTACAGTTTGGAATGACATGGGGAAACAATGACACAATGCTCACTTTTAGCCGAATGATTCTTTGAATTCTACCCTCAACAAACTGAATTTCCAGAAATATTGCAAACGGACGCAATCTGTTTCTAAAATAACTTCTGGTTCCACCTACACAGGACCACAATGTTAATTAGACCACATTGTTTGCCATTCTTTAGCGTTGTATGAAACCACTTGTTTGCTAATGACCTAGACAAATAGAGGAGTATCTCTGACAGGGTGTTAAAAGAGTTTCAAGCTCATGACAATTAGAAAGTGTGTGTTGCGTTTATGAGAGCACAGGTGATGGATTATCATGTACGTGGCACTACTAGAGTGTAATTTGGTCGGTTCCAATTAGCTTAGCATACCGTGCTCTACTGACAGTCCACTTCTCTTGCTTTATTGACACCGTGGCCTTTGCTTTCATCAGTGTTTGTGAGAGCTATTTGGAGGTATAGATTGGAACTCATGGTTCCTACTGATGCATTAAAAATTTAATAGGAAGGTTATGACAGTAAGATCTGCTTATGTTTTACATTTTACTTTCATGTTTTTCATTAGCAGATAATTGACAATTTTAGTTGTCTTTCTTAATTGGCTTTAAAGTGCTTATGAAGGTCAAAATTCTAAATAAAAAAATAAATACCAATTTTTACAATATTACATTCAAAAGAGATCTCAGTGTCTCACATTGTGCTCAGATACACTATGCCTAGGCTGGAAAGACATTTCAAAAATGTCAATATCAAGATCAAACATTCAATTTCAAGTTCAAACATTTCTCCACATATTCTTTCATGACCAAATTATGTGAGCTATGAGGGCCACATTATTCTTTTAATGGTATTTTTATTAGGGATGCATCGATCCGATACTCAGTATCGGTATCGGCTCCGATCCGGTCATTTTCCGTGGATCGGGTATCGGAGAGACGAGACTGATCCAAATCCGATATTGTGTGTAAAGGCCTAACGTTACTATTCTGAGTTATTGTTAAGCCCCAGGAAAGCACAAAAGCATTATAAAGCACCATAAAGACAAAGTCCAAGTGTTCTGAAGCCGTTCCATAGCCGTTCCATTTAACGGAATGGAAGCCGTTCCATTCCGTTAAATTCAAATTCACGTAAACTCTTCTCTCAGCTGCTGCTGTCAGTCATCCTCCAATCAGCATTCAAACTGTCACGTTCGGTTAAGACAGTCAAAACAATGAAACTCTCTTCAAGAGCGCTCAATAACTGAGATGTAAAACCGTTAAAAGAAAAGGCTCAATAAACTATCGCACAGATTTAATAAGCTACGCATTTATCTCTTTCCTCTGTGCTTTGAACTTCTCCGGAGCTGCGCGCTGTGACTCCGTGCTGCTTCAAGCACATCATTCTGCACACGGGATGCGCATAAGCGCTTTGTACCACTCTCTATTGGAGCTTTTCGTATTATAATTTTGCGCAATGAAATTATTTATAGCGTTTCTTGTACTGTCCTATCAAGGCTATTAATAATCTAATGTATAGCACAGTAATGGAGGCAGGACTCCTCTATCATATGTTACTGCCTTCATTACTGTGCTATATATTTAAAAGAAATGTCTTTTAATTTTGTAGTTTATATTTATAAATAAATACATTTACTTGTTTTCATTAATGTATTTTACAACAATGCAAAGAGTAATGTGTAACATTTTACCAGATTTAGTCCTTCACATATTCACTTTTATTTGTTCCCCACTAAATAATGTTATTTCACTAAATGTTTAGATTTTATAAAATTGTGCACTCATGATTTTTCTAGAATAACTTTTGCTGCTAAATTATCCACTAACCTAGTTTATAATATTATTTTTGCCATAGATTATGAATGGGTCTGTTTACACCTGGTCATTTCATGTGTTTTCTCTGATCGGATATCTATCTGATTTATTAAAATGTTTCCATTTACATTTGGCCACATAAATCTTCACAAAATGGATATAAATCCGATCTTCAATTCCCGCGCTATATTTAAATTTAACGAAGTTCACATCAACGAAATCAAAAGCGCTGCATTTTATTAATTATCAGCTCATTTCCAGATCAAAGACTGCAATAGGAGCGCACACAGCATCAGCACTGGCAAGATATGTTTGTCTTATACTTTTAATGAAGATGATTGTGTTGAGCGTCTGCGTCTTACTTTCAGCTTCACTCGCGGCAGTTTGCGCTTCTGCTTGCTGAAGAGATGCTCAGCTACTCGTCTGCGGTGATGCGTGTTGCATTAGCGCTGTCATATCTGAATAAAATGTCATATAGCCTATAACACGGTCTCACACGTTTATTATTTTTACATTTTGGGAGGAGTAAAATTCACATATGTGGTTTCAACAACCAGATGCATTTACACATGTCCAGTTCATCTGAAATGCGGCCCAGACCTCCTCCTGAAGTGTTTTGAGAAATCGGATTTATATTACAAAATGCAAGTGACCAGGTGTAAACAGCCCCTATATATATTTTCATGTTATTTTTCATTAAAATGAAGTTGTCTAGTAGATTGTGAAACAGAAGTATAGAAACTCTACATTGATAAAAAAAAAAAAACTGCGCTAGGATCGGATCGGAATCGGCCGATACTCAGAATTTTCTAGATCGGATCGGATCTGAAAAAATGGTAACGTCGCATCCCTAATTTTTATTGCATTGCCTTACTTGTGCAGAATTTTATTTCTCTTTATTTCAAGACGATGTTGACATATTTTTAAGTTAAAGTTACATGAAATGCAATACAGTTTAAAAGTTTGATGTCACAATGCATTATTTGATAAAAAATACAGTAAAAATAGTAATACTGTTTTTTTTTCTGTTTTTTTTTTTCCTTTTACGATTTAAAGGGACTCTTGTTAATATAATTTAAAGTAAAGCAGCCATTATTCCAGTCTTTGTCACATGGTCCTTCAGAAATAATACTAATATTCTGATTAGCTGCTCAAATAAACATTCATTTTTAATATCAGACAGTGATTGTTTTCAGGCTGCTTTGATGAATCTGTTTACAGCATTTATTTAAAATAGAAACCTTTTGTAACATTATAAATGTCTTTACTGTCACTTTTGATCAAATTGATGTGTCCTTGTTGAATCAATGTAGTAATAATAATAATAATTAGCTGAATAAATGTATTAATTTCTTAAAAAAAAAAAACAAAAAAAAAAACTGTACTTTACGCTTAAGAAAGATCCAGTGCTTTATGTCTTATGAAGTCTCAGCACTTTTTCTATTGGCCACTTCCTTTAAAGCAGACACTTTTTTTTTCCGCTCACGAAAGCACATTACCAGCATTACTTAAGCTCTGGGGTTGGAAATTTGTTGACTCCCTGACTTGTATTCATTTCACACAATCACAATGTTAATCATGGTCTCCCTCGAGTCCTTAATTGGTCTTCCATACAGCTATCTGCAGCTGTGCTGCTCCAGTGAATGTGAACACAGACCCGCTCGGGTTCTGCGCAGCCAAACCTCATCGTTACAGCAGAGCCGTACTTAAACACAGAGGAAACATGTCTGAAATATTCCAGCCCCCTTTCTGTCCCAACCACATACATAGCAGATTTCTAAACCTAAATTTCTAAATGTATGGGTTATTATGTAATTTGGGAGTAGTAATTGTGGTAATTATGTAGGGTCTAGAGTTATTTTATCCCATGCCCGTGAAATGGGAGGGTAAGTTCCCCTTAATTTAAGCACTCCCCAGTGCATTTGAAAGTCAAATGAAGCATTCAGTCTTGAGCTGTCTAGACGGAGACAAAGAGCATGATGCTGCACTCTTGCCCCTGTTAGATCTATGACATCTTTTTAGAGAACTGGACACTGAAAGAGAATCTGATGTAGGCCCAAATGACATACGTTGTGGATACAAACACACAGTTCTTACAAACACACAGCTTTTCACTTCACAAGACATTAATTAATGGACTGGAGTGGTGTGGATTACTTGTGGATTATTGTGATGTTTTTATCATCTGTTTGGACTCTCGTTCTGACGGCACCCATTTACTGCAGAGGATCCATTGGTTAGCAAGTGATGCTACATTTCTCCAAATCTATATTATTATTATTATTATTATTATTATTATTATTATTGCTTCATTTGTTAATTTATTGTAATATTTTAAAATGTTATTTTAATATTTATTTATTTATTTATTTAGGAAAAAATGTACAACTAAATAACTAAATAAATAATCAGCAAGGATGTATTTAATTGATCAAAAGGGACAGTAAAGAATTTATAATGTTACAAATAATCTGTTGCAATTAAATGTTGTTATTTTAAAAATTCTATTAATCTCAGATTCCTGAGAAAATGTATTATAATTTCTAATCTACTCTTAAGCAGCATAAACTCTTTTCAACATTGATAATAAGAACCTTTATTAATAATTCAGTTGCAATAATAACTGAGCACCAACTGACCAAATCAGCATATTAGAATGATTTCTGAAGGTTCATGCGACACTGAAGATAAGTATTCTATTAACAGTTCATTCATGCAGTCTGCTCTGCAATGCTCTGCCTTGTCTAGAGGAGAGGCCTGCTCTGATTGGCTCAACCCAGGTGTTAATTTCTGAAGCAGACTCGTTAAGCTGATAGTGGCGTTGTTTGTCATCTCGAGAGTGCCGAGGATCTCTGTTTGGTCGTGCCTCTACCTGATGTCTTTTTGAGGATTGCTCTTAAAGGCCATCAAAGAAAAAAAAAAAAGCTCTGCTCTAAGCTGCTTTGCTTTAGCACACTTCCAAGGTACATGTAAAGCTGTGTACACTCCATGAGTGCACCTTCACAAATCCCCCTTTTTGGACACACGCTTAACCTGCTTTGAATAAAACTTGAGATGACATCAGACGAACGGAAACGTCAAAGAACCGTGGGGAGGTTTGAAGCGTTGCATATGCGTATATGTGTGAGTTTTAGATAGTGAGTAAGTGTCTTTGTAAATGTCACCTTAGCGTGTGTGTGGAATCCTGCAGATCCCGCTTCCTGTTGCGAGAGGTGATTACAGTCTATCAGTCACACCAACCCTGCCTTCAAAACCAAAGTGCACAAAGACACTGTCGTCATAGCAACAGGGCTAAACATTGTCAATGGGAAGTGCAGTGGATTTATCAATGATGGCCTCATTCTAGGTATTGAAGCGGGGTTAAGCCATCATACATGGTGCTTTAAAAGGGCACATGATATGCAGATTTTACTGCCACCCTGTTTTACGCCACTGATAAATGGCATTTGCATAGAGCAGGACCTCGTCCCATATTTTAGTGTTCAAGACTTTAGATAGAGGTGAAGAGGTATAGTGTGCCCAACAGTTATACAAGATAATTGGATACTTCAGGTGATGTTCTTATCTCAGAACTAGAAATGACACTTTATAGTGAACCTGTTGACCCTTTTCTTCCAGCTCCTTCAGTTTTTCCCCTGGGCCGTTCGTCTGGTTATAGGTTAACGGTATTGGTAATTTATCTCAGGATTGGGAGAGGGTTGCCAGTGCTGTTGGTAAGCGGTGAGAGTAAATAAAGTAAGTAGCGTAACAGCATTCTTCAGTATTGTGACAGTAGTGTGGCTCTTTTCAAAGCAGGGGTTTTTACAGTAATTAGCTTTCTAACAGTTTTGTGTAATGCTACAGAGCTATTTTTGTAACGCTGTATAGCACACATAGCTTTACATCACTAAGCCTGCTAAAAATGCCTCCTCTCTTCCCTTGATTTATTTTAGCAAATAAGTTTCAGATTATTATTTCTTTTATATTTAATGTTATTTAATAATCGTTTTTTTAATATTTAATTAATAAACATATAAAATAATATTAAAGATTAGTGTGTGTTGTATTTGCTATTTACTGTTTTGTAAAATGGACCCAGGAAAAAAAATATATAGGTGCATCTCAATAAATTAGAATGTCATGGAAAAGTTCATTTATTTCAGTAATTCAACTCAAATTGTGAAACTCGTGTATTAAATGAATTCAATGCACACAGACTGAAGTACAAACCCGATTCCAAAAAAGTTGGGACACTGAACAAATTGTGAATAAAAAAGGAATGCAATAATTTACAAATCTCAAACTTATATTTTATTCACAATAGAATATATATAACATATCAAATGTTGAAAGTGAGACATTTTGAAATGTCATGCCAAATATTGGCTCATTTTGGATTTCATGAGAGCTACACATTCCAAAAAAGTTGGGACAGGTAGCAATAAGAGGCCGGAAAATTTAAATGTACATATAAGGAACAGCTGGAGGACCAATTTGCAACTTATTAGGTCAATTGGCAACATGATTGGGTATAAAAAGAGCCTCTCAGAGTGGCAGTGTCTCTCAGAAGTCAAGATGGGAAGAGGATCACCAATTCCCCCAATGCTGTGGCGAAAAATAGTGGAGCAATATCAGAAAGGAGTGTCTCAGAGAAAAATTGCAAAGAGTTTGAAGTTATCATCATCTACAGTGCATAATATCATCCAAAGATTCAGAGAATCTGGAACAATCTCTGTGCGTAAGGGTCAAGGCCGGAAAACCATACTGGATGCCCGTGATCTTCGGGCCCTTAGACGGCACTGCATCACATACAGGAATGCTACTGTAATGGAAATCACAACATGAGCTCAGGAATACTTCCAGAAAACATTGTCGGTGAACACAATCCACCGTGCCATTCGCCGTTGCCGGCTAAAACTCTATAGGTCAAAAAAGAAGCCATATCTAAACATGATCCAGAAGTGCAGGCATTTTCTCTGGGCCAAGGCTCATTTAAAATGGACTGTGGCAAAGTGGAAAACTGTTCTGTGGTCAGACGAATCAAAATTTGAAGTTCTTTTTGGAAAACTGGGACGCCATGTCATCCGGACTAAAGAGGACAAGGACAACCCAAGTTGTTATAAGCGCTCAGTTCAGAAGCCTGCATCTCTGATGGTATGGGGTTGCATGTGGCATGGGCAGCTTACACATCTGGAAAGGCACCATCAATGCTGAAAGGTATATCCAAGTTCTAGAACAACATATGCCATCCAGACGTCGTCTCTTTCAGGGAAGACCTTGCATTTTCCAACATGACAATGCCAGACCACATACTGCATCAATTACAACATCATGGCTGCGTAGGATCCGGGTACTGAAATGGCCAGCCTACAGTCCAGATCTTTCACCCATAGAAAACATTTGGCGCATCATAAAGAGGAAGATGCGAAGAAGACCTAAGACAGTTGAGCAACTAGAAGCCTGTATTAGACAAGAAGGGACAACATTCCTATTCCTAAACTTGAGCAACTTGTCTCCTCAGTCCCCAGACGTTTGCAGACTGTTATAAAAAGAAGAGGCGATGCCACACAGTGGTAAACATGGCCTTGTCCCAACTTTTTTGAGATGTGTTGATGCCATGAAATTTAAAATCAACTTATTGTTCCTTTAAAATGATACATTTTCTCAGTTTAAACATTTGATATATCATCTATGTTGTATTCTGAATAACATATTGAAATTTGAAACTTCCACATCATTGCATTCTGTTTTTATTCACAATTTATACACATTCAGTGTCCCAACTTTTTTGGAATCGAGTTTGTAGTTTAAGTCTTTGGTTCTTTTAATTGTGATGATTTAGGCTCACATTTAACAAAAACCCACCAATTCACTATCTCAACAAATTAGAATACTTCATAAGACCAATAAAAAAACATTTTTAGTAAATTGTTGGCCTTCTGGAAAGTATGTTAATTTACTGTATATGTACTCAATACTTGGTAGGGGCTCCTTTTGTTTTAATTACTGCCTCAATTCGGCGTGGCATGGAGGTGATCAGTTTGTGGCACTGCTGAGGTGGTATGGAAACCCAGGTTTCTTTGATAGTGGCCTTCAGCTCATCTGCATTTTTTGGTCTCTTGTTTCTCATTTTCCTCTTGACAATACCCCATAGATTCTCTATGGGGTTCAGGTCAGGCGAGTTTGCTGGCCAATCAAGAACAGTAACACCATGGTCATTGAACCAGCTTTTGGTACCTTTGGCAGCGTGGGCAGGTGCCAAGTCCTGCTGGAAAATGAAATCAGCATCTCCATAAAGCTTGTCAGCAGAAGGAAGCATGAAGTGCTCTACAATTTCCTGGTAGATGGCTGCGTTGACTGTGGACTTCAGAAAACACAGTGGACCAACACCAGCAGATTTCATGGCAGCCCAAATCATCACTGACTGTGGAAACTTCACACTGGACTTCAAGCAACATGGATTCTGTGCCTCTCCACTCTTCCTCCAGACTCTGGGACCTTGATTTCCAAATGAAATGCAAAATTTACTTTCATCTGAAAAGAGGACTTTGGACCACTGAGATCTTTTTCTCCACAGCCCAGGTAAGACGCTTCTGACGTTGTCTCTGGTTCAGAAGTGGCTTGGTAGCCCTTTTCCTGAAGACGTCTGAGCGTGGTGACTCTTGATGTACTGACTCCAGCTTCAGTTCACTCCTTGTGAAGCTCTCACAAGTGTTTGAATCAACTTTGTTTGACTGTATTCTCAAGCTTGCAGTCATCCCTGTTGCTTGTGCACCTTTTCCTACCCAAATTCTTCCTTCCAGTCAACTTTGCGTTTAATATGCTTTGATTCAGCACTCTGTAAACAGCCACACCTTTCAGTAATGACCCTCTGTGACTTAGCCTCTTTGTGGAGGGTGTTGTTGCGAAAACCTGGCAACCCTGAATTTCAGCCCCTGAAGTGAGACACAGAAAACGCGACAAAACGAGACGAAATAACGTTATAACATTTCGTTTCATCTCGTTTTGGTCAATGAAAATGAAGAGACATTTTAGCATAGTTTTTTATTTTGTAAACCACATTTAGTCTCGTTTATATTCGTCAACGATAGTGCATTATACATTTAATTATCGTCACATGACCAGCATTTACGTTGCGTCTCGTCTCGTTTTCGTCACGTGATAAAGGTTCGCTGACGACGATATATATTCGTTGATGAAAGCAACACTACTTACAAGAAAAAATTAACTTTTTCACGACATTCTAATTTATTGAGATGCACCTGTATATATAACAAGTACAATACAAAAAAATATTAGTGTTTAATTGGTTATAATTTGTTGTTGTTTTTTTAAATCGATTTTTAAAATTAAGCTATCGTCCTAATTATGATTATTATATTATGCATGCATTGTATTATATTATAATATAATATAATTATATATTGATATATATTGACAAAAAATAGCTTCAGTGTATTATCTACCATTTTGTAAGATGGAGGGTTTTTTTTGCAAGTAAAACATTTTTAGTGTTTTACTAGTTATATATATATATATCTGTATATTTTGTTTTTTTCTAAAACTTGTCATCCTATTTGTGATTATTAAATTATATACGTATGTATTAAAATATAATATAGTATATATTAACAATAATAATAATAATAAATACAAATAAATGATTATATACTGTATCAAATATATATTTACATGACATTATAGCTTCAATATATTAGCTGCTCACTTATATTTGGGAATTTTTGTAAGATGGGCCAAGAAAAGTACAATTAAAGTATAGTTTTTATTTCATTTTTATTTTTTTGTTTTTGTTTGCGTTTTATTGTTTGCATTTTTGAATGTTAAATCCATCACTTTTATAAAATAACATTCAATGTTGTGACAAGACGAGCTTAAATACAACAGCAACTAACTTACAGTATTTATTAGAACCTAGAAGTGTAGCAAAATTTGAAGCTCAACTGCAGTTTAACCTGCTTAATTAAATTGAGTAGCTTCTAGCTCTACAAGTTTAAAAGTAGCTTCCCTTGACGATGTCAGTATGTACAGAAGACTCGTGAAGTCTTGCAAGAAATTATAAACTCAATTCACCAGAAGAGTTAATTACACTCCATTGGAGCTGCCCGTTTTTGAAAACAAACACAACACTGTTTTCATTAATGAGTGATTGAGTCTCTTTTTTTAAGCAGCTGTACATTGACAGTGATAGCTGCTGAATCCATTATTAATATGTTTATGCTGGAGTATGTCCAGAATATGTCCTCTGATGACTGTCACAATTTCAAAACGGAAAATTAAGCTATTAGCAGAGTCTGTATGTGTCTGTATTTTTCAAAATAACGTGCATTGCAAATTTAACAACACACTGCCATTTGTATAATTGGAATAGTGAGCTGAATTAGTGATTTATTTAAATTGCCCTTTCTTGATGTACACTTTTAGGTAATGCTTGCCCGGAGCACACCAATCTCTCAGTATGTTAATGAGTTACTCAAGGAACATGTTAAATATGTACACTCCTCATTTGCATACAAATTCAATTAACCTAGTTGAAGGAGGAAAAAAAGAGAAACAAATCTTTTGATTGATGTTTTTGTGCGTGGTGATGTGCATTGACTGAGGGTGATACATCTCAATAGGTATATTGTTTTGCTTTGATTGTCTTGCATAATGTCAAAAAACAAAACTCTTGATCTCAAACGTCCTGAGAGTAAAACGTCAGGTTAATCACAACCTCATAAAGATTCTAACGCGATCCTACTGTATTACAGTCGGCCAACATCAGCGCAATGTCAGTGCGTCCAATCCGCAATTTAACGACTTGCTTGGAGCGCATATTCTAATTAAAGATACTCGTAATTGGGACATACAAACCTGTGCATATCAATGAAGGCAGAGTGGGTGAACTACAGCGGGACGTCGTGTCAATGCATGGGCGTCTGAATGTTAGCATGGCAGTGGCTTGGATATATGGGACCCGGACTCTCCCAACATTTACATAATAGACAATTAACCAAATTGATTTCTGCCGCCTGTGATGAGAGGTGATGGCAGAAGCTGCTTTTTCTCCTCTGGGGGTTGGACGGTCTGACTCTCCATCAACGATATCTCAAGGAATGCCGGAGCTTCATTAGCATCCCGCTAATTAGATGGTCACATGCACCCGCTAATTAACATATATACTATCTTTTGTTGACACCCTCAAAAGTTATGAATTTTCAATGTAATATCACCGTCATTCACGTGAGTGAGCCATTAACATGGGTTTAATTGGCTAAAAATGTCTTCACACACACTTTTATGCAAAGCTGAGGCCTACAGATGAGTTCAGCTGTTTAGATCTGAAACAAAATTACACATGAATGAACATCTTAAAAGAATATTGGCTTTCCTTTTAATGCATCCTCCACATGTTTTGAGTATGCTTTTATATATCCAGAACAATCCCTTTTGAGTCACTTGGGGTTAATTGGACACAATGGTGATCGCTCTTAGCAAACCCATTATAAACTTTCAGCTTTCAGATCAGTGTTACTTTAGTATTTATATATTATTATAGTATTTCTTAACAATATGAATTTATTTATTATTTAAAATGGTTTAATTATATTGAATTCATTTATTATTTTTTGCTTAATGTTTTTTAACATTTTCAGTGTGCTTTCTGTATTTTTTTTAAATAAATATTTCTATTTATCTATTTTTATTTCAGTTTAAGTTTTAGAAATTAATACTTCAACTTGTTTTTTGTTGTTGTTGTTTTCAGTTATTGGCCAACACTGAGAAAAAAAATGGATGTAAATTTATTTAGAAATTGCTAGTAAATTTCACAAATATTTACAATGAAATGTAACATTCTCATTGAATTTTGAAGTAAAAGCATTCTCTAGAAAACCGTAATCCAATAATCTTTATTTAAAAAAAAAAACAAAAAAAAACAGTGGAAGCAATATTGTTATTTTTTGTTTTTAAGTTTCAAAATTTTATTCATAATTTAATTTAATTTCAGCTTTATTTAAATCAGCTTAACATATTCATTTAATTCATTCATTCAGTTTTTTGTATAGTTTTTAGTTTTGGTATTAAACTGTTAAATCGGTCTTGTATACCTCGTCTGTGGCTATTTTCCATGCTATTTTAATACACATGGACTTCAAGCCTTAAATAACGATTCATAAGTGCCATAAAAGTGACCCATATGATCTTTTGAAGTCATGCATTGTCAAATTCACTCAAAATCTCGACGTTCACTCCGGTTGTCCTTGAAACATTCATGGGAGTTCTTGAGAGAAGCAGCAATGTCTGATTTCTGAACAAATTCCTTTTAAGTCAGATCCTTTCAAATAATTACTTGCTCACGACCAGTTTGAATGGTTATTTAATAAATACAGTTCACTGATTCAATTCTTAAGTTCAACTCATTAATTTGAATGTGCCACAGCGATTAACAAGTCATTAGAAGGGAAGATTATCATTCAATACCAACTAAAAATTTGGTCTTGCCCATGCACACAAAGCTATTGTTCGACTTAAGTCGAAGCGTCTTGGAATGTAGTGCTCAAGTTAAATGAACTATATTTATGGTGTTTTTTATTTTTATTTGTTGAAGCTTGTAAGCCACATTCCCCATTCATTGTAGTTGCAAGGAAAAGAGTTACCAAATATCTTTGTGTTCATACAGGTTTTTAACAACATACTGTAAGTGTGAGTAAATAATGACGTGATCTTAATGTTTTTGGGGGGTGAACTATCCTTTAAGTCTGCTGTTTAGATTCTGCTTACTGGTAATTAGTAATAGTCCTGATCATCCTGTATCCACAATACTCTCACATGTGGGAAACCAGTCTCACTCTTCTTCACAAATGGAGAATCGGGCCGTCGTCCAGTGCTGGAGAGTCATGGGATAAAGTATAGTGGGTGGGTGGGTGTGTGAAATCAGTTCTCAAGGGCTGTAAGCAGGCACTACAGTTTTTCTGAGAAAACCAGAGACACTCAAGAAAAGTGGAGTTATCCTTGGCACAGTCTGTTGGTCTGTTTGACATCCTCCTCTCCCTCATATGAGAATGATGGGGGTGTTTTCTGGGGGTAATGAGGAATAAGATTCGTGGAGCAGAGTTGACTTTTAAGCATATATTACAGCTCACATGCTCTCATAATTCAATAAGTGATTTATTAATGTAGGAGTTCTCAGTTGCCTATATTTTGGGTTGTTTATTTAATAAGTCTTGGACCGGCTTCAGGACTCTGTGATCTTTAAAGCTGTCTGAAAATGAAATGTGAGAGACAGCATAACCTTCACAAAGTTAAAGTGAAACAGAACTTGTCAAACAATGGACTCTTTCCATCTTTTTATTATTTTTCAATGAGTTGATATGAAAGGCATTGCCGTAATGTTGCACATTGTAAAACAGCACAATATCCTTAAATAAGAAGAAAGTAGGAAACAAGTGTGTTTAGCACCTCCTTATGCTGAGTGGCCACCAACCAAGACCAAAGATTGTTTTCATTTACTGAAGTGCACTTCCTCTATAAACCATTAACAGAGCGCAGTGTAAAATAGCACAGTTTTAGCTCCCAAAGCTCTCTCTTCCACATGTTAATCACATCTTGTCCAAATATCCGGGTTTTCCCAGGAAGTATGCAATGTAATCTGTTTAAGCATGATCCTGTCTAGCTCACTCTCACTGGGAAAAGCACATGGTGTGGTTCAGTTAAAGACCTCATTGCTCTAAGGCCTGTTTGCTTAATGCGAGTGCACTACTAAATTAAGTAAAATGAACATACAGCAGATGTACTCATTTAAACTGTAAGCAATTTAAAGTATTAAATAAAAATTCAGGAAAATGGGTTAAAAATATTGATGACTCATCATGCAATGCTGGGCGTATCCTTTTTTTTTTTTTCTTCCTCCAATCAAATGGTGTCTAATTGTTCATTGTTTGGGGAAGATTGTTATTGAGGGAGGAACAGCTGCTGCTGACTAGTAATAGCAAGTAGCAAATCATGGTTCATGGCTGTGATGTAAGCTAAAGAATATTGCTATTTTATAAAAGTTATTTTTTTTCTTTCCAAATAAGGAAATATATCAGCACAGGAAAGAAAAGTGTTATCAAAGCCATTTTATATGTTATTTAAATTATTTAAATAACATTGACACAAACTTTCTTAGAAAAATGCAGAACTTAAGCAAGAGATGCCAAAGTTTCTTGGGAAATTGCAATGTTTTGTGAAAAAAAAAAAAAAAAAAAATCTTAGGAAGATGCAATGCTATTGTGAGAGAGCGCAAAGTTTCATGGGAGAACGTAATATTTTCATGAGAGAATGCAAAGATTTTTGGGAAAACGCTGTACTTTTGTGAGAGAACACAAAGTTTCTCAGGAGAATGCAATGCTTTTTCAAGAGAACGCAAACTTTCTTTTGAAAACAATATTTTTGCAAGAGAATGCAAAGTTTCTTGGGCAAACGCAGTGATTTTGCAAACGGAAATGCATAGTTTCTTGGGAGAACGTAATTGTTTTGTGAGAAAAAGTATGTTTTTAGAGAGACAGCGGCATTTCTCGGGAGAATGCAATGGTTTTGTGTGACATTTTCTGGGGAGAACGCAATGCTTTTACAAAAGAAAGTGCAATGCTTCTCTGGAGAACGCAATGCTTTAGTGAGAAAACATGAAGCTTTTTGGGTATTATTGCAGGAAAACCAAATTTCTCACAAGAATGCAATGGCTTTGCATGAAAGCACACAGTTTCTTGGGGTAATGCAATGCTTTTGAGAGAGAATACCAATGTTTTGCAAGCAACGCATAAACATTCTATATATATATATATATATATATATATATATATATATATATATACTACCCTCCAAAAGTTTGGAAACGCCCTAGAAAATGGGGTTTTGGACAATATTGGCATGAATCCTTTTTAATTTGTGATAATTTTGCACTGATAAGGGACAACACAAACTACGAAAACATATTTTATTACATAAACAGTTTATACATAGAAAAAACTTCAATTTTCGATTCATCAAAATATCCACCATTAGCAGCTATTACAGCTCTGCATAATCTGGGCATCCGAGCTGTCAGTTTATTTAAACATTGACTTGATATATTACTCCAAGCCTCCTGAAGGATTGCCCAAAGATGATTCACACTGGTTGGACACTTTTTACGGACATCACGGTCCAGTTCCTAGTAGCTCAATTGGGTTGAGGTCGGGTGATTGGGGAGGCCATTCCATGACAGACATGATGCCAGCTAACTGTTTCCTCTCCAAATAGGATTTGCACAGCTTGGAAGTGTGCTTGGGGTCATGCTTGGAAGTGTGCTTGGAAGTGTGATATCGTCCAAAACCCAACTTTTCTAGGGCGTTTCCAAACTTTTGGAGGGCAGTGTGTACATATACACACTGCCCTCCAAAAGTTTGGAACCGCCCCCCCCCCCCACCTCGGGCACTCAGACCACATCTCTGTTATGCTAATCCCAGCATAAAGACCACTTCTGAAACTTGCCAAACCGTTTCAAAAACTCATCACAATTTGGCCAGATGATGCTACCTCGACACTACAGGACTGCTTTCAGTGCACAGACTGGAACACGTTTAAAGAGGCGGCCACTTACAACAACCACACAGACCTGCAGGAGTACACTGAAACTCTAACTGCTTACATCAAAAAGTGCATTGATGATGTGACAGTCACCTAGACCATCACCACACGGGTCTGCTACCCGACCTGAGGCCGACAGGTCCCGAAATACTTTCGGGTTTCGGGTCGGGTTTGGGTTAATATTTAATGAATAGCCTCGGGCTCGGTTCGTGCTCGGGCTTGTTGCTATATGTAGGCTACACTGCTTTCATAGACGCACACACACACACACACACACACACACACATTATTGCACACAGATATCAGAGAGATCGCGCAGCGAACACACAGCATGGAAACTTTTATTAGTAAAATAGCTTCGATAGGCTACTGACTCGCAACGTTATATTTCTCTGCAATGAGGGGGTAAAATCGTTGTTTTTGAAGTAACTAAGCCTCATTGCTTGTAGAGAGAGACGCGCAGACGTAGGTTCACACACGCAACGTTCATACCTCTGTCTCTCGCTAATTAAAAAAAAATGTGATCTTACCGCACTACATCTCTGTGTCTGATTTAAAGCAGGCCGAATGCTAACGAGCCTTAACTGAGAAAATTACCATAATTTGCACAGTGGAAGAATTATCGTCTTGTCAACCATTCAAAAACTCGGCAGAATTTATGTGACCGCTGTACCTGATGTTCATAAACTTTCATAACTGGTAAGTGTTTTTTCTTTTGCCTTGTGAACTGGCCAAGCCTTGATGAATCTGTTTCTTTACATGTATTTGTTTACTGCCCTTGCATGCAATCATGAAATACAGCATCTTATTTATTTTAAATTGACTATTCGTTGTGAAAAAAAAAGACTTCGGGGTCGGGTTCGGGCTCTAAATTTAACTGTGTCGCTCGCAGTGTTAATTTTGACAGCAAATTTTGATTTAGTTTTAGTCATAGTCTTTTGACTAAAATACCATTTAGTTTTAGTCATATTTTAGTCATTTGAATTGTTTTTAGTTTTAGTCTAGTTTTAGTCGACTAAATATCATAACATTTTAGTCGACTAAATTTAGTCGGCTAAAATCTAATGGGTTTAGTTACAGTGCATTTATTAAGCATTTCTCTAAAATTCCCAAACTCATTATATAGGTTTGATATTAAGGTATTATCATGATAGACATCGATTTAACTGCAGTGACACACAACATGCCTTTATGTTAAAATTAAATAAAACCACTTCTCATAAAGAACAAGAACATGGTCTTCTTTTTAATGAAATACCAATGGTTATATAGGATAATTATCCATTCTTTATACCAACTTGTTTACCATATTCTTCATTCTTTCAAGCAGACATATTTATTTCTATAAATAAATTGAAATGAACCTTTAGGGCTACTAAAGTTTTTCAGTCAAGAGCAGTGAGTGATTTTCTGTCTTTCTTCTGTTGCTTGATTAACATCAATGCATTAGACTACTATCCTTTAAAACCGAACGCACAGCTGCAATGGATGCAATGTACTGATGCACGTTCTGCCTACTGTTTACGTTCACTTAAGACGTAATCGATTGTGTTTATGTGAATGCTCGTCAACACGCATAATTTCATGTGTAATTCTCCGCTCACGCGACGCAAGAGAGTACTCGCGCGCTGTGAGACGCGCTTTCTGTGTGTGTATGCTTCAGTGTCTGTGCTCAGAAAACCGGACCGAATCGAGTTCTCTCTTGCGTCGTCAGATTTATCCATATGTCTGTTCTTCTCTTTCTCCCACATATTGATATTTTTGAACGTTTTATGAGACGTGCTGCAAGTGTATTATAGCTTATGTCCTGCCGGTTCATATGTATGCTAACCTCCTAACTACACACTACAGAACTATGTTCTGAATCAATCTCTTTCCAAATCGTCCCTCCCTAACAGTTTCGTCTCGTTTTTATTCGTTGACGAATATGTCAATAGATTTTCGTCATAGTTTTTGTCATTCAAAAAGAGTTTTCGTTCGTCATCGTCTCGTTGTCGTCAGTGAAAAAAATGTCGTTGACGACAATTATGACGAAAATTATTCGTCAACGAAATTAACACTGGTCGCTCGGGTCGGGTCAGACGATCTCGGGTACAGGCCGGGTTCGGGCTTCAGATTAAAGCCTGTGCAGACCTCTGCCACACGTGCATACCAGAAGCCGTGGATGACAGCAGAGGTTCGTAGGCTGCTAAAGACCAGAGATGAAGCATTCAGATCAGGAGATAAAGCAGCCCTCAAAACAGCAAGAGACAATCTGTCCAGTGGCATCAAAAATGCAAAACGGTCATATGCTCAAAAAATCAACAATCACATCACAGACAGCAGAGACACACGGAGCCTGTGGCAAGCCATTCAGACCATCACTGACTACAAGCCCCCGCCACAGGCCTGTGATGATGACACATCCCTCCCCGATGCACTCAACCACTTTTATTCACGGTTTGAAATGCAGAATGACACACCTGCACAAAAACTGCCCACACATCCCAACGACCAGGCGCTCTGTCGGTCTCCAGCCGACGTAAGGAAGACCCTATCTAGGATTTACCCACACAAGGCTGCGGGCCCTGACAACATACCTGGCCGTGTACTGAAAGACTGTGCTGCACAGCTGACAGATGTCCTAACAGATATATTCAACACCTCGCTGAGCCAGGCAGTCGTCCCCACATGTCTCAAATCCACAACAATCATACCGGTACCAAAGAAATCACCTGTGTGACTCCAATCATGATGAAGTGCTTTGAGAGGTTAGTCATGCACAAAATCAAACCAGCCTCCCCAACACACTCGATCCGCTCCAGTTTGCATACCGTCCAAACTGCTCTATGGACGATGCAATTTCCTCCATCCTCCACCTGGCTCTTACCCACCTAGAAAATAAAGACTCCTATGTTAGAATGCTGTTCATTGACTTCAGCTCAGCATTCAACACAATAATCCCACAACAGCTCATAAATAAACTAAACTTGCTGGGCCTTAACAATTCCCTCTGTAATTGGATCCTGGACTTTCTAACCGGAAGACCTCAGTCAGTCCGTGTCGGCCACAACACCTCGAGCACTACCACGCTGAGCACAGGTGCCCCACAAGGCTGTGTGCTCATCCCGCAGCTCTTCACGCTGCTGACCCACGACTGCAATGCCAAGTTCAGCTCCAACCACATCATCAAGTTCGCTGATGACACAACAGTGGTAGGTCTCATCAGCAATAACGATGAAAAGCACTACAGAGAGGAAGTGGCACAGCTGGCTGAATGGTGTGGCACTAACAACCTATCCCTCAATGTGGGGAAGACAAAGGAGGTTGTGTTGGACTTCAGGAGAAACTCCGTTGAAAACCCCCCACTGACCATCGATAGCTCGACTGTGGCGAGAGTCAGCAGCACTAAATTCCTGGGGGTGCACATCACAGGATCTCACCTGGCCCACCAACACCATGTCACTCTCCAAGAAGGCACAACAACGCCTACACTTTCTCCACCGGCTGAAAAGAGCAAGTCTCCCTCCACCCATTGTCACCACATTCTACAGGGGCACCATTGAGAGTGTGCTGACCAGCTGCATCGCTGTCTGGTACGGGAACTGTAGTGCAGCAGACCGCAAGACCCTACAGCGGACAGTGAACACAGCTGCAAAGATCATCGGTGCCCCTCTCCCATCCATCCTGGACATTTTCCTTGCACGATGCTCCAGCAAAACCAACAGCATCGTGAAGGACCCACCCATCCCTCCCACAGTCTTTTCCAGCTCCTACCATCAGGAAGACGGTACCGGAGGGATGGCTTATTACCAAGATGGCGCTGCTATGTTCGGCTGCCGTCCGGGCCGCTCCGCTTAGACTATGCTTTTATTTACTTTTTTACTTACTTTTGATTTCTATTTTTACACACATAACGTCGGCACTGATCACCTATGACAAAAGTGCACTCTTGGACATTGGAAACCGCTTCACTAACCTGGTTCAGGACACTTTATCACCGAATCCATCGTGGCCTCTTGAGATTCTTCGGAACGCGGAGAACAAAGGACACAGGAGACGGAACAAAAAACACCGTGGAAAAAGCGCTGGTATTCGGAACAGATTGAGGAAAAGGGCTCACAGTCCTCCTTTACCGAGCCTTTTGCTCGCTAATGTCCAATCCTTGGATAATAAGATGGACGATCTTAGAGCCAGGATTAGTTTCCAACGGGACATAAGGGACTGTAACATCATCTGTTTGACTGAAACATGGCTCACACCCTCGGTTCCAGACACTGCTGTAACGCCGTCTGACAACTTCTCTGTTTTACGGATGGACAGAACAGCTGAGGCCGGTAAATCCAAGGGTGGTGGTGTGTGTTTCATGACTAACAAGAAATGGTGTGACCCCAGGAATATCTCCTCTCTGTCGCGATCCTGCTCTCCTCATCTGGAACATCTATCCATCATTTGCCGCCCATTCTATTTACCCCGCGAGTTCTCCGCGGTCATCGCTACTGCCGTTTACATCCCACCACAGGCAGACACCGGCTTGGCTTTGTCTAAACTTCACGATGTGATCAGCGGCTACATTAACCAACATCCTGACGCTGCCTTTATCATCGCGGGGGATTTTAACAAAGCCAACCTCAAGCAGGTCATGCCGAACTTTCACCAGCATGTATCCTGTCCAACCAGAGGACCGAATACACTGGATCACTGCTACTCTCAGTTCAAGAATGCCTACAAGGCCCGTTCACTACCTGCCTTTGGTAAGTCTGACCACGCCGCCATTTTCCTCACACCGGAATATAAACAAAGGCTCGCACAGGAACCCCCGGTGAAGAGGGAAGTGACGCGTTGGTCCTCCCACTCTGAAGCTATGCTGCAGTCGGCTCTTGATGACGTCGACTGGGACATGTTCAGGGCGAGCTCATCTGACGTCAGCGAGTTCATGGAGGTAGCAGTGAGCTTTGTAAACACACTTACCGAACAAGCTACAGAAACAATAACTGTAAGGACTTTCCCTAATCAGAAACCGTGGGTGGACAGAAAAATCCGTGATGCGGTTAATAAACGCACTGCCGCATACAACGAGGCTCTTTTGTCTGGGAATATGCGCGAATATAAAGCTTCGTGTTATGCTCTCAGACGAGCAGTAAGTGCCGCCAAACATCGCTACAAAAAGAGAATTGAGTCTCATTTTCAGCTCAATGACTCGCGACGCATGTGGCAGGGACTAAGGACCATCTGTGCCTTTGGAAACAAATCCTCCGCGGAGGTGAGAGCAGATCCGTCGCTGGCTGTAGAATTAAACACCTTCTACGGCCGATTTGAAAGCAACGGAGGCATCGCGGCTCTGCCAAGTAGCGCGTCAGGAAGCAGCAGGCAGAGAAGCGAGAGTGAGAATCATGTGATCACCGTGTCGGAGGACGAGGTTCGGAGGGCACTAAAGGGAGTGAACATCAGGAAAGCTGCTGGACCTGACGGGATCACAGGCCGGGTTCTGAGATCATGCGCTGATCAGCTTGCTGGTTTGTTCACTTCTATCTTCAATGAGTCCCTTGCTACCTCTGTAGTTCCCACCTCCTTTAAAAAATCCATCATCATCCCTGTGCCTAAGAACAGTAAACCCTCTTGCCTGAATGACTATCGTCCAGTGGCCCTCACATCTATAGTCATGAAGGTTTTTGAGAGACTTGTTAAGAGCCACATTAGCTCATCCATCCCTGTTACTTTGGACCCTCTTCAGTTTGCCTATCGCTCCAATAGATCAACTGATGATGCCATCTCACACATACTCCACTCCTCCCTCACACACATTGACAGCAGCAATGGGAACTATGCAAGGCTGCTATTCATAGACTATAGCTCAGCTTTTAACACCATAGTCCCCACCAAGCTGACTAATAAACTCACAGGCCTCGGCCTAAACACCTCACTCTGCGACTGGATTCAAGACTTCCTCACCGGCAGACCTCAAGTGGTGAAGGTAGGCCAGTACACCTCAAACTCCATCACCCTGAACGTAGGAGCCCCGCAGGGCTGCGTTCTGAGTCCCCTGCTATACTCTCTCTACACACATGACTGTGTGTCCTCTCACAGATCCACATCTATTATCAAATTTGCTGATGATACTGTGGTTCTGGGCCTCATTTCCAACAATGATGAGACCGCATACTTGGATGAGGTGGAGAGACTAACATCATGGTGCCAGGACAACTGTCTCTCTCTGAACGTGAGCAAAACCAAAGAGCTGATTGTGGACTTCAGAAAGAGACACCTGCTGCCCTACACTCCTCTTGTGATCAGTGGGACCCCTGTGGAGAGAGTAAGCAGCTTCAAGTACCTCGGCGTAAACATCTCCGAGGACCTGACTTGGACTACACACATCCAAACACAGGTCAAGAAAGCCAGGCAAAGACTGTACCATCTGCGACAGCTGAGAAAATTCAGGGTCTCACCAACAATCCTGAAAACTTTCTATGCAGGGACCATAGAAAGTGTTTTGACTCAGTGCATCTCAGTGTGGTATGGAAACAGCTCCAGCCAAGATTGCAAAGCCCTGCAGAGAGTTGTGTGCTTAGCTGAGCGTATCTCTGGGTCGGCTCTCCCCTCTCTGCAGGACATCTACATCAAACGATGCAGAGGCAGAGCAGACAAACTCATCAAAGACTCAAATCACCCTGGTAACTGTCTTTTCACTAGGCTGCCATCTGGTAAGCGTTTCCGCTGCCTGATGGCAAAAACAGAGAGACTCAGGAGGAGTTTCTTCCCCACGGCCATCAGGCTCCTGAACTCAAAGTCAGCCTCTTAAAAACATCATCTGACTTACTTCAAATCACTAATCACACACTCATTACTCTCTACCTCATAACTGTCAGTGTCATTTGCTCATTTGCACACTTGCACACTTGCACACAACACGTTCTGTATCTTGTAAATCGTATCTTATTTTTATATTTATTTTATTTTTTGTGATTGGCTGCTTCATGTCAACCATGTATAACCTGTTGCACATTCCTCTCTGTACAGTCATGCTTATATTAATATTTAATTCTACAGCTTACTGTCATGCACATTCTTTTATATTTTATATTTTATTCTTTATATCTTATTTTTCATTCATTTTATCTTATGTTTACTTCCCTTGTGTTGTTTTTTCAATATTTGCACTGTCCATGGAGCGGACCCGACTCTCATTTCACTGCTGGTTATACAGTCTCTGTATAGTCGTGTATGTGACAAATAAAACTTGAAACTTGAAACTTGAGCATCAGAGCCCGCTCCGCCAGACTGCTCAACAGCTTTTCCCCCCAGGCTGTGAGAGCCCTGAACACAAATCACCCTGCCCCCCTCTGAAACCCCATGCAAACCCCTACCTCCTGAAACATGGACCCCCCCCCCCTCCAAACACCCCTCAACCAAAAAAAAGAAAAAAAAACTGTATGAAACTTTTTTGTGCAGTTCAAAGTGTGCTACACACAGATTAGTGGGCCTATACACCTGTAGTAACAAACTCTCCTCTATGCGCACTAGACACTTTTCACACACTGCTGTGTGTACACAATCCCACAAAAGACTCAGCAATATATGTATGTTTACATGCTCATGCACTACAAATCATATTGCACTGTTCCCCAGCCAGCTGCTTGACTCACAATGTTTCTCTCTGCACATGTACAGTATTTGTGAAGCATTCGTATAGTTTGTATTTTTTTTTATTTTTTTTTAGTGTGTATAGGGCAAACATTTATATATAGTATACTTAGTCAAAATCTGTCAGTAGGTTAGTTGTGTATAGGTTTATAGTGTTTTACTTCATTGTTGTATGTCTCTATTTATGTAGCACCGTGGTCCTGTGAGGCACGACATTTCGTTCCACTGTATGTCCAACGCAATCTCACGGCAATTCGTACATATTTTACGAGGTGGCTAATTCGTACGAATTCGTACGACCTCACTCGTACGATTTAGTACGATTTGTCTAAACCCCAGGGTTAGGTGTAGGTCATTTGTACAAATTCGTACGATTTAGCAAAAAACGTATGAATTTGTATGAGTGAGGTCGTACGAATTCCTACGAATTAGCCACCTCGTAAAATATGTACGAATTGCCTTGAGATCGGGCTGGTATGTCCCTACATGTAGCGGAATGACAATAAAGCTCAACTTGACTTGACTTGAATACTTTTTGAAACCTCCATTTGCCAGTTTAACAGCTCTAAATTTTCTCCTATAATGCCTGATGAGGTTAGAGAACACCTGACAAGAGATCAGAGACCATTCCTTCATCCAGAATCTCTCCAGATCCTTCAGATTCCCAGCTCCATGATGGTGCTTCTTCTCTTCAGTTCACCTCACTCATTTTCTATAGGGTTCAGGTCAGAGGACTGGAATGGCCATAGCAGAAGCTTGGTTTTGTGCTCAGTGACCCATTTTTGTGTTGTTTTTGAGGTTTGTGTTTGGATTATTGTATGGTTGGAAGATCCAAACATGGCCCATTATAAGATTTCTAACAGAGTCAGTCACTTATAGATTTTTTTATCTGTTGGTATTTGATAGAATCCATGATGCCATGTGTCTAAACAAGATTTCCAGGACCTCCAGCAGAAATATAGGCCCACAACATCAAAAATACAGCAGTATATGTCATTGTACACATGGGGTACTTTTTATCCCTGTGTGTACCAAACCCATTTTGAGTGTTTGCTGCCAAAAAGCTCAGTTTTTTAGTTTCATCTGACCGTAGAAGCCAGTCCCATTTGAAGTTCCAGTCGTGTCTGATAACTGAATATGCTGGAGTTTGTTTTTGGATGAGCTAGGAGAATTTTTCTTGAAACCCTCCCAAACAACATGTGGTGATGTAGGTGCTGTTTGACTTTCTTTTTTTTTTTTTAAGGTTTTCTGACCCCGAGACTCAACTATTTTCTGCAATTCTCCAGCTGTGGTCCTTGAAGGCCACTCTTTAGCCACTCAAACTCTCCTCCTCACCGTGCATTAGGACGATATAGATACACGTCCTCTTCCAGGCAGTTTCATAACATTTTCTGTTGATTGGAAGTTCTTAATTATTGCCCTGATGGTGGAAATGGGAATTTTCACTGCTCTAGCTCTTTTCTTAAAGCCACTTCACTAATTTGTGAAGCTCAATTATCTTTTGCTGCACATCAGAAATATATTGTTTGGTTTTTCTCATTGTGATGGATGATTAAGGGAATTTGGGCTTTGTTTTCCCTCCTATTTCTGTGAAACAGGAAGCCATGGCTGGATAATTTCATGTTCATAATCACCCTGGAGTGCTCAAAATTGTGAATATGAATGGGAATATACTTCAGAGATATTTTACTCCTCAGAATTTCTAGGGGTACCAATAATTGTGTCTGTGTATTTGAGAAAAACATTTATTTCATAATGATATTTCCCCCCATTTTATATTCTTATACTCTAATGAAAGGTTAGATTTTTTTGTGATTTTTATTTTTTATTTTTATAAAATATCAAAAGGATTAGCAATGCAGAATAATTTTCATAGCCTTCTTTGATCATATTTACCAAGGGTGCCGATATTTTTGGCCATGACTGTGTATATAGTATATTCTCTGCTCATATTTTTTTCCATCATATCCCCTTAGAGGCTCCACAGAATAGTGATCAGAAATATTCATATTTTCCTTCTCCCATAATTAGTGAAGTGTGTTAATATAGTCAGAGATAATTTTGTGAGTGAATCTGTGTTGTGGCCAGCTGTGGCATGTCTTATGTTATGTTGCTTCAAGTTACTTCTGTGCCACTAGTGGCAGCCAACAAAATAAAAAATATCCCCAAGACTCACAGCATTGGCTGAGGATATTAGAGAACCGCCTCAAAGTTATTAGATTGGTTAACACACACGGGCCACAGTTCATAGGCCTGCAGAGCTGTCAAAGTCTCACTCTGTTTTTATATTTTTCTTCCTTTTTCATTTACATCCTGCCCTCCTTCTCTTTATTTTCCATCTTTTCCTGTTGGCTCATGCACAAGCACTCAGGGCTGGTTTGAATTAGGATTACATCTGTATGTGAAAGATTTTTACTGCGCTTTGAAATATAGAGTATGTACAGTTCTGTGCATTACACAGAGAACTCATGACTAGCATAATCAAACACGACTCTAGGAATCAAATCGTGAAGGGATCCATACAACCTGACCTTCTAAAACTTTTATCATGCCCATATTTTCTGTGTCAAGGCAGTGAACTTTCTTCCTGGCCAATTCCAAATTCTGAAACTACCGTCTTGTTGCATCACTGAATCAATCTTCCTTCGACTCTTGTATTGTGTCTCTGAGGGGGGGTTATAGCGTTCGGTTTAGAAATGCATAGATGCTCTCACACCCACACATTGTCTGTAATGTGTTTGTACCACACTGGTCCATTACACCCTTATTGTGGCCCATTATTTGCACAGGAAGTCAGTGAAGCTGAGACTGAGCGTCACACCAACTTTTAAAGTGTTAAAGGTATAGTTCACTCAAAAATTTACATTCTGTCATTTACTCGCCCTAATATTGAGGTAAATGTTTTTTTTTATTGTTTTTTTTTTCTACATTAATGTGTTTCTATACACCGGGCATGTGTTTTTTGTGCATGGAATATGCGTATGAACAATTTTATGAGTAAAAAAAATCCTATCTATCTATCTATCTATCTATCTATCTATCTATCTATCTATCTATCTATCTATCTATCTATCTATCTACTGTATATATATATATATATATATATAATTTATTTTAAATTTATGAACAAATGTAGGAACAACTGAAACCACACTTGCACAAAAAGCACATACTCTGGGCGGCCTTATAATCTTGTTAAGATGAAATTTTTATTTTATCAATCCTCAAAATTCATTAAAATTAGAACAAGGATAAGAACAAATTAATGTGCGTATATGCGTGTTGTGAATTAGGCAGAGATTTTTCATGAAAAATTCTCCTGCATGTATAAATCGCAAATAATTCATGCAATTATTAGTGAATGAGACCCATTGTTTATATATATATATATATATACAGTGGGTACGGAAAGTATCCAGACCCCCTTAAATTTTTCACTCTTTGTTATATTGCAGCCATTTGCTAAAATCATTTAAGTTCATTTTTTTTCCTCATTAATGTACACACAGCACCTCATATTGACAGAAAAACACAGAATTGTTGACATTTTTGCAGATTTATTAAAAGAAAAACTGAAATATCACATGGTCCTAAGTATTCAGACCCTTTGCTGTGACACTCGTATATTTAACTCAGGTGCTGTCCATTTCTTCTGATCATCCTTGAGATGGTTCTACACCTTCATTTGAGTCCAGCTGTGTTTGATTATACTGATTCGACTTGATTAGGAAAGCCACACACCTGTCTATATAAGACCTTACAGCTCACAGTGCATGTCAGAGCAAATGAGAATCATGAGGTCAAAGAAACTGCCTGAAGAGCTCAGAGACAGAATTGTGGCAAGGCACAGATCTGGCCAAGGTTACAAAAACATTTCTGCTGCACTTAAGGTTCCTAAGAGCACAGTGGCCTCCATAATCCTTAAATGGAAGACGTTTGGGACGACCAGAACCCTTCCTAGAGCTGGCCGTCCGGCCAAACTGAGCTATCGGGGGAGAAGAGCCTTGGTGAGAGAGGTAAAGAAGAACCCAAAGATCACTGTGGCTGAGCTCCAGAGATGCATTCGGGAGATGGGAGAAAGTTGTAGAAAGTCAACCATCACTGCAGCCCTCCACCAGTCGGGGCTTTATGGCAGAGTGGCCCGACGGAAGCCTCTCCTCAGTGCAAGACACATGAAAGCCCGCATGGAGTTTGCTAAAAAACACCTGAAGGATTCTCTGGTCTGATGAGACCAAGATAGAACTTTTTGGCCTTAATTCTAAGCGGTATGTGTGGAGAAAACCAGGCACTGCTCATCACCTGTCCAATACAGTCCCAACAGTGAAGCATGGTGGTGGCAGCATCATGCTGTGGGGGTGTTTTTCAGCTGCAGGGACAGGACGACTGGTTGCAATCGAGGGAAAGATGAATGCGGCCAAGTACAGGGATATCCTGGATGAAAACCTTCTCAAGAGTGCTCAGGATCTCAGACTGGGCCGAAGGTTTACCTTCCAACAAGACAATGACCCTAAGTACACAGCTAAAATAACGAAGGAGTGGCTTCACAACAACTCCGTGACTGTTCTTGAATGGCCCAGCCAGAGCCCTGACTTAAACCCAATTGAGCATCTCTGGAGAGACCTAAAAATGGCTGTCCACCAACGTTTACCATCCAACCTGACAGAACTGGAGAGGATCTGCAAGGAGGAATGATAGAGGATCCCCAAATCCAGGTGTGAAAAACTTTTTGCATCTTTCCCAAAAAGACTCATGGCTGTATTAAATCAAAAGGGTGCTTCTACTAAATACTGAGCAAAGGGTCTGAATACTTAGGACCATGTGATATTTCAGTTTTTCTTTTTTAATAAATCTGCAAAAATGTCAACAATTCTGTGTTTTTCTGTCAATATGGGGTGCTGTGTGTACATTAATGAGGAAAAAAATGAACTTAAATGATTTTAGCAAATGGCTTCAATATAACAAAGAGTGAAAAATTTAAGGAGGTCTGAATACTTTCCGTACCCACTGTATATGTATATATATGTATGTATATATATATATATATATATATATATATATATATATATATATATATATATATATATATATATATAAACAATGGGTCTCATTCTTTTGCATAGAATGGAGATATATCCACCTCAATCAGCTTGATTTCTATGTAAATTTGGATATTTTATTTGCATTTTGGTGTTTTGTGTGATCACAAATTTTGCATAAATATGTGGATTAAACTCTTTGATTCTCTTTTGAATTATGAATGCAAGCACAGACCAGACAATTTCACTTTATCATTGGATAATACTTAAATTTAGCCTTTTCCTCAAACAAAGCTGTTGTGTTATGGCTTTATAAGACTTGGAATATAGCGCACAAGTTGTATCTTTGCCTAATTTGTGCTCTTGACTGACATTTTTTGAGGGCTGCATAAAGGATATTCTAGCATAGAATTTCTGGCATATGGTTTTGGAATGACAATTTTCATTTTTGAGTGCACTGTCCCTTTAAATATATTTTGTCTTCATCTTATGGGCGAATATGTTTTCTCTGAGTTGTAAGCATGGCTGTATTGTTTACAAGGCATTTAGACAGCAATGAACAAATGCATAAGTAGGAAGAATGTGCTTCATGATTACTCACCATAACATCGTTTGAAAGAGGAAGTGTTATTGCAGTTCACAGAGAAAACATGAGGATGTATCCAACCAGCAAGAGCTTTTAAAAGTTTAAACATGATTTTTAAACACGCTTTTAATATTTCATTCACGCAGACGCTTATGTATGCATTGCTACTTACTGAACGTACATTAAGGATTGTCAGCGTGGTTGGTTATGTTTTGTTATACTAATAAATGTGTTCATTCATTCTGTTTATAACAGTTAAATCCTCTGAGATGACTAATATTTTCCTCTCTCAACAGTGGAGGGCTTTTAACTAGTTTTCCAAAGGCTTTTAACACATTAGGGCTACACATTTCCCCTTATATTGAGCTCATTTGCATACTTAATTAGTCAGTTTTATTAAATGCTTTTCCACAAAGGAATATCAGTTAAAAAATCCCACACAAACACTGCTGTTGGAAGCCTGTATGTGAAAACACATTAAAAATGAGACACTCCTCTTGAGAATGGCGGCTGGAACACTGCCCTGCCCCTTCACTTCATTTTGGCTCGATTAAGCGTGCAAATGTAACGTCCGATATTCCTCTTTTAAACATGTTAAAGAGTGAAATTACCTATCAGCCCCATGGCTAAGTGATGCTGACATCCCCATAATTATGTCCACGACATAGAAAATTAATCAGACGCACATCTGCGGAGACTTATTTAAACATCTGTCAATCACTTTGGCAACACATGATGGACAATTGTTGTTACTGCTCTCCGTCAGACACTTGTTTTTCTGCTTCAATATTTGATCGCTTGCTGTTTATGAAGGATATCTCTGTGGCTGTAATGACTGTCTGCTCAGAAACAGTAAATCAAATGGATTATTCATAATACCATGTGGCATGCGAATACACAATCCATATTCAGCGAGGGCAAAAAAAAAAAAGTGTGATCACAAGACTTTATGATGGATTCTGAGCATTAACAATGATGTACAGTACACTATTATACTGCACATGCACACATGCGTGAACCATGTAGAATAAAGATTTCCTTCACACTGATGTATTTCAGCACGGACGAGGTGATAATTGCTGAGAAACTGTAACTTTGACGCCCTGATTCTGAGTACATTTAATAGTTATCCTCTTTCTTTGATTATTTATGCTTGAATATGTTTTATAGAGTTCAAACTTATTCACCATCTCCAGTGTCTCCTCAAGACATTTGCCCATTATATTATTGCAGCTTATGTGTTTATTCACTTCACATCAGGTTTTTTTCAAATGCCCACATTAACAGTGTCACTAAAAGTGTCTCCTAATTACGCATGAAAAGGGATGTATGCAATTATCAAGATCCCAATTAGGCTGAAAACTGAATGATTTCATCTGTTAAAAAGGCTAGGGCCTTGTGTGAGCTGGAGGGGTGATGGTGTGTGGGTCTTTCCTTCAGGGACGGAGAGCTTCATTTAGATGCTTCGATTAGTTCATAATGGTTCACTTTGCTTCATATTCTGGCTGAGAATCGCTTACAGACAGGAAGAGACCATCTGATTGGCATCCAAAGTAGGGCTACATAATTCAAAATTGAAGTAAAACTGTAACCTTGATATGGCTTGTTATAGCAATGATCTGGTGTGGCTCGGAGTGGCTCAGTTCACAGTAAATGTCGTTTCACACAAACTCTCTGCAAATCTCTGCAAAAAGCTTTTTAAGGGCTCCCTGCAGTTTACCACCACAAATAAAAGCTCAGTGGTTTTAAGAAATTAAAAATTAAATAATAGTATTGGAATGTAGTAAAATAACATGTTTTTTTTTTTTTTAATTAAAAACTTTCTATTTTACTGTGAAATAAAATGTGTGTGTGTGCGCGTGTATGTATGTATGTACAGGTGCATCTCAATAAATTAGAATGTCATGGAAAAGTTCATTTATTTCAGTAATTCAACTCAAATTGTGAAACTCGTGTATTAAATAAATTAAATGCACACAGACTGAAGTAGTTTAAGTCTTTGGTTCTTTTAATTGTGATGATTTAGGCTCACATTTAACAAAAACCCACAAATTCACTATCTCAACAAATTAGAATACTGCATAAGACCAATAAAAAAAACTTTTTAGTGAATTGTTGGCCTTCTGGAAAGTATGTTAGTTTACTGTATATGTACTCAATACTTGGTAGGGGCTCCTTTTGCTTTAATTACTGCCTCAATTCGGCGTGGCATGGAGGTGATCAGTTTGTGGCACTGCTGAGTTGGTATGGAAGCCCAGGTTTCTTTGTCAGTGGCCTTCAGGTCATCTGCATTTTTTGGTCTCTTGTTTCTCGTTTTCCTCTTGACAATACCCCATAGATTCTCTACGGGGTTCAGGTCAGGAGAGTTTGCTGGCCAGTCAAGCACACCAACACCATGGTCATTTAACCAACTTTTGGTGCTTTTGGCAGTGTGGGCAGGTGCCAAATCCTGCTGGAAAATGAAATCAGCATCTTTAAAAAGCTGGTCAGCAGAAGGAAGCATGAAGTGCTCCAAAATTTCTTGGTAAACCGGTGCAGTGACGTTGGTTTTCAAAAAAACACAATGGACCAACACCAGCAGATGACAGTGCACCCCAAATCATCGCAGACTGTGGAAACTTAACACTGGACTTCATGCAACTTGGGCTATGAGCTTCTCCACCCTTCCTCCAGACTCTAGGACCTTGGTTTCCAAATGAAATACAAAACTTGCTCTCATCTGAAAAGAGGAATTTGGACCACTGGGCAACAGTCCAGTTCTTCTCCTTTGCCCAGGTAAGACGCCTCTGATGTTGTCTGTGGTTCAGGAGTGGCTTAACAAGAGGAATACGACTAGGCTTGCTGCAATAGACGGTGTTGGCGGTAATACCGGTGTTAAGCCGCAACACCGTTTACGTCACTTGCACCGTCCCTCACCGTCATTTTGATTTTTTTTTTATAGTAATAAAAATCATTTAGTTCAGTTAGAGGACACTACAATTAAAACTGAACGCGGCTGCTGAATGCAGCACACCGAACGAACGACAGTCGCGCATCACAGATCAGATTTCATTTATCACACATGAGGAGAGTGAGTCGAGCTGACTGACGAGAAGAGTGAGGTGAGACAGACAAGACGATGGCAGAAGAGTTTCAAATCGAAATGTAAAAGTGCCTGTTTTAAAAATATTTTGGATTTTGAAAAGTCTGTTGACTTCTGCCATTAATCTAAGTCAGTGGTTCTCAACCTTTTTTTCCACCGGGCCGCACTATGGTCCAAGCGCAAGTATCACTAGCTGCACACATGTCATTTACATATTACGTCATCAATACAAACCAACCAGATTATGTCATCAATACAAACCAACCAGATTTATAATATTATTTATAGCCTAAATATTATGATATCTAAATGATTACATTTATTGAAATAAGTAAATAAATAAATAATTCTACTCACCATTAATAAAACACCTGACTCTGTCGGGAGCTGACCAATTTTGTGAAATTCTGCTCGAAAGGAGTAACAGCACAATGAAGTTATATAAGCTGCGGTCTGTGAGACGCACACGGAAGCGTTACTTGACGCGCGACACTGCAGAAAGTGTGCGTTCACAAATGTAGCCTATGTTGATCCAAATATGAAAAGCATTTTCAAGTTTAATAATCTGAGGTTCTCTCCAGAGATGTTTTGCCACATTTCTGTAATTAAGGATGATTGCTGCGTAGTAGCCTATGGGTGTTTATTTTTACCTGAACATCTTCAAGTGAGTGGCGGGGGGCAAACCGAAAGTCCAGCACTCTCTTCACTGCTGATGCTGCGACGATCTTGTTTGAATGCGTACCTTCGCTGGCATTTTCCACATTTCGTTTTCTCCCTTAACAAATTTGTTCATTCTGATGCTCAGTTTTACAGAACTAATGGCTGCTGATGACTATTTGAATTGAATTCTGCCAAAGTGCGCGCTTGTAAGTGTTTGTTAAATGCGTAACATTAATTACGTGAGTACATGGATCTGCTCATGTCTGAAAATAATATATGAAAAACTAAATTATTTTACATAACATTATGGCTTATATTTGTTTAGTAATTTTTTTAATTAATGTAAAAACTAAAATGAACTGTAAAACTGAAAGTAATTTTTTAATTGTGTTCAGCACATAGACTGTAACATTCAGCATGGTGGACCGCATCTGGATTCGTGACGGATTCGTTAGAACCACTGATCTAAGTGATAATGGAAGTTTTTTTAAAACATTCGTTTCTCATTTATTTGGTTCCACAGTATGCTGATTTTTATTTTATTTAAACTGTGCATATTTCCCCCATTATTTTACATAAAGGTGTATGCCGTCCGTGCCTCCAAACTTTCTTATTCATTTTGCTAATAAATGTTCTACGTTTCATAATTATCCGTTCCTCATTCTTTACTGATTTTTAGTTTTGTATACTTATTTAAACTTTATAAGTTATTTGTTATTTTATATTAGGCATATAGCATGGTGTATTTTTATTCGTTTTGTTAAATAAAAGTTCTTTGTTCTACGTTGTATTTTGTTGTTGCTTGAATTGAATTCAAGCAATTGATGCCCAACTGCAGCTAATTTAAAAGTGAAAGTAAAACACGGAGCTTTTATAAGCTATTTAAGCAAAGGAAAGTGAGGAAAAGTGGGAAAATTCAAACGAACTAAAAACAAACAACTGTTTGACGCCGAATTTGTGAATTTAAAAGTGAAAGTAACAGGTGCATGGCGCTTAAAGGCTATTTAAAACCGAAGGAAAGCTAGGAAAAGAGGGAAAACTCAAACGACCCCCCCACCACGGTATTATCGGTGTTGTCACACGTCGATTAACCGGTGGGAACATTTCCTCACCGTCACAACCCTAAATAGGACAACTGTAGCCAAATTCCTTGACACGTCTGTGTTTGGTGGCTCTCAGGGGCGGACTGGCCATCGGGAGCACCGGGAGAATTCCCGCTGGCCTGGCAGCCAATTTGGCCCGCTGCCCTATTTTTTTTATTTTTTTTTTATATTGTTGTTGTTGTTGTTTTTGTTGCCTGCCGAATGTACTAAAGTGATTATTTCCGAATTCGCCATTCAATAATAAAACACTAATATATTATGAATCGGTTAGTCTTGACTGGCAACGCGATTCTCCTCGCGCGCGCTCCGCGCATCCGCGCGTCCGCCAAAAGGACGTGAGACTCTAGAATGGAGTGGAAGTGCCCAGGTGGAGCAGAGAGGAAAAACTGTCCTGTTTAGGGCTTCAAGTGCAGGTCAGTTACATCTGTAAATAGACTAGTGTAGTTTTATCTTTGTTTATCTTTAAACATTAAACTGCTAGAAAATGTTAGCAGCAGTCAATTACTGCAAACTTAACAAAAGGACATAATAACTATTGTAAAGAGAAGGAATTTAGCAGATGATTCACATAGTTTTATAACGGGTTTAGGAGGAGTTATGGCAGACAACAACATAACCCTTAGGAAAATTAACCTCGTTTTACTAAAAATAAAACCAAAGCCATGGTTACTATAGTTAAACCATGGTAACCACAAATTAATAATGGTTTTGCTACACGATATAGTTTCACCATGGTATTTGTAGTAAAACTCTGGTTATACAAATAGAAATCAATCCACCAAAAACATGGTTACTTTTACCATAGGTCTAATAATACCATGGTTAATTTTCCTTTGGACAAAACATGACCCATGATAATGCAAAAACATTCAATTTTAAGATTTTTATATAAAGATATATTCAAGATGTAGCTATTATTGTGCTAATTTTGACAAGATAAAACAATAATGTTATACTGAATTTTTTCTAAAATAAATGTGCAAATAAATTACAATGAGGTGGCTGTTTTGCAACAAGGTGGAGATGTGTTGTTGGAAAAGTGACAGATTCAAGAAAATTAGTGAAAAAACTAAACACACCCATGAGAGACATAGAGATGTCAGGCAAAATGAAGAGACTAAAAAGGAAAATGGAAGTTCAAAAGATAACCTTTAATTATTTTGCATGGCCCCAGCCTAGGGATTGAAACTTTTTTATGCAATGATGATGATGGCCATACAAAAAATATTGTTGTCCGGTTTAAAAATTTGTTGTGGGTGTATAGGATGGCCTGGATGAGAGTGAGATTTCCCGGCCTGAGATTTTGTTCCAGTCCGCCCCTGGTGGCTCTTGATGCCTTGACCCCAGCCTCAGTCCATTCCTTGTGAAGTTTTTCTTCCACACTTTTTCCTTCTACTCAACTTTGTTAACATGCTTGGATACAGCACTCTGTGAACAGCCAGCTTCTTTGGCAATGAATGTTTGTGGCTTACCCTCCTTGTGAAGGGTGTCAATGATTGTCTTCTGGACAACTGTCAGATCAGCAGTCTTCCCCATGATTGTGTAGCCTAGTGAACCAAACTGAGAGACCATTTTGAAGGCTCAGGAAACCTTTGCAGGTGTTTTGAGTTGATTAGCTGATTGGCATGTCACCATATTCTGTGTATGTATGCAATATCGCGTTCAGAATCGCAGATGAATCGCCTTCGATCATGAATGCGATATTGCGTAGCTTGTCAGTGATCTACGGCTCTGTGTATTAAATGCCGCTCCATTTGAAAACAGGTGATGGAGATTAACCGTTAATCAAGGATCGGCTTTACTGACGAGATGCGCATGAGAATCGCATGAGATATATAGAGGCGCTTGTAACATCACAAACAACTTGAGTTTCAGCCAGAGCATACAACACAGCAGAAATAAACATGACGACAGCCACTATAGATTATATAAGATAATAAACACACGATTACGATAGGATATGGTTTCTATGTGATTTTCTTGAGATGAATGTGTAACTTACATCTGAAATGCTCATTTTTGCAGCAATATAAAAGGCTATAAAAAGCATATTTTAACAACAGTAAACAACCAAATTCCACATGTGATCGCAAAAGGACGTTATTACAAACACTCGATGGTGGTTTGAAGTGAGTTCTGAGTAAAGGTGTACTATTAATCTCATAAATTGTCATATGATGCTAATGTTAGCTCTAATGCTTCTGCAGAACAGGTCCAATTCTTCTCTGCAGTATAAAGACTGATAATGGCTGAATAAAAACAAAAGAATAATGCTAAAAGAATAATAAGGATTATGTCTCATACCTGGCGGAAGTGTGAAAGGTTATGTTTCCTTAAACTAGTTTGTCATGCACTTGTTTATTTCAACACATTTACAGGTAAATCCTAGTATTTTAAATTTGTGATTAATCATGATTTTGATTCATTAATCATTCATTAATCATGAATTTTCAATAATAATAATATATATATATATATATATATATATATATATATATATATATATATATATATAATATTATTATTATTATTATTGAGAAAATATCAAACAAGATAAATATTAATTTTACTGTATGCTGTGAAAACGTTTTTGCCCCCTTTTTTTTTGCATATTCTTCACACTTGAATAATTCAAATCATCAAACAAATTTTAATATAACACAAAGATAACTCGAGTCAATACAAAATGCAGTTTTTAAATAATGATTTCATTTATTAAGGGAAAAAAGCTGTCCAAACCTGCCTGGCCCTACGTGAAAAAGTAATTGCCCCCTAAATCTAATTACTGGTTGTGCCAGTCTTTGCAGCAACAACTGCAATCAAGTGCTTGCGATAACTGGCAATGAGTCTTTCACATCACTGTGGAGGAATTTTGGCCCACCCTACATTTCTGCAGAATTGTTTTAATTCAGCCACATTGGAGGGTTTTCGAGCATGACAAGGACTGTTTAAGGTCATGCCACAGCATCTCAATCAGATTTAAGTCCGGACTTTGACTTGGCCACTCCAAAACCTTAATATTGTTTTCTTGAGCCATTCAGAGGTGGACTTGCTAGTGTGTTTGGGATCATTGTCCTGCTGCATAACCCAAGTTGCTTGAGGTCACAAACTGACGGCCGGACATTATCCTTCAGGATTTTCTGATAGAGTGCAGAATTCATGGTTCCATCAATTATGGCAAGTCATCAAGGTCCTGAAGCTGTAAAGCAGCCCCAGACCATCACACTACCACCACCATGTTTGACTGTTGGTATGATGTTCTTTTTATGAAATGCTGTGTTAGTTTTACGCCAGATGTAACGGGACAAACACATCTTCCAAAAAGTTCAACTTTTGTCTCATCAGTCCACAGAATATTTGCCCAAAATCTTGGGGATAATCGAGATATTTTTTTGGCAAAAGTGAGACCAGCCTTTGTGCTCTTTTTGGTCAGCAGTGGCTTTTGCCTTGGAACTCTCCCATGGATGCCGTTTTTGCCCAGTCTCTTTCTTATTGTTGAATCATGAACACTGACATTAATTGAAGCAAGTGAGGCCTGCAGTTCTTTAGATGTTGTTCTGGGTTCTTTTATGACCTCCTGGATGAGTCGTCATTGTGCTCTTGGAGTAATTTTGGTTGGCCGGCCACTCTTGGGAAGGTTCACCACTGTTACAAGTTTTCTCCATTTGTGGATAATGGCTCTGACTGTGGTTCACTGGAGTCCCAAAGCCCTAGAAATGGCTTTATAACCATACATGTCAACTACTTTGTTTCTCATCTGTTCTTGAATTTCTTTAAATCGCGGCATGATGTGTAATGTGTAACATAATGTGGTGAATCACAGTTCTTTCATGATTTAACAGGAGGGGGCAATACATTTTTCACGTAGGGCCAGGTAGGTTTGGACAGCTTTTTTCCCTTAATAAATGAAATCATCATTTAAAAACTGCATTTTGTATTTACTTGCATTATCTTTGTGTAATATTAAAATTAGTATATATAATATTATATAAAATATTATTCAGCAACCAGTGTCCACTAATGAGATACCGTAAGAAGGATTTAGCAGGTCATGTGATCACAAAATGGCAGCCACTTTGAGGGGAGATCACTCTCATGTAGAATAAAAATAAATTGTTCTGGGTCATTTGGTTGGATAAAGTGTTTGTCTCAGCATTATAAACTTCTTGGCCAAAGTACTATTCATTTATTTTGTTGTAAAACTTCTTTTTTGTCTTTTTTTTTATGTGAAATAATTGCTTGGTGCACAATGAATTCAGTTGTGTCCTCTATATAACCCTTATGTGGCATTAAACAGCCCAAATTTTATTCATGTGGTCTTTTTACGTAACTCTCAGTGGTAACTGTATATCATCAAAACATTGTATCTTGTAATTTTCATAATTTACTGTTGTGGTCTTCATTACTCAACGCCTCCCTATAGTTACACAGGAAGAAAAGCTCTTTTTTTCACCAGTTTGAAGTGACTTATGAGCTTTTGAAGGTACCAAGTGATGTTTTGTGCTGGGAGTAATTTCAAAGGATGTGGCTGACAATCTCTCTAATCGACTGTGTAACACAAAGAGTCTCTTAAATAAAACGGCTGCTTATCCTGAGCTTACCTGGAGGAGATGAAACATGTCAAGATACGCTGCTTTGAAAAACCGGGGGTCTGTCTTTGCTGTGGTCTCTCAGACTCATCGAGCAGCCACACGTGCGGTTAACGTATGTGTGTGTACGTGTGGGAAGTGTTTTGCCTTTGTATGTCTCTGGCAATGCGCTGGACTCCCACATAGACTTTCAGATCACAGGAAAGATATGGGTGGCAGATCGCAGGCCTACAGATGTACACAAAGGAAGAGGAAAGAAGTCGTGTGCTCAGCACCAGAGATCTTTGCTCAGTATGTGAGCTCTGTATGTGTATGGCAAGATAGAAACTTCATATGTCTGTTTGTCTATGTCTATAGGTATGATTTTTATGTATTTATTTTTGAAAGACGTTTCTTATGTTTATCAAGGCTGCATATTGCATATGCTTATTTGATCGAAAATACAGTAAAACAGTAATATGGGGAAATAAATTCAAATAAAAAAATGGTTATTTAAAATTTTAATATATTTTAAAATATAATTTATTCCTGTGATGTCAAAGCTGACCTGTGATGTCACATCATCCTTCAGAAATAATTTTAAATAATGATTTTCTGCTCAAGAAACATTTCTAATTATTATCAGTTGAAAACAGTTGTACTGCTGCCTTTTTTAAAAATAAAATTATATTTCTTTATTCTTTGAATGCTTTGACAAAAAAAAAGCAGCAGCGAAACAGTGTTCAACAGTGATAATAATTAGAAATGTTACTTGAACAGCAAAATAAGAAAGAAATAAGAAAAAATGAATGGCATTTATTTGAAATATTTTGTAACATTAATATACAGTAAATGTCTTTACTGTCACTGTCCTTGCTGAACCAAAGTACTAATTTTCCAAAAACAAACAAACATAAACAGTAGTGTATATAACCCAACATCTAATAGAAGATAATTATTGTTTGCACTTACGTAAACCAATGTAACAATTCATAGAGACTCAAAATATTTAAATGTTGTACAGTGAGTCAAAAAATATTAATAAGTTATGCTGTAATATTATTGTCATATTTTAATAGCAGGGTTGATGGCTGATAATACCAATAATAACAACACTTTTTTTTTTTTTAATTATTATTATGTCAGGAAGACAAATCTCTCTCTCTCTCAGGGTTCTTGGTGGGGGGGTCTATTTTAAAACCTAACTTTTTTTAACTTTTTTTTTCTTATGAAATGTTTAGCTTTATAAGTGTGCCTAATCTGTTTCTTTAAAATAAATTCCACTTGCTTTGATATTTTGTTATCTTAAGCAGCACTATTCTCAAGTTTTAAAGTGTGGCTTAAGTGTGCAAATACATCTTGGAGCCACTGTGTAGCTGTTGAAACCTCTCTGCCAATCAAAACAGGCAGCTGAATGCCTACATGGCCGAATCAGGGTGTTAGCCAATCACAACAGAGCTGCACTGTTAGTTGATCCTACAGAGCAGAGAGTGAGCTGCAGAGTGCGTTTGGTTTTATTTATGCTATACTGTCCTTACAGGCCTTTTGCCCCCCTGGTGGAGAGATTTTTAATTGTCCTGACTGTGTCTGTTTTCTCTCAGTGAGTGAGGGTATCAATGTGGTGAGTCCTTATTTCCCCCGATTATGAAATCTAGGTTTTGCTGTGCAGGAAGAAGGAAACGGCCTTTACAGATCTTATATTCTGGGTATGTGGACCTGCTAACACACACGTATACATCTTTCATTTATGTTTGTTTCTCTTGAGGTGCAAAACTCCCACATTCAGGATATAAACTGTCAAGAATGCAAGCAGGATTTTTTTTTTTTTTTGGAGTTTGGTATCAGATAACGACTTCCTGTCGACTCTCCGCATCATGAAACAATTGTCCTGCTGAGACGCTGTTTGATTAAAAAAAGGCAAATGATTTTAAATGCTGTCTCAGGTGGATTGGAAAAGATTTATGTGTTTGTATGTGCATTTATATGAATAGCCAAAGGAATTCTTACCTAAAATAAACAGACCTAAATATCATATTCTTACAAACCGACACAGTTTTCACAGTCTGAGATTGTTTATACCCTATTGTTTTGGTTACGTCACACATTTGCTTCCTGGCAAATATATTAAAACCAGCCACCCACGCTAAACAAAAATAGCTCTTTTTCATTCTCATTCTTATGTTAATAAATCTCTTTTTAATCTCTCCTTCTACATGCAACCACTTTCCTGTTGCCTGGTCTCTCATCCGCAGAGAAGTCTATCCAATCCATTTTACCCATCTGCCAATCTCAATCTTAGTGAGCAGCTCTCATCTCCTCATCCCTATAACTGTATCTAATCAATTATATTCTCTAATCAGTCCTTTACTGTCATCACTGCAAATCTGTGAGCAATCCGCCTCTTTTAATGCGGCCTGTAATACCAGGAATGGTATTTAACTGAGATAATATACGCAGGAGGTTATGAAGGCATTCTTCATGGAACAGAGGCCCATCTTCATGGACCCATCAGCCACTGCAGTGTAAAGTAGTTAATAGAATGAGGCATGTGAAGATCAGGTCTGTTAAATGTAGGTATTAGATGGATGGATGGATGGATGGATGGATGAAATATAGGCCTATACATTTATTTAAAATATTTAACTATGCAATTGTCTATTTTGTGGGTCAGTTTTGAGTGTCAGTTTGAGGAGAATGATACATTGCTGGGACTGTAAAGCACTGAATTGCTCTTTAAAATGCAGAAAGTGTGCTCCATTACACTCTTATCTTAATATATGCCTGATCTCCATCATTTGATAAATTACTTTTGCCATAATAAAAAATTTAAACAAACACCTTTTTTTTAAATGAAATTGTTTATTGCCTGCTTTCTGTGAATGTTAATTGTGGCAGTCAAATTGAGCAGAGTTTTGTGATAGATTTGGTGCAATCTATAACAAGCCTAATTTACATAGAAAGGAGGCGTTTTTACACTGGGAAAAAAAAAATACTGCCTTAATTTAAATACTGATGGAATAGCTCATTTCCAGCACATTTAGCACCTGGTTAAGCTGGATGGTGGTTAGTGAATAAGATGCAAAAGTGGTGCAACTGTTTAGTGAATTTTCCCCTAAATATGTAGATTCTATGCTTTATGTATGGCCCTGTGTCATAAACATTACCAGTGTGAGAGATGCCATTGTTTATGTGAAGGTGTTTTGTTGAATCAACACAAGGTCTCAGCACTACGGCAACCCTGAGGCCAGGATGTTATCTTCTTAAGGATGGAGACTGTTAAATTTAATTGACACGTCCAACTGGCTTCTGATCTTCATTTGTTTTACAGTGAGACAATTAAGCTGCAGAACACACAAAAAAAATCATCGTTAAATACCACAGTATGAATAATACATACGGACGACTCTTCCATTCTTTCTATCACAATGGCTTTATCACCGGCAAATGCGCTCTGTAAATCAACTGGGACGTTTGCACACAAAGCCCTGTTGGATAAAACATTCCTTATTCTAACACTTTTACTGACCCATAAAGCTTCAGGGGCCATTCCAGCACAAATTACCCAGCAGAATGTGAACGCTAAATATGAGACAGAGATATCCATTGCGTTCTGGTCCCCTTGATTTAAGATTATTTGCATTCTGCCTGGCTTGACAAAGAGTCCATTCAAATTGTTTATGGAAGCATCACAGCCGTTCCTTACGGGGAGAAAGACTGTAATAAAAACAGAAGAACACCATTGCGGTGTTGGCAATATGTGAAATATGTGGATCTCTGAATTCTGTGGTATGAAACGGAGTCGGAAAAAGTTGAATAATGTTATTCGCAAGCAAATTTATAGGGAGTATGTTAATATTACTACTTAAATACATTCTTCCCTCATGTATGTCATGAGTGGCATAATGGACAGTGTGCTAAATTCCTGGCTCAGCATTTGCTGTGGAAATAGTTTGTGAAGAGGATTGTGTGTGTGTTTGAGAGTGTGGGGATGTGAATTTCTTGATAAGAAGCTAAAGCGGTCAGTCGGAGCCACTCAGATGGCGGTGACTTCATGGGGGATTTTTGTAGAAGTGGTTTCTCTGTTTGGATTGTCTATTTTTAAACTCTAAGGCTTTTTGGGTGGAGCGAACTCTGGAACTGAGGGCAAGAGTTCAGTGTCTCAGAGACTGGGCTCCTGAAGTCACACGCTGGAGAAGAGAAACCGATAGTAGGGATGGGACGATAAACCTACCTCTCGATTCGATACTATCACGATACTTGGGTGCCGATACGATATGTATTGCTATTTTTTTTTTTTTAAGAATTTCGATTCTACAAGTATTGCGATTCGATATAGCTATGTGTTGCGATTTTTTTTTTGTTTGTTTTTAACTCTAGACCATGGGAAAAAAGTTGAATGATACACTTAATATACAGACTGTCACAAATAAATAAAACGGAGTGTCTATTTACACTAAGTGCAAATAGCCCATCTTGTTGGCAAAGGCTATTTACACTAACTCCGCCCACTAATGTGTGATTGAGTGAACACTAAAAAAAGACAATTGTTCAGCATCAGTTTCAGTGGTGTAGATGGTAAGGCGCATGCATTTTGACGCGGTCAACCTGAGTTCGAGGCTGCCCTTTGCCGAACTTTTTTTCTCCCTTTTCAAATCTCATATCGCATCAGAAAGGCATTTATTTTCAATAAAAATGAAGGAAATAATCAAAAAGTTGAAAATAAAGTATCGGGTAGGGTTAGGGTAGGTGTAGGGAGGGCTTTATTGTCCCAATAAGGTGGCATCCATTTAATAATTTGAATTAAAACTATAATTTACACTCAATACGTTATTGCGTATTGTTTTATAATGTACTACAATACTGAGGTGAGATAATTGCTATTTATTTGCAATAAGTAGTATAAATAGCAGAAAATCTTGCTCTTTTAACAGTGTAAATAGAATCTATAGCTATTTGCACTTAGTGTAAATAGCATATCGTTAAAAAAATACTGCTATTTTCACTTGGTGTAAATAGAATCCATCGCTAAAAAAATATGCTATTTGCACTTAGTGTAAATAGCATCTATCGCTATTTACACTTAGTGCAAATAGCCGTTGCCTTAAAAAAAAAAAACAGATCTTACCAGTCACTATTGTGATTCGATAATACAATTTATTGTGATTTGTGTTTGCTTATTAAAGACTAAACAATGGAAAATAGTTGATTATACCCTTAAAAGAGACTGTATATGATGAGTCATTTTAACAAAAAGAATGCATCACATCTTTCTAAACTTTTATTTCAGGAACATACACAGTGTACAGGTGCATCTCAATAAATTAGAATGTCGTGAAAAAGTTCATTTTTTCTTGTAAGTTATTTCAAAAAGTGAAACTTTCATATATTTTAATTCATTGCATGTAAAGTAAAACATTTCAAAAGTTTTTTTGTTTTAATTTTGATGATTAGAGCTTACAGCTCATGAAAGTCAAAAATCAGTATCTCAAAATATTAGAATATTTATATTTGAGTTTCAATAAATTACCATCCCTACAATATAAATTCCGGGTATCTCTTGTTCTTTGAAACCACAATAATGGAGAAGACTGCTGACTTGGCAATGGTCCAGAAGATGAACATTGATGCCCTCCACAAAGAGGGTAAGTCACAGAGGGTCATTACTGAAAGGTGTGGCTGTTTACAGAGTGCTGTATCAAAGCATATTAAATGCAAAGTTGACTGGAAGGAAGAATTTGGGTAGGAAAAGGTGCACAAGCAACAGGAATGACTGCAAGCTTGAGAATACTGTCAAGCAAAGCTGATTCAAACACTTGTGAGAGCTTCACAAGGAGTGGACTGAAGCTGGAGTCAGTGCATCAAGAGTCACCACGCTCAGACGTCTTCGGGAAAAGGGCTACCAAGCCACTTCTGAACCAGAGACAACGTCAGAAGCATCTTACCTGGGCTGTGGAGAAAAAGAACTCCGTGGTCCAAAGTCCTCTTTTCAGATGAAAGTAAATTTTGCATTTCATTTGGAAACAAGGTCCCAGAGTCTGGAGGAAGAGTGGAGAGGCACAGAATCCATGTTGCTTGAAGTCCAGTGTGAAGTTTTCAGTCGGTGATGATTTTGGCTGCCATGTCATCTGCTGGTGTTGGTCCACTGTGTTTTCTGAAGTCCACAGTCAACGCAGCCATCTACCAGGAAATTTTAGATCACTTCATGCTTCCTTCTGCTGACAAGCTTTATGGAGATGCTGATTTCATTTTCCAGCAGGACTTGGCACCTGCCCACACTGCCAAAGATACCAAAAGCTGGTTCAATGACCATGGTGTTACTGTGCTTGATTTGCCAGCAAACTCGCCTGACCTGAACCCCGTAGAGAATCTATGGGGTATTGTCAAGAGGAAGATGAGAAACACCAGAGCTGAAGGCCACTGTCAAAGAAACCTGGGCTTCCATACCACCTCAGCAGTGCCACAAACTGATCACCTCCATGCCACACCGAATTGAGGCAGTAATTAAAGCAAAAGGAGCCCCTACCAAGTATTGAGTACATATACAGTAAATTAACATACTTTCCAGAAGGCCAACAATTCACTAAAAATGTTTTTTTTTATTGGTCTTATGAAGTATTCTAATTTGTTGAGATAGTGAATTGGTGGGTTTTTGTTAAATGTGAGCCTAAATCATCACAATTAAAAGAATCAAAGATTTAAACTACTTCAGTCTGTGTGCATTGAATTTATTTAATACACAAGTTTAACAATTTGAGTTGAATTACTGAAATAAATTAACTTCTCCACGACATTCTAATTTATTGAGATGCACCTGTATATTTAAAGTACCTTGAACCATGAAACTTTAAAGTACCAAAACCCTGAACTTGCACATGAATATAATAGTCAAATGTTCAACAAAATGAGCAGAAAAAATACTTTCTGAAATAAAATAAAGTGCTATGTTACTTTGCACACCGTTTTAGTCATGTTTAGTCATGTTTTCCCGGCAGTGTGTAAAATCCAGTGTTTCCACACTTGGGATTCAAAACGTGAAGGTGCAGAAAGAATTCTAGAAGAGGTTTGATCCTCTGCCTCCGTCATGGTTTTGCTTTCTCGTGCTGACTTGAAACGTATATGATGTCATCTAATGCTGTGGCAGTGCGCACGCAGAACGATCGTTGTATGACATCAAAGCACCGCGAGAGCTACAGAGAGCAGATGGCTCCCACTGATCTATATAATGACGGCTCCGCGTGCTTTCGAATCGCTCTCGCTGTACTTTTATGTCATGAAAAATAATATAATGAAATAAAAATCGATTCTGAGATAAACCAATTGATTTTTAAATCGTTTTAAAAAGAATCGCGATAGGTGAATCGATTTTTTCTCCCACCCCTAACAGATAGAGAGAGAGTGAGTGAGTTCATGATTGAATGAATGAGTGAGACTGTGCAAATGATTGAGGTAGTGAATCAATGAGTGAATCAGTAAATGATTGAATGGATGAAAAAAAATTAATGACTGAGTGAACGATTGATTGAGCAAATTAATAAGCTAATGTGTAAACAAGTGAGTGAACAAATGATTAAGCTAAAGAATGAGTAAATGAGTCAGTGAAATTAGCTAATGAATGAGTGAATGAGTTATCTATGTTTGAATGAATGAATGACTAAGTGATTAAAAGGAGTAAGTGAACAACTGAGCTAATGAGCAAAATTATTTAGTGAGCAATAGTAATCCCCATTGAGTGAGCTAATGAATGATTGGGTGAGTGAGTGAATGATTAAGCAAATGTGTGAGTGAGAGATAATGAATACGTAAATGAGTCAGTAAATGAGTGAAGGAGTTAGCAATGATTGAGCGAATGACTGAGTAAATGACTGACAGTGAGTGAGTGAGTAAGTGAGTGAATCAGTAGGCTAATGAATGAATGAGCTAATGTGTGACTGAGCAAATTATTTATAGTCCTTGGATAAGTAAACAAATGATAAAGTTAGTAAATGATTGAGCAAATGATAGTCATTGATTGAGTGAATAAGTGACCAAATGATAGTCATTGAATGAGTGAGTGAATGATTGTGATCAAAGGATTGAATGCATGAGTAAGCAAATGACAGTAATTAAATAAGTGAGTGAATGTGTGAGCAAATGATAGTTATATTTATACTTGTAGAATAAGCAAATGATTGAGTGAATGAATGAGCAAATGTTAGTCATTGACTGAATGAGGGAATGAATGAGCAAGTGAGTAAACATGATTTAGTGAATGAGCAAGCTAATGAATGAGTGATTAAATGAGTCGGTGAATGAATGAACGAATAACTTAAGTAAATTACATAATTAGTGGGTGAGTGAATCAGTGGGGTAATGAGTGACTGAGAAAATGAGCGAATGAGTGAGGCAATGATAGTGAACACATGATTGAGTGAGTGAATGAATGAGCGCAAATTATAGTCAGTAAGTGAGTGAGTGATTAAGTGAGTAAATGGTGTTCACAAATGATTGAGTGAAAGATTGAGTGAGTGAATTGATTGAGTGATAGAACGAGAAAGCAAATGGTTGTCATTAATAAGTGAGTGAGCGAATCAATGAATGAGCAAGCTAATGAAAATGTGAATGAGAAAGTGAGTTAGCTATGGGTGAATGTAAATAACTGACAGCTAACAAGTAAGTGATGGAGTGAATAAGCAAGCTATTTAGTAATAATATAAGTGAGCGAGTGATTGAGAAAGTGAATTAATGAAAGTGAGCAAGACAATAACTGAGCATATGATTGGGTGAGTGAGTGAATCAATGAATAAGTAAATAAGTAAGATAATATGTGAGTGAGCAAATGAGCAAGCAAATTAAAGAGTGAGAGTGTGAGCAAAATAAATAGGCAAACCTTGCATTAGCAAGTGGTCAGGAGTCCATCATTTTGTCTCCATTATACTTCACTGAAAAAACACGATAACAAATGATGTCACAATGCTGAAACGCTAAACGTTCATGTCACGCTGAGCTTGAGGAAATCCATTTTTTATGTTTTTGCACTGTATTTAACATGACATCATAACCTTACGAAGCCACAATATGAAACACCCTGCCAACACAACAGGGCCACATCTAAACACACCTCTCCTAAATATAGATCCCAGATCTGCTCAAATAGTCTGCAGAAGTGCAGTGTAGCAGTTTTATTTCTGAAGCCTTGGCTCACATTGTTGTTGACTTTGTCTATTTTCACAGTGGCCTGTATTTCCAATAGGGGTGTATTTATAGGTGCTTTACCCAGAATATGCCATGTGTAAACCATAAATAATTAGAGCTACTTTCCTCACCACCATCTCCAACAAAGCAGGCTTTATTAAAACCATCACCACCGTGGTCAGCTTCACTGCAGCCCAGTCCCACAAACCTCAGCTGCTGCCCTGGCAGACAGGTTACGAGAGGACCCGGACACGGGCGGGGGGATCTTATTGGGAATCAACTGGAAAAATACTAGCACTAAATACTGAACTGAGTAGGAGTTGGTTACATCTCATGAAGTCCTATATGATTAAAACCATATGTTGGGTCAGAATTGTCTTTTTCTCAGTACTGAGTCTGGACTTTCCCCATTAAAATATGAACTATGCAGAGTGGGTTGTTTTGACAACGTGTTATTGCCAGAGACATTTAGATAAGGACTGAGGAAGAGCAATTGAGTTTAGGCTGAGGTTGCGTATGTGTATGTGTGGTATCTCACAGGCAGGAGAGAGAGGGATGTTGCAAGGTCGGTGCAGTACACACAGCTCCATTAGTGAGTGTTTTGACAGGAGCTGCTGGGGTCAGAGCAGGACAGTGTCAGCTGTATATCTCTGATTGCTCTGTTTGATTGCTCATCTTCCATATTTGCACTGTGAACGCTCTTTGAATGTAACATTTTTATTCTCTATTATCTGATTTCCTCTTGCACAAAGTCAAACATGCTCCATTGTTATCCTTTTTTACTAGTACAGGTCAGGGGGGTGTATAAATTGTTCAATTAGTACACCTTTGACTGCTTGCAAATACCCCCCCCCCCCTTTTTTTTAATGAAAAACAAAAACTTGTTACTCTGCTTTATTACTTCAGCTCTGTAAATAAAAACAAACAAAATAATTAATGCTTTTTTTTACATAAAGTGAGTCCTACTTTGAGAACTTTTTATTGCCTATTTATTTTTAGAAGATTTTTAGATAATTAAAAAAAATATATATATGTATACTGTGTGTGTGTATATATATACATATATATATATACATATATATATATATATATATATATATATATATATATATATATATATATATATATATATATATATATATATATATATATATAGAGAGAGAGAGAGAGAGAGAGAGAGAGAGAGAGAGAGAGAGAGAGAGAGAGGTTTTACTTTACTATTAATTAAAAATATTTTTTATGTAATTATATGTCAGGAGAGTGTATAAAGGGTTCAATTATTATGCCTCTGACTGCTTGCAAAGATTTTCCTTTTTAATGAAAAAAAAAGTTACTCTGCTTGTTTATTCAACTCTATAAATAAAAACAATCAAATGGAAACAATATTTATTTTACATAAAGTGAGGCTATTTATTATTAGAAGATTTAATTTATTTTATTTATTTTACTTTACTATTAATTTTTAATAAAAATGTAATGTAATTGTGCAATTTAATGTATTTTTTCAAAACACTGTGTACACAATGATTGATATTAATGCATCATTTAAATAATTACTGTCGTGCAAAGAATGTTTCAAAATAATTGTAGGATATAATTAAATTCAATAATATAAAAAAACTGACATACAGATATTTCAGACTTAATAGAGAAAAATAATGAATGAATGCTGTAATGTTGATTTTAAAACCTGTACATTAAATTAAGTATATACTGTAAATACTGCCATGTTACAGTATATGATTACTTAATAGATACTTTAATAGATAATAGAAAATTGATTGGTACGCATAGATTGAATACTTATTTTTCTAGACTTCATTATCTCTCAACAAAATATAAGTTCTTATTTTTATTGTTTTATTTTTGAGTGCAAATGATCTGGATATGTTCTTGAAAGCTTTTTTTTTAAATGCATCCATTTAGACAGCTGTGTGTGTGTGATAACGATTTAGCCACACTACACATTTGCCTGCAAACTAGGCTATATGATTTTCATAAAGTACTCATCTACACTTTCAGTAAGTCAACAAGGTTGCTCGTTAACGTCACTTCGAGTAGGAGACGTTTAACTGCAGCTTTCGTGACTGGAATCTACCCAGAAGAAAGGGCAACAAATGTGGTCAGCCGATTAAACAGTCATTATGTGTGCCCGCCATGAGCTGGCAAAGGTGCCAGAAGGAAGCTGTGCCACCTGGCATAACTTGCCAGAAATGACCCGTCATTGAGAAAAGCCTGGCGGCTCGCTATCATACCCATATCCCGCTGTTTAAATAAAAAGACAACCGTGTGTGTGCATGTGTGCTGGTCAGTCTAAATGGCCTCTTTCTCTCTAGATATTCCAGGCTTGTATGTGAGGGACTGTGTGTGTAAGCATATAGTGTTAAAACTGTGTTTGGTTCCAGCACAGCCGTGACTTTTGGCAGGGATGTGGATGTGGCTCGGTGTGTGTGTGTGATCTCTCTCTCATGGCCAGAGCTACTGCTCCCTCCTGGCCAGCTCAGTCAGTGCACTCTGGCCGATCAAGTTCAAATGCGAGTTTGACATCTCATCCGGCTGTAGGCATAGGCCCGGGCGACTTCTTTTCCGTACGTCTGTCAGAGAGCTCTAAGTCGACCTTGTGGGCGGAAACCTCCCCGCTGAACTCCCGCCCGGTCGTAACCCCGTCCTAACCCTGTCATAACCCTCTCTGACAGCCTCGCAGATGGTGGGGAAAATGGGGGTTAAAACCTAGAGGCCACATCACTGCATCCCCACCTCCCCCAGATCCCCCTGAAAGTCAGAATGACCTTGTGCTGCCATTCTATCACACACAGAGGGAATGATGGATCGGAGTATGTGAAAACCAGACTTGGGTCACATATGCACTTTAAAGATTTGTAAAATAACTATTTGGGGAGAAATTATTTGAAGGATATACATCATCTCTTATCAGCTCTTAAATGGAGCATGCAGTTGCCTTAAATATGGATGAGGATTGGGTCAGAGGGATGCCGTATTGGCTCCTGGGAGAGACTCGTGATATCTGGCAGGCTTAAAGTCTAAGCCTGATCCACGGCTCACAAGTGAGGGGGTGTAAGGACATTCTGAATATCGTGATTTACAGTATCTGCAATCCTTCAAATATCTCTTTTGGTATTACTGTACATGCCTTTTCAGGCTGTTTAACAAGGTCTCTCTTTAAAAAAAGCTTTTACTGATCATAATTACTCAAATTGGGCTCATACAATATCAGATTTATTTCTACTGCACTATTATCGTGACCAAATGAATTGAGAATGAAATTATCACAATGTCTGCAGAAATGTTGAAAATAAATAAATGGTGTCAGTTAAATTAATCCTTATTTACTTCCTCTGATGAATAAAAAAAAAATATCATCTTTATATAGAGAGAGAGAGGTGAAAAAAAAACACACTGGCAAGCAAACTTTTTTTCTTTTTTTTTTTTAAGTGCGGGTAAGGTGTCACCTGCCAGCAAATCAAATTGGCCTTGAGGCTTTACAACCGGAAAAAATAAATAAAAGGAAAGACATTGTGTGTAAGTGAATCTCATGAGAAATTTGTCACATTTAAATAAATAAATAAATACAAATTTTAGATAAACAATGTGAACTTTAAAAAAAAAAAAAAAAAAGATTTATTTTATAATAATTCTTTACAATTATTTACATTAAAATAAAAAGATTTTTACTGCTGCATATTAATAAAAAATCATATTATTTTCAAAAGTTTTTCTCATTACTGTAATGTAGGTATATTCGATAGAATTTAAATGTTTTTGTTTTTTGTTTTTTTATCAGTACATTAAATCCAGTATAAATTAGCATAACAAATATCATGATGTGTAAATACTTATTAGATTAATCTTTTCTGACATTATTTTGTTTGGCAGTAGTAGCTACACACTGTGTTGTCATCTTCATCCAGTGTTAAGGTGCAATACTGCCACTTAATAAGTTGGGTTTCAACCAGATCAGTTACTGGCTCTGGATTAGGTGGCTGCTGCTCAGTGCTTCCATATGTATACATACACAAATGCCCATATTGGTCAAAATTCTCATCTTGGTGAGATATTAATGCAAACATGCTCATATTGTCTATGGTAATGTAAACAGGCAGTACACAAACATGGAATTTCTGTCAAATTATTGGATCTGTGCATTAGGCCTAGTGGTGCAAATGCATACCAGTAGAAGTACTGCTGTCTGTTATGTTATTAATATTAATGCAATACCAATATTAACTGGAAAAAGAAGGGAAAAAAAACATTTTGGCTTATTAACTTTTTTGCTCATTATTACTGACTGTTTACTTAATTACTTTGAAAATTATCATGAACAAATAACTTCTAAATCTTCATGCCCTTTTATATATTTAATTAGTTAATATTTATTAATTTTCAGCTCTTTTAACGGAGTGTGTTCGCTAGTATGTTTATGTAGTGGCATAGAATTTGGGATCAAGTATTGTCAAATTTCACTGGTGTTGGTACTGGAATTTTAGTGTTGTGACATCCTACTAGGAACATTTCTCATGTCGGTTATCGTGTTTCCAAAACTGCCACAGTTGATTTTACTAAATTAGTTCAGAATTGGCTTTCACATCTCATTAGCAGGAGCCAATTTCTGGTCCATTGCTTGTGTGCAATGCATGTCAAAACCTCAGCTCAAAAATACAGGAAAACTGATTGATTGAATCACTAGAAATAAGCGAACAATTTTGCTCAGAGTGAACTAAATGACCCTGGCTGTGATAAAAAGCCCATAAACTGAAAAAAATGAAGTGCTCATACTGTTTCAATGGACTAAAAGTTTTGAGGAGGGTCCACATTGGCTAATATGTGATGCAAGCTAGTTGAAATCGAGTGGTACCCAACTGGCTTGTTCTGTATGGCCACCTCCACTTGTAATACCTGTCTGGATTCTGACAGTGTAAGCAATGGTGAAAGCTGCTTTTATAAAGAGCATCCAGCAGTGGATTCATAGGCCATTTAAGCCTATTAATATGATTTATGGTTCAAGTGGTGAAATGTTAAGATTCGCTCTCACAGGATGGAATGAATGATTGACCTGCTAGTTGGGATGGAGGAAAAGTGTGTGCATTAACAAATTGAGACGACTTCTGCAACCAATGATGCAAAAGTAAGAGCTTGATGTTGGAAAGTACCTTTGACAGCTGACACATTTGTCAAGCGTGTGTTTACACCCAACACACTCCAAAAAGGCCACGGGAAATAGTGGAGCCGAGGGTACAGTCTCTTCATATTTGTGAACTCAAAATCTACAAAACATACAGTTCCCTATATATATATATATATATATATATATTACATTTAACCATTAAATTATTTTACAATTTAGTTTTTTAGACCTTTGTGAAAATTGCACTTCTAGCCCTTCCAGAAAAAAAGAACACATTTTTATCAATGTATGACTTATTTTTTATCAACTTTTTTTTTTTTTTCACACATAACACAACATAGCATCCAAATTATAACAAAACAAAACAACAGACACATACTCAACATATCAAGGTCCAATCAAAAGGGAGGGAGAGAGGGAAGGACAATAAAAATACAAAATTCACTCCTTTATACAATCACATATATCCAACAAAAAACACTGCCAAGCATCAATGCTCGAAGGCCTGGCCCCACCAACTCACGCCGTTGCACATTCACACGTCACTATTTGCAGGAGGCTACGGATCCAATATGTTTTTCTACACATGTGTGGTGTAAACCAGTTCTGGATTATTGTCTTCTTCGTAGCTGTAAAACCAGCAAACAACATTCTATTTTGCATTGAACTAATACAGAGACCAGAATCATCATTAAGAAGACACAAACTTGGGTTAACAGACCAATCAATTCGCAGTAATGATGACAAAACCAGGTTTACATGTGTCCATAGACTGATGACGACAGGGCATTCCCAAAACATTTGCCGAAAAGTGCCTGATGATGTAGTGTTACATATCCACCTTTTTCCTAACGTAAAAATGGGCGCGGCCATTTGTAAATTCTATGGGTCTCGCTTCCGGTCTCATCCGTGCCCAGCTATTTTTAGCTGTACAAAACAGTTGATTTTGCTGCTTGATATTGAAAATTGGTGTCTTATCATATTATTTTAATGTATTATCTTAATTATGATCACACTGGTTTGTAGTGCAAACAGTTTTAGCATTTACTGCAAGTTGTTATTCTCCTCGTTATTTACCTATAGCGGCTAATGAACCGGAAGTCTCACCCATAGGCTTACTTCCGCGTTGAAGAAAAAGGTGGATATGGCAGTTCAAATTTGACTGTAGTTTCATTTTAAATCTTTTGTAAGGAGTTATGTATGCTCTATGAATGACTTTGAAGTGAATAAGACGATGAGACAGATTTTTAGATGTTAAGCTGAGATTAGACCACACTCTCTCCCAGTCGACAGATAAATTAAGGTCAGATAATTCCCTATTCCAAATAGTTTTAATAGAAAGAGGTTTTGTAATGCAATCAATCATTTTATTATATATTAAGGAAACAGATAGCCGACCAGCAGATGGTGCAATCCAGTCCCGCATAGGATGAGAGGAAATAGAAGATGCCCACGGAACGCCATACGCTTTGAGAGCAGAACGTAATTGAAGAAAGACAAAATATGCGGATGCTGGTAGACAAAATTTGGTTCTTAATGTCTGAAATGAACCGAGGCCCTGGTTATCATATATATCACCGCACGTGTTTACACCTAAAGAAGACCAAGAGGGTTGGACAAATGGATGATTTCCGCTTACAAAATTAAAATTGTGCCATAAAGGAGTACTGTTACAAAATTTGAAGGGTCCACCTATCCGACGTTCAACCGTTTTCCAGATTTTATTAGAGTTAGCCACAACCGGACCAAATTTATAATTATACCCTTTTTTTCCTATGCCAGTAAATAAAATATCTTGAAGTTTATTTGGTTTAACCTTGTCAGCTTCAATCACCCTCCATGAAACTGTAGATTGAAACTGTAGATCAACCCAATTATGAAGATCCTTAAAGGGATAGTTCACTTTGAAATTAAAATTTGGTATCTATCAGCTTACCCCAAGGGCATCCAAGAAGTAATGAAAGTCTGATTACTTAATAATGATATGTTTAAGCGCCATCTAGGGGACTTGGCTTTAACATCGGAAAGAGGAAAACTGCACAACACAGCAGAATGATCAGATAATAAAATTGGTAATATAGAGATGGAGGAATTAGATGAAATTAAAGATGGGCTGAGAAATATGTAGTCTATCCTAGAGAAAGTCTTGTCTGTTAGAAAAAAAGTGAAGTCCTTAGCTTACGGTGTAAATATTCTAACACACGGGTTTGTTTAACAGCAGAATTTAAACCATTCACATTCAGTGATAAAATATTTAGAGTACGCATTGAATATTCATAATCCCAAGATTGTATTCAAAAAGCAGAAGCACTTTCATTCTGTAAATAACATGTAAACGCTGATGTGCATTTTAGATACCAAACCTCCTAGATGAAAAATCCCTTTAGAAATAAGGCAAAATAAATAGAAGTATAAATGTCTGTTGTAAAAAACAAAAACATGAACAACTGACAACCTTAAACAAGGAACATCTCAGACCGCACATTACCGAGAACATAGGTCTGACTGAGCAACAAAAAATAGTGATGGTTCGTGACCGATCCACTCCAACCCAAGACATGTCTCCCGAAAGGCTCACACAGCCAAAAAAAACATTTTTTTTAATTAAACCTACTCTCCATTAGTCCCCTCCAAAAAGAAAAAAGGAGTGTCAGTCTTACCAGCAAAGAGATCATTGTACCGGATATATAGGGACAATATCCCAGTAGGAGAGAGGAGAGAAGAAAAAGCAAAAAATAGGTTTAGCAAGCATCCATGTTCATCCTGCCATCATCCCCTCCTGGGCAGCTAGGACCAGGTCCATCCCGGCCGTCAAGCCCCTCCCGTCGGGCCAGAGAGACAGCGGCCGCTGTTCCCCCGTCGCCCCCCCGCAGAGCTACGGCATACGACTTCTGCTGAGACAGGGAGCTGATAAAATCATCTGCTTTTTGAGGGGAATCAAAGCTTTTCTGCTCACCCTTGTGCCGTAGTTCAATTACCGCCTGATAGATGAGGAAGAGCTGTAGACCAAGCACTGTCATCTTCTTCAAAACCGGACCAAATGCCTTTCTCCTGATCGCTGTAGCTGGACTAAAGTCGGGAAAAAATAGCAGTGTGACATTGTTCTGTGCGCATTTCAACGGATAAGCCTGCCTGGCACCTTTCAGGATATCTGATCTGTCATGCCATCTTAGTACACGGAAGATGAGAGTGCGCGGCCGATCGGAGCCCCTCCCTCCATCATACACACGGTGCGCCCGGTCAATCTCAATGTCACGGCCCCTCAAGGAAGGAATCCACTTGGAAAGATTAACTCTGAGGAAACCAGCTGCGTCGGGACCCTCCGCCCCCTCTGGCAGCCCCACCAGTCGTACGTTGTTCCTCCTGCACCTGTCCTCCATTTCTGTCATCTTCTCGGTGAGTCGCTTCTGCTGATTTCTTAAGTCCGTGACTGCACTCCTATCCTCATGCGCAGTTGTTTGAACAGAATTAACTCGGTCACGTGTCTGCTTCGCCTCAGTAGCTATGGCCTCAAACTCCTCTCTTAGCTCTTTAACAGATTTGTTGGTCGCTTGTATGTCCTCACGCAGTTTGTGCAATGCTGGAATCAGCACAGAGTCCATCGCATCTCTTACTGCCGAATTCACAACCGAATTCAAAGTGCTTTGCTGCTCTTTAAATGCTAGTTCAATGCCGCTAGCAATAGCATCGTCGAGGTCTTCTCTGGAGATGGCGGAATCTCTGAATTTTTTCTTCATTGGCGATTGCTCAATCTCTCTTTTCCGATCCCCTTTGGTCTGCATTAGCACTCATGATGGGTCCAATGCAGTGTGGTTTAAATTTTACTGACAGGATCATACAATATGTGGCAAAGTGAGCAGAGCAAAAGACTAAGCCTGCATCGCCGTCGAAGGGTCACGTGATCCCCCAATGTATGACTTATTTATGTGTTGCCACTTTTTAGTACCACCCTCACATTTCTGTGGTTATGATTATGCTTTAATTTGAGAACATTATTTATTATTTGGGGATTTTTGTCGTTTATTGACATGACAGAACATAATGGGGAGAAGACGAGTAAGCATAATCGTGAAACTATACAAAATAGAATTGAACTTGAAAAATTCTTACCAATGCCAACTAGGGTTGGGCGATGTCTACCAAATTGGCATCGGACGATGTCTACAGTGAAACATCATGATGGACGATGAAATCGGGGGGCGGGGTTAGGGGTGTGCCCGAAGCGTGAATCCGTATGCAGAAATGCACAGAAAACAAATAACGCATTCTACGGAGCCACTAAAGGGACATGGTTAGCCGCTTGCTACAGTAGCAGCCTGTTACATTACAGTACATGAAAGTTCACTTGCCACACACACAAAGGAGAGATGACTGATAGAACAATTGCGAATGATTTGCAGATACTTAGCACCACTGATGAACATCTAAACTTGTAAAATGTATGGTACTGCTGCTCCGTAGTATAGAGTCCGTGTGATCGCGAATCTCGAAAGTGAAAGTAAAAGAAGAGTGCGCATTCGAAAGCGGTTTCAATGCCCTGCCTGCATATTAGTAGCGGCTCCCTGATGCCCGTAATTTAATTATAATTACCCAACAATATAATTGCGAGAGAAAGTATAAAAAAAAAGTATCCTCCCATCTCGTAGGCTATTTATTCCCCTTAGGGGTTCTGTAGTATACTTAATTTCCTTTCCGAACACGGAATTGGGATGCGGCGGATTGCGGGATAGGGGGTGGGGGGAAGGAATCACGATGCCGGCTCAACATCGTGATGTCTGTCAGCCATCGGTGATGGACGATGACATCGTCTATCGGCCCAACCCTAATGCCAACAACTAGTCAAGTCAAATGTATTTCTGTATTGCTTTTCACAATGCACATTGTTTTAAAGCATTTTTACAGAACTTCATGATGTTGATGTTTATATCTTACTATCTTCATGCCTTATACTTGTATTTAGCAGATTAGAGCTAGATGATTAATATGGTTACATTTTGCAACGATTAAGCAATAAAGCAGTTAAGATATGCTATATAGTATATATAAGTTTGGATATACTTAGTCAGTGTTGGGGAAAGTTACTTTTAAAAGTAAGAATTAATTTGAAGTGAATTACTTTACAGTGAAGAATTGGCGCCGAAAAGGCGTAAACATTTATTTTTGCGCCTGACCTTGTTGAATATGCATTTGTAGGAGTTTCCCTTTCAGATTCAAAATTTATGGTAGGAGAGTATTAAAATGAATCACACTGCGATTTACTAACGTTTGTGTTCGTAAAATTACTGGTATTTGCGGCATTATTTAATGTCCAAAAAAGGCATGTCTATTTTGCGCCTGTGTCATAAATAGATCGCCCGTACCTGATGAGCATTGGCTCTACTTATTTGCGACTACACTAATTTGCGCTGTGCTTGGTATATTGTGATGGTCAATATGTAAATGAGATGTTGCGTCTGTGTTCTTTAATTTGCATGTTGTCAGTAAATCACCCAAATCAATTTCCATGCCCATTGGTGCTGTTTTGGAATTGTGCTCTCACGCTTATTTGCCCTGTTTAGTAAATATGGCCCTAATTGTGTTACTTAGTTACTTTTTATGGAAAGTAATGCATTACATTACTTTTGCGTAACTTTTTTTCCACCTGGATTGGGCCTGATTATTTGTTTTTAATAACAAAAAAACCCAACCGTAATATCTCGAGTCAAAATGAAAAATCTTCCTGATCTCTTTCGTGGCCAACCATTTTAGTCTGAATTCAGAGCTGTATTATGGACCAAACCAATGGGACCAGTGCCTCGAGGCCTCAGACAGTAAGGGACCATCAAAGCCTCATGGCCAGACTTCCAAAGGAAAATGGGCCCTTAGAGCATACAGCACAACTAGGGCCCCCAGGCCCCTCAGCATGCAGCACAAGATAGGGCCCCTGGCTACTATTTTTTGTCATGTAATTTTAGCCTATCAAACCACACATTTTATAATTTCTTAGCCTTGCCTCTTAAAGTATGATAATTTGTGCTCTACTAGGGGGTCTCCAAAGATGAGATGCCCAGGAGCCTCACAAGACCATGATTCAACCCTGCATTCATTATTACCGCTACTAAAATTGACCAAGCAGACATGGAGTACCTGCTCATTTATGCTTTGAGAAAGCAATCGACTAAAATTCAAACATTCATCAACATGCTACAGTAGTACGTTTTTAACGTTAATCATTTCCGCACCAAAGGAAGCTGCCTTCTTCTGGTGTTTTCACCATCTGGCAAATCATTTGCATCTTGCATGCGCTGCTAGAGTTAAGCATATATGACGAAAGGAATTATTACCACGCATTTGAATAGCATGTTGCAGTCTCTCCAGCCACCCCCAGATTGATCGATCGCTTTGTTTATCATTCATAAAATCATCTGTAATAAATCTATTTTTCCCTCTCCTTCTCGTTCCATTTATTTAGGCATAATTATGCATTAATTGACGCATGGCTGGTTCTGATTGTGTCAAACGATCCATGCGTTTAGTTGGAGATGTACAGCGCGCAGCCCAGATGCTCACAATGGGGAACGTGCTCATTAGCCGCCCGCTCCACAAAAGCCTCAATGACTTTCTTTTGTGTGTCTCTAGATTAGGGGAAAAGGCTTACTCTACAAGGACTGAGTTATCCTGATGAAAAAAGGTGAGCGGTGGTTATAATGTTCATCTAGACAAATGGTTGTGTGCCACCCCATTGTCTGCTCTCATTGAGTTCTCCTGCCATGGCCTACTATTAATCTATATTAGTGCTACACAATGTATAGATAATGGTTAATGCTTTTTAACCTGATAGTTCTGACAGTGATTCTGTATGTGGTAAAAAATTGGCTGCTTGTTTCAAGACATAAAGTTGCATTTGTGCATATATTTGCAATTATGAGTAACAAAGTCACATTGCGATATATGAAGTAGCAACTAAGACTCATTTATCTCATTTGTATGGTTTAAATTCACATTTATGAGAAACAGTCACAATTGTGAGATGTAAAGTCACATTGTAAATTGTCAAATTAAAATTATATGGTATAATGTCACACTGCGAGACATGGTTTCAGTTGTGAAATATAAAGTCACATTGTGAGACATTGTCACAATTATAAAATACAAAGCCTCAGCTGTGAGACATCAAGTCTCAATTGTGCAAGATAAAATCATTCCCAAACATAGTCACAATTACTAGAAAAAAAAAATATTGTGAGATATAAAGTCGGCATTAGGAGAAATAAAGTCACACTGCGAGATATGAAGTCACAATTATGATAGTCGCATTGTGAGAAATAGTCACAAGTATGAGAAACAAAACTGCAACTGCGAAAAGCAAAGTCGCAGTTTTGAACTATGTCACATTTCAAGTTAAAGAATCACAATAATGTGTCAATTGCTAAAGTCTCAATTACCTTTTTTATCTACTTATTTTTTTTGTTGGGCTTCCATATTAAATAATCCCATTTTGTTAACAAACTCTGTCACTTATTTTCAGCTTCTGATTATGCCCACTGGAATTGGTGCCCATACGGCCTATACAAGCTAATAAAGTAGAGCTACTCTCCATGTAGAAATGTCTTGACCCTGAGTAACTGAATGATTAATGAGAAGTTGAGCGTTGCTGTTTTGATGTGGAGATGTAATGAGAGGGGATGCGTTCACCTTGCCCTAGGCCTTGCTGGGAGGTAGATGGACCAGATGCACGTCCAATCCGATACCTCAGTCAATGTTTGGCTTTATTTAAAGATGAATGCTCTACGAGACTAGATTCAAAACACACACCTCCCATTCCTCACCGGGAGTCAACATTTGATCATAGAGCAAATATCAGCTTGTGTAGAATTCATTTTAAAACTGAATGCTAACATACAGGTTTGGAAAAATAATAAGAGTAATGTTTTGGAAAGTTTGTGAAAGTTTGCGCTATCTGATATCCCCAGTTGGTCTTTCACGACCTGTGTAGCACATGGTAAAATGTATTTGTATGTGGTCACTGTTAAGTGTTGTTTTCTATCTGAGCTCAATTCAATCCCTGGATGGATGACCTCAGTTTACCCACATGTCTGTCAAATGTGCAGACGCAACACGCTATGTTTGAGAGTGTGTGTGTGTGTGTGTGTGTGTGTGTGTGTGTGTGTGTGTGTGTGTGTGCGCGCGCTTGTGAGCGTGCTTTAAGGGATTTCAGTTTGACCTAGTTTGACTTGCCACTTGTGTTAGCTTCAAACCTACTGACCCCCGTCACCCAGAGTAAATCTGCCACTGTCACTGTCTGCATCAGTCAAGGCCGTGTTTCAGTGCACATACACACAAACTGCTCACTCAGCTTCAATCCCCTGACCACATTTCAGCCACAAACGGCAGACAAAACAGTAGTGTCATCCACACCGTATTGGGAAAAGTGAATACTGATAATAGAGTTTAAACCTCATTCAGGTGTTTTTTGATGGAGCCAAGATCAAAGAAAATAAACAAGACTGAACAGAATATGTAGTCACTCGTTTATTAAAGGAATAGTTCACACAAACAAATGAAATTTGCTGAAAATGTAGTCACCCTGAGGCCATCCAAGATTATTTTGTTTCTTCATCAAAACAGATAGAGAAATTTAGCATTACATCACTTTGCTTGAATGGAACAACAGCTACGCTAATTATGTCTCTTTGTTTATCTGTTTCTGCCACGGGATTTACATCCCGTGGTAACTAGGAGTTACACAATCTTCAGTCTGGATCCAGCCCTTAAATGATCTGAGATGACCAAACACCTGAGAAGAGATGATGCCGACCCCTCGGAGGACCTCAGAGGATGCCAACCTCTGATCCCCCAACAACATGTAGAATTAACAAATTTTGCCATAAGTTAATATATTAAGTTTCTACAATGTATAAATATATTGTAGAAACTTAATTTCCTGTAAAGCGCTTTGCAACGATTGTATCGTAAAAGGCGCTATACAAATAAATTTGAATTGAATTGAATTGTTTACAACGAATCATCTGCAGTGAATGGGTGCCGTCAGAGTGAGTCTCCAAACAGCTGATAAAAACATCACAATATTCCACAAGTAATGCAAGAATTTCACAACGTGTGTTTTTAATAAATTCATCACAACGTTTTAACTTCAAACCGTTGCTTTAAGCTAAAATACGAGTCCTTTGTCCATACTATTGCTTTCTGCAGTGAATCAGGAGAGAAATATGCACAGATCAAGCACTGTTTCCAACTGAAAACAGTCTAAGACAGTTGTAAACAAATATGTTGCTGGATTTTGATGTGAGAGGACAACAGGGGATGGGGTTTTTCACTGAAGGAAGCGTTATTATGGATAGAGGACTGGTGTTTTGGTAAGAATATGGTTTAAAGTTAAAACGCCTTGATGAATTTGTTTATTACAAACACACAGCTTTTCACTTAACAAGACGTTAATTGACGGACTGGAGTCTTACTTGTGGATTATTGTGATGTTTTTTTTATTAGCTGTTTGTACTCTCGTTCTGACGGCACCCATTTACTGCAGAGGATCCATTGGTGAGCAAGTGATGTAATGCTAAATTTCTCCAAATCTGTTCTGATGAAGAAACAAACTCATCTACATCTTGGATGACCCAAGGGTAAGTAATTTTTCCTCAAATTGTCATTGTTGTGAACTATTCCTTTAATCTTCAACATTCTGGCCATCTTCATCTTTCTGTTTTCATTTCACAGTTGCTTGTTTCTTCACTGACTTCACGTTTCCACCTTCCCATCTTCCATCTTAATTTTCCTACACACCTAATTAAATTATTACTTCTGTTTACATTAACAAGCACTTTGCTTCACTGACACCCAGCCAATGGCATGCTTAATGTGATTTACTTAAGCAGAACATGTTGCTGGAATAGCATGCATATCAGACAGTCAGATTGCAGCGTTGGGTTTAGGGCTGCATTTAGGGGCTGCAACAGCATTGTTTTCAACCTTACATTGTCTTCTGATTTTGGGATGTAAAATCAGTAACATACTTACTTACTTACCTTATTTATTTATTTACATTTCTAAGGTAATAATTGTACATTGTATTCCTCACAATTAATTTAGGTGTTTACCATACCATTCACTATATACTCTAGATTATCTGACCTAAAGCAATATGTTTTAATTTTACATTAGTGGTGATCACGTTGGTTATTATCAGTTTAAGTCAAACCACCTTCAGCTGAATTCAATATTATATTTTTTTTTTACTTTGACATGAGGTGCTTCTAAGAGCCTTATATATTTGGGACACTGAGGCAATTGTAATTAAACTTTTTACAGGTACAAATTTCACACCCCTTGATTTTGCATTTGGATAAGTTTAGGGCTGTGATTGTTTGATAGGGACATTGTTACAGGACTAAGGATGTTCAACTGAGATCATTTCCTACTTGGGTAAATCATGTTGTGCCCATTGGGCATAGTGTCACTTTTATAGCTCACTGATACATAAAATTGTCACTGTGTTTTACACAGATGTGCAGTATATATAAAGTATGACAGAAGAAATTAACGATTATTTCATCACATTTGGCATTTGCGTGATTCTTTTGTATGTCTAGGCAAGACATGACATTTGCATGTGGTGTCCCACATGTCTGCCATGTGCACTGTATGATTTAGTTCAAAGACTCTCTTGCTTCTTACATGTCATGCAAAGAAAGTTTTCTGTAAAATTCCTCTTTTTCTATTTTTATTTTTTTTTCCTCTTGTGTTTTCTGTCTGGTTGGTTATGGTCATTAATCTTCCTCTAATTTCTTAGAGTTTACTGTAGTCGTGGGAGCAACTCCGATCCTGTTTTTTTTTTTTTAAGCCATTTCACCCAATTGCATCATAACTTTAGATAAGGGTCATTTCTCTGGCTCCCGGTATTCCCTGTGTCGCTGATGACTTTTTAGCCATTCATTAAAGTGACTTGACCTTCATCCATTAATAATCTGTGTGTCTCTCCGAAGCCCCAGCATTGAACTCCTCCTGCTTGGGTCAGTTTGGCGCAGACATTGTGTGTACCAATATGTAAATTAGTCTACCTGGAAGGAGTTATGAAATGAAAACACTTTCTTCATGTTTACTGAAGACTCCTAATATTTTTAATAATTTTCCCCTCTCTGTTACTGCAAGTGGAAGAAGGATATTACAGTAAATGTGTTTGGTTTTAAAAAATCTAAAATTACTTAATAATCTGGTTACTTATAATTATTACTGCAATGAAGGCTCCAGTGAGTTTTGACATGCTGTTAAAACAAACCAGAGCAGATCTCCAGTGATCATTTGCTGGAGGCCAGACCATACCAACAGAGCATGTTTAGTCAATAACTGGAGACCTTTATAAAATCATCCTGGAAAACCCTATTAGTATTGATAAACAATTAAACTTAGTCATCTGTAGAAGAAAATTGGCCACATCAATCGTATATTCAAACACGGAAGTTAAGTGTCCGTTTAGTACAATCAGTTTAAAAAGTGGCACTATTGATAATATATATCAAATAAGCCATGTTTTGTAATGCCTATTCAGTTATTGACTTGTTTTTTAAGCAAATGTGTGAATAATTGTAATTAATTTGCATATCATGTAATTTAATCAAAGTTTTTTAAAGTGACTGTCAGTCATAAATCACACCCAAGTGAATAATGAAATAAATAAATAAATTTAATTTATTTAATAGAAATAATAGTTACCATACACCAATTGATTTAGGACTTTCAAACATTTTTTCCCCCTGAAATGTTGTTTAAATATGCAAATAAGTAATGATCTAATTAAACATGCACCAATGTGCATATATTTCCAGAACAGACATCTAAACACTGGTTAAAGGCAAGTTCAAAATTTTAACTTGTTTATTTTACAAGGGGATGTATGAACAAACGCTGAAAAAGCCTTGAGTATAAATAAAACTGTAAATGTAAATAAAACTACCTAATTGGAGAAAACAGCCAAAACAATCACTACATTTGCATCTCGCACAGGCCTAATCCACAACACTGCAGTTCTGACATAGTTTTCAAAGGGTTACTTTGTAACATATGTAATACATTCAGTGCTGTTGCATAAGACGTGACGTAGCAAAGTCGACTTCTATATGATTATTTGCGAGATCTAATCATCAGCTGAGTGCGTTCACAGCGCTCAACTCACAGTCTGGAAAATGTTTCATAAAGCCTGAATTTCAAAACCCCATATACCCTGCAGAAACACACTTGGCCCATGTATATGACCCAGTAAGGAGGATTTTTGAGCATGGCTAAAGTACTGCCTTTTAGAGAGGTGCATTTTGGCTGACATCTCTTGAAATTGCCTCCTCATGTCTTTCTTATCTAATTCAAAAGTCATTTCCAAGAGATTTTCTTGCAAAAAGCAGCCAACCAGATTTCCTTGCCAAATTGCATGCTCCATGCTTTTTAAGTCAGGGCAAAATGTCATGCACTGATTTTTTTTTGGATCTCTACTGTAGTTTTATTGACTGGCTCTTATGTTATCAGAGCCGCACAGCCTGTCTGCAACCCTCCGGAGGCATCAGGCCTTTGGGCAGAGACTCTCAGGTACAATGCCGGCTGGCCCAGACAGTTCAATCAAATAATTATGGAGCTTTGCCCACTCTTAGCATGAGCTAATGAATGGAAATGACTGATTTGTATGCGGTCTGTACGCATGGCTTAAGTAGTACTGACCTGATAAGTACTAAAGCTCTCGCCCCGCGGTGATGAACTTCTTTCACACTGGGTGAAGATGGAAGCATTGTTTGAATGAATGTGCTCCGAGACCGGTCTGCTTTTACAGGAATTTTAAACAGTACCGCTGAAAGGTGCACATCAATAATACTCTCTGCTGATTTAACGGCTGGAAACATGTCGAAGCTCTGCCGCGGGGATTTGAAGTGTACGCTGCGTCGTATTTAACTTTTGAAGTATATGCATTGCCCTAAATTACATTCAAAGAGGTCACTGAGTTTTCTTGGAAGTGCTCCATAATCATTACCATAGTACACAGAGCTTAGATGACCTTTTAAAACCGTGGATAGTTTGTCCTCGTTTGTCAAAAGGAAACCAAATAACAGTTCCCTCTTGAAGCCATCTCAAACCTGGAGTGCTATTGGATGACCTCTGACCTTTTGAAATGTTATAATCACCCAGCAGACCGAATCAGAGACTTAAAAAAGAAAAAGAAAAATCTTCTGGGATCCGGATATCTGATGTGCCGCTGCAATCAGGGCTGGTTGCAGTCAAAGCCACAAGTTCTGCATTGACCCTACTCACAGAACTAATGCTGTGCAGACCAGCACCGCTATTTTTAGAAATAAGGACACATAGTAGTGAACGTATTACTGGCCCTTGCGTACATCTGCTGCGGAGAGCAGACTTGAGAGCAGTGATGTTCCCCCTGTGAAATATCTTGGATTTGAATAATTCAGTAATTCAATTTATATGGCGCTTTATACAGTACAAGTTAATTTGAAAATAATAAAATGATAAAGAATGAAATAGTGACGGACAAGGTTGGCTGGTTATACAATTTGGAGTACTATAGGAAGACAAAAGTGTAAACTTTGTATTATATTGTTTAATTATGTTAACATATTTCATTCACAAATGTTAAATTTTGAAAGCAGCACTGCAGCATATTATCTTTAAAAATTAGTTAGACTTATATTTATATGTGAATGTTCTTTATATGATATTCCACTATGTATGTGTATATCATTTTTATTATATTTACTTAATTGTTTCTCTGCTGTCGTATGTAATAATTGTAACTCAGTCTATAAGTAATATTACATATTGATGCACATTATATGTAATTAAATGTATTACCATCAACTTCAAAAATGCTTTTGACTTCTCCACTGTTGGCTGTTTGACATGTTTTAATCATTTGTATTTGGGGAATTGTATGGGGAACGATTTAGCTGGTAGTAGAGTGCAAGCAGTTCCTGAAGTAACTTCTACTCCCTGCAAGTCAGACAGCCCAGATGAGCTTGAATTGGCATATCCAGAGACATCCCCTGTTTGTGTTACGACTCGTGCCATGTCAGCTAAAAGGAATGTTGAAGGCAAGCCTCCTTCAAATCAATCAGAGATTCCACTCTATGATAGATGTGGTACCAGATGAACCATTATCAAATATAGCTTCTGGCTATTTTGTTAGTGATGGGGTTTTGATGAGAAAGTGGACAAAAATGTCAAGTCAGGATGACTGGAGTAGTGTGTCTCAAGTAGTGTTGCTTTCGTCAACGACGAAATATCGTCGTCAACGAACCTTTATCACGTGACGAAAACGAGACGAGACGCAACGTAAATGCTGGTCATGTGACGATGACGATAATTAAATGTATAATGCAATATTGTTGACGAATAAAAACGAGACTAAATGTGGTTTACAAAATAAAAACTATGCTAAAATGTCTCTTCATTTCCGTTAACCAAAACGAGACGAAACGAAATGTTATAACGTTATTTCGTCTCGTTTAGCAGCGTTATTATTTTGCAGTATTTCTGTTTCATGTGACTTAACGTTACTTCAGGGGCTGTCAGGGTTGCCAGGTTTTTGCAACAAAACCCGCCCAATTGCTACTCAAAACTAGCCCAATCGCATTTCGAGGGGGGTTCCCCGGTAAAGTTCCAGGGTCTGAATATTTGGGGACTTGGCAACACTCTGCGCAGACGCAGGCGACGTCACTTCCTCAAGCCCCACTCGCGGCATTATTTAGAAGACGACAACAAACAAAAGTTATGTCTGACACAGAGAAAGGGATCGATGGCCGGCTTCATCTGATTTCAGTTTACAATCAATACAAGTAACAGACACGCATTTTATTTGCACTTTTTAGTATGTTATTGTAGCTCGAGCATTCAAGCACCTTGTTTCTCTTTGTTAAACTTGAATGTAACGTTATATATTTTTTTCTGGCATTGTCATGTGATGCTATTTTATTTATTGTTTTTATTTATTTAAATTTATGTGTGTGTACTTCTAATATGTTTGGTTGGTAAAATAAATGTTGCAAATTCAAATCAGAGTGTCTTTGGATGTATTCTTGAGTATATAAGGTAACAATAATATAATAAGAACCTTGTTTGAAATGGGTTTGGCTAAAAGAACATTTTGGTTTCGTCTATACTGCTAGGTACTTGTACTATATTGACTGGGTTAAATAGAATTGCATTACTAAAAAGAGACTAAAATACAATTTTCATTGACTAAAACTAGACTAAATGTCATCAGTTTTCTTCGACTAAAACTAGACAAAAATAGTCATGGATAATTCGGACTAAAATAAGACTAAAATGCTCAGGCTTTTAGTTGACTAAAACTTGACTAGACTAAAAAGAGTATGAACGTGACTAAAACTAATAAAAACTAAAATGACAGCTTCACACAAAGACTAGACTAAAACTAAAATTAAAACAGGCCGCCAAAAACAACACTAGTCTCAAGTAGTGGTACCAGAAGTTTATTGATCTGATATTTTGTATCTTGCTCATGATCAGAAAAACTTTGGATGGTGTGTTAAGGCATCTTTTTTTTGGCCTGGGGTGAGTTTAGATGTGGCTCAGTATTGCAGATCATGTCATGTTTGTCAGGTGACCGGTAAACCTAACCAGTCTATTCCCATAGCTCCACTACATCCTATTTGGAGAAATAGTTGGCTCCTGAACATGTTACACCTACTAACCTTTTGGACTATTTTATTTTCGTTTGAGGCTTAGTAGGGTTTGTGAATTAGCCAAAGAGAATTTCAAAGCAGCTCAGGAGAAGATGAAGTGTTGCTATGACCGAAAGTCTAAACAGTGTGTGTGCTGTCCAGGAGACCAAGTACTTGTGCTTTTTACCTGTATCTGGTTCTGCATTACAGGGTCAATATAGTAGGCCATACCTCATTGACCGGAAGGTTGCATGAGAAATTCCAACCAGCGGTTAATGCGATGGAGTTTATTTTTGCAAGGTAATGGTCTTAAATTCTGCCACATTCGTGGAAAGGACAATGTGTTGGCAAATGTCTTTTCAAGGTCATAAGTGTCTGTTTATGTTATTGTACATGTTAGTGTTGCATTAGGTTGTCCTATAGCAACATTTTAAGGGTGGGAGTGTTATGTGGGAGTGTTCTAACTTGTGTTTTGTTGCAGTTACTCAGTAGCTTACCTGCAATCAACAGGTTAATCGATGTCACCTGAAAGGAGCCAATTAAAACTCCAGGACACACGCTCTCACTCTCTCTCTGATTCTGCAGCCAGATTGGCAGTCGCTGGGCTTGTTTTCATCACAGTCCTTTCTTTTTCCCCTTTTTTTGTTATTGAATAAACCTTATTTTATTTGGTAAACTTGTTTTGTGTCCTTGATGTTGCTTCCCCAGAGCCAGGGTTGTAACACTGTTGTAAAAAAAAAAACATTTAGTGACATTAATTTTAATTTTATTAAATAAAATTATTAAATCTATTCATGGTTTGCTTATTATTATTATTATCAAAAGTTTATGTACCCAGAACTTCTCATTAGCAAAGATGGCAGATATAAAATAAAATTTTTGAGGGGAGTCCTGCTCCAGCCGAGCAACTACCATTGAATTGAGATGAATGGGAGTGCTGATGGATAAGCTTTCAGCAAGCTTCCTTATTTAATACTAATACTAATGAATATTGTATTGAATTATTATTTTTTTTTTTGGAAAACAACTTTGCTTATTTGAAATCTGTTTTAGCTGTATAGACACATTCTGAAAGGCACTTCATATAGATGTGCTAAAAGCTATATCTTTGTGCCTTATTTACCCCTAAATGGTGCATATTAATACTTTAAAAATAAAATTTTAGTATGTTCATGTTTGTTATGTTAGTACATATTGGTAACTAAAGTGTACATATTAGTGTATTTTGAAAAGGTAGGCTACCGCCCCAGTGACAGTTTCATACCTTTTTTTCAGAGAGTGTGGTTTTGCATGCACACTGAGTTTTTAAGGGAGGACGTTTGTATTCCCTCGTTCTTTAAAGAGAGCGTGTATATTTTTGTGTTTATGTGTGTCTGGCATCTGAACGTGTCTGTGCATGTTTGTGGGTATTTATGCAAGTGTATGTGTGAGTGTGTGTGTTTGTGGTTTACTGGTTTGCACCATAGATGGACAGTTAGATAAGCCCCTCATGTTGACACTAGGGTTGAGCATCTCAAACACACACAGTTAGTCAGATAAGTCCCTCATGTCAGCAGGAAGCTACAGAGAGAACACACTGACATAATGGTAGTTGGGGGTGCACTGTCTCACTCTCAAACAGAGATAATCTAACTGAAAACAGACACGCATGGGTCAGGGCCAGGAATACTTACCATAATGAATAATAATCAGTCCTGAGCTGCGTGTTAAGCGGCTGAAAATAAAGTTTTAAATTAGATCAGATTCTTTTGTAATAGGCTGTTTGTGTTTGTAAGGATTATGCAGTGCATAATGGGGTGTGTGTGACACATACAATGTGTGACCAGCTAGACTTTCCCAGCCAAATTGAGGGCGTCATATCATGAGGAATCATTTTTCCTCGATCTTTTCAGATAACGCTTCATTATACTGTGGAACAATTTTGTAAGATTCAGAATTCAATACACCCACCCCAAAAGAGTTTTATTGAAACCAAGCTATAAAAGTGGATCTTTACTACAACGTTCTGACACTGTGTGTAGCACCTACAGCTCTGCATTTGCTTCAAATCCCAACATAAAAGAGTGGCTGAAGGTTATCTGTAACAAGATGTCTGATCATTTTGGTGTGATATTAACAGTTTAAGCAGCACAGAATGTTTTGTGAATGTTGCAGTGTAATTAGGGCTTTATAAAACAGCTGATATTGAAGGCAGGGGTAGTTAAAACCAGTATATTAGACAGCAACTGCAGCTTGCAAATGTGTACAAAAGACAGCAGCACTTACTAACGTAACTGTATTTTTTTCAGCATAGTTACAGTAGCTCTGCTCAATTCAAAATATGTGCTTCCAGTTACAAGCTGCTTTTTCAAATGCATTTTTTTTTTCAAATACAACAATGCATTTTATCACAATACTGCAAAATAAGTTTATGCAAAAATTAAATGTGCTGTTTGTACTTCATTCTCACCTGTAACGAAGGGTCTGAGGTGTGTGGATCCATTTGCAATCTCACTTTAATAAACTTAGACAGGGTCAAACAGGCAGTGATCAAACAACAGTGTCAGGAATATCAGAGGCAAGGCAGAGACGTAAACAATACCGGGCAGGAGTCAGTGCAGGCAGCAACACAATCGGAATTTCAAGGAGCAATATCAAAAGGGCAGGCAGCAGAGAATCAGCAGAGCTGCTTAAATAGGGGAGATAATGGGGAACACCTGTGCAGGTGATTAGTCCAGGTACGGGGTGTTATGGGAAATGGAGTTCAAGAAAGTCAATACTCAGGAGAGGATGCCCTCCGGTGGCCATCGGAGAGAGCCACAGAGGTCTGATTCATGACAGAGCCCCTCCCCTGCGAGCGGCTCCAGACGCGAGGGGCATTGCGACGTCGAGGTCGTCCACGGGCACGAGGTGCAGGTCTGTTTGGGTGAGCTTGGTGGAATTCAGTGGTTAGTGCAGGGTCCAAGATGTCATTGGCGTTGACCCAGGATCTTTCCTCTGGGCCATATTCTTCCCAATCGACCAGATATTGCAACACTCGTGCTCGGCGTCGAGAATCCAGAATCTCTCTGACCTGGTAAGCCTCCTCGCCGTCCACAATGATGGGAGGGGTACTCTCGTCTGCGACCTCCTATAGGACCCACTCTCCTTCTGGACCACCGGCAGGCTTGAGCAGGGAGACATGAAAGGTGGGTGAGATACGATAATCAGCAGGTAGATCTAAACTAAATGAAACTGAAGTGATTTGTCTGAGTATTTTGAACGGACCCACGTACCTGGGACTTAATTTCTTGCTTGGCAGCCGAAGTCTTAAGTCTTGGGTGGAGAGCCAGACCCATTGTCCCGGGGCATATTCCGGACCCTCCCTTCGCCGACGGTCCGCTTGTTCCCTGGTTCTTCGTACCGCACGTTGCAGATGTACATGAGCAGCATTCCACGTGTTCTCGCTCCTCCTCAACCAGTCGTTAACTGCGGGGAGTTCAGAAGGTTCTCCCGACCAGGGGAACAGGGGTGGTTGAAAGCCGAGAACGCACTGGAATGGGGTAAGGCCAGTTGAAGGTTTGCGGAGCCAGTTCTGGGCGTATTCGGCCCACATTAGGAATCGACTCTGGTTTCGATGGTAGTATGATCTTAGGAAACGGATGATTTCTTGATTGAGTCTTTCCACTTGACCGTTGGACTGTGGATGATAACCTGAGGTGAGACTGACGTTGATGTTGAGTTGTTGACAGAGGGAATTCCAGACTCGTGACCTGAATTGCGGACCCCGATCTGAGACAATGTCGTCCGGGAGTCCATACAAGCGAAATACCTGATCCAATACAACCTCAGCAGTCTCGAAAGCTGTGGGTAACTTGGGCAAGGGTATGAGACGGCATGCTTTGGAGAAACGGTCAATAACGGTCAGAATGGTTGGTATAGTTCTTGGAGTTGGGGAGGTCAGTGACAAAGTCAATGGCAATATGAGACCATGGGCGCTGAGGAACTGGCAGGGGTTGTAATAGCCCAGCAGGTCGCTGGTGAGATGATTTGGTCATGTTGCAGGTTGGACATTGCTGGACAAATGCTAGTGTGTCGGTTTGGAGTGATGGCCACCAGAAGCGTTCGGATACCAGTTGGAGAGATGCTGTAATTCCGGGGTGACCAGAGCTTGGTGAGTCATGCACGAGATGTAAGACTCGTTGGCGGAGATTGTGAGGAACATAAGTTCGATCGTTGGGGCAATTTGGTGGAATGGGATCATTGGCTTGAGCTTCGGTGATCTCAGTGAGAATATCCCATTGAACTGGGGCTACGACTAATGTAGAGGAAATAATGGATTCATTGTTGTTGCTCAGAGGGGTTGATGAGTCATGTAATCTTGACAGTGCGTCCGCTTTGCAGTTCTTGGATCCGGGTCTATAGGTGACTTTAAATTCAAAACGTGAGAAAAACAATGACGCTGATCTGTGAGAACAGTGAAGGGAAATTTTGCACCCTCTAACCAATGTCTCCATTCTTCAATGGCTGCTTTCATAGCAAGCAATTCACGATCTCCAACATCATAGTTTCTATCTGCCTAGTTCAACTTGCGTGAATAATAAGCACATGGAAACAGTTTGGGAGGATTGCCCTGGCATTGAGAGAGGATGGCTCCTATACCGTTGCAGTTCTTTTACCGTCGTGGGTTGAGGCCAATTCAGCACTGATTGTACCTTGTTGTTGTCCATAGCGGCGCTGATGATGTAACCCAGGAAGGACATTCGTGTTTGATGGAACTCACATTTCTTTTTCTTGGCGTAAAGCTGGTGCTCGATAAGACGCTTTAGAACTGCCCGAACTTGGTGAATGTGTGCTTCCAGAGATTCAGAGTAAATTTAGTATGTCATCAATGTAGACTATAACCCAACGATTGAGCATATCCCGGAAGACATCATTGATGTAGGCTTGGAAGACGGATGTATTGTTGGAAAGGCCGAACGGCATAACGAGATATTCATAGTGCCCAGTAGTCGTTGAAAAAGCAGTCTTCCATTCATCTCCCTCCCGGATGCGGATCAGATTATAGGCACTACGGAGGTCGAGCATAGTGAAGTACTTGGCTGTACGAAGTTGAACAGCTGGAACCAGAGGCAGAGGATAACGGAACTTTACAGTGATTTTGTTGAGACTTCTGTAATCTATGCATGGTCGGAGACTGTTACGAACCTCCCAGTTGGTCTAGGGGTAAACGAGGTCGTAAGAAAATAAAAATAAAAAGGTCTGACGGTCACATCAATCCCCTGATCCAGAAAAGCACAAACACAATATTAATCAAATTGCTTTTTTTATTAATATCAAAGGAAGCAAATCTTCAGGAGAGGGCAAGGCCAACATAATAAACAAAACTCTAACTGTCAACGAAAGCTTTAAATAACCTTAACCAAAAGAAAAGTAAATAAATGACAATGTCTTACCTTACTCCCTAACTACCATAAACATAAGCAAAATCTCAAGTTCAAAGAAAATGGCACCCTCTCCCTAGCGCTTCAAAAAAAGCAAACAAGAATATTTACACACAAATTCAAAATTAAACAAAATCATTAACATACGGAAAATACACCATCGCGTTCACACGCTCTCTCGCGATTGAGAAATTAATTCACAAAGTTAAGAGGTAAAGGCCACACTGGACAAAAGAGAACAATTCTGGATCAGGACAAAGAGTGAGCGCGTAGCCGTCAGCACTCTGGCATTGTTTCTTTGCTGTCTTATACTTTTGGGTATTTCTGCGGCGTTCACTCAGTACTGATGAATGATGAGCATTCATGGAACCCAATTAGCAATCTGCAACAGGGAGAGAGAGTGAGAGCAAGAGAAGAGAACAAACATGCAACACATAACATGCCCAATAGGTGACATCACTCTCCCAAGATAGCATGTTTTACAAATACGTCCACAGGACGTAACAGAGACCCCCGTCCTTCTTTTTGACAAAATAAAACCCGGCTGATGCAGGAGAGGTGGACGGTCTAATAAAGCCCTTAGCCAGTTCTTCATCAATGTATGCTTTCATGGCCTCAGACTCGGGTTGTGAAAGGGGGAACACTCTACCTCTTGTCGGTGTGGCTCCAGGGAGCAGGTCGATGGTGCAATCGCTGGACCGATGAGGTGGAAGTTGAGAAGCTCTAGACTTGCTGAACGCCTCAGAGAGGTCTTGGTACACTGCTGGAAGGTCTGACATGACTGTGATTTCTGATGATGAGGGAGATTCGGGAATAGTAGCGTGAGGCTTGAGTTGCAGGCATTCCTTATGACAGTGATCTGACCATTGTTGGATCTGTTTACTGGTCCAGGAGATGCGAGGATTGTGCTTCTCCAGCCAGGGTAGCCCGAGAATGACTGACTGGGTTCTGTGGTGAGTCAATGGCGAAGAAACGTATGGATTCGATGTGGAGAGAGCCGACTTTTAGGATGAGGTCTTGGGTGGTAAATTTTATCCGTCCTGTGCCCAACGGCCGTCCGTCTAGCGCCGCCACTGCCAGCCGGGATTCACATGAAAGAAGAGGAAGTTCGTGAAGATTAGCAAAATTAATGTCAATGAAGTTGCCCGCTGCCCCAGGGTCGATTAATGCCCTTGTCTCAACCATAACATAATTATTAGTTAGGGAGATGGGTATATTTAAAGTATTCGGAGAAGCACTCACCGCTGTGGTATCTCTGATGGACGGTCGAGTAGGACAGGTGGCTCTGAGATGACCAGATAACCCGCAGTAGAGGCAGAGGTGGTTGCGCACTCTGCGTTCTCTTTCTTCTGATGACAGATGAGTTACTCCGACTTGCATGGGTTCAGATTCTGGAGCACTCCCAAAGGCGGATGTTTGAAGAGGGAAATGCCGTGAAGGACGTCGTGAACGCAGTAGATTATCGAGGCGTATGGCAAGCTCGATGAACTGCTCCAGCATCTTCCCCTCATCACGACAAGCCAACTCAGTTTGGAGCTCAGTCGATAAGCCCTTGCGATATAGCAGTTTTAAGGGACCGTTTTCCCAACCGGTCTGGGCTGCTAGAGTGCGGAAAGTGAGAGAGTAGTCAGCTGCTGTGTCCTTTCCCTGACGGAGCGCGAGCAATTGTTCACCAGCTTCTTTGCCGCCAGCCGTGTGCTCAAATACTTCTCAAAATTGCCTCAGGAAGTCATTGTATGGAGGAAATGACATGCTACCTCCATCCCATACAGCAGTAGCCAAATCTAAGGCTCGACCGGTTAACAGGGAACAGATAAATGATACACGGCTCTTGTCTGTGGGATATAACATCGGCTGTTGATCCATAAACAGAGAGCATTGTAACAGAAACCCCTTACATTTGTCAGGTGATCGGTCGAATTTCTCAGGAAAGGATAGTCGGGGGTTCATATTCGAGCTGATGGCCTGTGGCTCTGGTGCTGGTGTAGCCACTGATGGAGCAGTCAGTTGAAGCGCTTGCAGTGTTCTCACCAGCTCCTCTGTAACAGACGTGAGTCGTTGAAGCTGCAGTTGGTTTGACGTTAACATGACAGCTTGAGCGGAAACTTCGGAAGTGAGTTGGTACACGGCTGCTGGATCCGCCGTTGGCGAAGTCTTCTGTAACGAAGGGTCTGAGGTGTGTGGATCCATTTGAAATCTCACTTTAATAAACTTAGACAGGGTCAAACAGGCAGTGATCAAACAACAGTGTCAGGAACATCAGAGGCAAGGCAGAGACGTAAACAATACCTGGCAGGAGTCAGGGCAGGCAGCAACACAATCGGAATTTCAAGGAGCAATATCACAAGGGCAGGCAGCAGAGAATCAGCAGAGGTAAACAGTCCAGGGTCATACACGGGAAGATCACAGAATACAGGAATAACGCTCAGAATGTCAGCCGGGGCAAAACAAGACTTCGCAAAGAGTGTGTGAATGAGAGCTGCTTAAATAGGGGAGATAATGGGGAACACCTGTGCAGGTGATTAGTCCAGGTACGGGGTGTTATGGGAAATGGAGTTCAAGAAAGTCAATACTCAGGAGAGGGTGCCCTCCGGTGGCCATCGGAGAGAGCCACAGAGGTCTGATTCATGACATCACCTATAATAAATTATTCACTAATCAAGAATCATTTTAACACTTTTTCAATTTTCAATGACATAAATCACATAAATGGTAGCCTGTATTTTCAATCCAAAATTGAGAAATTTGACAAAGTTGAGTAGTTTGCATTACTTTATATTATTGTTGGTCAGTTAAAATTACTACCATAAAACAAATGTAATAAAGTAAATGTTTAGCTACTTATATCTCACCTCACACTTATTTACAGTTAAAACTGAAGTGTTGCACTAGAATCGATGTTTGGCTTCTGTAAAACCCGCCTACTTTTATTTGATTGGCCATCTCAATCATTTTGACATTGAGTGCTTTTAAAGTTTTGAGGCAGGCCGGTCTAAAATGTAACTTTTAAAACTTTTTGTCATCCTAACAACAAACAGAATGGAGCATAATAGGGTAATGCATATAATGGCATGACTCCAACTTTTTTTTTTTTTTTTGGAGTGCTTAAATAATATTAACATTTTTTGTACATGTAATAAGATATTCTCCACTTAAATTGGTTTCGTGCATTTAGCTACATTTGATTTGCAGTTTGTAGTGCAACTACTTTTTAAAGATTGGCTTGCTTGGGTGACCATCTTTAAATTTTGAATAGCTTAGTTTTCACAACAACAAAAAAAACTTTGGAAAAGGCGCGAAGAACAGATCAGTGATGAAAAAGTAATGGGATTCAGAGGTGCCACAAAGATTTCCACAACTTTTTGTGCAATGTTAAACTGCTGTCAGACAGTTTGTGAAGTGTATAGGTTTTTTCTTGCCTTTTCTTTATTCTCAATAACCTCTGTTACCCCTACTGTCTCACATCTGGAGAACATTTCCCTGCCTCACCATGGCCCTGTTAAACACAATCTGTAATCCATTTTTTCTTCTTCCTCCCTCCTTCTCTTTCTCTCTCTCTTGCTCTCTCGCTCTCTCTCTTTCCCTTCAACTTCCTCTATAGTTTCAGTGACAGGCATATGTTAGGGTGGAGCGTCCATGTGCTTCGCAGACGTGCTGGACACTTTTTCAAGGCATGAAATGGCACCTTTTCAAATGAGCCAGGAAACTGTTTCATCCTTCTCACAGGCCTTTAGTCTATTTTTTTAGTCAGGCTTTTTCGCAAGCTTGCTAAGTCAGCTGTTGGTGTTCTGAATATGTTCCTCCAAAACAGAGCATGCATCTGGAAATCTTTTAATCGTGCTTGTGTGCCCACCCGGAGAACTTCAGCCTGTCACGGCTAACCCTTAAAGGGGCAGTACAACCAAAAATCACACTACTTTTTTCCATACAAAAACAAGTGAACAGGGGGAAACAACATACCATAAATGTATAAAAAAATAATTTTCAATCATATACTGATTATACTGCTATTTTTAGCTTTCCTGTTGTAACTTTTCATTGTAACTTCACGTCTATAACAAATGTATTGCACATTTTGAAAAAAATAAAAAATAGTTACATTTATATACCAAACTGTTAAAATAAGTGACAAATAACTGACATTTATTTTTTTATTTGAGTTTACCTTTTCTTAAGAACTTATTTTCATTTGATTTGAAGTACTTTGTTGCAGTAGTACTTACTACTATATATATATTTATATATAATAAGAAAACAGTGATCCATAAACATGAATAAAATGTGTTTATATATATATATATATAATATGTATATATATATATGAACAAATTAAATGCAACCTTTTCAAATGTGTGAGTGTGTGTGCACGTTGGTGTGTGTACTTTACAGTACACTGGCATTATTTTAACTGCTGAACATTTGCTTTTATGGTATATTTTTGTCAGACTTTGCATTAGCGCTTGTCTGTGACCTGGAAAAGTTTTGCCGTTTTCCTCTGGACTGTCTTACATGACTGTTTTACATTAGAGTCTAAATGGTACAGCTGGTAGGACTATCATGGGTTTAATCAATGCAAAAGTGTTTTTCTTAGGCTTTCAAACATGAAGCTTGCGTGACTACACTTGTTATGTAACAACATCAACCCTGACACACACACATAAACACACACTGGTTTTTGGTCTGTTAATAGCTTTCCAACACATCACGATCTGAAGATTATGCTCGCTAACAGAACACTTTGCCGCAGCACTTGCAGAGCTGCACATAAGCCACTGTAGCACATGTACACAAACTCTCCTCTGAGTAGCTGTCAGTTACATTATGAAGGATTTAAGCTAGACTTTGCTTAAGTTATAAAGAATAATTCAACATGCACAGGTTTATTTGAACTCAATGAAACCTCATTTTGGGAAAAGGGAAACCTGCCCATAAAGCTGTACTGTACACACAGCAGAACAGTGTGTGAATACTTGCTTTAAATTGCAAATACTTGAGTCATATTTCAGAAAATGCACAAATCACACAGATTTAGTAAACATTGCAAAAAAGCAAGTGTTTGTAATGTCATACTCTGACATGAAGTAAAACATTAAATAAATAGAGAAAGAAAGAAACTGAATGTTTAGTTATATTTGTAAAATAAGTGTTTGCTTTCTTAATGTCTCTTGAATTTTGATGGTGTGATGCTCTTTGCAGCCAGTATGCTACATAAAAGTAATTGTGTTTGACAAACCATTTTACTTTAAAAATTCAATAAATTCTAAAAGTACAAAAGATAATAATAAAATATATATATATATATATATATATATATATATATATGTATGTATGTATATGTGTGTGTGTGTTTTATGTTTTAATAATAATAATAAGAAAACAAATAAAATCATAAAAATAATTAAGTCATTGTATAAGCTTCCGTTCATTAAAATAAAATACTTTTAAACTGCTTTATAATGTAGGCTGCACTGAACACCCCAAATGAATCATACCCAACATTTACATTCCAACACTGTGCATACTGTAGCCAATGTAGGACTATTCATTACACACAGCGTTTATAGCAATTTGTGCTGCTGCTATGCTGTACATTACACACAGGGTGGAGTGATTGAATTCAGCTTAAAGAGAAACCATATGCAGGCTGACAGCACAGCTAAAGCATTCAAGCGTTCTCCATACAGCCACTGAGCTCATACTCATTGCTACACTATACTGAGATATCCTATTCAAGCATCACGCCAATCAGATGCTGTCAGGGATATTATGCAGCGAGTGTGTGTGAGCCGCTATAGCGCCTCAATCAGACTTGATATCTTCACTCTGGTTATTAGAGGCTGGTTATTGTTTCACAATAGCTCACCAGAGTCAGGTCAGTTCATCGCTCTCAGTGAATTGGTTTCCTGCATACCAGCACACACACAAACGTTACAGTTTATGCAAACAAGGGTCCACCTGCAGGCCGTTTTAACAGCACACCACAGAGACTTCGAGACAGACTGGTGAAGACTCTGGTCTGGAGAATTTGTCCTGTTTTGTCAGTCATTATGTGCTTGTGGTTTCTCCAGAGACTGAATCAACACGATTGGTTTATTATTTATTATGAGAGCAGCCTAGTCTGATTGATCCTGACATCTGGAATTGTCCTGCATGTAGCTTATACAATACGTAAATATGGACAAAAAATTAAAATTTTGTCATCATTTACTCACCATCCACTTGATCCAAATCTGTATAAGTTTCTTTCTACTGTTGAACATAATAGAAGATATTTTGAAGAATGCTGGTGACCAGACAGTTGACTGTATCCATTGACATCCAAAGTATTGTCCATACTGAGGAAGTCAACGACTCAAGAATTTTCATTGTTGGGTGATCCTTCCCTTAAAGTCTGTAGTGGGGGCCACAAACATGGCAGAAATTCATAATCACGTTTTTTATGCCTTTTGTCTTTTTTTCTCACTTTTTACAAGCTGTCTATGACACCAAATTAAATAGCAATAATAGTGATTTTTTGTTATAGCACTAATTGTTCTTTAACATCCCTCTCAAATATTCCCTCATATTCCATTCTTCAGTAAGCAGTTCAATCCCAAACTCAAGTTTTCTGTTTGACGTGTTTGGGCCACAGTTAGAGCCTTTTTTTCCCAGTAAAATATCTAATCATTCTTTAATTGAGATGCATTTACTTGATAAGCAAAATGACACAAAATGTGAAGTGTCAAAATTGATTTAGAGCAGTTTAGAACAATGACAAATATAAGTAATATGTTAGTAATTTATTAATTGAAATGTTAAGAATGCTTATATATATATATATATATATATATATATATATATATATATATATTCATACATATATATATATATATATATTCATACATACAATAAAAATGCTGCATATTTACTTATTTATTTTTTTATTATTTATTTTATTATAATTTTATTTTTTTATTAATTTGAAAAACAAGTGTGAATTCTGTTCACTATTTCAGTGATACTGTATCTGTCAGGTTGTATGAACATGTAATCTGTGGTATTCAAGAAATTTAGAACTTCAATATTAGAGGGATAGTTAACCCAAAAATTAACATTTTGTCATTATTTATTTAAACTCATGTCATTACAACCCTATCTATCTATCATATCATATATATCATATCATATATCATATCATATCTCATATATCATATCATATATCATATCATATCAATGTCTATCATTTTACTTATTCTATTCTCGCTGTAGAAAACAAGATTTTGTGAATGTTCATGGAGACAAGTCTGTTAAACAAAAAAAATAAAATGCATTTATTAACGTGCTTCAAGTCTTATGAATCCATTCAATAGCTTTGTATTAGGTTTTTAAAAAAGTATGTAATTATTCACTGGAAATATTCTGTGAGCGGTTCATTTGAGAACTGCGGTAAACGGATCACTGAGTCAGCGAGTCACATCAGTGAATGAATTGCTCTTCTGAGCCAGTATGACTGAATAATTAATTTATGAATTAGACTGAAAGATTTCTTTTATGATTCATTCACAACTCAAGAGTTCAACTTAAACTCAACAGCTCACTGCAGGGGAAGATTATCAGTGAATAAGATTTACATTTTAGTTTGTTCCTCACAAAATGATAAAGATATATGGACTACTTTCATATTTTGCTTTTATTCCAAAAAATTAAATTACAAATGATCGTCTTCATAATCATTTTTAGATGAATATCCCTCACCTGACTCTTAATTTATCTCTTTGTCTCTCCAGAGTAACCCAAATCTCGCTCTCCTTCACAAACACCCTGTCTCTCTTCTCTTTCAATGGCTCTTTTGTGTTTTCTTGCTCGACAGTAAGTGAGCACTGATGCCCAGTGGGACAGTTAAGAGTGAGAGAGGAGTTAATGAACTTTCCCTTTCAGGGCCGTGATTAGCACTTAGGGAAACCGCTCTCACGTTCTCATTCTTTCACGCAGGGAAAGCCCTCCCAAATCAGGGGGCCGGCTGCAGTGAGAAGAGCCCACTTAATCACAAAACTCATTAATCTACAAAGACAAAACACCACATCTCCCGTAACTCCAGAGCCAAAGCCTGAGGACGCTCAATATGAGAGAACGCCAATGGAATGTAACATAAAAGGAGGAGAAGGTGTAGAGATAACATTTTGTTAGTTTTTTCTCACTTTGATCTTTGTTTCTTCTCATTCCTTTTACAGTGCACAGCATAAATGAGTACACCCCCTCTGAATAAATTTAAAATATGTATTTTCTTAATGATCGCAAATATAATTCATAGAAAGATGGCAAAATTGATATGTATTAAACATATACTTAAAAAAAAAAACGACAAAATATATGCCAACATTTTCTGTAAGATAAGTAAATTAGCCAATTCAGTTTAAATGAAGGACTGCAGAAATGAGTACACCCTAGATTTAATTCAGCAAATGTATAATATTCTAGTACTTAGTATGTCCTCCAGAACTTTAAGTATACTGCACTGAGTGTACAAGTTCATGACAAATTTTCACATCTGTCCTGTTTAACTCCTGGAGGACGACCTCCTTAAATGCTCTGGTCTTTAATGGCAAGTTTTACTCAGCTCGTCCCTACAGAATCCCCCACAGCTGCTCAAGAGCGTTAAGACTGAGTGAAATACATGTCCACTGAAGGATTTTCACCTTGGGAGAATGAATATCTTCATTGTCATGCTGAAAAAATGCCCAATAATGCAGGGAGGGTAGCATCTTCTGTTTCAAGTTTTTGTATTCCATCACACAGTAGTGTGTGAATTCATGACAGCGTTGATAAAGCACAACTCCCTCATACCTTCAGCACTCATTCATCCCTATACAAGAGCTTTACTACCACTGAATGTCACTGTGGGCACCAAACACTTCTCACTGTACTCCTCCTCTAGCAACACCAGAACATTTTGGATGCTTTTGGATCCGAAATGATTGACTTGGTCTCTTGAGACCAGAGTATGGATTCCCAGAAGTCTCTATTCTGTAGATATGGGCCTTGGAAGAGGTTAAATGAGTTTATTTTGCTTTGGCTATAGTAGGGTAATTCTAGTGGTGACAACAATCATGCATGTCACTTCTGCAGGCTGCGTCATTCTCTGTGAGATAAAGTGTCACTCTTTTCATAGCTTTTGCCGGCTCTGAGACACTTGCATTTTATTTCTCCTGCTCTTTTTCTAGCAAAAATTCACTCATCACTAAATGAAAACTTAAAGTAAAGACCTGATTATTTCAGGAGCCTTGTCACAAGTCCATTGTTTTTGAATGTCGATGCTACTTCTGCTATATTTTGACACTTAAAACAATAATTTGGTATTCCTCTTGTACCATTGTCCTCTTATGCTAAGGAATAAGTCACCTAGTAGTTCTCTCTCAAGTGTTTCCACTGCTGCCAGCATTAAGTCCGAGTATGATTCAGAGGACTATGTAACACTTTTAATTGCCAGGAAATGACTGGTCTTTAAAAGTTTTGTTTCAATATACTCACCTGTTGATCAAAAATAGCCTTAAACATTTTTTTTAGTAACTTTCGGGAGGGTGTACTCATTTTTGCAACACAACATTTTATCACTTTGATAAGAAAATCTTATTTTGATGAATAATTTTAAAATTCTTCTTTGGTAATTGATCAAGCAGGCTTGTTGGAACATTATATCTCTAAAGAACCCTAACGTGTCATCTAAGTAAAGAGTATTTGCTGAATTTGTTAAGTATTAGAGGGGGTGTACTCATTTATGCTGTGCACTGTATGTTTTAATTCATGCTTCTTTGATAGTTAGGCCTAGATGCTTAAACAGTGCATAAAGCAGCCGTGTAAATGCAACAGTAACTCTTGTGCAATTTGAACGGGAACGGGCGGTTTAACAATATCCCGTTCCCGACGTCCTTTCAGAACAGCATATCTGCCCTTTATTCTTATCAAGCACTGGTACAGCCTGCACTCGGACTGTTGTGCACGCGCTGCACTCATGAACCAGTGCTTCGTTTTATTTGCGGGGTCTGTGCGCGTAGCATGTGCATAACGATGCTCCGAGCAGGCTACATTTACATTTACATTTATGCATTTAGCAGACGCTTTTATCCAAAGCGACTTACAGTGCATTCATGCTATACATTTTTTATCAGTATGTGTGTTCCCTGGGAATTGAACCCACAACCTTTTGCGCTGCTAACGCAATGCTCTACCACTGAGCCACAGGAACACTACCACTAGGCTAGCCTACCAGTGGTGAATATACAGCCCTCAGACAAAACAGGCAGGTTGTCGATGAGTGACAGAGCAGAATAAGGATGGAGCAAACTATTTCCTGTCTAAATACTGTAAAGCTGATATAAAGCCACCCAGCTTTATATCAAGCTGATGTAAAGCTGCTTTGACAAAATTTGCATTGTTAAAAGCACTATAGAAATAATAGTGACTTGACAAAGTATGGATGCGCTGTCCTTGAAGAACTAACTCGGTTTTGTTTATATTTTGCTTAGCCTATAATTTTAAATGACAGATGTCGAATTTATTTATTTATTCAAGAATTTGGGTGAACTTCACAAGGAATGGACTGAGGCTGGGGTCAAGGCATCAAGAGCCACCACACACAGACGTGTCAAGGAATTTGGCTACAGTTGTCGTATTCCTCTTGTTAAACCACTCCTGAACCACAGACAACGTCAGAGGCGTCTTACCTGGGCTAAGGAGAAGAAGAACTGGACTGTTGCTGAGTGGTCCAAAGTCCTCTTTTCAGATGAGAGCAAGTTTTGTATTTCATTTGGAAACTAAGGTCCTAGAGTCTGGAGGAAGGGTGGAGAAGCTCATAGCCCAAGTTGCATGAAGTCCAGTGTTAAGTTTCCACAGTCTGTGATGATTTGGGGTGCAATGTCATCTGCTGGTGTTGGTCCATTGTGTTTTTTAAAAAACACATGAGTTTTACACGAGTTTCACAATTTGAGTTGAATTACTGAAATGAACTTTTCCACGACATTCTAATTTATTGAGATGCACCTGTATGTATGTATGTATGTATATATATATATATATATATATATATATATATATATATATATATATATATATATATATATATATATATATATATATATATATATTAGGCAGCACAACTCTTTTATGATAATAGCAAATATATATATATATATATATATATATATATATATATATATATATCGGCATATTAGAATTATTTCTGAAGAATCAGGTGACACTGCTTGGAGTAATGTTGCTGAAAATTCAGCTTTCCATCACAGGAATAATTTGCATTTTCAAATATATTCACATGAAAAACTGTTATTATGAACTGAAATAATATTTCACAATATTACTGCTTTCGCTGTATGTTTGATCAAATAAATGTAGGCTTGGTGAGCATAAGAAACAGTAGAAGAAATAAAGAAAAAATAAAATTTAAAAAACATTACTGACTACAAAGTTTTGAAATGTACATCAATTTTATTATTATTTTTTCTTTACAAACTCCAAAACAGTAGCTTTAAACTACTTCTATCCATTACATTATGTCAGATTTATGGAGTCTGTATTGCAAAAGATTGTTTTGATAAAAAGGTTTACAGTGCATTTTCAGCTTATTTTCTTCAATTCAGTTTATTTTCAGTTTAATTCTAGTGTGAGTTGCAGTAACCTGTTAATATGGGTGCTGAAATAAATATGCATTGCTATCGTATGTGGTGTGTGAAACAGACCTTAGAGTGATTGAAGTATTTCAAAGGGAGTCTTTTCATGTAGCTAAATGTAACCAAATGTCAGCAATGAAACCATCCCTCACTCAAGTGTCTTAAAAGTTTGCCAAGTAGCTCATTATAATGGTGTAAATGGTATGATACATTACCTTCAGTGATATGAAGGGCTTGGGTTTCTTTAGGACCTCAAAAGAAGATATCCTCCTTTTGACATCTGACCTTTGAGGTGAGTTTACCAGCAGCTGATTCAGAATGGCAATGTGTCAATTAAGGTTTAAGGACAGATATTTTCATCAACTAGATTTTTGATTGCTGCATCTCAAGGGCTATAGTCTGGAAAAGTCACATATTTACTATTATGCAAACAGGCCCTTTAATTCGCGCATCCATGCAGCAGGGGAGACTGGAGTTAGCTGTCACTCTTTCTGCTTGAGTAAATATTCAGAATAGGCTTATATTTTAAGTCAGTTTCTGTCTATATTGATACTGTACCTTCAAGTCTTGGCTGTAAATTAGCCATTGAACCGTTATCATCAATAAAATACAATTAATTGAACACGCATTGACCTTTTGTGACAACCTCAGAAGCGAGAACTATATTGTTCAAATTGTATGGGGTGAGTTGTCACAATGAAATTTACCATTAAACAGAAAATTAATGAGTTTTAAGTCAAATTTAATCAGTAAAACATCTATTCAACAATAAAATGTAAAAGGACACAAGTTTTAAAATACTGTAAACCTACATAAGTGGATGATTCTGACCTGCACATTATTATACAATTATAAATTCAATCAAATCTGAAAATGTCAAATTTGACAACTAGACCCAGTCTCCCCTAACTAAAAACTTTTTTTTTAATGACAGAGCAGATGAATACAGGGTTTCCATGGGTCTTAAGTCTTAAAAAGTCTTAATTCACTCTTACACAAATTAAGGCCTTGAAAAGGTCTTAAATCAAAGTAGAAAGTCTGAAGTTCATATCATGGCTTTAAGTGTTGCATCATGCACTGTAAAATAATTAATGCATTCCTCAGTGTTTTTGTTTTGTTTTCCAATAGAAGTATCTAAACATCCTTTAATCAAAAATTTATTGAGATGTGAAATGAAGATGACATCTTGTTTTCTGAAAAAAAAGATCAAAATTAAGTGATACAAATATTTGTCAGTGCATGAAAACCTTTTTCCCCATTTTCCCTTTGTTTTTTTTTTGTTATTTTGTTTGTTTGTTTGTTTTCTTAGCCTACATGCAGATAATTTAGTTCTTGTTTTAATCATAAACACACTTTATTTTGACCAATTGCTCATAAAACAAGATTAATCTTTTTTGCAGTGTAATCAGAAGTTACAGTAAAAGATATTTCTATATTCTAGTTTAAACTCATTTAAAAGTGAGCATATTGCCCTGTTGTGTTCACTTTAATTTATTTCCATAAATATTCTTTACTTGGTCTTAAAATAGGTCTTAAACAAGTCTTAAAATGACCTTCATAAAGCCTGCAGAAACCCTGTGATAACTTAGAAGACTTCTATCATCTTTTGATAACAACAAAATGAAAACATGGCTTTTCTTTCTCTGAAGCGAACTCTCTCACGTGTTATTTCCATGTGGAATCGCAGGTGCTTTGTCCAGCGCAAAGCACAGCATGTGCAATTATGTCTTATGAACCGAATCAGTCAGATGAAAGAAGCCCCAGCGCTGTCCGATCTAGACGATCCAAGTACAACGCAGGAGTTTCCTATTGTTTCGAGTGATAAATGCTGTGTATGATCCCTCCCACTGTACATTTGGTATGTTCCCCATTTGCCTCATAAACAACATTTTTGAGTGACCTTCAATGTGCCGAGCCAGCATAAAATATGCATTTAAAAGGAATTGCTGAAATAAATATAGGGGCCTAGGTGGAGATTGCTTCTTTTGTACTGAGTTAGGCATGTACATGCATCACTGTCTACACACGTGTGCCCAAGCCCGCTGCCCTTTCATTTGCAGCCAAATTAAGTGTGTTCAGCACATAAATAAATGCAACCTGCACGCTGCATGACAGTCGCAGCTGCTTATTACACTGCAGCTTTGTCACATTGTTATCTGCACTTCCTGTAAAAAACAGTACAGCCGTGCATGCATCTAGAGATGGTGTGAAATGATTACTGCTACCTGAATCCCGTCCTCACCTCCGTCAGTGCTGTGTCTGTGTCTGGTGTTTGTCCACGGGCGAGACATCAGTCACAACACTGAGACCTGTCCTTGGCCATTATTGAGCGCTTCAAAATCGGCACCTTCGCTTAATAGGCTTTGGGAATTGTGCTCGGCCACCCGATGTAGATGGCTGTTTATATTTAAGAAATGTAATAAAGTCGGCAATTTTATTGGATGGTGATCCCTTTTGGGCTGAAATTGAGTTTTCTGGACTTGGCCCTCATGCCCTCTTTTTCTCACAGTGATTTCATTCTGCAGATGTGATATGTATTGCGCTAATGAAATGCATGTTAGGAGATGTCTACTGTTGGCCCTGAGAGATGGAGATGACTGCTATTGAGTGACAGGACTGGTGTTAGCTGAATATATGGGTATTATGTGCCATCCGCTGTCCTCTGTCTGCAGACTGGCTAGACTCACTGCATACTAAAACTGTTTCTGTCTGAGTATTTGACATTAAAAGTCATGGGAAAATCACTGCTTCTTAACAATGACAGATTAAAAATAATAAAATAAAAAAATAAACATCTATACTAACTCACTTTAAATGTCTAACACGATCCACTTTTTTTTCTTTGTCTGATATGATGGTTTTGTTTTGTTTTATGTTTTGTTTTTGTTGTTTTGCTGCTGTCTTGTTTTTGTCTGTTTTTTTATTTTATTTTTTGTGTTGTTTTGGGAGTTGGTTTGGTTTTGCTTTTTTTTTTTTTTTTTTTTGCCATTTCATTTTGTTTTGCTTTGCTTTTCTGTTTTTGTTTTATGGTTTTGCTTTGCTTTTCTGTTTTAAATTTTTGCTTCCATCTGTTTTTTGTTTTGTTTTGTTTCGCTGTTGTTTTCGTGTGTTTGTTTTGTTTGTTTGTTTTGCTTTGATGTTCATTGTTTTGTTTTGTTGTCTCCGTTTGTGTTGTATTTTTTGTTGTTGTTTTTATGCTTTGCTTTTCTTTGCTTTGATTGTTGCCCCCTCAAAACAGTCACATATTCAAATATTAAGCACTTTTAATTCACCATTTAAAGCCTGAATGAGACTGCCACAGCATTGCCTCCATCAGGTGAGTGACAGCCTCAATAAGGTGGGTTGAAATGGCATGCAGCTGTTAATGTCAGCCAGAGTTTGTCAGATAAAGAATTAATAATGCCATCAGTGGGTTTATTTGTGTGCAGAAATATATCAGTGCTCTTTAATGAGGCTGCATGTCACAAGTGTAAACTTAATTGATATGTGTTTAGAAATTTAGAACTCCCACACCAAAGAGCTTTTATGGATCACATTCTCTCACGAAAGTTAATTACCAATATACTTTTATAATGTAACTGTGGGAATATACAGCCTGTCTGAGAGAGACCCGGTGATAAAAGACCTGGTAAATCGTTCCTTCCTGACAATGTTTTCTGGCAGTTGGTTTTAATTTGTCATTATGACTGGTATGACTGGGAAAACAGCGTAGCGATACATTTGCATTAAGTTGCTGGGTGAACGTGCAGTGATTCCGATGTCAGCATGTAACAAAGACGGGGAAAGTGTTAAATGCTGCTGAAGGGGCAGGTGTACCACATTTGCTTGTTTAAGTCATTTCAAGTTTGTGCCGTGGTAGATTTTGATGAGCTCCAGAATTTTTTTTCAGTGTAAACGTGTGTCTGTGTATAAGCATATACTGTATGTGCTTGTTGCACTGATGGTTGCATCTGTGTCTATTCATGGACGTTAGCATTTTACTTTCATGCTAGTATCCCCTACATAAGACAATAAGCTACTCAAGGTAAAAAAAAAAAAACGTATATAATAATTAATATATCATCTACAGTAATTATAAAGTGTATATATGTACACGTGTGGGGAAAATAAATTGTGCAATAGTCATTTATCAGTAAATCATCATAATAAAATGAAACATAAATTGTCTAATTGTTTATGGTGGTCAAGCAATGTACAGTACAGTACTAACGTGGCAATATAGATATAATATAGAATTAAACTGCAAATGTGACTTAACCAGTTTGTTTTATAATGATTATTAAAGACTTTTTTTTAGTTTATTCCCTCACATCTATTTGTAACATACTTTCTACTATAAACATATAATATAATTGTCCAAATATATCAATTATGCAAAAATCAAAATAGCACAATCGATAACTACACCTGTGGATTAGGCTCTATACAGAACTAATGATAATAAACAACCTCTATCAAAAAGAGTCAAACTCAAATAGATGCATTTAGAAAACACATAACAAGCACTCCACAGAGTCACATTTTTACTTTACATTACATTACAGTTGGAACAGGTTCACAGCCTCCAGATTATTTGATTTTCATATTGACTGGTTTTGAAGCATAGGTTTAGAGCTTTTCTGTTGTTGAGAAAGAAGGCTATACATCCTTCTTTTCTTGCACGGTATATAGAAAGCATCTATGTGGACTGGTACATGCACGATCACACACAAAGGCTCATTCAGTCGTAGAAAATTACATATCAAACACCTTGGATTATGTGAATGGAGGTTATTTCTGTGGCCCGTTACAACCGAGAGCGAGTGAGAAAGAGAATCATAGAGGTGTATTAGACAAGCAGGGCCAGCAAGAAGGGTCGGTATGAAAGAGGGCACTATGAAGAGGGCTATGGGTGGACGGGCTGACGCACAGAAAGATAAGAGCTAGATAGCAAGGGATGCATACGAAGAAGAGAATGCCAGCATGAGTTTGGCTGATCTCTTGATCTTGTCAGCTGGGTGATGCTACAGACGAACAGCGTATCCCAGCATCCGCTCTAAATCCCTCCTCCACACTCTGCTGTCAGCAGGCCATCTCCGCTCCTCTTACGGGCCTAACTGGGCTTTAGCGCTGGCATGGGAAGCTCACACCAACTGATTGCTGTGAATTAGGGAGTTCTCCTCTAACACCCCTCACCGCTGCAGTCTCGGTGACAGCTGCAATGACATTCGCCCACTGACATCCCACTGACAGCCATCAACCAGCCCTGAAACTCAATGTTAACACAGTGTTCGAATGTAACCGAGGAAGCGGCCAGCTGTTGTGTGTTTGCATTTGGCTACGGGATGTTGGGTATGTACTGTAAAGTGAACGTGTGCGCGAGTACTCCGGTGGTGCTCATTAGCAAGCCCAAGCCGATTCTGGCTGCTCCTCACCTGGTTCAGGCTGTCAAAAGAGGATTATAAAATATTCACTGGCTTATGTAGATCTACTCTGCCTTTTTCAGATCTAGAGGGAGAGAGAGAGGGGAGCGATCGAGGAGACGCATCAGGATACCAGCCTGCCTGGAGCTGCACCCAAACATCAAGGGAGTCTGGGTAATGACCTGAACTCTGCTGTACATTCCTCTTCCACTTTATTTTGCTCTGTTCCTCATCGCTCGGATGTACCCACCAGGAACGTCTCCTCATTTGAGCAAAGAAACATGAGCAGACATAAGCACGTGGCATTTTAGGGATAATCCTGCATTTTCTGGTCATCGTGACTGAGCAGCGAACCATATTTCAAATTAAAGAGTACTATAATCCTTTTTTCCCAAAAATAATCTGGATTTAGCATTTCCTTCAACTCTCTCTCTCTCTCTCTCTCTCTCTCTCACTCACTCTACACTCTCACTATCTTTCTTTTTCCTTCCATTTCCCTTTTCCATGATGAGATGGAAACTTTAAGTGGAGTACACATGCCCCAGATCATAACTGGCACAGGTGCAGGGAAACATACTCAGCATATGTGTGTATTCACTTACTGTAAGTGTGTGCGTGTGTACTATAATTGAAATACCTCTGAGGGCCTCTGGTATGCTTTCTAATAGTGGCAAAATTAACATGAAAGTGACTCTCAAATTCCAGAACCAGCTATCCAATCTGTTAAACAATCTAAACCTTTTCCAGAGACAGAGGCCCTTAACAAACACATGTTTTTCCATCTCCCTTGTTCTCCCTTTTTTTGTCTCCTCCAGTTCACCGGCGCTCTAGTCTAGTTCAATATGCCCATCTAACTTGTGAATGGCCTGTGAATTGAAGATCCATTTTTGTCATCCCACCTGTATGGAACGTGTGAATGTGTGTTTGTCGGTGCGTGTGAACGCTGTCTAATGACCCTCGCTCCACTGCGCAGGCAGAGATGGAACCGTGATATCATTTGTTTTGATGTCATAAATCGATGGGAGTGAGTCTCCCAGGAGCTTCAGCTGTTCTCTTAGCTTGACGGCAAATTACATCACACTCTCATCACTCACCCGCAGATTTGTGTTTTTCAGCCACAGCTCTTTCAAAGTGATCTAGTCTCAGAATAGTACTGAAAATCTCCCACTGTATCAATCTATATCAGGTCCAATGCATCTCCCACTGTATCAGCGTCTGACATGATCTGTGAGATGCCTCAAGTAGTTGGTGTGAGGAACCTTTAGCTAATGTTTGAATGGGTACTCTGGCTTTTTCATATTAATGTTTTGTGCAGCGTGTATATAATAGTTGTATGTACTTTTGAAACCATGTACTTTTTCAAACCTTTCTCTGCTGAAAATACAGCTTAAACCAGCTCGATTTCTGTACTGGCCAAAGCTGATTTTTGTGCTGGTGTAATGATCAACCAGTACACCAGCATCCCGTGATGATTAACCAGTATATCAGCATCCCATAATGGAGAACCAGTACACCAGCATACCGTGATGGTCAACCAGTACACCAGCATCCCATGATGGTCAACCAGTACACCAGCATCTTATGATGGTCAACTAGTACACCAGCATCCCATGATGGTAAACCAGTACACCAGCATCTCATGATGGTCATCCAGTACACCAGCATCCCATGATGGTCAACCAGTACACCAGCATCCTATGATGGTCAACCAGTACACCAGCATCCCATGATGGTCAACCAGTACACCAGCATCCTATGATGGTCAACCAGTATACCAGCATCCCATGATGGTCAACCAGTACACCAGCATCCCATAGTGATTAACCAGCATCATTTAATGGTCAACCAGTACACGAGCATCCCGTGATGATTAACCAGCATCCTTTAATGGTCAACCAGTACACTAGCATCCTGTGATGGTCAACCAGTGCACCAGTATCATGTGATGGTCAACCAGTACATTAATATTTGTTTCGTAATTAATAATGTTTTGCAATGGTCAACCAGTACATTAATATTTCGTAATGGTCAACCGGTACACCAGCATGCTATGATGGTCAACCAGTACATCAGCATCCCGTGATGGTCAACTAGTACACCAGCATCCCGTGATGATTAACCAGTATATCAGCATCCCATAATGGTCAACCAGTACACCAGCATACCGTGATGGTCAACCAGTACACCAGCATCCTATGATGATCAGCCAGTACATCAGCATCCTGTGATGGTCAATCATTACACCAGCATCCCATGATGATAAACCAGTACACCAGCATCCCATGATGATCAACCAGTACATCAGCATCCTGTGATGGTCAACCATTACCCCAGTATCCCATGATGGTCAACCAGTACACCAGCATCCCATGATGGTCAACCAGTACACTAGCATCCTGTGATGATCAGCCAGTACATCAGCATCCCATGATGATCAGCCAGTACATCAGCATCTCATGATGGTCAACGATTACACCAGAATCCCATGATGAGCAACCAGTAAACCAGCATCTAGTGATGGTAAACTTGCACACCTGCATCCTGTGATTGTCTGTCAGTAAACCACTATCCCCTACTGGTCATCCAGCACACCAACATCCTATATGGTCAACCAGTACATAAGGATCCAAAGCACGGCTTTGTTAACACACCAGATCCCATGCTGCTGAACCAGAACACCACCGTCTCATTCTAAGAACATTTACAGTCGGGTACCAGCATGCAGAGCACAACCAATGTTGGTACCTGGTGATGCTGGTCTTTTCAGCAATATAGAAAAAGTTTTTTTTTTCTTTCCTTTTTTATTCTAGAATAGTGGAATAGTTAACTGTGGGTTAAAAGGCCTTGCCAAACCAGTCACCAGGGGTCCATTGCCTAAGACCTGCGGTAAATTCATTCTCAACAATCAGTATTCAGAATCGATGGCCTGCACATCCCATATCCTGTAGCGTTTGTTTTCAGCCCAGGGTTTGTTTGGATCCCCAAGAGCGATGCCAATTTATTCCGAGTTGTAAAAGATTCAGACTTAGACATTTCGGTAGTCTGGAAGTGTATCCTCATGGCCTGTACACCTATGTGTTTGTTCTGTCTGTTTCACACAAACCACACTCACACACAGACACGCACAAACACAGGGATAATTACCTTGAAATGTGTAAGCCTGTCTAATAATTAAGAAAGGCCTTTTAAATGTGCAATGACTAAATCCAGACATGTTTATTCTTTTGTCTCCCCTGCTGTATGTTGTCTATTTTATTTGACATCTGTAGCATGCCATAACCGTAAGAAAACCAAATAGATTATATTCATAATTTCTGTGCCCTGTTTGCAATGTTTATGATTTTTGACCTTCAAAGCCTGTTGTGTTCCCTTTGGTAACCATCAAGGTCCTATTATTATTCTTTGAAAACAGTCTGGTTGGATTAAGGTCTATATTGAGATTGAGACCTACGGGGCAGAGACAGTTCTGTCCAGAGCTTTAGCTCTAACTACTCAGGAACAGTTGTCCTTTTGTATAAGCTTTGATAAGGAATCCCATTTCATTGGGTCTGAATGTTTTTGCCTAGTGGTTAAGATAAGGACAGCTGATGGGTAAGCAGGTATACATGAACACGATTTGACTGTCCCCTAACAAAGGTCAGAGTTCAGTTCAATGCCTAAGCAGTTCATGCATTCATTTATAATTTTTCACAATTCAGACTCTTGCAGTTGCATTAATGCTAACTTTTTTCTAATGGGTTAAATAGTTAGCCAAGGGCCACACTAAACCTTGGGTAAACGTATGTTTCACACTGTTCATACTTGACCCTCTGTTAGTAATTAATCCTGGGTGCTTAAGCTTCAAGATTTCCACTGTACATTTCTAAACCCAGGGTTACCATTCTTATTTACAGATTTAATAGGTCAATAACATTAACTGAATAAATATGGTTGTGCAACCTGTTTTAATGATTAACTGTTTGTCCATCTGTGAAAATTTCAATATGTAAATCTACTTTCGCTCTTTAATGTCTCCTAAAGCATACAAAAAAAAAACTTCAGTTTGTGCAGTCACATCCAGCATGATGTGAACCATCACCATGAAAGTTTATCTGTCTGTATAACTCATGAGTATTTAATGAGCTAAGCACTATTTAGTTTGTTATTGGTGGTTTGATACTCTCGCTGTAACTTTCTAACACTGCATAGATTTACACTGTATATCTTTGCCACCACAAAATGGTGTTAGAGCTGCAAAAGTGTTGCTAGCAGTGCTCTGAAACAGGTTTACGTGACCCAGAATTCAAAATTACACATTTCTTAACCCAGGGTTAAAAGTGTTTTTAATCAGGGGTATAAAAAGATGATAAACTCAATTTAAGTGAACTGCGAAAAGCGCTAAAGAGACTTGAAAATGAATGCTCATCAGGAAAGGTCAATAATGGTCAACCTGTGGGAATGGGGAGCATTGTGAATCAGCTAGCTAATTTCCAACAACCACCTCAATAACAGTATTGATTGCAAGTCACAGTTACAGGTTTAGAATGACAGATCTAAGCGAAAGACAGGAGGAGCAAAAAAAAAAGAAAGAAAGATGACCTCTGACTTGAGGAGATTCCATCTTTTCAGCATATTGTGGTTCAGTTAAAGGTCGGGAAGGTCAACGTGAAGCAACTTCTGAGAAGAGAGAAAGGCAGATAGCAAGGGAGAAGGTACACTCAAAAAAAAAAAGTTGTTGAACGAACTTAAAAAAATTAGAGTAAACTTTTCCACGAAATTTAATTACATTTTTCCACCAAAATATAATTTGTTTGAAATGATTTGTTGTAATCTTGTTGTATAAACTTAAATTCCTTCAGTGAAGACTACAAAAAAATTTTTGGTCATTCCTACTAGATAAAGATTTGCCATGCCATGCCTGTGCACAAAACAACAGCAGGGCACAGTAAAATATAAAATATGATAAGCAAATAAAGAAACATACATACAACAGATAAATTAGGTATATACATACAACATAGACAATGTAAATAGGCAAATTATATATGTAATAGTTGCAATCCAGCTGCTACATTGTGATTTTAACATCAGTAGCCTACACTCAAAAAATAATTCATTGGATGAATTGTATCTGAGTTGGGCTAACTCAATTTGATCAAATATAGTTTAAATGAAATTGATACATTGATGAAGTGATGTTTTTATGCTTGCTAAAGCATTTAACTGGATAATAAATTGTTTCTACACTCGAAATAAATTACTTGTTGGATTTACTTAACTTTAGGCATTAACCAACTTGTTAAGCATAGCATATGAGGAGGATGATGATGATGATGATGATGATGATATTGTTACATCCATGGCATGCCCATAATTGTTTCTTTGTTATTAAAACAACTCTGCTTCATGTTAGCTGGTCCTCAACCCAAGCACATGCTCTACACTTTACCACAATGGTAACCCCCCAAAACACTAACATACCAGAAACTCTTTTAAATACAAACATAAAAGAGCATTAAACATTAACAAGTCTCCCAATTTGATCATCTAAATAAAAAATGCCTAAAATAACATTTTATTTCAAGATTTACTCTCCTTATCCAGCCCTGTGCAAAGCATGTTGGGAAGGGGAAATCCACTTCCAACACAGTAAAATCCTGAGTGTTAAATTAACACTGCTCGGAGCATATATGGTCCCACTCTAAAAGAGTGTTAAAGTAACACTGAAGCAGTGTTAAAGTTAATGGGATAATTATGTGATTAATTAAGTGCTGAATGAGCATTAGTGATGAACACCTGCTGTTAACAAGCAGATTCACTGAAGAAAAGAGAAACACAAGAACTACAACTGACTTCAGCCACAGCCTTAGATGAAATCAACTGAAATAAAAGACATTAAATCTCTCAAGATTTCAGCAGAAGATGATTAATCATCTCCACAAGCAGCAACACCAACTTCACTCACTACTAACCAGTTAGACTTTTTTTGTCATGCATCTAAAAATTTCTTATTAAGAATTAACAGAGGTTTAAATGTTAATGTTTATTGAAAATAATAAAATTTGAATTCACCGTTGTGGAGATGAGCGTTTGCTTTAGTGGGGCTCTTGACCCTCATCTTTTTAACATTACATTAGTTTTTCTCTGATTGCTGTAATTGTGATTATGAAGCACATTTGTTATGGCAAGAAAATCCAAGAGAAAATGTAATCAGCTTATGTTGGCTATTATTTGATAATGACGTACTTGTCATGTAGTAGCCTGATTCACTGATGTTATCAGTGGTGTTGCATAATTTAATTAATGTTATTGATCATGACTGCATTTTAATGAAATATGAATAATTTTAAAAACACTTTGCATACCAGTTTAGAACGTCTATACTGTTTAGACATGCAGACATCAAGAATCAGCATATGAATCTCAACAATGGTGACGATCATCAGACAGATTCATGTTGCATTGCATTCTGGGTGCACCAATCATAACTCATCCATGGCTCCCAGCATGCATTGCGACATGAATAAATTATGCAGCTGCATTGTCTTAGTATTTTTTATTCTTACTTTCACCATTGCTGAGATTCACATGCTGATTCTTCATGTCTGTGAGTGCCAGAATTGAAACTTCTTTATGAGCTATACTTTTAAAAGTGGTTTATAAAGTTTTCTCACATTGTCATCTCATAGAACTGCAATAATATAGAAATCATAAAAGCACTACAGATTTAGGTAAAATGCAATCAGAGACTCAGACACACGAAGTAATTTCATCATAATTTCCTTGCCATCACATATGTGCTTTATAAACACAATTGTAACAGCCAAAGAGAAACTTATATTTAAAAAGGCAATGGTCATGAGGCAACTAAAGCAAACACTATTCACCAAAATGGTAAGTTGAAAAAACAAAACCAAACAACAACAACAAAAAAAACATCTAAACCTTAATTCTCAGTAAAGAACTTCTGTTTTAGATAATCCAGAAATAAAGGCTAACTTGTTAGTAATGCATGAAGCTGTTGATGTTTGTGGAGTTGTTTAATTACCTTCTACTGAAATCTTGAGAGATTCAATGTCTTTTATTTCAGTTGATTTCATCTAAGGCTGTGGCTGAAGTCAATTGTAGTTCTTGTGTTTCTCTTTTCTTCAGTGAATCTGCTTGTTAACAGCAGGTGTTCATCACTAATGCTCAATCGGCACTTAATTAATCACATAATTATCCCATTAACTTTAACACTGCTTCAGTGTTACTTTAACACTCTTTTAGAGTGGGACCATATATGCTCCGAGCACTGTTAATTTAACACTCAGGATTTTACTGTGTAGTTACACAAGTAAAATCATTTATGTTCTTTCAAAATGAAAATATTGAGTTGAGCCAAAACGCAACTGTTTCGAGTCAGTTTAACACAATGCAATTGTATAAATGGGAAACCTAACATAATGGTGTTAAATGAAAATGAATTTTTTAAATAAACTGAACAGTGTTGGAGAATCATTTTTTTGAGTGTGTTCCTTCCTTTAATGACGGTATTGCAATTCATTCCCACCCAGTGAAAGAGAGTGCATTCCGCCTGTGCAATTTGATGTAACTCCACTCAAATCGTATTGCTGCACTGAAAGGAGATATTGTTTTCCTCTAGGCACCTGTGATCCGGCTCGCTTGACCGGCTGACTCGTGTGAGAAGTGTTAAGTCAAAAAAGTGCTCTGACCTGCATCGTGCAGTTTGATTCAATCTGCTCAGCAGCAGAAACCCCTTCATCCAGATTTATCAGCAAAGAGGACCGGATGAACAGCAGTGGAGAGCGTTATAGCAGACTGCGCTGTTATGTTCTTATTAGACAGCTCACTTTCAGTATAGGTACCTTGGTATGTCTCTCTCTGGATGACCTTATCTTTCAAAGTTTAATAGTCGTGCAAATGGCTGCTTGCCAGGATTCTATGAGAGAGATCCAGCAACCTAGGTGGTCTAAGTTGCATTGCCTGCGCTCCATGAGAGATAACCACAAACACACAGGCATTGTAAAGAATAGTCTGAGTATCAGAAATGTCCCTGAGGGTCCTTTTTGTTTGGAAAGATTGGAGAGAGAGAGAGAGAGTGAGGAAGAGGCATGTGACCTGCTGTTGCTTGTTGTCCCCAATGAATAGTCATTTATCACACGGCATGCTGTCTAGTGTGTAAGGAATATGTGTCCCTAATTACATAAAACTCACTTTGCCTCCAAGGGTGAAAAAGTTTGGATGTGACTAAATATGATGCATTACAGCGGGATGCTATTGAAATTCTCATCAAGTTCTCGCTTATCAAAACTACTCCACCCTGTTGGCAGTTCAAGACGCCTCTGAATTAGTTAAAACATGCTTAGTATTAATATGATGCTTTATGGCTAGGCTGAAACGGAATATGCAGCCTTTTTTTCTCATTTCACATGCTGATTTGGGCAGATAATCTTCAGAAAAGCTTTCAATGTTGTAAAATGAAAGTACTAAACTATTATTGATAAGTTGAATCAAATTAGCAAAGATATTTAATAAACAGACACACAATATGGAGAATGTTTAGAACTTTGTAAATTGCAAATTACAGAAAATTATATAATAGAGAGGATCCCTGACACTCATGTGTGGTCAATAAGTCTTTTAAAATATAATATAATATAGTAGTTTTATTATTCTATGACAAGGCAACGTTAGTTCAGGTTGTAAAATGTCATGTGGTGCGACTCCCAAAAAAAAGTAAAATTGCAATAAAATGTTTATGCAACATATATATATAAAAAATACCACATTATACTGACATGTATTCAATGTGTAAAATATTTTATTGTATAATGATATAAATATAATAAATAAAATATAACTTTTTACCTGATTACATTAAACTGGAACTTTTCTTAAAAATTGTATAAAAGTCTAAACCATATGAAACAAATATATATCCAAAGCATATTTCTAAGAATTATGCATATGCATTTTAAACTAGATCCCCCCCCCCACACACACACACTTTTTTTTTCTTTATTACGGACAGGTTTATATGTAATTGACCCTGGCGCAGATTCTGTTTGGGTCTGGTTATTGCAGTCTTGTAAGTAAGCAGCTTTATAACAATTCTCAGCTGAGTTCATAATATATTGCTGTTGTCAAGTTAAAATGCTACACATTTTATATCCATTGCTGCGTTCTGATGAGAACAAAACCCCACATGGCTCATCAGAATCATGGGAAATCTAGATCCAGTATATAGCAGTTGTTCCTAAACATCATCATGATAGTGCTGGTAATTATTAAACAGATACTGTGTGGGATGTTTCACGCTTTGTGAATAATGGAGATTAAAATGAGGTTGGATATGTCTTTATGGGTCTCATGAATCAGCCAGTATCCAGCTGTTTGTGGTGTAATCTCAAATGTTTAATTCATCAGGAAATAGATTCTGGGGTGAGATATTACTCATTATCTTTGATAGAGTGACATTTCACTGGTTGTCACATTTAACGGCCCTCGTTTCTGATTTTAGATGTATGCGAAGGATCTCCTCGCAGTCTGCTATTACGCATCCGGCGATAAAACAGGACCTCATTACTTAATTAAAGCTGAGGCCATTAATTAATTAAGTAATGGCTTGCTGGGTGTTAATGGCAATGCCTTCGTATTCCCTGCTGTTAGCCTCTAATGATTCTGTGTGGGAACTTGCATGAATATGGTGACCTGACTTTAGTAGAAGGAGTCTTCTTTACGCCCCCCTCCACCCTCAAGTTCTCATCTGACTGGCTCTCCCAGACTGCAGGTAATGATTAAAGTGATCATGGCCCCATTTTCATTGCTTGTTCTGAGGGATGTCGCAGCCCGAGCCAAAATGCATTTCCAGCACGTCTAGAATTCATAAACCTGTTGGCGTAGCACTCGGGGCGTCTGTACATTTTGTTTAAATTGGATGAAAAATAAAGTATTGACTGTCATATTGATCGGTCTGGCGGTGCTGTAGGTTAGAGTGCTCTATATGAACGCCGCTGTATACAGCTGTAAATGAGCTTTGTTGCGCTGGGCGTCCTCTCAACCATCCTCAGCACATTACAATAAGTACACAGGCCAAAGGTCGCATTCGCCGCAGCTCCGCTGTGTGCACGGCAGGTTCTCCGAGAGCTTACTTTAACAACCTGGACTCCATTAGATGCTGACATTTCAGCACACTGCTCCTTCACATTTTTCATATTTGTTATCTCTCTCTTTGGTGAACTGCGTCCTTAGAGTACGTGTCCACAAAGTGCTGTGTTTGCATATTACAATTAAGAGGTACATGAAGGTTAAACTAATTTCTTAGTTTACCATTATTGTGCACAGAAATAAGCCCTATTCATACAACACTGCAATTGTTTAGATTACTCGATTACACTGCAAATGCAAACAGCAAGGACTTCAACTTCTATTTATAGCTACATAGCCTAAAAATTCTGTTAAGTAACAGCCTGAGTTTCATATAAGCGCATACGGCTGGTTTCGCTGCAGTAGTGAATGCTTCTCATGTTGTCAGCAGTATTCTGTTAAGCACACCTCTCACTGACTTCTACATGAGTCTGACCTTGCGTGCATCTGCAAGCGATTCTCTGTAAACTGTTTACTCTCTCCATGCAGGGGGTCTTCATTCGCTAACACTCTGATGACATCTGACACATCAGTGATAGGATTTGGGCCCTGTATGCTGGATTAGCCCCATTTGGTTAGCATGGCATTATTCCATTATGAGTCCTGAGAGCCCACCAGCTGATGCTGCGTCTGTCCCGCTGCCCCGTTGCAGAAATCCAGAAGCGAACGCATGAATGGCACGAAGACGGGCAGCCATGCTCCTCACACGTCCTCCAACAACCTTGCTGATTCTGTTAGTGTTAACTCTGGAAAATAATTACTATCCACTTCACCTGATTTATTAGACTTGAGTCTTCCTGATAAAATATGGTTATGTGTCACTGTGTCTGCATGAATATGAAAGTAATAAGTTATTATGCAGTCATGCATGCTAAGCCAAGCGTACTATTTTACATTCCTGTTTTAAACAAACCACTAATCGTAATATTATACATGTATGCATAATTTATCCCATGCTGTTTGTGTTACACACATGAATGATAACTGAGTGAATGAATACATTGGAGCCCACTGTCTTTCATTGGATGAAAAATAAAAATAATAAAAAATAAAGCTGAAACCAGTCTAAGCTAGTTGGCTGGCAGTGTCGGGGAGTAACTAGTTACATGTAAAGGTATTACGTAATTTAATTACAATATAAATGTAATTGTAATTAGTTACAGTTACTGCGAAAAAAATGTGTAATTAAATTACAGTTACTTATGAAATGTTAACGATTGCAAAGAGGGTTACATCTGAATGTTTTCACACACACACACACATACAGGTTTAATTGACTTCTTTCTTAAATTGCATTGACTGCTCTAAAATACGAAACGTCAATGTTTCAGGAGTTTAGGACACATGCTTATTCGATAAATGTTATATTTCCTATTTGGGTTTATGTATATGCTTTATTTTTAAGATGGACTGTTTTTTCCAAGGCATTTTTTGATGCCAGTGCTTCCTGTCATAGCTATGCAAAGATTTGATTTCAAAAACAGCATCAAAGCTATTAAACTATATCTTATGATTTTAAATCTGTATTTATCCTCAAAGTAAAAAGAGGTGCTAAAGTCATATTTTGTGGTGACTGTGATTTAAAATTAAATTATAATTTTAATTCAAGTGATGAAGGTTTTTGAAAGTCTGACAGAAATCAGTGTTGAGTACTACTGTAAGGTTAACCCTGTCTGCTTTTAATGTTTGAAAATAATTAACAGTTAAAAACAGAAATTTTGAAAAAAAAATAATAATAATCAAAAATAATAAGATGTAATAAGTTTTGGTTTTGGGGTGACTTTTTAACTTTCTGCCAAGGGTCTACAGATGAAAAATAGCCTCTTTGGCAAATTCTGGCACATTTACAGCCATGTTTATTAATGTGCGTTGCCCCTGTAAACAAATAAACTAAACTAAGTTACATTACTTTAATAAAGTAATTGATAGTTACACTACTTATTACATTTTAATAACTTAATCTGTAACCTCTTACATTTCCAAATTAACCTTCCCAACATTGTTGGCTCGTTTTAACTAGTCTCAACCTGGTCATTGCTGGTTTGCGGGCTGGATTTAGAGGGGTTTTGACCACTTCTTTAGCTGGCCAGGCTGGTTTTAGCTGGTCAGAATGGGAGACCAGCTGACCAACCAGCTAAAACCATCTGAACACCAGCTTGGCCGGGCTGGGAGACCAGCTTCTGCAGGGAAAAGAAATGTCCACATCCAATTAGGTCTGAATACAGATACAGATGGTTTTGTCATTGCATTATTTGCAAAAAGCTTGACTGCACACCCCTAATATAGACTACTTAGCAACACCCTGGAAACCACTACTCAACAGACTACTCATTTTCTTTAGTTCATGTTAGTCTAGTTTGAGTTATTATGATGGGTGTGATGCATCAGGAACACCATGTTTAAATATATTTGCTTACGCCTGTGATTTGAAATATAATATTGTGGTATGCATCGTCCCGATTGAGTAGCACATCCATCTTGCCTCGGCAGCGTATGTTTGTTTAAACTCACTCATAGCGTGTTGCAGTGTCGGCACGGTCAAAAAACGCACAATGCAGCACAACATTTCTCTTTATGAATCAGTTTTATGGTCCATCTATAAAAGTGTGAGATCTACAGGATTTGCACCTGCAAGTTTATAGCAAAACACATAAATCTCTTGTTACCTCTAGCTGTCAGAGAGCACATCTCGCTATAGGAGTTCCACAGCTGGAGTCAGTCAGCTAAAGCAACGGGGCAAAAGAAAGAGAGGAAGAGAGACTCAGAAGTCAGATCCAGGCAGCAGAGTTGGCGCTTTACTTCCTGTCCATTTTAAACCCACTCTGTTATTTGTAAGCATTGTTCTAGCTGAATAAGACATGCCATTAAATAATGCAAATGTCAGTATGTCAGTGGACAATGCTGAAAACTCTTGAGAAAGGTCAGCCGAGGCACAGGTTGCAGCATTATCAGATATTCAGTTCTGATAAGAGGGACCCGTGTACAGCACGCCAAATCCCTGTGATCCATTTTTCATTTTGTTTGCAGTCCAACAACAGTGGAATAATTATTGCGGGCTGAGTGGCGTGAAATATTTAGCTGTGATTTTAAAGAAATGCTCATGAGGAGAATGTGACCCAGTCCTTCATAAGTGTAAGGCGAGATTTTGATCTTCTGTATGTTTTTATTACTGTGCTTTACATGGCTTTAGGGCCAATGTTTTAGTGATGAGGAGCGTGTGGTTGACTTTGATGAACAAGACAGAGGGAGAGAGAGAGGGAAGTGTGCAGACTCCTGTTCATAGAGTTCAGTGAGGCCTTGCTATGCCCTCATTAGAGTCAGGGTTTTCACAGTCTATACCATCATTGTGCGCTGTGTGTTTGGGGTCTCGCCAGTGGCAATGGAACATTCTGAGGAAAACAACATCTGTAAGAATGCTTCCATGACAAGAAGGTCCAGCAACATAAAGCTGGTGTACACTGCTAAGAAAACTCTTCAAAGTGTTTCAGTGCTCCTGTGCAGCACCTTAAGTTTAGTGTAGAACTCAAGCATAATTTTTGTATTATAGGGTTCTTGAGGTGACTATACAAGATACTTTGGCGATTACAAAAGTTCTTAAAGTTACAATGAAACCGAAGTAGTGGCAGATCCTTTCTTGTAAATTGTGACGTATATCCAAGTGTAAACGATTATCAGGGAAAAATGTTGGATGAGGATTTGGTTCAATCCATTGGTCATTGATTGGATTTTGAGATGTGGGTGTTACTTTTAAAAATGGAGGGAAATCTGAGTGACAGCTTGCAGTGAATTGGATATATTTCGAATGTCAGTTGACCAAAGCAGGTCTATAAGTGTTAACAGCAGTATGAACTGATGACAATATCTGTGAACTTTTAAGGTAATCACCTAACCAAGATAGTTGTTTTTTATTGTTTTATTATTCTATGTTAATGGTGGAATGTTAGTGAGAGGAAGAAAAAAAAAAATCAGATATCAATCTGCAAATGTGATGGACATCGGTTATGATAATCTTTGGTAACTCTAGGCATTATGAGTAAAACAGCACTATAGATAATGAAGCACATACGACCTGAACAGAAGCACCGCATCCTGTTTTGCAGAACTTTGCAGAAAAAAGGAAGTATTTTTGCACATAACCACTGTTGTAAGAAGAGGATGGAGATTAAGTAGATTGGATGATTGGGGAAGTTTAGCATAAAACACCAGAGAGAAGTTTGTTATTTTACTGAATGAATGAATGAATGAAAATAACATTGAAAACAGATAGTCTTCATGCCAACTTTAATGTTACATTAAATATTATTAAACAAAACAATGTCCAAAAAAATATATTCTATCATAACTCACCTTTGTGTTATTCCAAAACTGCATCACTGACTTTTCTTCTGTTCAACAAAAAAATATTCTGTGCAACAAACAATACATTTTGAAGAACTTGTGTGTATACACACACTTTTTTGTTACACATTTTTCACAAAATCTTTTTGTTGTCTACAGAATAAAGTCAGTAAAGGGCAGAGAGATCTCTGATTGGCTAAAAACAAAAGTGTGGGCTGCTTTCACGACTTCTCAGTCTAGAGCTGCCACAGAAACAGCTTTTTTCAGGATACCTATTTCAATGATATCTGTCTGACAGTAAGGACATTCTCAGAATGATATTCCAATACCTTTATAATACAGCACCTTTATAATATTTCTCCTAAGGCATTACTCTGTAAAACACTTTTTGGCTATAATTGAAATCTTTTTTAGAGTGTATGTGAAGCATGGCCAAAGCGAGATAATGGTCTGAATGTTTCTTTTAAAAATGGTAATGTAACCACTGAGTTCAGGATGAATTATTCAAGATCTTGATCATAATAATGCTGAACATTTTTCTTTAGTCCAATAATTGTGCATTAGGAAGTTTCCAGCATCAGGAACATTGTGTGTGGAGCTGAAAGTGTCCGTTTAATTTCAGTGAATGCTAAATCATAATCATGAGTTCCCAAACATTTCTTTCCTAGTATCTTCCAGTAAGCCTGAGTTCTGCATTAGTGTGGGAGACTGGAATTTTTCCTCAGATTCTTAGAAAAGACATGTATCTTCACAAAGATTCCTCACATAATTCAATAGAGATTAATCTCAATTACTCGATCAATTTAATTACGACGTTGCCCAAGGATGACCATAGATCTCTTTTTATGTTAACCATCTTTTGCACACTGCTCCTTTCTTCATCTATGAAAAGATTTAAGTGTGTGAGTCCACGTGTGGTTAATAGGAAAGACACCCTAACCCAGTTTTTAACCAAATTTCGAGTAAATTCAGATTTATTCTGTGAAATGCCTATAGCGTTTACCTTTCTCTCTCCGTGTGTCCTCCTGGCACAGTGTCTGGGAGCCGAGCCACTAAAGAAGGTGCGATCTATGCCCATAAATCCCCTGCCACCTGATAAATGCCTGTTTCATTTACATTGCTTGGGCTGAAACAACACACTCTAATGTATATTTAGCCCCAGCAAAACCACTTCCTGAAAGCTCTGGAAGAGAGCAGTCTGCCCCAGCTAATTACTGAAGGAATGTCAGAAGTGAGATGAGGACACTTTTCAGGAAAAGCCGGTTTATATTATGCAGGCCTGTTGGTTTGTGACTACCTCAGTGTCCTAAAACATAGCCGTGTGTTAATTTAACACGCATTCCCAACTCGCTCCAAAAAACACAGTTTGTTATAGATAGATAACTTTCTCCATGCTGCAACGCAGCAAGGTACTTATTTTCGTGTCATTTTTCAAATCTATTGCCTCATTTGCAAAAAGGTGATGTCAGTGGGCTATCTACCAAGTGTTTCATATTACTTATAGTGAGTAGAAATGTATTGAGAATATAAACCATGAGGTTAAAAGGTCATGGCTGTAAAGCTCTATACGTTGATTTATATAGATTTTAGAAAACATTAAGAAGGTTGCATTTGTTTGGTCTGGAGCGAGGCCACTAATAAATGATCTGTGTCCCTTCTTTCCACTGAGTTATGGTGTGATTATAGCGTTCATCCTTGTGGGTCACGTTTTTAATGGTTTTCTTTCACGACGCACATTGTACTTTGCGAAACTGGAAAACACTCTCCATCAGAACGCTTCAAATCAAGGTAGCTATGTGATTTAATTTTGAAGCACCACCATTTGCCATGTTTTAAACAGTAGTCGATGAATGAGCCAAGAATGAATATTGTCATAATAACCCAGAGATATACCGAGCCATTTACAATAGCTATCATGCTACAGCTTGGGGAGAATGGAGGCCGTTGCCTCAGCTGGTGTTTAGAGGAGAGGACATGAGAAGCATTTGAAAACACCTGTGGGTTTACCCGAAGAGATAACACGAGAACTACTATCTGTCAAAACAAGAGCCAGAAAAGCTCTCTCACTCTTTTTAAGCACATTCTTGAACTCCCAGCCCTGTCATACAACTGTCAATCAGTCTAAGAGGCACAACAGCCCCAGGAAAATATCACTTCATACATACACACAAGTGTAGCCAGACTTTTGTCTCACGGCATAAACACCGGCCCTCATTTCAACTTATTCTGGCCAAGAACTGCCTACATAGAAAGGAAGAGACCACCTAACTGAGATGTAAAGTGACCAGCCACAGTTTGTTTTGATTTAAATGACTTTTAAAGGCAGAGGTATGTGAAACACATGATGCCATAATAATTGACTAGAGAAAACACACACATACACCGAAAATAAACAGACAACAAATGTAAAAAAAAAACAATAAATGTATATAGAATGTGTGATTAGAAATATCCAAAACGTTCTGATATGTACAGCTGACAAATTTTTGCAGACAAAATCCAGTCATTTCATTAGGAATCCATGCAAAACTGGAATTTCTAGTGATGGTGAAAGATTTTCAAATGTAGATTTCACTTCAGGTTCAAACGGTTCACACAAATTAGCTTTTAACCAACAGAAAGCTGCTTGGTTTGGACTTAGACAAAAATGTCTACTTTCCATTGTCATGTCAGCGATGCATGCACATGGGTCCGTGTACCTTGCGTATGATTCAAATTGTGTCACCAAAATACTACGTGTGTACTGTATGCGTGCCATCTGATTTTTGTAACTCTGCATACTTTGTACGCACATGTCGCACATGCACATTGACTTGGTTTTGCACTAATCAGTTGTTCCACAAAGTGGCAACACTGGACCAAGCCTTTGTTTCACAGTAGAAAACCGAATTTAAAGGGATACTCCACCCCAAAATGAAAATTTTGTCATTAATCACTTACCCCCATGTCATTCCAAACCCGTAAAAGCTTTGATTGTCTTCGGAACACAATTTAAGATATTTTAGATGAAAACCAGGAGGTTTGTGACTGTCCCATTGACTGCCAAGTAATTAACAATGTCAAGGCCCAGAAAAGTATGAAAAGCATCATCGGGGTAATCCATCTGCCATCAGTGGTTCAATTTGAATTTTATGAAGTGACGAGAATACTTTTTGTAAGCAAAGGAAATAAGAATAATGACTTTTATTCAACAATTCCTCTCCTCTGTGTCTCTCTGCGTCAGCATAGCGCCATTTTGGAGAATATCCGCTGAACGCAAACTGTGTACGCTCTTCTGTGTCAGCCGCAACACAAGGATGCGCTATTTTCATTCAAATCAAAGCATAAATACACGTAGAAAATGTATCCTTGTGTTGAGGCTGACACAGAAGAGCAGTTTGCGTTCAGCGGATATTCTCCAAAATGGCACTACGCTGATGCAGAGAGACACAGAGGAGACGAATTGTTGAATAAAAGTCATTATTTTTTTCGCATTTTGGGGTGGAGTATCCCTTTAAGAGATGGAACAACAACAGCAACAATATAGCGAAGACTGCAACAACAACAGATGGCTGCATTGACAAGCAGGTTATGAGAGGGCCGCAACTTTATTTTAAAAGAGTACAAAGAAATTTTTATCGGTCATATCTTCTAAAGAAAAATATAGCAGATGCTGGACAAAAATAAAGCTTTCTAGAGCATGTGTTGACCGTCTGCATTTGTGTACACCTCAAATGGACTATAGTTTGAAAGGCTATGCGTACAACTGTGTGCGCACAATAGTGAACACATAAAAAAGAAGTATACTTGGGCCTTAGTACAAACTAGTCAGATTGGAACTGGTGATTACAGTCAGCACTCTTAATTTTGGTGTGCAATATGCATCCATACTAAACACATACACACATACACCTGACTGCAAATGCACACAGACTCAAACACAGATTATAAATATTGAACATATCATGGACATTATATATCAGAATAATATCAAAGTGATTGCACATCTGTGATAAATCACCACAGATAACTTATTGGTGCTGCTCTACAATAAAAGCACAGATGGAAAAACTCTATTAGGACCTTTCATTGTGCAGTTCTTTCTTTATTGAGCATCTATAGCATGTCTCTATTATAAACTGCAGCCCCATTTGTCATTCGGGCAGATCACTGGTCCTCTCGCTCACATACTTCCTGACTTATGTCAGTCTGGTAAGAATAGTGCGACCTGATTATTTACAGGATGCCTCAAGATGCAGTCCTGATGCTCTCTCTGTTTTCATGGGATTGATTTTTCCTCCAGTATTCATCATATCAATCCTTTCACTCCACAAAGAGACTACAGATCCTGAGACATGGCGCCCTAAGTGGGGACGCCAAGACCTGTTCCCGTGACCGTTTTGATGCTTGATTCATGGCTCCTGGTGGTCATGATGGATGGATTAGCCATCACGGGTAATTCAGTTAGCATCTTCAGGCCTGTAAGTTAGTGGGGGGGACGTGTGGCGAGGTGGATTCCCTGTGTCCATTTGTGTCAGGTTGTGATTTCATGTCCCGCACTGACAGCCTTTGACCTCTGTTCCGTATGTTTGTGCTTGGCTCATTTTTATATCAGCTCTCTGTTGAGGTCTTTATGTGTTGTCTGGCAGTAAAGTGATAATGTTTTTTTTTTCTTCTTTTAAAAAAGGACATCAGGCTGCTTTATGGTCACGGGAAGTCGCTATGGTCCTTCCAAATCCTTTTAAAAATGATTTATCTGAGATTGATTCATAGAGGATGTGAACAGTATTGGCCTTTAAAGTGTTCCAGCAGAAGATGGTAGCTGGAAATTTGTTTGCTAGCTATTGTGTCCAAGAAGATGGTGAGGTTTATAGCTCAATGACTTTCAGCTTTATCCTTTATATTTATTTATAAAGGATGTATACATGTAATGACTTGAATGCACATTTTAATATTCTTGCGAGAAGTTATTTTTTTTTAAGGTAAAATATATCATGCTTTGGGTTAAGCCTTATATTATAATGAAAACTTTTTTTTTTTTTTTTTTTTTTTTGGGGGGGGGGGTAGCAATGCCATTTTGTTCAAATATTATAAATATTGAAAAAAGAAAAAAAAACATGAAGCAGGACATGAAATCATAGAGATGATTTACTTTGCCACTTTTTACTTTGAAAATTTTACTTTTTTTATTATTATTATTATTATCATAATTGTATAATTAATATTTAAAATGTGTAGGAAATATACAGTATATATTTATTTATCATAATACAAGTGAACACATTTATTTTTCTTTTGACCTGTAGTTGGCTGTACTCAGAGTCTCATGGTTATCATTAAAATACTGAGAATATCCCTGCTAATAAAAGAGTTGTTGAAACTGACAAAAACATTTATGTTTACAACAGCCATGCTGTGGACTGTAGTGACAAACTTACGACGTGATGATGAACATGATAAAAAAGGCAATGACAATCGCCCACTGTCCCGCTGAAGAGACCTCATGATCTGCATTTGTGTCCATGGCACCATGCTAATCTCTTCATTAAGTTTATGGCCGGTCAGCCAACATAACTCTTCACTGCGGCAAGCCTTTGTTGTACGAACTCAGTAGTATGTTTACCAGTCGCCCTTGTCCTGGGGCCACTGCCAAAGTGTGTAGGAGACAACAGAGGACAGTGTGTGCTTGTAAATAACACCATTCTCTCAGCATGCCTGCGTGACCGTCTTACTATATGACCACCCCCACCACACCTCAAAACATTAGCAGAGGACCCCTCTATGCCCAAGGACTCGTAACCTCTGTGAACCCTGTGCACTGGAAGCTCCCTGTCTTCTCAAAGAGGGTCTGTTAATCTCACTCAGCTTGTGTACAGCCAGCACACAGCTCGGGTTTTGTTTCTCGTGTAAATTTTGTTCTTTAGCCCTATCCGTGAACAAGCCCCAGTTGTGTGTGGCTTAGTTGAGAGAATGGCTTGGTGACGGAAGAGAAAGAAAGAGCAGACTGTGATGCGCTCTGTCTTTGTGTGGACTTCTGCATTCATGGGCCCATGTGACTTCAACAGCAGGGCCTTTGGTTTGGCACGGCACAACACCACCGCATTGTAAATACCCAAATGAGTTTGGACGCCTATTCGCTGGGTTTATTTTCTTTTGGGACTGTCATGCATTAGACTTTGTCATAGTTTTGAGCTCCAGGATAGATTATTTTTGTTTGTTTGTTTGTTTTGGATGGATGGATGACAGTAAGAATGTATGTATAGATACATTGAATATGTGGATGGATGGATGGATTATATGGATGAATTGATAGAGTGGATGGATGGATAGATGGAGGGAGTATGGATGGATGAATTGATAGAGTGGATGGATGGAGTAAATGGATGATTCATAGAGTGGAGAAATGGATGGATGGATGGATGGGTGGGTGGAGTATATGGATGATTGATAGAATGAATGGATTAATGGATGGATGGATGGATGGATAGATGGATGGATGGAGTATATGGATGATTGATAAAGTGGAGGGATGGATGGATAGGTGGATGAAAGGAGGGATTATATGGATGAATTGATAGTGGATGGATGGAGTATTTGGATGATTGATAAAGTGGAGGGATAGATTCAAAATTCAAAATCTACTCAAAAATGTACATGATACGTGTAAGATTGCAGTGTTTTTTTTTTTATTATTAAACTATTTTTTTTAATGCAGAGTTTGTAAGTACATGATGAACATAGGAGTTTTACGTATCTCAACTTGTATCTCAATACAATAAAAAGTGATGAAATCAAACGGTGCAAAAGAGGGTCCGGGCCACCTCGACTTGCCTGCAGCAAATATGCAGTAGCACATTTGGGATCTGGCTTTGTTCTGCCGGCTTCTTTGTCTGGCTTGCTCTGCGTGTTGTCTGAGGGCTAGCGCTGCTTTAAAACCGAAGTCCTACTGGGCTCCAATTAAGACCAGCAGAAGAATTAATGAACAAGTCCTCCAAGTCAGCCTCAGCTCTCAACTGCTCTATTTATCAGACTGCTCAGGGGGACACATGGTCTCAATTCAAACCCACAATTTCTGTCTTCACTAAATTAAATATGTGTAATTTATGTTTTTATAAACATAGATGACCTTGCCATGAGCTATAGAAGTTCTAGTCATTTGAATCTTTCTCATTTTTACCCCTCCTCGCTTTTTGCTCTTCTTCATTGTATTGCATTTCATTTCCCAGAATGCCCATAAGCCATGTTCAGGTTTCTTCATGGATGGTTGGAGGGCAACTGGGAGAAGAGGGATGTTCCGCAGAAACGCATGCTGTTCAAAATATCGTTCAGAGAAAAGAACGTCAATAGGTGCAACAGACTTTGGCATTGTTTCTTTTTTCCCTCCCTGAATAGCTTTGGAACAAAGAGCGGTGATTTAAAGATATTTAATTTTTTGTTCACTGCAAGTTTGAATGTTTCAAATGTTGGCTGTTTAGACAGGTTCCTTGGGAGAAAACATTGAAGATAGAGATAAAAATGAAAGTAAATGAAGATTTATGTACGTGATGGTACTACATCATCTCCCTTTGAAAACAAAACATTGCTTTTAGATCCTCTGTGTTTGCTTGAAATTAATCTTGGGACCACAATTATTATCATGAATGTTCAAGTTCTTTTTCTACTGCTTCTTCTTGAAGCTCCAGCTGCAAACACTAGCATGAGAAGTGCGTATTATCTTGCATGTGCAGTGTTGTGGTCTGAATACATTTATACCTGTCCTCCTGTGTGAGAGCAAACATTATTTAAAGTCACTAATTCACGCCCTTTAACTTTCAGGTTTCAGCATCTAGCCAAATTTTCCATCAATTTACATACGCATATATTGTTGCGTAAACAGAAGCAAGCAGTCCAGAGCACTCCTCCCAGAGACGGAGTAACATAGAGACCCTGATGAAGACAGATCCTATCGTTAACTTTGCACTCACAGAGGGCCCCATGGGGAAACGTGTAAATGCTACTAGCCTTGTCTCTTAATGTAGGTGTCTCTGTTATAGATTGTTTGCCATTTTGAAAAATATGCAACCGTGTCTTTTGCCATTTTTTACATCTTTGCATGAGGTACCACCAATGCTATGTATACTCAGTTACATATGCTGTTACTCTCTACCTGAGACTTTTGCTTTTATAAACATATTTATACATATATGTTTGTCATATTCATATCTGTCAGCTTTAGTTTTGTGTGATTAAGCTTATGATGCACACAAATGAGCTAATGCTACCACATCATAAATGTACCTGCAGAAAAAGCTGTGACATTGTTAATGAGCATGTTTTTGGCAGGTGAAATAGCATCACTGATGAAAACAGCTGTTAGTTTCTGTAGTTTATTTATTTTTCTCAGTGCTGAAGTATTTTATTTTCATCTTTCTACATTTTCTTAGAAAGTGTAAATGTGTTGAAGTGTTGCCAGTCCAACATTTTTACAATTTTACAAATATACATTGATACATAAGGCAACAAATGGGGGATCAGTATTTTGAACAATTCATTTGAGTGAACAAAGCAATGACTCATTGATACAGACAGTCACTTGTTTTGTCAATGAATCAATCATTTCTTTAAACAAATCAGTTGAGTGAATGATGCAAGTGATTCATAAAGACAGTCTCTCATATCAGTAATGCACGAATCTGTGTTTTTGAATGAATTGTCTGAGTGAGTGATTCAGTGACTCATTCATAAACAGTCATTTGTTTTTTTTATTGAATGAATCTCTGTTTTTGAACTAATTAGTTGAGTGAATTATTCAGTGACTAAGTCATAAAGAAAATCACTCATTTTAGTAATGAATTAACCTTTTTATGAATTGGTTGAGTGAATTATTCAATGACTCATTCATCAACTGTCACTTACATTATTAAATAAATCAGTGATTTTGAACAAATCGATTGAGTGATTTCTCAATTTGTCATTTTGGTGAATGATTCGATGACTCATAAAGACAGACTGAAGTCAGAATAGCGCATACTCATTGTACAATATAGTGCAGAAATGAATTTAGTTAGTCACTTGTTTGTTCATGATTGAAACAGTTTTTGAACGATTGAGTTGAGTGAATGTCTCAGTAATTCACTCATGAAGACAGTCACTTTTTGCCAAATTCTGGCATAACAAAGTAACCTGCAGAAAGAGTTACTGAAAATTCACACACAACAAAACACAATAAAGACGCACATTTAACTATAATATTATTGTCTTTTAATGTTGTGATATGGTCAGCGCTTGCAGTCCCTACAGTATCCCATATACCAGTAACCCAAACCCTGTCTAGTTATCCCAGAAACCACACCAATCACTGCTGTTTGTGTCAAGCTGTCAGATTTCCTGGCAGTAAAGGAGGAGAAACACAAAGAAAAAAGAAACCATCTCTCGCATCGTGCAAAAAGAAAGCTAGTGTTTTTGTTTGTTTGTTGTTTTTTGTTCAATCAATACAGCCGCTTTTTCTTTACAAGGCTGTCAGCACTCCGTCAACAGCAGACACCTAATATTCTGATTTCATTACCTCCCCCTGTGCTGGCCCTCCAAAGATGGACTGCTCGATATTGCCAAACAAAGCTCACAATGCTCCTCATTCATATTGGGACACGGGTTGGGTTGGGTAGTGGGCTGTTCTATAGCTCAAAAAAAAAACTGGTTGCTCGTTTTATAAGCCCTGAGTCGCGGAGAGAGAGAGAAAGATGAGGTAATGCAGGGGGAGCAAAGCAGCTGATAAAGAGCTTCTCTCTCCTCCTCTGCGCTCTCCCCTTTTCACCCTCACCCTCTGTCTTTCTTTCACTCTCCTCTATCTCCAGGGCACAGACACAGGTATAAAAGAATCACAAATTGTTTTTGGCCCAGGCCCAAGTAAGCCAATCACTGTCTAACCGGAGTGATCTCATTCCTATTAAGACCATTTGTTCCGTTCTAAATCCAATATATGTACTGTCAGTAATAATGCAATTTCAGAAGGAAGCAGGCGAAAGGAATGAGGACAGGATAACTGGGAATGTAGCTATGGTGCTTTGACCAATGTAAGCCTGGAAGCAATATATATGTATTCAAATGTATATGTGACTGATAGAACAGATATGACTAAAATAGGTGCCCTGAGAAATCGCACTTGTCTTTGATGGCATTTGGTTCTGTGAACAGCCAAAATAGCCTGAATGCCAACCAATCAGAAAGCACCTTCTGCCTGTCAGTATTTTTGCATGTTTGGATTTGCTGACATTTGTTGACTTGTGTTTAGAAAGTGGTATTTTGGAAGACTAAGATGGTGTAGTCTATTAAATGATTGGGGTAGTTTAATTACAGGGGTCAGTGTTTTGCTGACAATTAGCTTAGCAAATAGCTCCTGGAGAAAGCTATTGTGTAATTTTTTCCCCTCAAACCAGTTAAGGCTCGTTTATACTCGCGCCTGGCTCTGCTTCGCGAGTGCAAACCCCACCCCAGAGCCAATTCTAAGAAAAAAAAAGCATTCCCATTCATTAGAAAGTCACCCTTTGCTAGCACTGATGTAAAAGGCAGCAGACAGGTAAAAATATTAGGGTATTATTAAAGGTAAAGTCTATTTTACACTTGTTAAGAGCCCTTGAAAAAAAATGTGTGCTCTGATAAAACATCTGCTATTATACTAATGAAAAATGTTGCTTTCAAAAAAAAACATTTATTTGTACATGGCTACACTCAAGTGGCCATCAATGGAGGAAAAAATGTCGATGTGTAGTTACGATTGGCTCAAAAATTGTCTGAAATTCCTTTCCCATGACAGTATGCAAAGATGGATGCTAATGCTAACAGCTTTCCCCACTTGTTTTAAAATTTCTTGTCTTTTTAAGTGGCGAAGTCAGATGGAATTTAGTAAAACAGCTGAAAATAGCCTATACAGTTCAAATCCGTAAACAGACTTGATCAACATATTATTTGTAGTGAAAATAGATGTTAGCTGTTATATTGCAGTTATGAGCCTCAGGAACTATCTTGACTGAACTCCCACCCAGAGTATGAATATTTCATTCTATCAGTCACTCACTGTCACCTATATAGCAATCCCCAGTTGTTGCATCAACATTTTGCTTTAATGTATTTTCATATTCTTGACATTTCTTCAACTTATATTGCTGTCTGTGCACAGCTGTAACTGCAGGTATCTCCCATGGTGCTGTGTTAATTGTGAGTAGCTGGCTCATATCTACGCAAGTGATCAATAGTGATTTCCCAGAGTACCTAGTAAATCATGAGAAAAGTCAAACAAACATGTGTGTAAACAAACTCAGCAGTACTCAGCTCCAACACAGCACATGCGATTTGGCTTGTCTATCTCTGAGGACCCGTTCAGAAATAATGCTTTTGTTGGGAGAAATTTTGCAGATAGGCCTCCGGACCCTGTTTATGAGCTAGGAAGTGCTACATTTTGATTATCCGCCTGTTTTCAGAACATACAGTCCTTTTGTAATTTGATCTAAAAAATGCATTCCCTCAGCATTTGTACTGTTTAGAAATGATTGGTAGCTTATCGTGTTAGTATGAAGTGATGCTGGCTCTTGACTTGGGAGTACTCAACCCACACTAGCCTTGAGCGGATCTTTAATGCTGTTGCTGTGGCTCAGTGACTCACTTTTCCCTAAAAATTGCAGTTTAACAAGTTTTCACCTGAAGCTTGTTAGTTTTGACAAAAAGTCACATCACTTTGACATGCATCTGCATCTGGTGGTGACCAGTCAGTTAAATTGAACCTGGTGTTGAACACCAAAGTTGTCAATAGCAAGAAAAATAGCTAGCTTAGGCTCAATTATATATATTTGGTCACATATTAGTTTGGAGATCAATTCTCACTCTTAACTACAACCTCAGTAAAATCCCAATTTTCTGCTTATTAATAGTTAGTAAGGTAGTTGTTAAATTTAGGTATGGGGTAGGATTAAGGGAATTATGGCTAAAATATGGTCGTTCAGAGTAAGGCATTAATGTGTGTCGCACTTTATATTAGGTGCCCGTAACTACTATGTAATTACATTTAAATTAATCATTTGATACAATACACTTAATGTGTACATATATGTTTTACATTGTACTTATATTTAAAAAAATATATATTAAAAAAATACCTGCATGCAGGGTGCGAACTACGGGGGAGCTAGGGGGAGCTCGGCTCCCCTTAATAAGACATGGGCTCCCCTGAAAACGTGATTTGTGAAATTTTGGGGGGTCTCAAAAAATATTGACAATGTGTTATTTTGACGTGCAATTTCAGTTTTGTGTAATGTGATCATCGTGGATTATTATGTGTAAAATTGCAAAAATATCATTAATTCATGCATGACGGCGATTTAAACCTAATACACTTCAATTAAGATAACTATACATGCTATTCTTGTCATGAGCATCAAGGTGTGGGGGCGCTGCGGTGCAAATTCATTCCACTCATGTTTAGTACGTTAACTCAGATACGTAGAAAAAAAATATAAACGTTGGATCCAACATTGGCCGTAGATCTGCGTGCGCAGTCCTTGAAATCCATTCTGCAGTTAGCATCATATAGCCACCAAGGCAAAAAGAACACAAGGCAGTTTAATGGCACGACCGATTCACCTGCTGCAAGCCCTGTTAGCACACCTCCCGCCGGGATGACAACGCAAGAAGTAAGTCATTATAAGTCCACAAGCAAGCGCACGAACACCCCCCCCCCCACCCCCCCGTAATAAAATAAAAATAAAAAGGTGGGCTCCCCCAAAGTCCACGGTATAGTTCGAACACTGCCTGCATGTAATTAAATCTGTAATTAATTTCTGTAATTACATTTATTATTACACTGTTGACCCATCCCTTACACCTTAACCCACCCTTAAACCTACCCATACCACCAAACCTGTCCCTAACCTTACCTGTATCCCACCTCAATAGCAGCAAAAGTGTTTTGCAATACAATATGAATACAACAAGTACATTGTAATAATATATATATATATATATATATATTTTTTTTAATGTAAGTACATAGTAGATAAGGCCACCTAATATAAAGTGGAACTATATGTGCTTTACAGTAAAAGTACTAATAATCAGCAAATATGCTAGTAATATGCATGCTAATAAGCAACTAGTGAGAATTGCTCCCTAAAGTCCCCTTACTGTGCATGCTAATGGATAGCTTCCTCCAGGTATTGCATGCATCATTGAAATACACTACTGTATTAAATTATTTAAATTAAATCACAATTATATTAAACTTTAATACAATATTTATATATTTCATCTTAATAAAGACCTAGTATAACATTTATTATAATCATGATTCGATTTCTATGCTTCAAAAATGAAATATTGAATATGTTAGACTTTGCTCTTTTTAAGTAGATTTTTCTTTTTCTCTTCTTCAGTAAACGTTATTGTTAATTGATATCATATTTCATATAACAGGTTTAGTCTAGGTTTTATATTATCTGTTTTAGGTCACATTTATTTTAAGGTCCGATTCTTTCTATTAACTAACCATTAACTATGACTCCTAATTTGCTGCTTATTGATAGTTAGTAAGGTAGTTGTTAAATTTAGGTATCTGGGATGTAGAATATTGTCATGCAGAATATGTGCTTTATAAGCACTAATAAATAGCCAATGTGTTAATAAAAGGCATGCTAATAAACAACTGGTTAATAGTGAGAATTGGTCCCTAACTTACTTGCATGCAAACAATGCTTTATTCACAGTTACATTACACCCTTCCCACATCCATTTCTGGCATCCTCACATGAATACCATGCAAAAGTAACCAGATTTATGTTTTTAGCTCATTTCATAAGTTTAAGCACTGAAAATAATTACATCTTTTAAAGCAAGTCAGTTCCAGTGGATAAAAAAGGCTATTTTTGAAATCGGAAGAAAAGGCATTTGCACACTTGGCTCCTCAACTGGCTCCTGAAAGGGCTGAATAGCTCTAGTCTAGAGAATAGCGATGTTCAGAACAGTAATAAGCTGAATGATTTGCACATAATGAATCATAGGTGGCGTAAATGGCCCGACTGGTTCACTGAATATATTGTCATAGCAGAGCGAGGACTGCTGCTTCATAAAAGCCATTGATGCTGGCTAAAGTCTTTATAGTCCTCTTTTACGAAACAAGGCTTGGCTGGACAAGGGTCATCTCGAATGAATTAGAAGGCCAGGCTTGATTTATCTGCTGCCATGGACAGCCACTCTCATGTGTGTTTGGCTGCTAATTAGCACCGGCCCTCCTCTGGAGTGTCACCTCAGCAGGCCCACACAAATGGACAGTGCTTCATCTTGCCCAGAAAAGAAGGGATTGCCACAAAGAGGGTCTTAAATTACGGCTGTCACTTTAAATACGGGGTCGCCCAGGGCCCGCTGCATGCTGGGAAACCTTCAGGAGGCCTCTCTTTGTCTGAGGGGGAAGGCTGGTCACAACAAACAGCAGTTCCTTCACGCTGGCTGCTTTGAATTCCCCTCTCTCAACCTCCCGTACAGACTCGGCTTGAGGAGCAGCACGCTTAGGAGTAATTCAGACTCCCTCTGAGTGTATCGCCATGCTGTAATCCATAAATGCATGACTGTCCGAAATGAAAGAGACGGTGACGCTGTAAAGAATACGGTAGAAAGGAAGCGAGGGATGCAGGAAGGAAGAGATAAATAAAATGGCAGACCTCACTTGTGTGGCCCCAGCTTGAGGCCGTGACTGAAAGGCCGACTGATACTCTGCCTGAGGAGAAGGATACAAGAGATGGGAGAAACCGTTCTAGATGTGTTTCCTTTTCTAGTTGGACTTTTGGTTCTCCCTCGGTGTCAGTATCTGTTCTTTTCACACCGCTGCATGTGCCGACTAAGAGCAAGAGGTGAAGTTCAAGACTGTTTTTTACATTTCAATGAGGCTTATAGTGTGGTACCTGACATTGCGGTGGTCAGCGTCCCCTCCCATGCTCCTGCAGGTGGGCATTAGGTGAAAGAAAAGAGTTTTACATCTTTCCTCACCTTTTCTCACATCTTTTGAAACGTATTCATGCTGATGAATCTCAGAAGCGGCTCCCCTACCTCGCACCCCAGCTCCAGATAATGTATTGTCTCTGTAATTGGTCTTGAAGTTCCCAGGAACTTGCTCTCTCACTTTTAACAACGATAAAGACACTATTGCAGCTGGTAAGGTTTTGAATCATTCAGATTTTCCTTTAATCTTCTGTCTACGTGCTGAATGTTTTAGGTGTATGAAGGAGGTGTGCCTTATTGTGAGAGAATATACTCCTGGTGGTAGTGCTCACAGTTCATCTCGAGTTCACTGTCAGATCTGTTTCTCTCATCAAGTCTCTTCTCTAGAGGGTTCTCATGTTGCGGAGGAGTTTTAACTTTGGATTTTCATCCTTTAAAATCAATATTGAAGTGTCATTAATCACTGGGATTTTGAATAATACACACTGGCTACGTCTTATGTTAGTTAGTATTGGAAAATGCCCTGTTTTGTGATCTCCCACAGCACATTCATCAACAGCACCAAAGTTGAGCAAGCAACTTGGCAATGTAGAAACCTAGAGTCAACAGACTTGTGATGTCAATTTAGAGTGTTTCATAAACCTATTCAGACTGTTTTGCTAACTACTGTAGTTTGGTTGATTAAATGAAACAAACTGACTCAAAATAGTAAGTAGTCCTGTTCTCACTCCAAAAACTGAAGCATGGTCAAGCATCTTGTGCAGGGATGTCCAATCCTGCTCCTAGAGGGCAGATGTCTTGTAGAGTTTACCTCCAACTTGCTCCAGTGAGTAGAGCTTGATTAGCTTGTAGCATGTGAGCGGAGCGGAGCATGCAAAATATAGTCGGAGCGCGGAGCGGGTTTTTATCCAAAGGCCGGAGCGATCGCTCTGTCTCGCTCCTGTTCCGCTCCAATACCGCTCACACCACGAGTCTAGGGCATGCACAAATCCACCCAGAATTCACCTGTGCCTTCAACAATTAACAAAACTGTCAGTCAACACTTCAAAAATCGTTCGTTGTGAAGGAGAGATGGAGTTCGTGAAATATTTCCAAAAGCAAACCGACAGGTCATACAGGTGCACAATTCCTGTCAAAAAAATAGATGATAACGATGTTGAACATGATCAGGAATGTGGTGATATGATTTCAGTAAATAAGGATTCATATTTTAATCTAAAAAAACATGGGGAGCCAGAGCAAAACGTGAGCATTTTATGGTTGAAATAGGAAATATTGGCTAATAATCAATTAAATATGTTTTGTCATACGAATATTTTAATGTAGCCTACATAACCCTGTCCCTAAAATTTTTTATTTCATAGAGAAAGAGATATAAATATATGTTCTATTTTGACTGATGTTGCTGTGAGTTCTTTATAGGATATAGGCTGCGTGGCGTACGTGTCGCGGAGTGGGTTTGCTGCATGTTGATTTTCCTTTCCGCGCCTATGTTAACAGATTAGAGCAGCCACACTGCCTGCGGAATACGTGCGTATCAGGTACACGGTCCAACCACACCGCGGCCCCGCGACAGAATAGAAGTGAAGCAGATTTTTTCCGCAACAGTCACGCAAAACAAACCCGCTCCACGTCCGCCACGCAGACAGTGTGTCCCAGGCGTAAGGCTTCGGTTAAAAACAGCAGGTGTTAGGCATGCAGAGGAATTTTAAATTTGAGCGAGCGTGGAGCGATTTCACCGGAGCGGGATGAAATTGTAGGTGAGTGGGGAGCGGAATTGAGCGGAGCGATCTGGTGCGACTTTGAGCGGTGGAGCGGGGGGAGCGAACACCCACGTGAACGGGGAGCGTAAATTCCCACCGCTCAGCTCCGCTCACATGCTCTGGTCCAGGTGTGTTATACTTTTTGAACCTCTACTCCTTCTTCAACGTTTTCTTCAAATTATAACTTCACCTGCTCCTACTTCTTTGACTTCCTCTTCAAATTCTGACTTCATTGACTTCTGCTATACCTTCTTTGGCTTCTTCAACATCTTCTTTGACTTTTTATTTGAATTCTTGGACTTTTTAATTCTTTGACTTCGCCGACTTCTTCCTCGACTTCATTGACTTCTACTGTTTCTTTGACTTCTTCAACACCTTCTTCTTCGACTTCTTCAAATTCATCAAAGGTTGCTCAACAGGTTTGTTGAATATTCCATGGCCAAATGATCACTTTGTGTCCATCACATCCTTATCCACCATAAAGCTCAAAACCTGCACACATTCAGAAATTGTCACCTTAAGAAGCCTTGTCGTGCTTCAGTTTTTGGCACCTTAGGAGTGAGAATGGGTTGTTCAAGGTTGGTTTATGCTGGTTAAGTCCTGGTGCATAAGCTTAGCCATTACGAACCTGGCCAACATGCAAGTTATTTTTGGTTGATTCAGGTTGACCAAGGCAGTCTTTCTAATTAAGCTAGTTAAGCGGCCTAGTGCACCCCATACTGGGGATTTTCATTTAGAATATAAGATCTGATGGGGACTATAGTAAGGCAGACTTAACTGTACTGACCAACAGATGGTCTCACAATATGATTGTAGAAATATTCTCAGGTAAAATACATGCACACGTATATTATTCACAAATGAAAATCTAAATAATTTGGAAAGTAGCAATGCTAAGAGAAATGTATTGTAATTAATTAGCTTTGCTACTTGTAGTGACACTTCTGCTCACTGCTGCAAATGTCCTTTATTTATTTTTTACATATATGTATGTTTTATGAAATTTTATGGCAAGTTCAGGGAGCTGACTGTACAGTTGTGCGTACATTCATCAGCATTTTATTTCATTAGTGAAAGAGGCTATTCTACAAGCCCTATTTGCTATAAAGAGCATTTGTTCTGTGCTCCGTATGTAACACGAGCCACTGTAACAGTCCTTGGCAGTCTGAGATACTGGCCCTCTTCCCCTGCAGTGTACAGTAAATACCATGTTCAGCACATTAGCGCAGCTATACCTGCCCTCATCGCTGGCAGATGTCTGAGTGGAATGCAGATAATGAGGAGGAAATGTGGGACTGTCGAGTGGGTGATAATGCTCTTGGGAGGGGGACTCGGTTAGGGAAACCAGAGACGGTCCCGGAGACGGACAGCCGATGATGTGAGTCCTGCACCCTAGCAGGTTTTGCAACATGTGGGATTTTGCGGTATGTGCCCTACCCAGCGAAACGGGCTTCACACTGTTCAGACTGAGTGACATAAGGGCACATCTGTCTGATCGAGAGGCAGTTAGAGAAATGAATTGACATTCTACACCTGATAAGTGAGCAGTTCACACATCCCATTCAGAAAGGCTCTGAAACAGAGTTATTTCTACAGTCACTCCCATTCAGACAACTTCTCTTTGGTCTGAAACAGTAATAATTACTCCTGTAAACTAGGGCTGGGTGGTATGGTGTTATTTATCGTTATACCACCCCTTGTGAAAAGTACACTTTGGCATACATTTACAAAATTTGTCATTTTTTAATAATGCACTTTAAAATAATATACGAAAGTGTGAACTGAATGTACTGTTTTCATGCTTTTGAAAAAAAAAAAAGCATAAATGCGTTTAGCAGAACTTTTTAGTGTGTTTTTGACTTAATTGGGAGTTAAGTACATGTAATTTCATAATTACTTCTGTTATCTTTGAAATATGGTTAAAGTGTACTGCCAAGCATTTACAGTAAAGTAAAATATACTTTGATGTAATTTCTATTGGAACTTGTATGCATTGTATTTAAATATTTTAAATTACACATTTGTAATGATTAATTTTAGTACAGTTAGTATATATCGACTTTAAATGTAATTTATAATAACAGACTACAGTTAGACAATAACAGACAATACGTGTTAAAGCACAAAAAAAATATTAAAGCTATTTAAAATGTACTTTAAAGTAAAACTTTTAATTTGACAAGTGCCATTTTCAAAACTGTACTTAGGTGTGTAAAGAAACAGTATACTCTCTTTAAGCACATTAAGTGGGCTTTTTTCATTAAAATTAATGAAATATATTTGCAGATACAAATATTGTATTTGTATCGGCAAATACATGTTTTTATTTAATAAGATCTTATGTATAAGTGCAAATTCAATGCACATTACTTTTTCACATGGGACAGAGATGTATTGTTTATGGCAATCAGTTGGCTTTACAGTATTTTGTGATAAAGAAAAGAGTAGTGAAAAATAGAGAGCCCAAACAAGTTAAGTAGTTCTACTTAACAAAATATGAAGCTGTTTTAATCAACATTTATTTGTAATTATGTCTTTTGATTCTTGTTCTTTAAATTCCAAATAAAAATAGATTGTGATCAAATGACAAATTATTCTTTATTTGTGAAGTATTGGCTTCACTGGATTATCCAAAAATAGGGATTACTGTACCACATTGTTATTAAAACATAAACGTTATTTTCAATGAATTTCCAGCACAGTTAACTATATCATGATATTTACAGTTACAGTAATATAAGATTTTGGTCTTTCCACGCACTCCTGCTGTGACCAAATATGGGAACAAATTTAGCACCATATACATTTTTTTCTGCAGCCACTATTGCTTTATGCCCAAAATAAGAGCCGGGAATGTGTGCAGTAAAAGAAAGCCAGAAGCGCTTCCTCATTCATGTATTTTATTTTCTGCTGGGACGTTCAGTGTCTGCATGCTGGCTGTGTGTTTCACAGCTCACTGTTGCCCCCTATGGAGACTAGAGCGACACTTTCTTCTCAGACTCTCTCCATCCTGCCAAAGGATCCAGTTCCTTCTCAGTAATCTCTCTGACACCTTGGCTGGAGATGATTAATTGGCATTAAGCACATTAGTGGGGGTCTAAATTACCCCCTCCACTCATTAACAGTTCATTTTTCAGTGCGTTTTTAGACAAGTGACAAGACCTGGACGAACGCTCCGCTGGGGTCTCACTCTATCTACTCTTTCTCATCAGGCAACACCACAGAGCATAAATGGGATTGTGATGGTGTTCCGAGCACGTCTCAGATCTGTCTGTCTGCCCACTGGAGAAAAGACAGGGACTTGCCGGAGCCGAAAGGTTGCCGCATTACGTGCGCAAAGCGTGACAGCTTATTATATAACTGTTTCCTTAGATGGATGAATTTCAGTAGCCATATCTAAGCACTCAGCTAATTGTTAATGGACATCCTGAGATGACTGAAATTAACTCTTACTCTGAACTGTGTCATTAGAGTTACTGGGTAGTGTCTGCTTTCATACCCTTTGAATCATTTACACATTTTGGTCAGCACAATAATATATAAATAAACTCCTTTTTTAATCAGTTTTATCAGGTTCTTTAACTCTGAACATCTGTGTCAGTTTTGAGAAGTAACTAACTAAAAGTAGCAGTGATACAAATTATTTAGCAGCAAAACAGTTGCTCAATTGTTTTCACTATCATGTAGCTTTTCTGCTTACAAACCACTTTTTACACCAAGCAGCAATGCAGCAAAACAAAAGGATTGCATCACTGTTTGTAATATCACATTGTATTGTACAAAGCCAACAAGCTAAGGAAATCAAACCTGTTTTCTTCTTAAACTCTTTCTCTCATATTTAATTTTTTTAATTTGAAAATTATTTTAGTGATTTGTTTGTTTGGATGGTTTACATGAACTTACAAATTCAAAAACAATGGTTTATGTCCCTGTAGTATTTCACATGATCCATTTTAAAGCAAAATTGTTAGTTAAATGCAGCTATTCATCGTTGTTTTCTGGTTAGGCTGTTTTCTAGCTTTTTTATTTAATTTAACTGGTTTTAACATAACTTATGGTTCAGACTAGTTGTGTTCATAGTGAACCTGAATGCAGTTGGCAGTTAAGGAAGAAGAGACATGAACAACAACCTGATGAGAAACCTAAAAAAAGCATACACTAGTCAAGTTTAATGTTGTCACCTTAATTGAGATTAATTCAATCATTCCTAACCCCTTCAGTGTTGTTAGATAGTAGCTTGTAGTGTAGCCACTTTTTCAAAAGAACTGGTCACACTGTTAAAAACTGAAAAGGTAATGGTTTTGGAAGGATTTTTTGACAGTTACAGCTTTAAAAAGAAAAGAAAAAAAAGGCGGGAATAAAGAATCCTAAACTCTTAAAGGAATAGTTCACCCAAAAAGACTGAAGACTGACACGGAAGAGAAAAAAAAATGTTGAAAAAATTAATTGTTGTTTTCTTTGCGAAAGTATTCTCGTAGCTTCATAACATTACAGTTGAACCACTGATGTCACATGGACTATTTTAATAATGTCCTTACTATCTTTCTGGGCCTTGAATGTGTCAGTTGTGTTGCTGTCTATGGAGGGTCAGAAAGCTCTCGGATTTCATCAAAAATATCTTAATTTGTGTTCCGAAGATGAACGTTTCTTATGGGTTTGGAATGGCATGAGGGTGAGTAATTAATGACAGAATTTAAATTTTTGGGTGAACTATTCCTTTAACACAGAGAACCATTTTAAAGTAATTCTTCGAGATGAAATTCTAAATAGAACTGTTAAAGAACCATTTTTTGTAGATTGTTGCTTCAAAGTAGCTTCGCCAACACTGATTCGTATATTCAGTGCTTGAAATCCATTTGTTACCTCACACAAACAGCACATTTCCATGCCAATCAGTGAAAGCAGTCTTCTGTGCCACACTTATTTATCTTCTACAGCCGTTCATTCCCCTTTGCTGGTCCCTCTCCACTGGCTTTCACTGGACTTAATTTCTATTAATGGCTTTGCATTCTCAGGTTTAAATAAAATTGAATGTTAGACGGGGCGCATTCGCTGCACATGAGGAAATATGCATTGGCCATTATCGCCCATAATGTGTCGGCTCACAAGTAATTCCATTGTGTTCACTGTATGTTTGAGTGAATCATTTGAATGGGGAGATTTATCAGTCTGTCTGCATATTTCAGGCCTGCACTGCATCCTACGCTGTTGAGTTTAAGACCTTACAAAAGGGTTCAGACAAACGCATTTTGTCTCATGTTGTGTTTTGTGAGTCAAAGACACACTGAAATATAGTGTGGTACATAAGTTTATCGCATTTCTCCTTGCCTAAAGGACATCTTAAGCAAAAAATGGTACAGTTTACTCATTCTCCCCTATGTCATGTCTTGTTTTTCAACAAGTTTGCACACTCAAGAGAGTTCTGGGACTGCCCAAAATAGAAGTGGGTCAATTCCATACTAACACAGTATTTTAGGAGTGTTTCCCCTGGTGCTGTGCAATGGCTTGACTGCAATGTTTGACTGATTGCTGTCTGCAGCGCTGAGACTCCGACACAACAATACAGCTATTCACTTTTGCTGACAGCAGGTCTTTTAACCCTCTCTCAGTTCCCCAGTGCTTCCTCCCTCTGTTTCTCCCTCAACACACACACATATTCACATACATAGGCTATATATGTTCGCATATTGATCTGCACACACAGTACGATGCAGCTTTTAACAATTTTAACATTAATTTCATTTTAACCGCAACCTTATATTTTATCAATTAGCTGAAAACAGGCAATAAAACAAATTGAAATCTCTCTAATATCTCAATTGTTTATCCTATAAGCGACAAATATGAAATGGAATGTAAAGAGATAATTTAGCTTAAATGTATAATTCACCAAAATAACTAATTAATTAAAGTAATTAAACTAATTAATATGTCCTTGCAAAACCAATCAACTGTACTTTGATTGGCTAAGATACAAAAGTCTTCCATTAAAAGTCATCAAAATATTTCAATACAAATAAAAACAGATTGAAATCAAAGTATCCTCCTTTTCATATAACAAACATTTTTATTTAGCAACTCTGCCACATTAATTCTATGGCATGATGTTCCTATTTTATATTTATTAAAGATTTTTATTAGAAACATCTGTGACAAAATTGATACTGAAATGTAAGTTATTGAGAAGTTTATTGATTTTCTTGCGCTATGAAAGAGCATACAGTTTTCCTCTGCTTGTACTGTATGGTTTTTGTGTAGTTTAATTGATTTTCAGAAAGATAGGTCATTAGATGAATTTATTCCACATTCAGTATTTTTCAATATGTGGGGAGAAAAAAAAATACCCTGACGTTCTTTTTGAGAAGCTCAAGTCAAGCGCCACATGAAAACACACTCAGATGAATACTCTCAATCACCATCAAGAGAGATATTGCTTATCCTGTGTATTATATTTACAGTTTCCAGCCCTGCTCAGATCACTCACTGGTGTAATATAATGATTGCAGGGATAGGCGAAATTTGTATGCATTTCATTTTTTTTCCAGTCCCAGGTGTGCTAAAAATAAGTCAAGCACATTGTCAACTCTGAGGTGATTTCGGAGAATGATGTTTTGAGTGGAACCAACTCCATGAGATCTCAGGCTGAATTTCATTGGAGACGGTGAAGCGTGTAGAAGGATGTTTGAACTGTCTCTCCATAGCCTTTGTATAAGGATTAAATTCACCTCCCCAAATTTATTAATCATATCAGTTATGAAATTTACTGGCGTAGAGGCGGGTGTTTGTTTGACAGCGGTAATTCGAGGCCGGTGAGAGAAGGAAGGAGTCAAGTAAAGGTCGCTGTTTCTCATATGAGATTGTGGGACGTTTGGACTTTGCATTTGGAGAAGCCCTCTCAAGAGATCCGGCTCTGTTTTCACACCGCGGCTAATCTCTGTCATTCAATATGAGGCGGTATTCTCTCAGAATGAGTTGTCTGTGCTCCCGTCGCAAAAAACAGCTCATGCAGGCACATTTTAGTGAGGGTGTCACATTAAAACTTGATAAGGAACATGGTTGGATGGGTCTTATGAGACAAAACCGAATATGGGCCCTCACTACTCTGGTAAAGCTGCTCTGACACTATTTATCCAGCTATGCTTGATGGCACTTATTTGTCCGGCGAGACATGATACGCGGAGGTAAGAAGGTCACGGTTACATCAATGCATTCTCTGTACTTTTACCCTTCCTATGTTGATGTCAGAGAACTATGCTCCCGTCCTGCCATAGGAATCTCAATATTTCATTTGGTTCCTAGACAGCACTGAGATTAAATGTAGAGCAAGTGGAGACACAAAAGGAGATTTTGAAAAATTGCCTTTTTTTCTTTTTTTTTTTGGTCCTCACAATGAAAGTCACTGGTGGCCAGTGCTCTTATGGATCCCATTGACTTTCATTGTATGGACAAACCGTTGAAACATGAAACTAATCATATTTTGTGATCAACAGAAGAAAGACAGTCATACAGGTCTGAAATGACACGAGACTAAGAAAATGAACAGAAATTTAATTTTTTTGGTGAACTATCCCTGTAAGTCTTCATCTTCTCAGACTTTTCTCCTTAAGACCTCAATATCTCTTTCAGTGTTTCATAAGAGATCCTTAAATGTGTCTCTCACTTTGTTCACATTTGCTCAGAAGTCTGTAATCAAAAGTCAAATACAGTGTTGTAGAGACTAGCTTATTCAAGCCAAGACCAGTGGCCTGTGGCACAAAGCTGGTTTTGTTTTTTACCCAGATAAGTTTGCGTTTAGTTTGAGCAAACTCTGAGTTTTCGGGCTCAAGAAGATGGGTTGGTTTTGAGCGGGTTTCGTCACCATGGTAACTTATGCTACACAGCTACCCTGCTCAGTACCACTTTTACTAACCCAAACTGGACCAATCAGCTGTGAGCAAAGTGACATATATCTGATGAAATTAAGCCACTCCAAATTAAAACAGTTAGAATTTAAAGACAAAATTGTCTGACTTTTGAGGCTACTTATTTATTATATTTATATTATATTAATTACAGTATAATTGTTTATAATTCATATATTATATTCATATAATTATTATATAAAGTGCCAATTAATTTTAAGCTTTGCATTCAAATTAAATTAAATATAGATACATACTGTATAGATAAGCTTTTATATATCCAACTTTTAAAATGACTAAACTTATATGTTTAAATTTTGAGCTCTGAATTAAATAGTTAAATTCAGTTGATTCCTTTGCATAGTCATATATTTCCTTTCTGCTGCCTTCTCAAACTTTTTCTGCAGCAGAAGTGTTTATTCCTACCTTGTAAATGCATTTAAATTATTTTTTTATAACAACATCTCTTAATCTTCAGCAGAAAAGTTAATTGCACTTTACCCAGCGCTGGGTTGTATTTAACCCAGCATTTATTAGAGTAGCATCCATGGAACCTTTCCATTACACAAAAGGTTCTTTATAGTGGAAAAAGGGACCTTTACATTTTTTAAAATGTTCTTTATACTAAGTAAAAAATGGTTCTTTTAAGAACTTTTCACTGAAAGGTTCTTTGGGAACCAAAAACGGTTAACTGAAAACACAATTTGGAACCTTCATTTTAAAGAACATAAACTAAAAATATATATTTTTTCACAATTAAGAACCTTTTATGCAATGGAAATGTTAAAGATTCTTCATGGAATCATTGATGCCAAAAAAGAACCCATTTTTAAGGATTTAGGTCACCAATTGTCTCATTTGTGTCCATTTGTGTAGAAACATCTGAAAGTTTAGATTTGAAACAAAAATGAGAACTACATTAAACTTCCTTTGAAATAAAAGTATTGGTTATATGGCTCAAGGTAATCCGTAATACTGCATGCATCAGCTGTGAGCGCCATCTCAGCCAGAGTCCAGTGCCAGTGAATGTACGATTGATTGGATTTTCTATTACATTCTATTACCTGATACAGCAGTTTACACACATTATGGCAATTATGAATTACAATCATCCTAGCAAACTACCAGCTACCAATAACGCTTTTATTATAGGACTATCGACCATTCGTACTCAGGGAGGGAGTGGGCAGTGACATGTAATCAGAAGTTTGATTGATGATTTGTTTAGCGTATATTGACTGAACGTCACTCAGTCTGCAATGAACTGTAATTCACGCATTTCTCTCCATCTCCGTGACATTAGGGCATAAAGCGCCACCCTAAAAACCCACCAGACGGCCCCTAAAGCCACGATTCACCAGAAGCCATTTTGCAGCCAGTAATAACCCCTTTTACAGCAGAAGAGAGTATTACTGAAAGTTTTTACTGCATTAGAGGCCTGATGAGGTGCGGTGTAAGTGTGTTTATAGTGGGTTGGGAGGCTAATGGAGGCCAGCCTCATTTTGTTTACTGTCCATTCTCATCATTGTTTTACAGCTGAAAAAGGCGAGCAGGGATATCAAGTGTGAAGAAGACTTTAAGACTCATGGAGCAGCTGATAATAATTCTCTATGCTTCTCACGTCACCTTACATGGGTGAGACACTGGGCCATACTCGGCTCCAGGAGACTCTCTGAGATGTATGATGCTACTCTTTTAAGACTAATGGAAAAAGGTATGAATAGGTTTTTGGTAGTTTTCTGCTGAAATGAACACTAGTGGTAGTAAAACACAAACAATTCATTCCTTTTGACCCAAATTGTGATCACAGGGGCTGATCATTTATTAATAAAGACATAGTTTTGTGCAGTTCTTTGCACAATAGCATGTTATGACTTTAATACACTTTTATCATCGTGCGTGATTTGTAAACTAATACAATTTGATGTTTGCATCACAAAACCAGCTTTGCATACATGGCTTTTCTGCAATAGTAAACTTGCTCAGTAGCTCACCTGGTAAAAGTGCAGTGGACAGCGTATAAATCATGTAAAACACAAATCAGGATAAAAGAGCTGAAAGTAAAAGCAAGCTAAAATGGCATTTTAATGGCATTTGCTTCAAATGTGTTTTTAGGCCACATTTGCTTTTGTTAACACTATTGGTTAGGTTTACAGCAGGTTTTAGTGTAGGTGGTATGTCATTTTCAAACGCGAGAGAGCATTATCCTTTTAGCACCACTCACTGGACATTTCATTCCTGAACTGCCACAATATGCACAACAACCAACATAATAAAACACTTGTAGATTCACGTTCATCTGTTTCGTATAAAAACTTGATTTAGTGCCACTCACTGGAAATTTTACTTTGAAAGTGTTGCCAAACATGCAAGAAACAGCGCAAAATAATTCTGCAGAAATGTTGCCAAAGAAATGTGTTTCCAATGAGCCTAAACCGATCCATCACACTCATTATGTAGAATGGTATTAGCACTATCGGTCACACTTTATTTTAAGGTCCAATTCTCGCTATTAACAATCCATTAGCTATGCCTTTTGCTTCAGTAAACTTTTAATTTGCTGCTTATTAATATTTAGTAAGGTAGTTAAGTTTATGTATTGGGTAGGGTTAGGGATGTCATGCAAAATATGTGCTTTATAAGTACTAATAAACAGCTACTATGTTATTAATAGGCATGCTAATAAGCAACTAGTTAACAAGTTTACCATGTTTTTACTGTCATGTACAGTAAACTTTCACTCACTGATGCATTTTATTTGCTTAAATCTGTGAAATGGGGCTGTAGATTTGTGCAAGTTGGATGGTCGATTCTGTGTGGCTTTTTATTGCTTTTTTCCAAGTAGTGAGTTGATAATTCCAGCTTTCCGAGTTGAATGGAATGCAGCATCATTTATCTGTTTAGTTCTGGTGGACTTACTGCGTATTTTCTGCCAGGTTGTGTTGACTCACCAAGTTGCATGCAGGGTCTTAGTATTTTATTAACTGGCTGAGTTGGGGAATGCATGAACTTCTGCATTGACCCGTGAATAAGTTCCAAAGCACGACGTCAGCCCTCTGTCAGGGACACGCATGAAACCTCAAGAGAGAAGTGACCGATGTAATCACATTGAATCTGCTGCCCTGCATCATACAGGCTAGCAAAACAAAATTCAATCCGTCTCGGCAAGAGAGAAAAAAAAGAGGAAAGAGAGAGAGACCAAGACTATTCAGTGGTGGGAAATGTTGCACGGCATAAGACACAATTGAAGATAAATAAGGCGCAGGGCATGACTTTAAAATAGTGCATTAAAGGAACTCCTCGGGGATTGAAATCACTGTCTGTGAACCCAATCCTAATACTAAATTACAGAGGGGTAGGCATGATTTCATGGTTCACTACCTAATTTTCCAACACTTTTTTTTTGCTCTCTCCTCCATTCGGTTTCTTTTCTCTGCTATTAAACTCCCACTGGGACAAACTTGCTTAAAGAGTAAGCACAGCATATGTTAGTTTAGTTTTCTCACAGTGGCTTTCACTTAAGTCAATACTGTAACTACTGTTAGCATTAGAATTTTTTTATAGTTCCAATGGGCAAAGATACCTTTACTGTAACTAGCATAATTCAACCTTCTTTCAATAAACATGACTGTGGAGCTCTCGAAATGATTAAGGTTAAAAGTGGGACCACAAAAGCCTAAGACCACATTGAAAATCTGTATATAATATGTCATTTGAAACTGAAGTGTTATTTTTTAACTTGAAAGGAAGAAAACGGTAAAGCTGGCGTGTGATTTTAATTCATTATTTTATATAAAAATGAGACATTTTTAATGATTTAATTTAAATTAATATTTTATAGACAAGATGACCTTTGCAAAACTCTTTGTTTAACTTACAGTACATTCAGTTTTTCATTCAATCAGTTTTCTATGGATATTTTTTAATGTAGGCTTTTTAAATTGCTTTCAAGGTAGTTTAATTAATGGCATTTTTTAATGTAATGAAAAAATGTGTTAAATTAGAAAGTGTTTCAACAATGTTATAGACTTTTACATGTTTTAAATGTACAATAAAAGACACAGGCACATGTCCTGTCTGTCCTCCGGGCAGAGAAAGACAAACAAAGCGGGGAGGGGCAGATAGTCGTGCCCTGGATGTGGGCATCCTGTTGAACAGCAGTAATGCAATGTGTTTCTCCCCTCAGCAGGGGTCAAAGAAAAATAGGAGGGAGTGTGTCTGTCCACAACCATCAATCTTTAACCCCGAGGACCTCCCACGGCCCAGCGCTGGTCTCTCTCATCCCTCACCCACATCTCCCCAAACACCTCACAATCACTGGTGCGTAGCTACTGAATGCATTTCAACTCAATAACACCCTTAGTGTAAACACACACACTTACAGACACACTGAATCTCAATAGCAGCTTGTGGCGGCTCAGGTTTTTTTAAAAAAATACAGTGTATCAAAGGTATAAAGAGAAAACAGTGATACTCAAGCCTTTGGAATTGGTTAAACATGGATGACAGATTGTAACACTGTAGATTGTCAGATGCCCTATATGATTTGATCATATCTGACTGTGTGGTTGGGAGGGCAATCGTAACAATAGTTCAGAGAAATTGTGATGTTTAACTCTTTAAAATATCTATTATCTAATTGAAGACTGTTTTTGACTTGTCATCTAACTGATTCATACACATTCCATTTTCTTTAGATGGACAGAGATATCTGTTCTCTTTCTAAAGTCTTGTCTGCAATGATGTACAGCCTGATATATAGCGGATTTATCAGTGGGATGGAGGATACAACTGAGAAAAACATTTTTATTTGCAAATTTATTTATGAATGAAGTTAAAGTTGTATTCAATAAAGTTTATGATGTATTATATAAGTGAAAAATGTGTCACAACGTTAACATGTTTCTGGTAAGTGTTGTGATGACCAAATATCCCTAATTTTTTACCTTGCAGAGACATTTTTTGGTCCCCATAAAAAAATAATAAAAAAAAGAAATAAAGCAGCTTGTTTTTGTTTTTTTTGAAAACGTAAAAATGCAGAAAGGATTCTGTGAGGGTAATGTTTATGGATAGGGTTCAAATATACAGTTTGTACAGTATAAAAATCAAGGAAAGACCCCATAAAATGCCAAATGGAAACCCAACGTGTGAGCTAAATCTCATAAATATATATATATATTATTTATTTTTATTTATTTATTTATGTGCATGCATTCAAGGCTTGTATGTCTCTAAAGTTCAATTCAAATATGAAATAAATAAATACAATTATAATAATAACAATTATATGTATGAAACCAAAAATTAGAACCACAATTATAGATAAGAATGCCTTTGAAAACTAAGATCACATATTTTATTAATAAAGGATTTAAGTAATTTCAAATAAGTAGCACTTAGACTTATTACTATTCCTCACAATGAAGTACCATATAAAAGGAAAAAAACTATTCAGAAATATTAATATGCATTATTGCAGTAATAGTATTCATTTGAGGTGTGCTTTTAATTGAGATACAGTGAGTTCATATGATGAAGGACCTCCATAATAGAGGAGTTTAACTCTGATTATGATCTAGGTGATAATGGTATTTTAAATTTCGGTACATATAATATAGGCCTGTATTTCTATACTCGAAGACAGTTGGGAGTTTCTTTTTGGGAGGTAAAAAAGCAACCAAAGTCTCTCCTACCCCTGATGATTTCAACAGTAATGGGCTGTGCTTTTAAGACTCAGCTCAATGAAATCCTTTATTCAAGCTCAATTGTGTCCACCTGACAGCATGTTCATTTGACGGTAGATGAATTCAAACTTCTCACAATGCCTTTCTAATGACTTTCTCCGAGTTTCCCTCAGTAGATGAGTGGAGGAGAGATGAGAGACGGCCCGGTTCAGTCTGAGTGAGAGAGTGTGTGTGGTTAACCCTCAGACGGGTTAACCCCTTAGTCGAGTAATCACGCTGGGCTAATCCGCTCCCAGACGGACTAGCCTTTGCATCACCCTGCATACAGAAGTAGCCGCTCCACAGCTGCATGAGAGGGAGTGAATGCATGAAATCACCCTCCATCCCCTGTGATATCTGCTAGCCTGAGGCTGTGGGGATAAGATGAGTGAGGTGACACTGGAAAGAGAGAGAGAGGGATGAGGAGGAGGGGGGGGAGATATGAAATGGAAAAGAGGAAGTCCAACCTACCGTAAGATAGAGAATGAGAGAACGATAGGGCAGGATGATGGAAAAAAGCCATATATTGGTGAGGGAGAGTGTGAGAGAGGAACAGGAAGGAGGAGATGAGAAGGAAAAGAAATTGGAGGCTTAGACTGGTCTATGAATGATAAGGGAATTGAAAAAAAGTGATTGACATCTAATCCATCAGGTCTAAATTCACACATTCAAACACAATAGAGCCTAAGCGGAGGATTTAGATCATCAGCGGGCGACTGGATGATTATCAAATGTCATATGTGTCAGTCATGACTACAATTTTTAATCCAATTAATTTACAAGCGTGGCAGTGTAATTGTGACCAACAGGAGGTCTCATGTTTAAACGTAAAATTAAAGGCATGTTGAGTTCATTTCACTGCATTTATGGATGGAAACAAAGCAAGTTTATGTTTCTATGCTAATGGTGCTATTTTGAAACTGACATATAATTAAATTCCAAAATGATTGTGTACAAAAAAAACCTACACATTCACATCTGGTTATTTCAAATCATAATGTTTCTCGCTCATAATTAATATTGTATTTGCATTCACACAACCTGAATACCTCCCTACATCTGTCACTGTGTCATGTTGTGTGTGCGTGCGGTCTTTGAATATGCTTCTTGAGTATTTAAATCATCCTCACCACATGCAGTCTGCATTCATAACTACACCAGCCACCTGGGATCCCTTGAAATTCACAAACACAAATATTTCAGTTCTTTTTTTCTATGTACAATAACCTCATTAGGTGAATATTTGGTTCAGTTGTGTGAGGAATCACAAAAATTACTGTTTAATGTGTCCATAATGACATCCCTGCTGACAAGACCAGTGGAGCTAGTGGTCACCAATATGTTTAGATCGAAAACCCCCAGCAGGGATCTTAGTAGCCTTATACGTAGTATAGCATAGTGTAGTGTAGTCTAGTATAGTATAGTATAGTCAGAGCTGGGTAGATTACTTACAAATTGTAATCCGTTACTGATTCCAGATTACATGACAAAAATTGTAGTCAGTAACGTAATCCGTTACATTACACATTTTAGGTAATATAATCAGATTACTTTTGATTTAACTCGTTTATCACATTGATTTAAATGGGATTATCTCGTACCATAATGATGTAAAAAATGCAAAGAGTAAGAAAATGTGTTCCATTCATTGTAATTTACAACATGAAGTGTATTAAACATTATTACATCAAGGTTTCCCAAACTAGGGTTCGTAAAGGAACTGCAGGGGGTTTATGAGTTTAATGAAAAGCTAACAATTAATTAAATCATAAAAAATTTAAATAAATAATTTTAAAACAAAGTCCCTTTCAAGGAAAGTCTCTTCACTCGGCGGCCATATTTGCAATGCCTCCGGGCAGCTCATACAAGACGAAGTCCTATCTTAAGGAATGGGGGAATCCTGAAATCTCAAAAACTGCTCGCTGAACTCGCAATTAAATTACATACATCAAATCAGCAACAAAAATCTGAAATTAATTGCCCCATGAATGTTGTTTCTTATGCTCAAATAGCATTTAAAAAGCTTATTTTTTCAGGCTAGACCAGCCAATGTGCATGCACAGTCATATTGTGCTTATACTGCACATGTGGATTGGCTGGTCTAGCCTCAGATTTCTATGGGAACCGGAGCTTCTAACGGCCGCTGCAGTGAATGCCTGCATTACATGTAAATAAGAAATAATGTTAATATATGCATTTTAATGAGTTTGAAAGACAAAAGCCTTCCAAATACATAATAATACATGGTTAAAAAAATGCTGTATCGCCACCTGACTAATGACTAGTCTCTGTGTGAATGATCACAAAACTGGACTTTCTGAATGTATATAATCGGTAGGCTATTTTAGAAAGGAAAATTTAAAAGATGAAAAAGAGAAATTAGGGAGAATATGAATAATTTATTGCTATTGTGTGAATAATATGTAATCCATAAAAAAAGTAACTGTAGTCTGAATACAAGTATTTCAAAATGTAACTTACTCTAATTACAGGTAATTAAGTTTTTGGAATCTGATTACGTCATCCAGATTACATGTAATCAGTTACTACCCAGCTCTGAGTATAGTATAGTATCGCATTATTTTATTTTTATTTTTTTTTCATTTATTTACAGTTTGTTTGTTTGTTTTATGATTATTAAGAACACATATAAATAGTTCTGTAGTCCTTTACTGATTACAAATTACATAAATAAAATTGTAGTTAGTAACGTAATCTAGGTTACTCATTTTAGGTAATGTATTCTGACTGCTTTTTAGATTACTTTTTACCTAATTTACCATTGCTTTTTCCTCAAAATTCAGGAACATGGATCACAAAATGATTTACATTTACAGTACATGGCCATTCTACTGTATATTGTGAATCAAAGCTAAATTGTATGACACACAGTAGGATTTTTGGAAATGAAACTTTAAAAGAAGAAAAATTAGGCAGAATCAATAAATTATGAATAAGTACTGCCGTTTTGTAAATAATAATGGCAACACTTTAGTATAGGGACCAATTCTCACTATTAACTAGTTGCTTATTAGCATGCCTATTATTAACAAATGGGCTGTTTTTTTTATTTGCAGAAAATACACAGTAAATCCACCAGAACTAAACAGATAACTGATGCTGAGTTCCATTTAACTCGGAAAGCTGGAATTATCAACTCACTACTTGGAAAAAAGCAATAAAAAGCCATACAGAATCAACCATCCAACTGGTGCAAATATAGCACCATTTCACAGATATCAGTTGTCATGCACATTTTAAGCAAATAAAATGCATCAGTGAGTGAAAGTTTACTGTACATGACAGTAAAACTTGTTTAGCAAACATTTACAGAGACAAGTGCATAAAACATGGTAAATTATTCCATTGGGTTGCTATGAGATATCTTTTCTGACAATTAAGCAACTGGAAAACTAATAGTACGGTAAGACTTTAGTATAGGGACCAAATCATTAATTCGTTCATTCGTTCATTCATCCATTAATTCATTCCTTTCTCTCTCTCTCTCTCTCTCTCTCTCTCTCTCTCTCTCTCTCTCTCTCTCTCTCTAGATATATACATTGTTCTTAACAGTAATTAGTTAGAGTACACTTCTTGTGAAATCAATGTGATTATTAAGAATATATAATTTCTCTGTAGCCAGTAGAAATTATACCTTCCCATACCATAAACTTATAGCTTATCATGTCTGTATATTATGCAAATTGAGGCTCCTCATGTGGCATGAACAGACTACTGTTGTAAAAGCAATTTTTAAAACACTTTATTATTCTCAGAAATATGTGTGCAATGATCAAAATGCATTAAAATGTACAAAGTATACCATAGCTGTTAAAAATCTGAGAAAGATAAAGTTGTGCACGTAATGGGCTTACAAGGCTCTGGTCAATTTACAAATAATGTGTCTGTGCTGCTTAGATAACAATGCTTTTGGGAAAGAGATTGAGCACTATTAACGAGTGACTAATGTTTTGCTTAGTGCTTCGGTAAAGTCATTCCAAATAACAATTCAGTTTGTTGTTAGCAGTGCAGATGGTTCTCACCTTTTAATACACAGCGGAATGAAATATTTTTTTTTATAAAAACCTCATGAGCCGGTATTTAGCAGCACATGACAGATGAACTCAGCCACTGCACTGAGCCTCGGCTTCCCTTATGCATCTTAAACAGCCAGTCTCCTCAAGTTCACTTTGATTTTCACACCTTCATTCACCTGTTCACCTGGTGAAATTGTCTGAAAGCTGGTACAGAGAAGCAGGAAACCTCATTGAACAGGGTGAAATCAGCCCTGTCTGAAGCCCCTGAAAAAAAATGGGTCATTTCACAGACACATTCTCCCCGTCTGAAGAATCCTATCAGGATTGCTTATTTCTGAAGAGTCATGACAAGCAACCCCCCGGAGGCCAATAGACTTGAGAGATTCAGTGTTTGTGATGGACTGCCAGCAGTGGACAGCAAACCAACTTTAATATTTTCTGCTATTGCTCTTCTTCATGGTGAAGGAAATGAGGTGTTTTAAATGTATAGTTTCATACGATTGCTATGGTGGGATTTTCAAAAAAGCTTCCCTGTGTGTGATTGATACAATTGAAGATATTAGGCATGTATTTGAAGTGTGTCTGCATTTGAATGTGAAAATCTTAAGCGCTCACCTCTGAAGAATACATTTTAGACAAATCTTCTTTGTGATCATGCATACAGATTTTAAAGAAAATGTGTGTGTGTTTGATGTGTTCGCCACTTGCAAATCAGTCATGAGCAGATGTCTAAAAACATGTAATCACACATACCTAAAATTATATTTTTGATTAATTAAGCACTTTCTTGCTGAGTGCACATCCGTGTTCTCACATGTTTCATTAGTTCCGTAAGAAGGTGACATGGGAGACTGTGAGTGGCACCATGGCAACGCTGCTTGGCACCACAGGAAAGCTGGTATGGAATTATTTCCATGTGACTTGACTTCAGTAGTGTTGGCAGATGCTATTTTTCACACATCAGAAACGATAAGAGGTGCAGTATGAATATGTCAGGGACGTAATTTTCAATGTAATACAAAATATCGCAAGATTAAACTCCTTGTTTTACAGATGTAATGCACTTTTATTGAAGGGGATGATTGTGTATCAAAGTCTGGTCATTTAAACGTAAAAAAATACAAGTGAAAAATGGTAAACCTTGCTGGGTAGTAACTGATTACATGTAATCTCAATTACATTATCATATTCCAAAAATGAAGCGCTTGTAATTATTGTATTACATTCTAAAATACTTGTAATCAGACTACATTTATGTTTTATTGATTATATGATAACATATTATTCACATAGTAGCAATAAATTATTCCTTAATATATTTATTCATTGTCCCCTTTGAATTCCTTCTGAAATATCCTACCAGTCTTCCAGTTTTGTGGACATTCAAATGTTTTCTCAACATTTCAACATTGCATCAACTACTGATGAACAAACTGATTTTTATTTGATTTATCATTCAGTGGGATGTTTAACAATGTATCACTATGTCCTTGGAAGGCTTTTGTCTTTCAAACACATTAAAATGCACAAATTCACATTACTTCTTATTTACATGAAAAGCAGGCATTCACAAACTTTTTTTGTCAGCCGAACCTCTTTCAAATAATATTCAAGTACCTCCTGAGATTTTAAGGTAATAAGTTAATAATTAATGAACACATTTGCAAGTCAATGGCTCTTGTATGTTGGTCACATGACATGCAGGTAATCAAATAAAAAAAAACATATTTTTTAATAAGTGTTTAATTTTGATTGTTGTTATGTTAAAATAATTTGTTAATTGTACATTTTTATGATTTAATTAATTATTAGCTTTTCATTAAACTCACAAACCCCCTGCAGTTCTTTCATGAACCCCAGTTTGGGAAATCTTGACGTAATGTATTTAATGCACTTCTTGTTTTTAATAACAACAAATGGAATATATTTCCTTTTTGTTTGCATTTTTATATCAATATGGTACAAGATTATCCTATTTAAATCAATGTGATAAACAAGTTAAGTCAAAAGTAACCAAAAAGTAGTCTGATTGTATACCTAAAATATGTAATGTAATGGATTGTTACTAACTACAATTTCCATCATATAATTTGGAATCAGTAACAGACTACTTTTTTTTTAAGTAATCTACTCAGTATTTAAGGTAAATTATGCAAAATCCAAAATTGTCCCTGTGGCCAATATAAAACCTTTTGATTCATAGATTTATGTATTTTCCGAATTTATTATTTGCATTGTCATAAGGCATTTTGCCATGGGACTCTTTAATAGTGTATTTCAAAGTGTAACTATAGCACAACTTTTTGTTTTTCTATGGGTCTAGTTCTTTTTGAAATCCTTTATAACAAGCAAGTCTTTTGAAATGCTTGGTTTTTAAGCAGTAAGCAAAGTTGGCCCTTGTTTTGAAGCTTCAACCATTGCAGTGCTAAAAGCGGGAACATTAACTCATTCTCTACCTCTCTTTCTCAGTAGGAGGAGGTGCTTCAGTAGATGAAAGTTCCCCCAGTCGTACTTTGAATTAGAATCACTCTTTGAAGCGATTTATGTTTGTGTTTGTAATGGAAAGCACATCATCAAAATGCAAACACCAATTCAAATGAAATCCCAACAGACTAGCTGTCTGCCTTTGTCCTCCAAACTAGCCTGTTTTATCTATTTGTTTGTATAGGATATCAATGACTTTGAACATGCTAATGCATGTGAGAACACAATTATTGATTTCAGGGCAATTCACATTTGGACACCAATTAACCTCCAGCATCGTTTCTCTTGTTGTGGTCCAAATCAGAGTAGCAAAGCTACTAGGTTATTGAGAAAGGTTAATTTCCTTTAAATAGTTAAACAATGTGAAAATAACACAACAATGAATAAAATTACACAAATTAAAATATGAGAAAACTGTAATGACTTTTAAATTCCCCACAGAACTAAAATCTTTAGTTTTGTGCTACAAAGGAAAAAAACATGATGTGACGTGACATACGGCCAAGTATGGTGACCCATACTCAGAATTTGTGCTCTGCATTTAACCCATCCTTAGTGCACACACAGCAGTGAACACACACACACCGTGAACACACACCTGGAGCAGTGGGCAGACATTTATGCTGCGGCACCCGGGGAGCAGTTGGGGGTTCGGTACCTTGCTCAAGGGTCTCACCTCAGTCGTGGTATTGAAGGTGGGAGAGAGCGCTTGAAATTCACTCCCCCCACCTACAATTCCTGCCGGCCCGAGACTCAAACTCACACCTTTGGTTACGAGTCCGACTCTCTAACCATTAGGCCACGACTTCCCCTTTTTTGTTTATAAAAAAAAGTTAATCAACTTAAAGGTAAGGAAACCTTGACCTTTTAACCTTATATATATTTTTAAACCACTATACTCATGACATAAAGTAAAATACTATAATGATAATTCTGTAACAACAAATATATATGACAAAAAAAGGCAATGCATGCTGAGCAACTTGCAAACTCTCACAAATAGAACAGGAATAGAGTTCAATATGGAAAAAATATATATACTAAATGCAGATAGTAGTCAAGTAATGGTACATATTGTACTTAGCATAGTAAATTAAACGTTTAAAAAATACAAAATTAAATTAAATTAAAAGTGCTTCCCATATCATTTGTTGCTGATGTCAAAAACTGGGCGTCCAATCAAATACTTCAATACTACACAAATTCATGGGTAACTTTGTAAAAGACAAATGTCCTTTCTCTATCCTCAAAAACCATGAACAAAACAACAAAACAACCAAACCCAACAGAACTGAACAGAACAGAACAGAACAAAAACAACTTAACAAAACAAAAGGCCTATGTTGTTTAAGGTAATATTTATACAGCTAAATAAAAAGTCAAATACATTGATTGATTGATTAGATACTGTGTTAGGTCACCACCTGCGTAATGTTCAATGTAAAATCTGGGTCCTGAAGCAAAACTGTTTCACAACCCAGCTTTAAATAGCTTGTTTTCACCTCACCTTATTTCCAAACAGGCGCGGTTTGTGGGTGCTTGTGTAACCTGACATTATTAGGAAATTGCCGTTGCCGTGAGCTGAGTAGCAGGGATCCGGCTCAGCCTCCCACAGTCGACGTGTCCACTGTGATTACAGAGCGCACTGTTATCAAACCATGTGTTCATAACAGCCCACTTGCGGCTCACATTTCAGAACAATACTCTCAGGATGGATACGTGTGCCGCCTCCTCAGTCCAGCATGGCATCACCTACCCTCCTCTATGCGCTCCGTCTGTCTCTCTCTCTCTGGGTTGGGCATCCATAAATGCCCTTTTAGACTGTGCTCTCTCTGCTCTTTCCCACGCTGGTCGCTTAGTCAGGCCCCTGCAGTGCACATCTGTCCACACACACACAAACAAACACATGTGACTTTGACTCACTTCTGTGCTCTGTGTGTATCTCTTATCACTCAGTGTCCTTTGTGGTTTTGAGGCGCATCTTCCTGTGCAGGATGAGGGATATTTTAACCGCAGACCTTCCCCTCTGTCCTTCCCCTTTCCTCTCGGACTCACCCTGCTGCTACTGCTAGCAGCGCTGCGCCATACTGACACATGGCAGGACATTTACACTCTCAAGAGGACACAGTAATATAACTTTCTGTTGTTGTTTTCAACCGGCAAAGTCTTATAATATAAACAGCTGTTTATATTTTTTACTGTATTGCGTCATTAGTGAAATAAGTGTTTCTTGCACTGTGTGTGTGTGTGTGTGTGTGTGTGAACATACTTGGCAATAAAGCTTATTCTGATTCTGTTTATGATAAATGAGTACTAAGTACACTAAAAATCCACAGCTAAATAAATAAATAAATAACTTTTAAGGTGTAAAACTGAATGGAACTGACTTACATGAATAAATAAATTAATTAATTAATTAATAAAAACATTCCATAGTGATATTAAGTGTTGGTGTCAGACAGTACTAGAATGGTATTTTAATATATTATATAGTAGGCTATATTTTATAATCATTTACTGACTTACAATTGAGAGAAGTATTAAGACGAATTCAACACATTATAAAAAGTAATAAGAAGTTAAGTGTTCTTCCACCCTGGTTCTTACAATTTTACGTTTTCAATTCTGCTTCAATTCTCAAATCAAATTCAGCTATTTCTATATAAAGATACATGTGAAAAAAGTATGTTTCTTTACATAGGAACATACAGTGGAAACTCAATTCAGGCTTAAAAAAAAGTATCTGGATTATATAAAAATATCAAGCTAACTGGCAATTATGACACTTTGTCAAGCAAAATGTCACAAAAAAAAGTTTAAAGTGCCCATTATGGATTTTTTTAAATTACCTTGATTTTCATGTTGGTCTGAATGAAAATGCAAATTCATTCTTTGCCACTAGATACCGCTTTTGGAGCGTTAAAAAAATCTGTTTCCCCGGTAACGGCTGTACACAAAGCAGCACTGCTCATAATCACTAATCGGACCAATCACCGCAGATTAGCGTCGCGCAAAGGTGGGGTTTGGAAAAATTAATCGTTGAGCGAATCGTTTGGGAGTCGTTGAGCAAATAAGGTAAAAATAAATGCATATTATAAGAGAATAAAAGTGTTTTTTTTTACCATGCATGCATGTCAATCTGTTGTTGGGGACTCCCAAAACCAAAACATGAACCTTTCATAAACCATAATAGGGGCACTTTAATTTTTTTTTTTTTTTTTTTTTACAAAAATTATATATAAATATTATATATACACACAGATCCACGAAAACAACTAAAACCACTGTATTATGCATGGCAGGCCAGTAGTTGGCGATGTTACTTTGTAAAGAAACACTACGCGTCTACACACATATAGGCTGCGTCCGAAATCGCATACTCTCTTGAGCGCAAAAAGACTATGTCCCATATAGTATGAATGACTTCTGTGAATTCAGACATACAGTACTTCTTTTGTCACATACTGTATTTTGGCTAATATATAGTAGGGAAATATGCAATTTCGGATGCAGCCATGATTGAAAATGGTGCCCTCTGTATCTGAACACTTTCTGGTTGTCAAATGTTAGTGGCTCATGTTCATAATTAATGTGATGAACTCCACCTGTGGTTACTCTGATACTCTGACACCTGGAACTGAGTTCATACAGCTACTAAAAATCACCTTGGGACCTGTTCGATTAGGCTTTTTTTCTTCTTCTTCTTAAATAGAATGACAGTCATACTCCAAAATCTTTTCTTTTAAAAGGCCACTTTTACTGTACACCACAGAGCAAATGCTTAAAGAGCATCAGCGGAGACTTTAACAGAGAGCATTTTGAAGGACCTTATTTTTTGCCAAGCATTTAGCATAGGGCAGTGTCACCGGTCAACATGAATGTTTTGAAATGACATACCATCTTATTAGACTAGATGCTGATGGTTATCACTCACACATCACTTTAATGAGAGTCACTTTAAGCCAAAATGTTATGATGGACAAGGCATTAGATGCCATCAGGCATCAGCCCTGTCATTGCACATAACGGCAACAATTATAGCAGTGCTTTCCAGCTTTATCTTGCTAATGTGCGAACATCCTTGTTCAACATCGGCTAAACAGCTTTATTCGAACATGCATCTGATATGAGAGGAAATGTATGGAGTTGAGAGGAAAGATTTGGAGCTTAATTGCTCCCAGCAGGAGCTTTAGGAAATGATTTGCACTTATGGACGGAGATAAAAGCCCGGCTTATAACTGAGCTCATGCCTCACGTCCCAATTCCTCTGTGCTGTGTGATAAACAGGTTTCCCTCTTTTAAAGTTGCATTTCAGTAAGCGACCAAAATTGAGAACCTCCGATGATTTGGCTGTTGGGTGGATTTGTTCAGCTGTCAGTGTAATTACTAGCATTATAGTCTATGAAAAACTTGCGCATGCTTCCCCTTTAAAAGAGCGATTCAGATTCTTGCGAATTGTACTCTGACTGTGCTCATCTGTGGTGTCATGTGTCACATTTACCATGCAGTTTTAGCTGGAATTGTGTGGAGTTTTATCTCAGAATACTTAGTATGGACCGACATGCCCTAAAGAGTAACCAAATCCATAGCACGCCTCGATATGATATTTTGAAAATATTCAATTCAATTCAATTCAAGTTTATTTGTATAGCGCCTTTTACGATACAATCGTTGCAAAGCGCTTTTCAGGAAATTAAGTTTCTACAATATATTTATACATTGTAGAAACTTAATATATTAACTTATGGCAAAATTTGTTAATTCTGCATGTTGTTGGGGGATCAGAGGTTGGCATCCTCTGAGGTCCTCCGAGGGGTCGGCATCATCTCTTCTCAGGTGTTTGGTCATCTCAGATCATTTGTATAGGCATAGGCATGTATAGTGCACACACATCCGTGTTCACTACAAATGCGAGTGTAAAGTTTCATTTCTTGGTCAGGCAAACTAATAAATATACATTAAAGAGTTTTTGAGCTGATTTACTTCAACATTTCACCCTCCGACACCAAAGAGATCCATTTACTCCCCCTTTCTTGCACACACACACACACACAATCAGTCTATGTAATCAGATAACCACACTGTGCCCACCCAGCTGAATATTCTCCATGGTTGACAGGAACTGGGATGTATTTGGTTTCAGATAGGAGATAGAAAACCCATTTCCAGTTAGCTATCAGAATATACAAGTAGCCACACACACACATACGCTCATAAAGATGCACAAGCTGCTTTTAAACAAAGCTCCCCTAATCACAAAACGCTTGTCAACAGCAGTCTCTACATACCCAAGCACACAAATGAGTAGTGGTACAACAACATAGCCATGGTGATGATGAGTTCTGACGCTTGGGCGTGATTACACACACACACACGCACGCACACACACACAAAACCGCTGTATAAGCTCCCAAAATGCATTGCAACAGTGCCCCCTGTCATTACCAAGGCAGCACTTTGGGTCTCCACCTACCGAATTCAAACCTCTTTCCATTCAACTTTAACATAAAGAGCTTGAACGTACGCACTCCCCTTCACTAGATCTCAATGAACCCAGCGCAGCAGCTGCAACCTTTGCTTCACAATCAGCTTCATTACAGCCATTTCTCTCCTCAAGCGCAGACATAAATATTCATTTGATCCCTCTCGCTGCAGTTTCTGAAAATCTCTTTGTCTGTGTTATGTCTGAGAATTAAACCGGCACAGGAGGTAACCATATATTTATCACAAATGGCGTTTAATGGGGTTATATTAGCCGTTATCATTCTTGCCGGGCTTCAAAGCTGTAAAAATATTTTGCGGGCGTCCATCATTATTGTGTGCATGTATTATTTACACGGTCACACAATACCGGGCTATTCACAGGAGCACTTTGCATGTTCAAAGAGCTTTCTGAGAGTGGTAGAGTATCTGTGTCTCTGAGGCCATTCCTGTGTTTTGCAGCCACTCGCTGATGGTCTTTCTCGAGTATATTCCAGCCAGGAATACTCTTCCCCCGAAATTATGTTCGGATGTGGTAAGATCCAGGGCTCCGTCAGGTGTTAATGATGGACTAACAGATGGTTGACAGACTCAGAACTTACACGCTTTTTTTTAATTGGGCACATGATGCAGGAAGGAGTGTGAATTGTGCTCCACTAGGGAAACAAAGAGCTGGTGGGTTGAGATGCAGATGCACACTGTCCATTTACTGGTGGGAAACTGTAGTAATGTTTTTTTGGTGATTTAGTTGGAATTTAGATGAGATTGTGGTGTGGTCACGCAGAGGGATATGATGTTCGTTTTTGGATCTCTTGTTTTCAGCAATGATTGATTAGAAATTCTAATCTTAGATTAGTAAGTATCAAAGAGCTGAAAAGGGCTTGGATGCACTCTCCTAAAATGAATAATGAGACACCCTATGGTGTGAAGTCCAGGAGACCTCAAATTCACATCAAATGCCCCATTTAGGACGGTTGCTGAGCCTTACATGCTCTCTTTTCCAAAAAACAGAACAAATGTTGCATAAATATTTATCGCTAATGTTAAAATGTATTTTTTTTAAATAAAAAAAAATATGGTTACACTACAGTTTAAAATATGAGTGTCAGTATTATTATTATTTTTTTTAATGTTTTTGAAAGAAGTCTCTTATTTTCACCAAGGCTGCATTTATTTAAAACTCATTTCTATTTTAACACATTTAGAAAATGTAAGGCATTCCTGTGATGGCAAAGCTGAATTTTCAGCAGTCATTACTCTAGTCTTCAGTGTCACATGATCCTTCAGAAATCTGCTGATTTGGAGTATTTTTCTTTCTTTCTTTCTATTATTAGTGTCGAAAACGGTTGTGCTGCTAAATATTTTTATGGAAACCATGATACAAAAGAAAAACATTTACTTAAAATAATATTTTGTAACCATATAAAAGTCTTCATCATCACTTTTGATCAATTTAATGTGTCCTTGCTGAATAAAAGTTATTTCTTAAAAAAAAAAAAGAACTAGCGTGTTAATGAGTTATTTGTTTAAAACAGCTTTAATTCATATAAAGGCATAAGAGGCAGATTTTACTAGATCTAATGAGTGTTCTAAACAGAGGTGGGGAGAGTACTCAAAAACTGTACTCAAGTAAAAGTACTTCTAGAAATATTTACTCAAGTAAAAGTAAAAGTAATCGTCTGAATAGTTACTTGAGTAAGAGTAAAAAAGTATTGGAAAAAAAACTACTCAAGTAGTTAGTTACTAGTTACTTTGGATCATATACTGTATATCTAGTCTATTTTTATTTAGATATATAGATTACATTTATGTAATGTGTATATGTGTGTGTGTGTGTATATATTTAAAAGATTTATTTTTATTTTTATGTAATTTATTTCAGTGATGCAAATCAGAATTTTCATCAGCCTTTTACGCCAGTCTTCAGTGTCATATAATCTTTCAGAAATCTTTCCAATATGTTGATTTATTATCAATGCTGTTCTTTTTAGCTTTCTATTCATCAAAGAATCCTGAACAAAATGTCACAGGTTCCAAAAAATATTAAGCAGCAAAACTGTTTCCAACACTGGTAATAAATCAATATATTAGAATGATTTCTGAAGGTTCATATGACTCCGAAAACTGGAGTAACAGCTGATGAAAATCAGTTCTGCAAAATGTAAACAAATGTAGCCTATATTTTTGCAAGCGTAAATATTGTAAAAATATGAATATTAATTGTCTAGAACAGGTTGCGCACGCTGCACAGAGCTAGCGCGGGTTTGGCGGGTGTTCATTTCATACTCTGTGACAGCTTATTTAATGTTTAAATTATACATTGTATTTGATGTATAAGGTACATGTACAACAAACTGGTAATGTCATAGTGGTATCGTGGCCTACACCTGTGGAACAGTAGACAGCACACATGATGTTCATCTAATAAAAGATCTTCATATAGCTCTAGCAAACAAGCCTTTGCAGATTTGCTTTCAATTGACTGTAGATCCAAAGCCACGTCTTCATCGCTCTTGATGTTATCTGAGTGAACCGCTTCAGACGACTCAACGCGTGCGGCAGGGAACTGAACGAATCATTCAAACTGATTCGCGAACCGATTCACTGGTTTGCCAACTGGTTTGATAAAGCCTTTAAACAGAATCGACTCAAAAGAATGAATCATTCGCGAATGGGCATCGTTCATTGCCCAGAGAAAACTAGACGGCGCGTTTGGAATAAACTGAAGCATTTTTAACTTGTATTTCATTAAGATAAAGTAACGAGAGTCGCCCACAGTAATGAAGTAAAAGTACATTTTTTTCTCTAAAAATATACTTGAGTAAAAGTACCCATTTTAAAATATACTCTAAAAGTATTAGTTACCCAAAAAATTGACTCAAGTAAATGTAACTCGTTACTACCCACCTCTGGTTCTAAATAAATAGTTACAATTGTTAACATTTAAATATTAATTCAAATATTAATATTCAATAATCACACATTCTTCCACCTCATAATTTAGCTTAATTGTAGACTGGTTGATAAGTTATTTCATGGTTGACACTTATTTCATGGACTGACACCTTTCCTTTACCTGACACCAATGCAGTGTTTCATGACAAAATGCAGCTACACTTTAATGCATCTTGTACAGAGCACAACAGAAGCACAAAAGCCAGTTGCACTGTAAAGTCAGCACTTCATTTCATGTGCAAGAATGTAGCGGTGTGTGTATGTGAATGTACTTTTCATTTCATGGGTAACAAAAACTATTTTTATTAAATACAATTCGCCATCAAAATGCATTAAGAAGCAACCTTGGCACTATAATAGCCCTAGAATGTGTGGTCACGTGTATTTATTTATCAGCAATGGCTTTGAGTGTGGTATATCCAATCTGTTGTTTAACATGATTTTTATGTCTGATTTTTATGTCAGCTTGATTTCAGCTGTCCTTCCAGTCACTATAATCCAGTGGGCACTTATAAAAGTCAAAATATACAAAATACTTCCATTATGCCAGAAGCAAATGAAGCACGAACCACACTGAGCATTAACCAAAACATAAGGTAAAAAGATTTTTGTTCAACAAGCTTTAAGCTTTATATTAGCAGAACAGCAAAGACATTTGATTCAAAGCCATCAAGGATTGTTTCAGCAAGACACTATTCTTACGTCATTAGTGCCTTTTGGAAAATAGATTACAATTCTCTTCCCCCATCAAAAATGTCATACATGAGGCCTCGTTTATTGGTTACAAATGAATTGGCATAAATGTCTGTTATACTGCAACAAACCTTAATTGAATTGTGCTTGTTTTTATTGTACTTTATCTTCCACTTAATACGCTCTAACAAGCTTTCAAATTCAATCAGGCCGTTGACTCAATTTAGTGCATGCTCTTGCCTGTCCGTGCACATCTGCAAGCACAATAAGTCACAGAGCGGTGACGTATTAGTAGCCAGCACTCAGGGGCATTCGCGATTACTCTCCACCGCTGAATGCATCATTAGCGCTTAAGATGTTTTTTAGAGATGTACATACATAATAAATCAACGTGTGTCCCGCGGCGTTTCCTGGGTAGTGTGTGATTGTGATTGGGCCGAGATGTGGAGGTAAAGGCAATCAGGGTGGAAAATATAGAGAAAAGGAGCGTGCAGACAATTGCGCATCATTCCCACACCGCAGGGCTTTTGCCCACTTTTGCCGAAAGGATTTGGTCTATTGCAGGCACCTACGTTTGAGCCTCAAACACACATTTGTACACACAAATACACACACTCTGCAGCTGAAGGCCCTACTCTCACGGACTGGCCTTGTGCCTGGTGAGAGCTTGTTAAGTGTAGGGCTGAAAAGTTGAGGCGGCCCCCCCTATCTGCCTTCAGCTGGCCCCTTACTGCACCAGGCTTTCTGTCCTCATCTGCAGGCTAGCCAGACACCCTATACACACCTCGCACACACACATAGCTATTTGAATGGCTCCTAACCCATGTGCACATTCACAGCCGTGTTTTCTTACACACACAGAATTCACAATCAGATTGAGGGCAAAACACACAGAGCAACACACAGTCCACACACACAATTGGACCTCTGTGATTAAGGCTGGGAACTCAGAACTGGGTCTGAATAAAAATACTAGAATTTAATGATTTTCATGGCATTTGGTTTTGGTAATGGTTCCTGAACATCTCTAGTTTTACAATATGGAGATAATGCCGTAATAAAACACCCAAACAATGTTTCCTGCACCATATTCTGTGACAGCATCATGATGGCACTAAATCTACAGAATTGAGGCAAAGGAAATCATGTTTGCACTCTGAATTGAATGTGGGGAGAGAGAGAGAACTGGGATATTACATCAAAACATCTTTCTATTGCATTCAATTGCATTCAGCTTTGCTGGCTGTATTCAACAACAATTGCTGCACGACCAGTATAGACTGATTCACAAATAAATTACTCTTATGAATGAGCCAGTTCTTTTTTAATGAATCAGTGAGACATGAATGAGTCTTGAACTTCAAGAGTTATTGGTTTGGGAACTTAAAAACCACAAGCAGCCAATTGTGGGTAGTTTTGCCTTGTTTACCAGCATTGTGGTGGCTGGTGAATCTTGGCTTTTGACAGTAAATGCTGTTGTTTTGTAAGAATGATTAAGTTACTTGTTTTATATAATAAAGAATAGAGAATAGAAAAGTTTTTTTCTTTTAACTTTTTTCTTTTAATACTCTTTATTTCAGTGAAGCATTTCCAAAAGTAGGTAGGATAGGAAATCTACCATAACAACTTTAAGAGTAGCCTATACAAGTCTCTTATAGGCTCAACAAGGCTGCATTTTTTATCCAAAATATAGTAAAACAGTAATATTGTAAAACAAGGGTCTTCAATAGGGGGTCTACAGTGATACTGCAGCAGGTCCGCCAACTAATGTTTGATCATTAATTTTGTGTTAAAAAAATTACACGTGTAATAAAAAACTCACTAAGTCCATTTTTAACATAAGCACCCTGAAACGAAAGCCTCAGCTAATACTGTAATGATATAATATTATTGGTGTTGCGAAACAGATTTAGCAAATGCTCCCCTGTGTTTTTGAGTTTGAGCTCTGAGAGCGTGAAATGTTCTTATTCACAGTTTTTGCAGCGGTAAGAAATGTAGCCAATCACAGACATGTTTGTTTACGTAACGCAGGAGATTTTGTTTAGTGCTGAGTTATGCTCATCTCTCCAAACAATGATAAGATGTAACTAAGAGATTCATTATGCAGTGTAGACAACTTCATTGATTTTAATGGAACGTTGTGAGATCGCAAACTGAGATGACTGACAGCTTTTTAGTGATTGTAAAGTGATAGCAATAATCTGTTGAATAAAAGTATTGTTTTTCATGCTGCTAAGAGGACAGACGACAAATTACATGCTGCAAAGTTCTGGAAGTGACATCTACATATAAATGTGTGATTCACTCAGAAGCTGCAGTTGACAGTGATACTAGCACAAGACAAAAATACGGTATGTCAAAATAGATATGCGCAATGTAAATTCAAACTAATAGATTACTAGACAAATATTCATATCATTATATTATTTAAATTCCATTCTAATTATTTGTGACAGTAATGCCTTGTAAATAATCTTAAAGGGTTAGTTTACCCAAAAATGAAAATTCTGTCATTAATTACTTACCCTCATGTCGTTCCAAACCTGTAAGACCTTTGTTCATCTTCAGAACACAAATTAAGATATTTTTGATGAATTCCGAGAGCTTTCTGACCCTCCATAGACAGCAAGGATCCTTACATGATCAAGGTCCAGAAACGTAGTAAGGACATTGTTAAAATAATCCATGTAACATCAGTGGTTCAGATGTAATTTTGCAAAGCTACAAGAATACTTTTTGTGTGCAAAGAAAACAAAAATAATGACTTTATTCAACAATTCTTCTCCTCTGCGTCACCTTGGCGCCATTTTGGAGTGTATCACATACGTAAATAACGTATGTACATGGATACATTGTGTACGTTCAGATCAAGGTGTCAACAATGTATCTGCTTGCATATGTACTTATACAAATACTTTGTTTTGATGGTCCCACAATACACATTCTAGTGACTATAAATAACTTTGAAAGTACTGTGCGTCAACTTATTCTACTTACTCTAACCCTAAAACAGTTTACTAATACTCTAATGAGAGTCAGTTGACATGTAGTTGTAAAGTTACTTATAATTAACTGAATTTCTAAAGATAACTATCAAAATAAAATGCAAATAAAAAATAAAGTCATCATGTTCAAATTAACTGAGATGAGTGTGTAAATATTGACCTTATCGCTATATACAATTAGGACAGTTTTGTTGTAATAAATGGTACCTCAATAATTAAAAAGAGAAATAGGTTACCAAAAATAGTATTGTTTTGTTTAGTATTTTTTTTAATTGGCTATATACAAAGGTTAAGACCAATTATTTGTGTGGTGTTGGGGGTTGGAGCTTCCTCAGAAGTACTAAAGGAATCGCTAATGGAATCGTTAAGGCACCAGAATCGTTAAATTCCCTGCGAATCCCATCCCAAACTGTGATGGATGCACATGCCCGATCAAGACGTCGGTGAAATCTCAGGGTTGTCTGCATTAGGAGAAGGTTCCTCGGACTGAGTGCATGTCATGGTGTAATGAGGAATGACGTTGTTTTTTTTTTATCTACTGTATTGGATTTTATGCGCATAAATGTTTCAGGATCTGCTAAAGTTCATTCACATTGATACTGTTTATTTATTCAGCGCAAATTAATCTTCTCTCTCTTTTCAACCACTGCTGTGCACGTGTGAGGGGGTTGTGTTGAACATTCACTTGAAGCTGTCTAATGATACCCCTGCCTGCGCATCATTTTTTTTCTCCCTCAGTTCCTCAAATGCAGCGTATCCTCTGCCAATTTGGAGTAGTTCACCACCAATATGTTTTCACACAGTAATAATGTAATCTCACTTTAGTCTTATGGAATCAGAATCCGTTGCATGCTTGAATCACTCAATATTTTATTTTGACCTTTGAATGCTCCTCTCAGCGTTTTATTGTCCCCACGACTCTCCTGCAGTCCATCTCCCCGTGTATTTGTCTTTATGGCAGGCTGCTCTGTCTCATATTCCACCTAGTCTTATCTGTAGTGGTCCAGTGGCTTGTAAAATGGTGTGGGGGAGAGTTTGTGGAGCTTTGTCTTGGGAGCAGGAGTGACGGATTGAGCTGAGAGGAAAGGGTATTGAGCGTTAAACCAGCCAGAGCAACTTGACATTTTTTGTACGCTGCTGCCGCATCTGTCAGGGGACGATGTGTGTACAAGTAATATATGATAAATTCATATGACCAGATTACATTACTCCCAATGGCTTGTTCTTCAGAAGTCTACTGGTTTCATACTGATAACTTGTTATTGATCCATGAAGGTCACGCTTAACATACTGTACTGCACTGGTGCTTATACAGTATCATGAAAATTGGGAGCAATCTGGTGACAGCTAGATCACAAAAGAGCATAATGGGATTTAATTACAATGCTTTGGATTTGTATCCATGCGGACAATCAAGCACATTTTATCCTGCTTGTACATGAATTGATTTCACGTTTCATAATCTTCAGTGGAACCTTTTGCTGTGGTGGATAATTAGATGCTCATTCAGATGTTCATGAGCACTGTACTAAAATACTCTGACAGTGATTTATATACTGCTACTGTATCTACAGCTCTATGGCAAACAAAAGATGTGAGTGCTACGCAAACAAAAGTCACCCATCAACCCCTCCCACCACACGTCTGACCCACCACTGTCATTTCAAAGGTTTTTAAACCAGCATATTTTAGCGTATTAAACTCTACGTATATTAGAGCTGGGAGCTTGCTGTCTGAATTGAGTATGATGAGAGAGAAAGACTAGAAAGACATTTTCTGCTTCCTAATCACTAGTAAGAGAAGCTCTGCTCCAAGCGATCACGGAGTTAAAGAAAACACAAACACTCTGACTTTGATAAAACCTGGTCTTCGCTGCAGGGGAAACTTTGCACTGCTTTCACTCTACAACGCTCTCTGGTCTGGAACGCAGTGAACACAGAAAATCAGAGTAATACAAACAGAGCAGAAGCAATGGGCATTTTCACTGTTTGTATCACTCCAATCCACCAATCACTGTTTTTCACTGGAGCTGCTCGTATCAGTTTTGTAATCTGTGTGCGACTCAAATTGTACACTCTCACTCAGGTATAAAGGCTGTTGTTGCTTAATTTCAACCAGATCTCATTAGATATAATTATAGGTAGCCATTTTATGAGGTGACAAAAACATGATTTTTAAAAAAAAATTGTGAGCATGAAGGTCCAGCCCTAAACCTAAATGTCAATGGCGTTAAGAAGATTGTTTGAAAATGTACAAATGAGACCATATGAAGTCATATCAATTAGACACCAATTCATCAAAAAATAAAATAGTTAATGCCATGAGAGTGTTGGTGAATTTTTTTATCTGACGGATAAACTTGCACCTTAACTGGACTTTTGTCGTTTCAAATGTGATAAGACTTTACAGTTATTTACATCACATTATTTGATATTACTTTAGTCATTTTCACTGTAGCACTTTATTTTACAGTCCTGTTCTGCATGTACATACTATGTACTATAATAACTAGGTACTAACCCTGAACCTACCCCTAAACTTAACCCAAGCCACGTAGGCAGTAGATACCTTTTATTATCTAGTCCTTTCTTAGGTACACTGTAAGTACAGGTAAGTGCATATTCTGAATGTGTAACCACATTCACTGCAGGTGATAGTCATGAACAGAATGCAAGCTTTACTTACATTACTCATCACAGGATAAGTTCACTTCCCTAATAAAAAATTCCTGATAATTTACTCACTCCCATGTGATCCAAGATGTTGATGTCACATATGACCTTTCCAACACGATTACGCAACGCGTGAAGTCATGGACGCTCATCGCAGAGCTAGTGCAAGATGAGCATTTGTGGTTAAAAAGTATATAAATCTTTATATACTTTTAGAAAATGACCGATTGTTTGCTAGATAAGACCATAAGACCAGGATCATGTAGAGCCCTTTGAAGCTGCTGTAATAATAACACTTTTATCCATTACTTTAATTTTAGTTTTAAACTGAGTCTTAAGATTTGATATTGATATGATCAATTGATATTAATCAAATCGTCCAACTTATACCTTATCTAACAATCATCCAGCGAGCTGTTAGATTTCAGTATGTCTGAGAAATTCTGTTTATTCTCGTGGCCACGATATAATAATACAGAATTATTTAAATAACCTTATGACAGTTATGAGCATAGGTAACATAATCTGGGCAAAGTTTGATTTGAATATTTCACAACAGAACACTTCTCTATAAATCAAACAAGAGTTTATTTGCTACCTTACTAAAATATATGGACTAAGCTAAATAACATAAAACAAAATACATACACACAGGCAATGAATTGTTGCAATTGAGAATGATTAAAATATAGCATTGTTCTGCTATTTCCACACGATTTTACCCGTGTCGATCATCAAGAGGAGAACTCTTATTATATTTACTTTAGAGATAATACGACCAGTTCCAGCGGAATAGAGGTTGTTTGATACTTGCTTTTAAGTTGAAATGACGCTGATCTGTCGTTTCGTTTCCTGGCTGGTTGAAAGAATACCGCGTGTCGTCTACGCGTGACGTCACTCTGGGGATGCCCTTTGTTGGTTGTTTGGCTGCTCGGTGCTGTGCTGACACTCGAAGTTCTTCCTTGAGTTCCTTTCGCATAGCTTCAGACTTTCAAGGGTGTCTTCAGAGATTTGACTGAGTGTTGGTTCAATGTTCAAACTTGGCCTAGATGTTAAAGGCTAGAGCTCCTTTGGAGTAGCTCCAAGTTTCAAAGAAACGCGCGATTTCGAGCAGAGAGCAGAGAGAGATGGGAGTCAGTATTTTAGACCGGAGATTTCGGTTCCTCCCACTCGATGATCTTCCAATGAAATAGTTTTTGAAGGGCGGAGCTCCGCCCCGTACGGCTCAGCTGTCCGTATGTAAATACTTTGCTGAGTTATTTCGTCAAATGAAGAACATATCTTAGCAGATTCCTAGAAGTGTTTTAATCATACATTTAGAATAAAGTCAACTTTCACTTACACCAACTTGTTGTTTGTGAAATCAGCTATTATTCAAGACCAAACAACAGGTACTTGGCATACACAAAGTGGCCATATTACTTTTTACCTACTACACGAGTTAAGGCATAGATTAAACTATGCTAAATTTGAAATAATCGCACCACGCATATGAATTAGACACAGGAAAAAGTTATGTCACAGATTGAGAAGATATCATTGGTTACAATAACACAGAAAGCTTAATTTCATTTCATAAAATACAACCAGCAATATATATTTATTGTCTGTATCTATAATATATATATCTTGCTTCTAATAGCAGCAATGATTATTATTAATTGTCTTTTTGGAACACTTTATACAAGTTTTGAGTGCTTTTAGCTTTGCCATAACAGTTCGGGTGTTCCTTGTCCAAAAAGAGATATTGAGGGGTGTTTCAGTTTGGAATGTGAGAGAAACGGGAGGTCAGGAATGTCACTGTCCAGGTCATGAGAATGTCACGTTTGTGGAGATCTGGTCTTTCTTAGCTGAACGTCTGTCGTAAAAACATCTTTTCTTGTTGATAAAAATCATTGACTTATTGCGTTAAACGATCAGGAGATATCATAAAGTTTGTCACTGGACCATTGCCAGATGTTTACCTCAAAGCTCTCCTATTTTTAGAGGTTTCCTTACGATGATAACCCAAAAAAGCATGGCAGGAAATTGGCCAGCCAGTTGGGTGAGGTGCTGTTCGCCTGTCAATTTTATGACTTGCAGATAGAGACAAAAGTTTCTTTAAGCCTAAGGAAATTTGTAGTTGCACTTAGTGTGTGTGTGTGTGTGTGTGTGTGTGTGTGTGTGTGTGTGTTCTTTTCCTCCACAAAGGCATTACACTGCATTGAAACTGCAATTTGGACCTTCAAGTCGTTGATCCCTGTTGAAGTCCACTATATGGAGAAAAATCCTGTTGGGGGTAAGTAAATTATCAGGGCATTTTTATTCAGAAAGTGAACTAATCTTTTAATACAGACAGTTCTCTAGTGTCTGTCATAAGCTGCTGTGTGTACAAGACATTTCATTACTCACCCCTGTAAGTAAATGCATTTGAACATAGCCTAAAATTTAAGTTAGTCAGTATTAACTTCTTCATTGAAATGTTTCATAAAAACAATATCACACTCACAATCATGTTGTCAGTCTGAATATCAACAGGGCTCCGATTACCTGCGGCCACAGCCGACCTGATATTCAAAACAACACTTTTGCTTGTGGGATACTGCTTAAATATCTAGGTCAGTCATGAAACTCTAGATTGCACATTTTTATATGCAATCTGTTCAAAATCACATAATTTGCTACATAGCGCAATCTGAATGACCTCTGCTGTAGCCAGTGAGATGGCTTGCTCAACGTTTAAATAGTATGGTTTGCTTTAAGCTGATCCTGCAGTGCTATCAGAGTTCCTCTGAAACCCTCCACCTCCCCCAGCACCACCTGTCTAGATCTGCTGTGGGATTTATGTATGACGATTCAAGCAGCAGTAGCATATATTACATGCTCACTGAAGCATGCCTTTGTATGTATTGGCAGTAGCACATCCATACTTGCTCTGCAGATCTGGTTTGCCAGACCAAATACATTAACATTGCAATATCTTTTACGCTAAAACTATGCTGAGTGTTGCCATGAAATATAAGCATACTGTTATTAGACCAATTATTTGATTGGTCCTTTCAAGGCACTGTCCACTGTCCTGGGTACCAAAACATATAGCCATATCACATACCCGGTTAAAGAATATAACCACTGGTGAAGCACTTTAATGTATGAATGGATGTTTATGTCATGTACACAATGCACACATTACGTGAGCCGTGGAACCTCTTACCCTCTGGGTGATTTCCACTTAACCCCAGCGTGACCCATGATGAATTATTTAGTCCAGAGCGATTATGATAGGCCTCTCTGATGACAATGCTGCTCTTTTAAAACTATGATAAGTGGCATGACTTATGACCACTTTACAATCATGTTGATCCTGTATGAAAAGGTTATCTGGATGGATGTGCTTTCTAGATGGAAATGTTAATCGTCAATCGCCCAAGGGAGAGGAGGTGGTGGAGGGGCCACTGTGGGAGGCTTGACCAACTTACCAACGCCCCTTAAACAGCTTAAAAGCAGAGCTTACGTATGGAGAAGTGGACCATCGCTGGTTTAAAAACCTTTGAAATGACAGTGGTGGGTCAGACGTGCGGTGGGAGGGGTTGATGGGTGACTTTTGTTTGCGTAGCATGTGTGTGGATGTAATTTGAGTGATGTCGAACGGTCACTGAGGAACCGAGGGCTAGCGTTAAGTGTTGTGGCCACCTCACGGTTAGGAGGGAAGGCATTCCCAAGGTGTTTTTCTCAGAAGCTGCCTCAGATGACCCCAAGTTTTATTTCTGCTGGGAAAAGTGATAAACTAGAATAGAATGACATTGTTTGGACTAATAAAATTACTTTAAAAAGCTAATGGGATGTGATATCCTTTCTGCTTGTCTCCTCGGCACTCAGTTGCAGAGCTTGGGTTGGCATATTTGTTTGCTCAAGGAGTTTAGGACAATAACCTCTCGGCCTCAATGCGAGCGTTTACATGTGACAAGCGACCATGGCAAAAGGTAGGCCATTACCTCAGTCTGGTGTAATGTTAACCGTTTGAGTGTTTACACATGTATATTCACATGTGTGCGCACACACACACACACACACACACATTTGCACGCTGAGCAGAAGTGCCAGTAGAGCTCAGATTAGCTTAGAGCAGTAAAGTGCCTCTCTGCTCCTAATGGGCTATAAATCAGTGCAGTCGCAAGCCTGTTTACTGCAGCAGTGTCCTGCTCCTTCACTTTACAGCCCGTGATGGAAAAACCATTTAAATAAACACAGGACCCATTACATCTGAATCACTGCCACCTCAGCACAGGGAGTCGACATAAGCCAGCACATGCTGCCAAGTTTGTAACCAGTTACCCCTGGATTTTATTATTCTAAGTGAATTTCTGCCTTAGACGTTGTTGTGATGGAGCAGTCAATGGAGGTATAGATACAAAGCTATCGTAGAACAGCTATAGTTTCAGCACACATATCAGTGGACTATTTTTATGAGATGTTATGTTATGCTTTTGTTGTTGTTGTTGTTTGTTTGTTTTTTCTTGTTTGTCTTTTTGAGCTTGACCTCAAATCATTTCTATTAAAGCAACACTACTGAACATTTTAATTACATTTTTGCTGAAAAAAAATAAATAAATACAAATCTTGCCCAAACTCAAGTCACTTCAATGATGATTTATCTTTGTTGTCAGTCTCATATCGGAATGCCTCCTTGGGCATTTTGCACCATGTCTGTAAATGCATTAAAAATTAAATTGAATTCAATTGTTTAGCAAATATATGCTCCTTACTTGCACAGGCTTTTTTTTTTTTTTTTTTTTTACATGATATACATGTTTGTAGGATGTTCTCAGTACTATCAGTGATCTTGTTGTTAGTCAGATTTCCCTCTGATATGGTGATCACAGGGAACCATGTGTATACCACAAACCAACAGATGCATAAAAATGTAAAAATATTCCTCCGCATGTTACTTGCAATTTTGTTGATTGACAGCTCAGAATAGAGTGTTTGCCTTTATAGAAGTACAAGTTTCAAAATATAGGTAAAGAAATAATTTGAATAAGATGAAAACATAAATACAAACACATACGCTAGACATAAATGTACACTACCCTTCAGATGTCTGGGGTCGGTAAGATTTTATTTGAAAGAAATCAACTATTTTCAATATTACTAATAATAATGAATGTTTGTTGAGCAGCAAATCAGCATATTAGAATGATTTCTGAAGGATCATGTGACCAAAAGTGCATTTAATTACATTATTAAAATAGAAAACAGTTAGCCTATTTTAAATTGTAATATTTCACAATATTACAGTTTTTTTTTTTTTAATCAAATGAATGCAGCTTTGGTGGGAATAATAGTGTTCAAAACAAAATCTTACCGACCACAAACTAGAGGTCTGCATTCCCGCGGCTGTCCCCCCGCTGTCCACGCGGTAGCAGTCGGTAACTCTGGTGCAATTTGAACGGGAGCGGGCAGTTTAACAATATCCCGTTCCCGACGTCCTTTCAGAACAGCATATCTGCCCTTTATTCTTATCAAGCACTGGTACAGCCTGCACTCAGACCGTTATGCACGCGCTGTACTCATGAACCAGTGCTTCGTTTTATTTGCAAGGCCTGTGCGCGTAGCATGTGCATAACGATGCTCCGAGCAGGCTAGCCTACCAGTGGTGAATATACGGCCCTCAGACAAAACAGGCAGGTTGTCGACCAGTGACAGAGCAGAATAAGGATGGAGCAAACTATTTCCTGTCTAAATACTGTAAAGCTGATATAAACCCACCCAGCTTTATATCAAGCTGATGTAAAGCTGCTTTGACACAATTTGCATTGTTAAAAGCACTATACAAATAATAGTGACTTCACAAAGTATGGATGCGCTGTCCTTGAAGAACTAACTCGGTTTTGTTTATATTTTGCTTAGCCTATAATTTTAAATGACAGATGTCGAATTTATTTATTTATTCATTTTTCTCTGCGACACTTTTCCTAGGCTATGTTTATAGGAAGATGTTAAACGAATTTACTATTTTGACAAGACAAATAAAATAACAAATACAATTTTGTGCATGCTACACTTTTATTTGTTAGCCTATCTCTCTTTCTTTCAGTAGAGGAAATTTAAATGTGTGATTCTGGAAACGAGATCTAAATTTAGCGGGAACGGTCGGGTCGGGAATAAAATGATTCAAAGCGGACAGCGGGTGAACAAACAGTGAATATATAGCGGGATCGGGTGGGTGCGGGATATAACCTTGCGGGAGCGGGACTTAAAAAACAGTCCCGCGCAGACCTCTACCACAAACTTTTGAAAAGTATTATATGTATTCACTTTGTGTGTCTGTCACGTGTTTTTAACCATAACCATAAAATTAATGTTTGATGCAGCCTTACACATGGGACAAGCTAGGGGAAAAAAAGCCTTCAATGTACATGTATAACATTTGTAAAGGCAAAAAAAAAAAGCTATTCATGATTTTTTCTCTTGGCAAAACTGCACCAACACCACAAATGAGCGAGAGTAAAACTTCTAAACACTGCAGTCACTGTATATCTCCTGTGAGGTGAGCGTATCTGTGTGCCAGCGCTCAGCTTGAATCTTTCTATTCTGAAAGACACTGAGATCAAAACACTCTGCGTCTTTCTCCCTCTCTTTCCCTCTCTCTCTACCATTTTTCTTCTTTTGTCCGTTAGGAAACAATAGTGATAATGTGAGAAACAGGGAAGAAAGGAGCGGGAACTTTGCCCAGACATGTTCCACATCTTGAGCACGGCAGGAAAATGCTTTGACAATCTGACACTTTAAAATCCAAGCATCATTTGTATTAATAAAAGGATGCATAATCTTCGCTCTGCATTAACAAAGCAGCTTCAGGAGCTCCAACTAACCGCAAATAAATTCTTCACCAAACTTTTCCCGCCTTATGTTACATTTCATGCTGAATGTCTCTAATTGTTTTGCACTGCCAGTATGGAAATATTGAACTTTGCTTGGCTAAATGTTCCTTCCTAATACATGCTCTGTGAGTTTCCACTCCTTGGCTGGTCTAATTAGCGCCAATGGAAGTGTTGTCAGCCCACCTCCATCTCTGCAGATTGCAGCAGCTGTTTTAATTCCAGCGAGAGCAATGCTAAATTTCATTAGGACCCAAAGCCTCCTCATTACATGCAGACAGGTGCAGGAAGTGCAGTGGATTCACACCGCCGTGAGTGAAGCCTCCTCTGTATTTCATGTAATGTTTCATTGATGCATCACATTTTTTGTTCTCTCTGCGTTATGAGAAGTTTCTGAAAATTGCACAGCTCAGGGATGGCGTTAGCTGAGCAAAAAGGTCAAGCTAACGTGATGACTAGCAGAATCATCTGCACGGGGGCTGATTCACACCCCAGTTTGTCAGGATCCTTTATGGTTGCTGACAGATCCTTCAACTCAGTAGGGAGATGGACCCACGTTACGCCAGGCATGGATGTGCAGGTAATTAAGAGAGCACTGGAGTCTTGTCATTGACATTACCCAGTGCTGTAGCATACATCCATTACTCATAGTAAAGTTCATTACAGAAGAACAGAACTCTGCTTCTTATCACTACATTTCAGCCTCTATGTATGGAAACGGAGCAAGTTAATTAACTCAACAGACCATCTTTCAGTAGGAAATATGGATTGATATAAAAAGAAGCCAATATGTGGAACTCCGACATTTAATGAGTCACCATGGCAGTTATGTACATGAACATATAGCTCATAATGTATAATTTCCACTGATGACGTACCAAGAAAGACACCGAAGGTAAGGCCAAGAACTGAAAAAAAAGAAAGTCCATCTACTTGAACTTAAAAACTGGCTTTACAAGACATTTCAACTCCAACTTTCAACCTTTCAACTTTTTTTAGTTACATTAGACTGACTTAAAAATCAGGTTGAATTTAAAATTGGTCAAATTATTTTGAAAGGTTAAACAGCAAAAAAATGTATTATAATAATTATTATAATGTCATAATATTATGATAATTATATCATATATTATGATAATAACATTTTCTGTACAAGTCATTTCAACTCCAACGTTCAAGTTAAACTTAAAAAAAAATCTATTTAAATATCATATAACTTAAACAATTAAATTTAAATTAATTAAATTATTTGGATGTGTTAAAGTAATAAAAAAACATATGTCATGACTTATTGATCATACCATTTTTTACAAGAATAATATCATGAGAGGATCACGTGACCCCTCGACAGCGATGCAGGCTTACTGTGCGTTCACACCGCCGCCGGCGAGAGCATCAAAATTCACTCTGGCCGCCCTGCCAACGACGCTGTAGAAAGATGCGATGACGCTCTGAAGATCGAACGCTTGGTCTTGTATTTAAAGGAGCCGAAAAGGAAACAAGCATGTTGATCTTGTGCAGACTGACCACAAGTAGGGTATAAGTTAACCTCATTAAATATTTTAATTGTGAAAGTAAGAAATTGATCAATGGAAAGAGCTTTATAGTTACAACAATTATAGTTACATGTTTGCTAACTAAATAAACCAATAAATGCCATTTGTGTGGTGTGTTTTTTGTTGGTTAAGAGGATATTAAAAGCTTTCCCGCTGAAAAAACAAAGCGTTCTAGCGCTAAAATGCTTGGGAACTAATGTGGTCGGAACCAAAGTTTACAAGACTGCGTTCTCTGGAATCCTCTCAAGCGGAGGACTTCTACATTCCGATTGGTTGCTGCCGAACCGCGTCATAGCTCATTACCATAAAGTTGACTTGATTTCAACTCTCCTCGATCCTCTCACCGTCCAAAACTCGGCGCGCCGCTCTCGCCGGAGCTCGCCGCCGGAGCTCGCCGCCGGCTCACATTGAAAATGAATGACTTCCGGCCACTTTTACGCTCTCGCCGCCTGCAGTGTGAACGCACTGTTAGTCTTTCGCTCCGCTCACTTTGCCACATATTTTACGATCCTGTCAGTAAAATTTAAACCACTCTGCATTGAACCCATCATGAGTGCTAAGGCAGACAAAGGGGATCGGAAAAGAAAGATTGTGCAATCGCCAATGAAGGAAAAATTCAGAGATTCAGCCATCTCCAGTGAAGACCTCGACAATGCTATTGCTAACCGCATTGAACTAGCATTTAAAGAACACCAAAGCACTTTGAATTCGGTTGTGAATTCGGCAGTGAGAGATGCTATGGACTCGGTGCTGATTCCAGCATTGCGCGAACTGCGTGAGGACATACAAGCGACCAACAAGTCTGTTAAAGAGCTAAGAGAGGAGTTTGAGGCCATAGTTACCACGGCGAAGCAGACACGTGACCGCGTTGATTCTGTTCAGGCAGCGGCGCGTGAAGATAGGAAAACAGTCACGGACTTAAAGGATCAGCTGGAGCGACTCACCGAGTAGATGACAGATATGGAGGACAGGTGTAGGAGGAACAATGTAAGACTGGTGGGGCTCCCAGAAGGGATGGAGGGTAACGACGCAGCTGGTTTCCTCAGAGCTAATCTTTCCAAGTGGATTCCTTCCTTGAGGGGCCGTGACATTGAGATTGATCGGGCGCATCGCGTGTATGACGGAGGGAGGGGCTCCGATCGGCCGCGCACTCTCATCTTCCGTGTACTGAGATGGCATGACAGATCAGATATCCTAAAAGGTGCTCGGCAGGCTTACCCGGTGAAATGTTCACAGAGCAATGTCTCACTGCTATTTTTTCCCGACTTTAGTCCGGCTACAGCGATCAGGAGAAAGGCATTTGGTCCGGTTTTGAAGAAGATGACAGCGCTTTGTCTCCAGCCCTTCCTCATCTATCCGGCGGTAATTAAGCTACGGCACAAAGGGGAACAGAGAAGCTACGATTCCCCTCAGAAAGCGGAGGATTTTATCAGCTCCATGTCTCAGCAGAAGTCGTATGCCGCGGCTCTGCGGGGGGATGACGGGGGAGCAGCGGCCACTATTTCTCCAGTTCGACGGGAGGGGCGTGACGGCCGGGATGGTCTTGGCCCTAGCTGCCCAGAAGGGGATGATAGCAGGATGAACATGGACGCTTGCTAAACCTATTTTTTGTGTTTTCTTCTCTATTACTGGGATATTGTCCTTATTTATCCGGTACAACGATCTCTTTGCTGGACTAATGGAGAGTAGGTTTAATTAATAAAAAAAATTTTTTTTTGGCTGCGTGAGCCTTTCGGGAGACATGTTTTGCGTTGGAGTGGATCGGTCACGAACTATCACTGTTTTTTGTTGCTCAGTCAGACCTATGTTCTTGGTAATGTGCGGTCTGAGTTGTTCTTTGTTTATGGTTGTGGGTTGTTCATATTTTTATTTTTATTTTGTTTTGTTTTTACAGCAGACATTTATACTTTTATGTATTTTACCTTATTTCTAAAGGGATTTTTCATCTAGGAGGTTTGGTATCTAAAATGCACATCAGCGTTTACGTGTTATTTATAGAATGGAAGTGCTTCTGCTTTTTTTCATTTATTGAGTACAATCTTGGGATTATGAATATTCAATGCATACTCTAAATATTTTATCACTGAATGTGAATGGTTTAAATTCTGCTGTTAAACGAACCCGTGTGTTAGAATATTTACACCGTAAATCTATTTCCTGTGCCCTAATTCAAGAGACACATTTAAAACAATCTGACGTGGCACGTTTCCAGAATAAGTATTATAAGTTAGCAGCCTTTTCCTGCGCTCAAAATAAAACTAAGGGGGTGCTTATCCTTGTTAACAGGAAGTTAAATTTAACGATTGAACACCTTGGTAGTGATGAGAAGGGTAGATTTGTTTTTATCCGATGCAAAATATATAATAATAGGTTAGCATTGGTCTCTATTTATGGTCCGAATGAGACAGACAGTACATTCCTTACACAGATTTCCAAAACTCTACTTGAGAAGATTGATTGCCCTCTAGTGGTGGGTGGTGATTTTAATGCTGTCATAAATCCTGCTTTAGATAAATCTCAATCTGATACAACAGCCAATCCATCCTCTAAATTATTGAATAAATTTATCACTGAGCTCAACTTAATCGATCTATGGAGAATTCAGAATACTAAAGTTAAGGACTTCACTTTTTTTTTCTATAATAGACACAAGACTTTCTCTAGGATAGACTACATATTTCTCAGCCCATCTTTAATTCCTCCATCTCTATATTACCAATTTTATTATCTGATCATTCTGCTGTGTTGTGCAGTGTTCCTCTTTCCGATGTTAAAGCCAAGTCCCATAGATGGCGCTTTAACATATCATTATTAAGTAATCAGACTTTCATTACTTCTCTAAAAGAATATATTAAGGAATTTCTTGAAATTAATATGCCCTCTGATGTGGATCCTCAAATACTGTGGGAAACGACTAAGTGTACTATACGAGCTTTCTGTATATCTTTCTCTTCTACTCTCACCAAAGCGAAAATTCACCAGTTTACACAATTAGAAAATAAAATCCAATCATTACAAAACCTACAAAAACAACATTTTACTGAGCAACAGGCTACACAGCTGTCCTCTTTAAAAGAAGAATAAAAAACATCACTGATTTAATTACTTAAAAAAGGGATATATCCATTAGATTGTTCCAGCTACAGACCGATTTCGCTTATCCCATGTGATCTAAAAATCTATGCTGAAGTTTTTGCTTCTCGTATGGAGAAGGTAATTCACAGTCTGATCAAGGAGGACAAAAATGGTTTCATTAAGGGGTGCAATGCATCTGACAATATGCGACGACTCCTTCATATTCTTGACTTTGTGGACTCCCACCCACCTTGTGCGGTCATTTCACTTGATGCAGAAAAAGACTTTGACAGGCTAGAGTGGAATTATATGTGGGCAGTTCTGCAATGTTTCGGCTTCGGTGAACACTTCGTTTTTATGATTAAGACATTATACCACTCACCTGCAGCATCAGTCATAACTGGTAATATTATTTCCCCCTCATTCCCTTTACAGCGGGGAACGAGGCAGGGGTGTCCGCTTTCCCCCTTTTTGTTTTATCTATCTCTTGAACCCTTAGTGCAAGCCATCAGGAAATCTGAAGTATCGATTAAGATTCATGATCATAATCATAGTATTTCATTATACGCTGATGATATTATTCTATATTTAGACCACTTTGATGTTTCAGTCTCTAGTATAATTAAGGAATTTGATAATTTTAGTAGCCTATCAGGATATAAAATAAATTGGAGCAAATCTGCTTTAATGCCAATTAACAATGTTAAAGTTAATTTTTCTATTCCCTCATTTATCCCTATTAAGGAATCTTTCATCTATTTGGGCATTACCATATATAAAAACATTCATAAGAGTGCCAGAGACAATTTTAATAACATTTTAGTTAAGGTCAATAATGACATTCAAAGATGGAAGAATCTTAAAGTCTCTCTCCAAGGAAGAATCTCCACTGTTAAGATGAATTTGTTGCCTCGATTTAATTTTTTTTCTCTATGCTACCACTTTCTCCCCCTCCAGGCTACTTTAAGGAGATCAACTCCATAATTTCTAAGTTTATCTGGAATGATAAATGTCCCAGAATTAAACTAACCACATTACAACATCCTAATAGCGTAGGAGGACTGGCTGTACCAAATTTTGAATTATATTATTGGTCGTTCCAGCTTAAAGCTCTTCATAATTGGGTCGATCCTCAATCTACAGTTTCATGGAGAGTGATTGAAGCTGACAAGGTTAAACCAAATAGACTTAAAGATATTCTATTTACTTGCACAGGAAAAAAAGGGGATAATTATAAATTTGGTCCGGTTGTGGCCAACTCTATTAAAATCTGGAAAACGGTTGAACGTCGGATAGGAGGACCCTTCAAATTTTGTAACAGTACACCTTTATGGCACAATTTTAATTTTGTATGCGGAAATCGTCCATTTGTCCAACCCTCTTGGTCCTCTTTGGGTGTAAACACGTGCGGTGATATATATGATGACCAGGGCCTCTGTTCATTTCAGACATTGAGGGCCGAATTTTGTCTACCAGCTTCCGCATATTTTGTCTTTCTTCAGTTGCGTTCTGCTCTCAAAGCGTATGGCGTTCCTTGGTCTTCTTCCATTTCCTCTCATCCTATGCGGGATTGGATTGCACCATCTGCTTGTCGGCCATCTGTTTCCTTAATATATACTAAAATTATTGATTGCATTACAAAACCTCTTTCTATTAAAACTATTTGGAATAGTCAATTATCTGACCTTAATTTATCTGTCGACTGGGAGAGAGTGTGGTCTAATCTCAGTTTAACATCTAAAAATCTGGCTCATCGTCTTATTCACTTCAAAGTCATTCATAGAGCATACATAACTCCTTACAAAAGATTTAAAATGAAACTACAGTCAAATTTGAACTGCCATATATGTAACACTGCATCATCGGGCACTTTTCTGCATATGTTTTGGGAATGTCCTGTCGTCATCCGTCTATGGACACATGTAAACCTGGTTTTGTCATCATTACTGCGAATTGATTGGTCTGTTAACCCAAGTTTGTGTCTTCTTAATGATGATTCAGGTCTCTGTATAAGTTCAATGCAAAAGAGAATGTTGTTTGCTGGTTTTACAGGTGCGAAGAAGACAATAATCCAGAACTGGTTTACACCACACATGTGTAGAAAAACATATTGGATCCGTAGCCTCCTGCAAATAGTGACGTGTGAATGTACAGCGGCGCGAGTCGTGCGGCCAGGCCTTCGACCATTGATGCTTGGCAGTGTTTTCTTTTTGATATACATGATTGTATAGGGGAGTGACTTGTTTTGTGTTTTTGTTGTCCTTCCCTCTCTCCCTCCCTTTTGACTTGACTTTGAGCTGTTGAGTATATGTCTGTTGTTTTGTTTTGTTATATTTTGGATGTTATGTTATGTGTGAAAAAAAAAAAATGTTGATAACAAGAATAATATCATGAGACTAAAGACGTAATATTCTGGGGGAAAAAAATCATGAGTAATATCAAAGGGGACATTTTTCTAAAACCTGAAAATGCTTAATCTCATAATATTATGATTTTATTATTATTAAATATAATCAAATTGGCTGAACAAGTCGTTTCAACTCTTTTTTCAGTTATATTAAACTTAAAAAATGTAATTGAATGTCATATATTTTCAAAATGAATTTAAAATTAATCAAAATTATTTTAATCTGTTAAATTAATGGAAAAAACATACGTTGACTTACTGGTCATATCGTTTTTACAAGAATAAAGAGACTACAGTCATAATATTATGAAAATAAAATGAGAAAAGTAACATCAAAGGGGTCATTCTTCTAAAACATAATAATGCATACAATTCTTTTATATACAGTGCCCTCCACTAATATTGGCACCCTTGATAAATATGAGCAAAGGCAGCTGTGAAAATAAATCGGCATTGTTTATCCTTTTGATCTTTCCCTCAAAAAATGTACAAAATTCTAACCTATCATTGAAGTAAAACAATTGAAAGTGGGGAGAAAATCTCATGATGAAATAAATGTTTTTCTCCAATGGATGTTGGCCACAATTATTGGCACCCCTAGAAATTCTTGTGAGTAAAATATCTCTGAAGTATATTCCATTCATATTTACATTTTTTAGCACACCAGGGTGACTAGGAGCATGAAATTGTCCAGCCATGACTTCCTGTTCCACAGGATTATAAATATGAGGAGCACAAAGACCAAATTCCCTTAATCATCCATCACAATGAGAAAAAAAACAAAGAATATATTTCTGATGTGCAGCAAAAGATAATTGAGCTTCACAAATTAGTGAAGTGGCTTTAAGAAAAGAGCTAGAGCAGTGAAAAATCCCATTTCCACCATCAGGGCAATAATTAAGAATTTCCAATCAACAGAAAATGTTACGAAACTGCCTGAAAGAGGACGTGTGTCTATATCGTCCTAATGCACGGTGAGGAGGAGAGTTTGAGTGGCTAAAGACTCTCCAAGGATCACAGCTGTAGAATTGCAGAATATAGTTGAGTCTCGGGGTCAGAAAACATTAGAAAAAAATTGTCAAACAGTCCCTACATCACCACATGTTGTTTGGGAGGGTTTCAAGAAAAATTCTCCTAGCTTATCCAAAAACAAACTCCAGCATATTCAGTTATCAGACATGACTGTAACTTCAAATGGGACTGGCTTCTATGATCAGATGAAACTAAAAAATGAGCTTTTTAGCAGCGAACACTCAAGATGGGTTTGGTGCACACAGGGATAAAAAAGTACCCCATGTGTACAATGAAATATACTGCTGTATTTTTTATGTTGTGGGCCTATTTTTTCTGCTGGAGGTCCTGAACATCTTGTTTAGACACATGGCATCATGGATTCTATCAAATACCAACATATAAAAAATCAATAAGTGACTGACCCTGTTAGAAATCTTATAATGGGCCATGTTTGGTTCTTCCAACCGGACAATAATCCAAACACAAACCCCAAAAACAACACAAAAATGGGTCACTGAGCACAAAACCAAACTTCTGCTATGGCCATTCCCGTCCTCTGACCTGAACCCTACAGAAAATGAATGAGGTGAACTGAAGAGAAGAAGCACCGTCATGGAGCTGTGAATCTGAAGGATCTGGAGAGATTCTGTATGAAGGAATGGTCTCTGATCTCTTATCAGGTGTTCTCCAAACTGTTCAGGCATTATAGGAGAAAACTCAGAGCTGTTACCCTGGGAAAAGGATATTGCAATAATTGGGTGCCAATAATTGTGGCCAACATGAACTAGAGAAAGTATTTCTTACACAATGAGATTTCCCCCCATTTTCAATTGTTTTACTTCAATGATAGGTTGGAATTTTGTGAATTTTTGGAATGAAAGATAAAAAGGATAAACAATGCAGATTTATTTTCACAGCCGCCTTTGCTCATATTTATCAAGGGTGCCAATATTAGTCGAGGGCACTGTATATGCATACAAATTTTTTCATAATATTACGATTTTATCATAATGAAATTGGCTGAAATTGGCAAGTTATTTCAACTAACTTTCAACTCTTTTAACCTTTTTTTAGTTACATTAAACTTTTAAAAAATCTAGTTGAATCTCATATAACCTTAATAAAATGAATTTGAAATTGAATACATTATTTTGATGAAGTTAAAGTAATGGAATAACGAATGTTGCCATGACTTATTGATCATATAATTTTTTTGCAGTGAGGAGCAGAAAGTCAGAGCGTTACATGCTCTCCAAAAATGGAAAAAGTTTAGCTGAGGTTATGGAGAGGAACGGGCAAGGTGCCCAATAAAAGCATAATTTATGCAGCTGCGTTCGGTACAGTGAAGGCCTCCGCACAAAGATGCCCTGTTCTGGGGTCGCCCATAAATTGGGGGTCCATGAATGGCTAGCTGTGCAGGACTATTGGGGCCCTTTCTCTGTCGCTCCTCCAGAGGGGAGAGTCTGAAAGCTATTTCCCCGTTAACCCAGCTGATTTGTGGGTCACGCTAATGGCCAATGTTGACGCAGACCTCTGCGCTCTTTTTTCCACTCGTGGCATCTCCTGGAGGGAATATCATGCCACTATATCACATCGTTCCCACAGAGGCTGGAAACTCAAGGCCTGTGTGCTGGATAAGGCCCGTCGTGCACGTATCCATGCTGGGTTAGATTAGACACGCTGTCATCATTCTGCCAACACTGAGATGTAGTGTATCCTCCAGATGAGGAGGACATGGTCATCACAGGGAGGGTCAGTGTCAGAAACATGTAGGTAAGACATCCCTGAAGAATCATGGCTGGTGGAGTGTGAAAGATATTCTTTTCACTAAAGGTCTTTGTGAGGCATGTTAACCCTTGGAGCAGCAACCCTAACCTTGAACACTGCGTAAAAATCTGATCTTAACATTTCTAAACTCTCTTACCTAATAAGTTATCTTGAAAAGCAAGACTACATAAGTATGACAGTGTTTTAGTGCCATGTTAAAATAAAAAATGATGATTTGAGGGAATAAAGGCATAATGTTTTTAAAATAATCATATAGGCCTTTTATGAGAATGAAGTCATAAAGTTTAGAATATAAAAGTAATAATATTACAAAATTAGTGATCTTTTTCACAAAAATAAATTTGTAGTATTATGAGATAAAACTTCTAATTTTGAGAAATTAAGTTAAATCATAATATTATTTGTAATTCAAGTAATATTTTGCGAATAGTCAAAATTATGAGAATAAAGTGACTTTTATGAGACATGATTAGACTAAAGTCTCAAAATTATGAAAAAGTCATAGCAAAAGTAACATCGGTAATATTTTGTTTAGTTACGTTACATGTATTTACTATAGTAACAGTCAAATTGTGTATAATTACAGACTAAACTAACCTTACAATTTAACGTTATGCCAATACCTAACCCCAGTAATTACATTTGTTTTATATACACACGTAAATATATATATATATATATATATATATATATACACATTTACATTTATGCATTTAGCAGACGCTTTTATCCAAAGCGACTTACAGTGCATTCAGGCTATACATGTTTAATCACTATGTGTGTTCCCTGGGAATCGAACCCACAACCTTTTGCGCTGCTAACGCAATGCTTTACCACTGAGCCACAGGAACATATACAGGTGCATCTCAATAAATTAGAATGTCGTGGAAAAGTTCATTTATTTCAGTAATTCAATTCAAATTGTGAAAATCGTGTATTAAATAAATTCAATGCACACAGACTGAAGTAGTTTAAGTCTTTGGTTCTTTTAATTGTGATGATTAAGGCTCACGTTTAACAAAAACCCACCATCTCAACAAATTAGAATATGGTGTCATGCCAATCAGCTAATCAACTCAAAACACCTGCAAAGGTTTCCTGAGCCTTCAAAATGGTCTCTCGGTTTGGTTCACTAGGCTACACAATCATGGGGAAGACTGCTGATCTGACAGTTGTCCAGAAGACAATCATTAGCTACGTTTACATGGACACTTTTTGCTTCCATCCGAATAAATTCATTCTGATTGTCAAATCCGAACGTAGTGTTTACATGAACGCCAAATAAAGTGATCGGGTTGATGTGATCGTTTATATGTCACAAGCTTCTGATCGGATTTAATCTTTTGACATGCGCACACTGCATGAATATTCAGTTTCCCGCTGTTGTCGCGTATTGTTTTAAAAAGCACACGTGATATTTATTTACTTCGGGCCCCAATTAGTCGACGACCAGCACATTAACTATTGTGCTGTGCTGCTTACTTTAGAAATCAGTAAAAGTGTCCCTTCCCGTGCCCAAAACCAGTCTCTGTGGACAGGGGCGCCGCTACGGATTCTGGGCTCCCTGGACAGCATATTCACTCGGGCCCTCCTGCCTTAGGAATCGCGATTGCGTTCCCAAGCCCGTCTTTTTTCCCCTTCTCCCAAATCAGATTATACTGTTTCAGCTATTAAAATTGTTCAGGTTTGTATGTAATGGCAAAGTGATAATATGTAGTTTTGTTTTTTTATAAAGTTAATGTAGAAAAACGTTTGGAGCAGTTTTTTTTGTTAGTTAAATAAGTTTTTTCTTTCTTAAAGTAACGACCAAGCGGCCAGCGCAGACAGTGAGCATTTTTTTTTTTTTTTTTTGATACAACGTTTGATTAATCAATGCATGCTGGTGAAGTTGTATCATAGTTTATAGTTATACGGTAATGAAAGTGTTCAACATTCAACCCGTTCTTTTTCATCAGTATTATTTGTGATTTTGTGACAGGAATTACTCTTTTTGCTTTCACGTTCACGATCTTGGTGTCACACTTTACAAGAAAATATAATTGTCTGTTTTGCTTATATCTATACACTTTTCACTTTTTAAGACTAAAACAAAAGATGGATTCATTTTTATTCTTAATTAAAAAGCACAACAACAATAAAACGTCTCGGTTACGTACGTAACCCTCGTTCCCTGATGGAGGGAACGGAGACGTTATGTCGTGACGACATAGGGGATTTACTTGGAAGCCCCAATCATCTCTGACTAGAGAAAACGCCAATGAATATTGGCTAGTGGAATTTGCATACCTGAGCCACTCCCCATGCACACGGGTATAAATAGGCGACAGGTGCATCCACTGATCAGGTTTTACGCTGAGGAGCCAAGAACGTGTCCCTGGCACCCAGCGATGGTTCAAGATTGTGGCATGGGGACATAACGTCTCCGTTCCCTCCATCAGGGAACGAGGGTTACGTACGTAACCGAGACGTTCCCTATCTGTCGGTCACTACGAGTTATGTCGTGACGACATAGGGGTCCTATGGAAAGCGCCACAACCTGAACCCCGTCACGACCTTGTGGCATGCAGATGTTGACAAGCGAGCGCGTGACAGACAAATGCCATGCGAGAGGTCGCAACCTTTCCGTCGCCCCAGCGCAAATTCGCTAACCTTGGTGCCCGCAGGGACCACTGAGTACATCGCTGCTGGAGATAGCCAAGCCGCTGTTCCTTGCCCCAGAGTCGGAAGGGATTTCGACCTTCAATGAAAGATGCTTCACGTCTTTCCTGTTTGTTGTTACAGCTTGGCAGTAACGACGGGGAAGTGAGCCTTCCGGAGAAGGGCGCTAAGGAGGCCACATCGTGCCCGAAGGGAGGTACCATGTGGAGACACTGATATGGACTGACCCAGGCCTGGTGCAGTACTACATACGACTGGACCCTGGGGCAGATCCTACCTAGGAGTAGGGAGGAGGGCTGCCAGCAGGGCCGGACAGAGAGCTCTGTCAAAGGGAAGACACGGGTTACCGTGAGGGAAACCTTACCGTGGACGAATACACGTATGGGATTACCCGAAGGGAATCAAAGCCATACGGACACCTAGCCGAGTACAGGGGCTGACCGGAGACCCGGGCGAGCTAGCACAAGTACTGGGCCTGGCGTCAGACTGCTCCGCCCAATCTGACTGCCGGGGGTGCTGGAGGAACTCCACCAGGGTTCGCCGTCCGGAGAACTGAACTGGAGGAGAAAACAGGCGCTCGTATCCCCGGGTGAGGGGGAATGGCGCAGCAAGCGTGACACCAGCCAGTTCTTCCCGCCACTTACCTGTTACCCAACATGCGGGAAGAAACTGGCTCAACGCAGAGACTGTAGAATCTCGCGAAGGTGTTCGGTGTCGCCCAGCCCGCAGCTCTACAGATGTCCGCCAGAGAGGCGCCATGCGCCAACACATAGGAGGAGGCAACACTCCGTGTGGAGTGAGCCCTCACCCCCATGGGGCACGGCTCGCCTTGGGATTGGAACGCCAAGGCGATGGCATCCACTATCCAGTGGGCCAACCTCTGCTTGGAGACAGCCTTCCCTTTCTGCTGACCACCGTAACAGACAAGGAGCTGCTCAGAGCTTCTGAAGCTCCGGGTGCGGTCCACGTATATGCGCAATGCTCTTACGGGACACAGCAACGCCAAGGCTGGGTCTGCCTCCTCCGAAGGCAGTGCTTGCAGGTTCACCAGCTGATCGCGGAAGGGCGTGGTGGGAACCTTGGGCACGTATCCAGGCCGGGGTCTCAGGACAACGTGAGAGTAGTCCGGCCCAAACACAAGGCACTCTTCGCTCACCGAAAATGCTTGGAGGTCCCTGACCCTCTTGATGGAAGTGAGCGCGGTCAGGAGCGCTGTCTTAGCCGACAGGTATCCGCTACTTACCTGTTCTCTTAGCTCGACTGAGTCCAGCGGCTCACAGGGACCCCTCTGAAGTCCAGCCAGAACGATAGAGAGGTCCCAGGAGGGCCTCAGGGGTAGCCTAGGGGAATTCAACCTCCTGGCACCCCTCAGGAACCTCACGATGAGATCTTGCTTTCCCAGGGACCGGCCGTCCACTGCATCGTGATGGGCCGCGATAGCGGCCACATACACTTTCAAGGTGGAGGGTGACAGCCTACGCTCCAACCTTTCTTGCAGGAAAGAACGCACTACTCCAATCGTGCATCTTCGGGGGTCTTCTCGGCGAGAAGAACACCAGTTCACGAACAGACTCCACTTCAGTACATAGGCTTGCCTTGTAGAAGGAGCTCCAGCCTGAGTGATGGTCTCTACCACCGCCTGTGGGAGACCACTCAAGTCTGCCGCGTCCCATCCAGGAGCCACACATGGAGGTTCCAGGGTCTGGACGCGGGTGCCAATGGTGCCGAGCCCCTGAGAGAGGAAGTCCTTTCTCAGAGGAATGGGCCAGGGAGGGGCTGTCGCGAGGAGAATGAGTTCGGGAAACCAGGTCCGGGTGGGCCAGAACGGCGCGACCAGCAGGACCTGCTCCTCATCCTCCCTGACTTGCACAGTGTCTGTGCGAGCAGGCTCACTGGGGGAAATGCATACTTGATGCATACCCGAGGCCAGCTGTGTGCCAGTGCGTCCGTGCCGAGGGTGCCCTCGTTCAGGGAGAAATACAGCTGGCAGTGGGAGGACTCGTGGGAAGCAAACAGGTCTACCTGAGCTTCCCCGAATCGACTCCAGATCAGCCGGATCGTCTCGGGATGGAGTCGCCATTCTCCGGGGAAGTGAGCTGTCGTAAGAGCGCGTCGGCCGCACGATTGATCTCCCCCGGAACGTGGACAGCGCGCAGCGATTTGAGCCGCGTGTGACTCCAGAGGAGGAGATGGCGGGCGAGCTGTGACATGCGGCGTGATCGTATACCCCCCACCCCGGCCCGTAGAAAGGCAAGGTCTGTCCAGGGGCTGAAGGAGCGGCGACACTCCTGTGTGATGTTCACCCGAAGTGCACCGCGGCGCCATGCCCACCTCGGGACTCGGGAGTGCAACCAGTGCTGAAGTGGTCTCATATGAAGCAATCCGAGCGGCATGACTGCAGCTACGGATGCCATATGCCCCAGGAGCCTCTGAAACAGTTTCAGCGGAGCCACAGTCCTGCCTCTGAAGGAACTCAGGCAGTTCAGCACTGATTGGGCGCGCTCTTCCGTGAGGCGCGCCTTAATACTCACCGAGTCTACTCCACACCAAGAAAAGAGATTCTCTGCGCAGGGGAGAGCTTGCTCTTTTCCTAGTTGACCCGAAGCCCCAACTGGCTGAGGTGCCGAAGCACCAGGTCCCTGTGATCGCACAACTGTTCTCGTGTGCGGGCCATGCTCGAGACAGTTGAGGATCCTGATGCCCACTTCCCGTAACGGGGCAAGGGCACCCTCCGCGATCTTCGTGAAGACACGGGCGGACAGGGAGAGCCCGAAGGGGAGGACCCTGTACTGCCATGCCCGACCCCCGGACGCAAACCGCAGGAACGGTCTGTCGCGGAAGAATCGAAACATGAAAGTAAGCATCCTTCAGGTCGATCGCTGCAAACCAATCCCGGGGCTGTATGCATTTGATCATGCGCCTGTGCGTCAACATCTTAAACAGGAGCCTGTGCAGGGCCCGGTTAAGGAGTCGCAATCCAGGATTGGTCGAAGACCACCGTCTTTCTTGGGTACGATGAAATAAGGGCTGTAAACCCCCTGCCTCATCTCGGCTGGAGGGACCGGCTCGATTGCATCCTTGCCAGGAGGACAGCAATCTCCTCGCGCAAAACAGGAGCATTCCGAGCTGCCACCGCAGTCTCGAGAACACCGCTGAACTTGGGAGGTCGCCTGGCGAACTGAATCGCGTAGCCGAGTCGAATTGGGCGCGTGAGCCAACGAGACGGGCTGGGCAGCGCAAGCCACGCCTCCAGACGCCGTGCAAGTGGCTCCAACGGCACAATCGACGTACCCGCAGTGGTGCAGCGAATGGGAGTAAGGCTGGATGGTACAGAAGGCCCTGCGTTCTGACTCATCCTCGCAGAACTCCCTGAGTCCCTGTAGGGACTGGCTAGAGGTGCGTGGGGAAGCACTGCGTCCCCGAACCGCACTCTCTTGGCTGCTGGCAAAATGGGTCGCGGGTGAGAGTGAGGAGGCAACGCGTCGCACACTGTCGACCCGTGGACCTAAAAACTCGGAGGAAAGGGAATTGCTCTTACTTGATAATGTGGGTACCGCTGGCCCTTGAGCCAGCGGCGGAACAGAATGAATGATTCTCCCCCTGCCCTCCACCGATGATCGACATCTGATCCTTTATCAGCGCGCCAAATGAAACGCTGGGCATGCCGTGAGATGGCACAGCAGAATCGCCGGGGAGCCGCACAGAACAGCTGCTGCGGGAGGAGTGAAAGGTCCGTGGGGACTGACCCGGCGGAAAGCTCTCACTGTAACCTCAGATCGCCCAGAGCACTAGCCGATGGTTCTCTGCTCGTGGCAGAGAAGCCAGCGCGGGTAGTGACAGAGGGAGCCTCTCCCATCCCCGAGAGGAGAGAGAGGCGCGATCGCAGCGCTGCCATGGTTACACGCTCAGAACGAACGCATAAACCATCCACTAACGCAGCTTCAGCGCGCTGGATGCCCAGACACTGAAGACAACGATCGTGGCTGTCGACGGAGGATAGGAAACGACCGCAACCAAGAGGACACGGCCGGAACAGCGTCTTTAAAAAGACGTGAATCGGCCGTGCTTTTTGCTCTTTTAGGAAATCTGCTCTTTTAGTTGAAGTGCCCAGGGGAATCGCTGCAGACAGGGACACCGCTGTTCGCACCGTGACGCCAACCAGAACAGCTTCCAGACAGATGAATGGCTTTGTGGAGATCAACACGTTCATCCACTTGGCTCCGAAGCAAAAATCTGATCAGTGGATGCACCTGTCGCCTATTTATACCCGTGTGCACGGGGAGTGGCTCAGGTATGCAAATTCCACTAGCCAATATTCATTGGCGTTTTCTCTAGTCAGAGATGATTGGGGCTTCCAAGTAAATCCCCTATGTCGTCACGACATAACTCGTAGTGACCGACAGATAGGGAACAGTAGGTTACAATGACAAACTAGCTTACATAACATTTATTAACAAAAACAAATAAGACGAGGTATGGCATAGGACACATCACATGTTGTATTATACTGACTAATACATAACAGAATGTTTAGCAAACACTGAGGAATCAAATAATAATAATATTAAAAAATAAGGAAAGCCTCCATAGTGTAACGTGAGGTAAACAGCAAAGATAACAAGCTTTTCAAAAAGAAAACAAAAAGTAAAACTAAACTGGCTGTCGCTTACAGGGCTTGCATGTTTTCTCTACAAGAATACCAACATGTTCACCTTCTCTGTTTTAAGAAGCGGTCTTTTACTTTAGTTTGAAAACCAAATCCTCCATTGCTCTCCGCTCGTGCTGACACGCGAGTGAAAGCACAATGGGCGTGCGCTGCTCCTGCTCTGCATACGCGCCGCTTCTGCGCTGCCTCTGCTCTGCTTACGCGTGCGGTGTGAAACCAGGCTCTACTGAAGCTTGCACCTGAGCAGTGAAATCTTTCTCCTGCTACAATATGCTGCGGCTGGCATCGCGCGCGCTTTGGAGCAGGGCAGACCATGCACTAGCACAAGTGCGACTACGTCAAATTTTTACTTGCACACTCTCAAAAAATGGTCGCATTTTGGTCGCAGTCTAGAGCCCTGAATATATAAAATAATTTTATAAAATAAAGAAAACAATGATGTGCCATCTCGTCTTGAACAGGAGCACTTCACAAAAATGAACCGAAAGTCAGCGAATACATGCCTCACAGACATGATAAATATATCTATAGAAAGCTTTAAATTACTACTTAACGAAATAAATCAAATCGAAAACAAAAACTCTTTCATCATAATCTGTGAAGATGCACTTCTCTCTAAAGGCGAGTCTAATGAAGAGATGGCGAGTCGGGATCTTCATCTGATTCTTCATCTTTGCAACACTGACACAGAAAACACTAGTTTATTAGTAAATAATTCAAATATCTCCTTACTATTTCCCCCTGACACATTCATGGTAATTACTTTTGCTGGGGCTTTATGGCAAGCTTTATTGCGTGTATTTGAAGCAGAACTCTTCAGCTGCGCTGACTGCTCTTGACAGTCGCAGCAGCACGGTCTCCTGTTGTTTCCACCAGCGCGGCAATTTTTTTCATCACTAATTGATGGATGTCTAAAATATAAACATAAGGAGAAGCCTAAAACAGGCCAGAGGCCCGACCCGCGTTTGAATTATGACGTGAAAATTGGCCCGATCGAAGCCCGGTCGGGGCCGGGCTGAAATGCAGGGCTCTAGCGTTCCCCTCCGTAGAAATCACATTTCTTCCTCGGGGGCCCCCTCCCATCGTCGGGCCCTTAGAATCGTCCTAACTTTTCCCCCCCTTACAGCGCCCCTGTCTGTGGATGAGAGTCTTAAACAAGGACTGGTGGGACGTTGTCCTGCTCCACTTCACATACTCTGAGTGAAAGCAGCATATTAGAATGACTGGACACTCATTTATAACACTTTTATTCACCAGGAAGAACAGCTGGTTCCATGCGTAATACCTCATATACGCTATTTTTACCCTTCTCAAGAAGGGTAAGCCACAAACATTCATTGCCAAAGAAGCTGGCTGTTCACAGAGTGCTGTATCCAAGCATGTTAACAGAAAGTTGAGTGGAAGAAAAAAGTGTGGAAGAAAAAGATGCACAACCAACCGAGAGAACCGCAGCCTTATGAGGATTGTCAAGCAAAATCAATTCAAGAATTTGGGTGAACTTCACAAGGAATGGACTGAGGCTGGGGTCAAGGCATTAAGAGCCACCACACACAGACGTGTCAATGAATTTGGCTACAGTTGTCATATTCCTCTTGTTAAGCCACTCCTGAACAACAGACAACGTCAGAGGCATCTTACCTGTGCTAAGGAGAAGAAGAACTGGACTGTTGCCCAGTGGTCCAAAGTCCTCTTTTCAGATGAGAGCAAGTTTTGTATTTCATTTGGAAACCAAGGTCCTAGATTCTGGAGGAAGGGTGGAGAAGCTCATAGCCCAAGTTGCATGAAGTCCAGTGTTAAGTTTCCACAGTCTGTGATGATTTGGGGTGCAATGTCATCTGCTGGTGTTGGTCCATTGTGTTTTTTGAAAACCAACGTCACTGCACCCGTTTACCAAGGCATTTGGAGCACTTCATGCTTCCTTCTGCTGACCAGCTTTTTAAAGATGCTGATTTCATTTTCCAGCAGGATTTGGCACCTGCCCACACTGCCAAAAGCACCAAAAATTGGTTAAATAGCCATGGTGTTGGTGTGCTTGACTGGCCAGCAAAGTCACCAAACCTGAACCCTATAGAGAATCTATGGGGTATTGTCAAGAGGAAAATGAGAAACAAGAGACCAAAAAATGCAGATGAGCTGAAGGCCACTGTCAAAAAAACCTGGGCTTCCATACCACCTCAGCAGTGCCACAAACTGATCACCTCCATGCCACGCTGAATTGAGGCAGTAATTAAAGCGAAAGGAGCCCCTACCAAGTATTGAGTACATATACAGTAAATTAACATACTTTCCAGAAGGCCATTCACTAAAATATTTTTTTTATTGGTCTTATGAAGTATTTTAATTTGTTGAGATAGTGAATTGGTGGGTTTTTGTTAAATGTGAGCCTAAATCATCACAATTAAAAGAACCAAAGACTTAAACTACTTCAGTCTGTGTGCATTGAATTTATTTAATACACGAGTTTCACAATTTGAGTTGAATTACTGAAATAAAATGAACTTTTCCACGACATTCTAATTTATTGAGATGCACCTGTATATGAAGAGTTCAGATGCAAAAGCCTCTAAGTGCCATCTGAAATTTTCTTCTAAAATGAACATTTTTCTCAGGCTCTTATTTATGTTCAGTTATTTCACTTTAATGGCGATGAAAATAACCTATTCATTGCCACTAAAGTGAAATTACTGAAACTTCACATGAGAGACTGAGAAAAATGCTCATTTTAGAAGAACATTTCAGATGGCACTTAGAGGCTTTTGCATCTGAACTCTTCATATATATATATATATATATATATATATATATATACACACATTTGGTAAGTACACTATTACTCAGTACCTATTTGTGTAAATACAATGTAACAATGTCACCTTAAAATAAAGTGTAACTATCACATAAGAAGGGGATATTCTTCTATAAAATGCTTAATGTGACTACTTTTTCATAATCTCTTTATATTATAATCTTATTTATTTATTTATTTCAAAATTATGCAAATAAAGTAAAAAACAAAGAAAATAAAATTAAACTCCTAATATTACAAAATTAAAGCAGTAGAGAATTAAGTCAAATCATAATGAAGTTAAATCATAAGATTATTGGTAATTAAAGTAATATTTTGTGAATAAAGTCAAAATTATGAGACTAAAGTGACTTATGAGACAAAAGTCATAATATGAAAATAAAATCATATATTTCTTTCTTTAAGGCCTATCATGATTTTTTTTCTCAAAACATGACTTTATTCTCATGGGATTGTTTGTATTTATTTTTTATGACACAACTCTTTTTTTATTGTCTGTTTTTTTTTTTGCAGACATATTGAGAATATGTCTTGAATTTATCTTTCCACTTCCTAATCTACTCTGCTTTTTTTCCTTCACATATGCTGAAAAAAATAATATTTGACTCAATTTAATTTAGCAAGTAAATTTATCTTGTAGGGGTATTTACATACTTTTACTTGGGGGAAAAAATACTGATTAAAAAAGGAGTAGTGCGTTGGGTGTGTAGACCACATCAGGTAGAAGTTGAAGTGCATTTAAATATTTATTGGTGTGAAAGTGCCTTGAATAAGCATCTCCAATTAGCCCTGGTCAGCGGGCCTGAAGCGCAGTGGGACCCTCTGAATGTTTTATTACAGGCTGATGCATTGGACAGCGTCAGTGTTTGTCATTACCGGCTCTCAGCGGTGACCACAGCAGGGCCCGGGCCTCAACAGAGAGCCGTCGAAGTCCACATCTGCTTGAGCGCACTCATCAATACCACATATGCAGAATGGCCAACATTCACCTCATGGTGAATGCATCTTTGTTATAAGTCAGACGGTCGTAGAAAGGCATTTCTGAGCTTAATGGCCCTTAATGTAGATTTACAGGGTCAAGAACAGAGCTGGATTTAGCTGCATTTGAAGTTTTCGCCCGGTTTGACACAAGGCCTTGGCATCCCAGCATCCCACGCTGCTGAAGCCGAACCCGTTACATCTGACACAAAGTTGTTTTTTTGCCACACGTTTTGACATTTTTCTTGGGAATGATAAAAAATGAATGATGACCTCAATAGTCTTTTACATCTGCATGAAGATCAATACGGTGTGGGCGAGTAGGTTAGGGGGTCTCCAGAGGTTGTGAGGAGAGAAGGAGGGGGCTTCTCCAAGGTGCGTTCTGCTTGTACACGAGCTGCCGGATTCTCTAAGTACTGTGTTTAATTGGAGGCCCGGGCCAGGCTAGCAGACGGGGTCCTGAGCGGGGCTGTCAGTACCGAGTGGTACGGCAGGACGGCAGCAACGCTGGAGCTCCTCTCCATAGAGAGCCCTGGAGTCCCATACATTATTGATTGCTCCTGAGATAAAAGAGGATGCTATGCCGTGCACCCTGCTTCTCGGGGAGGAAAATGAAAAAGGGAGACATGGGATGGGAGAGAGAGAGAGAGAGCGATGCCCTGGCTTCCAGCGCAGTGTCGAGGAAGAAAAACAAGACCTTGAGAGTTTGATTATTTTCCTTTTACAGTGTTAGAGTATCAAAGTACTTCTAATATTCATTATTCATAGGTAGGCTCATCACAAACGGGTATTCTTTCACAATGTGTCATCTTTTTAAGCACTTCTTGTACATACCACAAAAGAATAGCAATTCCTACAAGACATTTTTAGGCATAATGAAAAATCACAAGTGTTGGGTCGTGAAAAGAAATGGCAAAAAAATCAGGAACTCATATGATGCAGTCAGTGATATTATAAGTGATGTTGAGCTTGTCGCTTATAGATATGGGCAGTTGCAGTTTGCATTTTTTTGGCCTTATTTCCAGAATACAGTTACCTATTTGGACTTGTTAGTGGTTCACACCACTGTGACTGCTTTATCATTATTTATGTGTAGACTATGTTATGTTGACATTACATTAGACTATGTTTAAAGACTACACTACTGAACTCTCAAAATGAACGTATAGCTTTTTTAACAGTCTTACAAAATGAATTATACATTTGAAGTAATTTGATTCAGCATCTTTATGCCATTAAACATGCTTTTGATACAGCAGTAAGAAATCACTTTAATAAATTTATAGCCTCCAATGCACACATATTAGTAGACTATAAATAATATTTTATTTCAATAGCTAGGGGAAATAAAGTGGCTTGAGTTTACATCTTATGATTTTTGAGGACATTAAAATTCATATTTTTAATTTGGTGCACTCATGCTGTGATAACATGGTCCTTTGGTCCTTGGGGGAGTTGGAAGACTTTTTTTAATGGGACTAAAACCAGTTCAAGGTACAAAAATAAACCACTTTGGGTACACTTTATTTTACAGTATGTGTACTTACAGTGTTCTTACCTAAGAAAGTGCTTGGTAGTATAAGGTAACTACATGAGTTAAGGTAATGTTTTAGGGGTAGGTTCATGGTTAGTACCTAGTCATTACCCAGTTATTATAATAGCAAAACGTAGCAAAAAACTGAAGAAAAAAAATGGAAGAAAAAAAAATATTTACATTTATTCAAGGGTGATTTTTTAATGCAGTAATTAAGTAATTTGTGCCTCAGCAAGTCAAGTCAAATTTATTTAAATAGCACTTTATTCAGTACAGATCATTTCAATGCAACTTTACAATAATAAGAAAGTAGCAGTCAATGATGCAAACTTCAAATATCACACAAATCTGAATTCTGCTGTGAAGCAGCTCTACGGAAGGCAATAGTGTCATTATTCAGCTCAAGTCACTTAAATATTGTTTCAGTTTTGATGTCGATGTTGCAAAATTAATCAATTATGAAATGATTTTTTTAAAAACACACCTCTATAGAAAGCAATAAAATAATTATTTAGCTCCAGTGTTGATTCAGTTCAGTTCAGTAAATGTGTAAAATAAACAATTATGAATCAAGTTCAATTCAGCTATAAGCAGCTCTACAGAAGCCAACAGTGTAGATATTCAGCTCAAGTCAATATTGATTCTATTCAGTTTAATAGCAGTGTTGATGTTGCAAATTCATCAGTTATGAAACACTGAAAAGCAGCTCTACAGAAAGCAATAGTATAATTATTCAGATCAATTGGCTTTGAATGATTGAATATCTTAATTGTAATTTAGTTTGATAAATGAATCAATTATGGAACTTCGGTTCAGCTATAAAGCATAAGAAAATTGGGTCACACCTTATTTTAAGGTCCAATTCTCACTATTAACAAACAATTAACCATGACTTTTGTCTCAATAAACTACTAATTTGCAGCTTATTAATAGTTAGTAAGGTAGCTGTTAAGTTTAGGTATTGGGTAGGATTAGGGATGTAGAATATGGTTGTGTGCTTTATAAGTGCTAATAAACAGACAATATGGTATTAATAGGCATGCTAATAAGCAACTAGTTAATAGTGAGAATTGGTCCCTATACTAAAGTGCTACCAAAAATTGTCATTATTCAGTTCAGTTCAAGTTTTGTCAGTGAATACTGCAAACCAATACTGCAAGTGTCTTTTAAACCCCTACACGCACAATGCATCTGCATGCCAACTGTCACGCTTTGCATTCCATAAAGTTTTAATATTAATTCAGGTCAAATTGACCTTACAGCCTAACGACCAAGGCAAATGGCACAAAACGCCTTCCACCCTTCACCCAGAGGAGCGTGAGCGGCGATCGCTGACACGGGTCATGCTCTCAGACGCTACCACGATGTGGAGGAGAGACAATAGTACCCTGCAGGACGCTGTGGCTGCCCGGCCTCTACCGCTGTTCCCTGGGACCCAGGGGGCCTCCGCATGTGTGCAGCCCACGGAAGCAGCAGATGTCGGGGCTGCTGTGCCGCCGCTCCCCCCGCTCCTGCCCTGGGGCTGTGTGCAGAGCGAGCTGCGTGTGTAGGACACTGGGACAGATGGCAGGGGTGCGGGCAGGGCTGAACAGAGGATGCGAGCCGTCCGCCGTGCCAACACTGGATTCATAGGCATGTATGACATGTGTACCTCTGTGGATTGAAACCTATAAATGTGCCCTTTATTGGTGATGGGTTTTACTCCTCTGGACTGTTAATGTGGTGCTGCAAACATTTGACTGTTAAAATCGAATCGTGTCTAAGGAGATTGTTTTTAGGAGTTAGTAAAAGGAATGTTTGTGATATAGTAACAAAAATGTATAACAAAGAACATTTGTTCACATTCCTAAGAAAAACGTGTCTGCAAAATGTAACGCCGAACCACTTGGCACTTCTAGATGTCTTAGTGTGTGTCTCATGGACAAAACAAAGCCGAGAGCTGCTCTGTCATGAGCTGTCTGAGAGGATAGCGCCATCTAGCGTTCAGGTGATTTGAGACTTTAACTTGAGAGGAGATGTTGAGTTAAAGCAAGGGTAGGCAACGTCTGTCCTGGAGTGCCGATGTCCTGCAGAGTTTAGCTCAAAACCTGAAAAAAACTCACCTGCCTGTAGCCCTAGTAATTCTGAAGACATTGATTAGCTTGTTCAGGTGTGTTTGATTAGGGTTGGAGCTAAACTCTACAGGACAACGGCACTCCAGGACCGACGTTGCCTACCCTTGCTTTAACTCAACACATCTCCTCTCAAGTTGTGCAAGCAGCATCTCTCAGACACAAACCTCCATGTGTGAAATATAGGCCACTGTGTCTGGAAAAGAGACAGAAAAAGAGAGAAAACAATATCCTTATGTAAGCAGCGATGACAGGGAGGTGAAGGATTAGTGAATATAAACTCTCAAGACTGAAAGAAAACAACATTATCTTGCCACTAAGTTTGAATCATACTGTTTTTCCAGCTTGTTTATTTATGATATTAAAAAAACTGCAAACCTTCCATAGTTTGAATAACACAAAGCAGACACTCAAACAGATGACAGAGATACTAAAGTGAAGAATATCTGCTGAATAAAGAGCTTCTTGACTGCTGATGAAGAACATGCTGTAGGTATACAGATATTCATATGGCATGCCGGCATTGACCTTTGACCCATATGTTTTTGACCTACTACTAGTCTACTAATAACCACAAAAATAATTAATTTGGGTGTTGTTAGTGCAATTTAACCTAAAAAAATACCTTATTTGTTGCCTATGATCATATTATGCTATGATATGATGATTCCTTTGTGAGAGACCCCCTTCCTAACTTATAAAGGGAGATTTATTTATATGAACACTATACAGATTTCTTTATATAGTGAGAAAAATAGTGGTATTAAAAAGTCAATGTTTCCAGAATAAAGTAATTAGCTTTTTTATTGTCATTATACAAAAGCCTAAAGAAATGATTAAACTATTACTTTGTATTAAGTTAACAGTGTGTCCTTTTTTTCAGTCAACTATTACAGTAATGTTAGACGTAACCCTGAAGAGAAAAAAATTATATTAAATTTAAATTTATTTGCATACGATTTACATAATAAATACCGTTCTAAAGCAGTTTAGTGCCACAGTGAGCAAGAGCAAGGCCACAGTGGTGAGGGGAAACTAGATATACAAGATATACGACACAAATGCAAACTATTCCTATTCCACTATTTCACTATTTACTACTAATTATAATAAAAAATCACAATTAATCTCTTGGTTTCCAACCAGACTTTAGAAAGCAGAATGAAGCTGTAATAAAGTCAAATTTGCAAATATGTTGAAAAAGGGAATAGTTTACCCAATAATTAAAATTTGCTGAAAATGTATTCACCCTCAGACCTTTCAAGATGTAGATGAGTTTGTTTCTTTATCAGAAAATATTTGGAGATTTAGCGATTCAGAAATGTCATCACTTTGCAGTGAATGGGTGCCGTCAGAATGAGAGTCCAAACAGCTGATAAAAACATCACAAGTAATCCACACCACTCCAGTCCATCAGTTAACGTCTTGTGAAGTGAAAATATTGTTTATAATAAACATCCATCATTAAGAAGCTTTCAGCTTCAAACTGTTGTTTTCAGCTAAAATATGAGTCCTCTATCTGTAATAAATGTATTATTCATTAAAAAAGATGTCTTGTCTGAATCAGAAATATGCACAGATCAAGCACCGTGTACAGGCAAAAACAGTCCAAAACCATTCTTAATAATATGCCAGTGGATTTTGATGTAAGAGGACAACAGAGGATGGATTTTTTTTTTACTGGCGGAAACATTGTGGATTATGGACTCATTTTTTTATGCCAAAAGTGACAGTTCACAGTTAAAACACCTTAATGATGGATTTGTTAACTACAAACATGCAGCTTTTCACCTAACAAATATGTTCATTGATGGACTGGAGTGGTGCGGATTGTGGATTTTTGTGTGTTTAAAGCAGCTGTTTCTGACGGCACCCATTCACTGCAGAGGATCCATTCAGTGAGCAAGTGGAAAATTTCTACAACTCTGTTCCAATGAAGAAACAATCTCATCTACATCTTGGATGGCCTGAGGGTGAGTAATTTTTCAGAAAATGTTGATACTTTGACAGCCCTAATAAATTTATTCTATGAAATTGTTTGGAGTGCTCTAGACCCCCTGACTTCTTTCACTTAAAAGGAGCTGTCTCCACCATTTTTATTTTTTTAACTTCTCAAATCTAATGGTTTCTCAGCTTCAGTTGCCTCGTATAATAGCAAAATTTCCTCTGGTTGCACACAGGACTGTTCACTAACTGTAACATGGCCACTTCGTATTCTGACATCCATTTGACATACTGCTTTTGCATACTATTGCATATTCTGACGCGGGGTTTACCTCAGCCCTCATGAAATAGGCTAGGCTTAGGTTGAGATGGCATGTATTATTCATCGCAACGCCCCATTGTTTGACCATTAAGATGATGTAACATCTCCATCTTGGCACGCGAGCGAACTGTCTGGGTCCCGCTACATCAGGAGACGCGTCTCTTGACTTTTTGAACTCCGTTGGCTTCTCCACACGACGCCAGCCGTGTAAGCGCATCGTATATCACGGGTGAGAGGGAAACGATGGCATTGCCATTGATAGCGTTTATGCTTCGCCGCCTCACCAACATAATGAGCACATTATCTGCGCGCTCTAGGACTGCCGCTCGCCCACGCACTTTAAATATTCACGTCCTGTGTGTACGGAAAAAAGGTATGAGACAGTTGGTGAAGAAAGACTGCAAAATGACTGCATCGTGTTTTTCTTCATCAATGCGTCTGTAACAGTTTAGGATATGTGTGCATTGCCAATATTCAAATCTACTTATAATTAAACTAATAAAAAGACAGCTGTCATTCTGGAGCTTCAGCACCATGGACAGCTCCAATTATCTTTCCAATATAAAATCTGACAAGATTCTTTTTCCAGTATGTTGCATAAAGCTGTTTCATTTATAACCCAACACACAACAAGACAAACAAGCAAAACATCGCGAAGCAATGCTTGGTGAATGGAAAATGGAAAATGGTATGTGATTGGTTCGAAGACATTGTCTTCATACTTTTACTGACATTGTCACATTTGAAAAGAAATATTGAAATCTAAATGGAAAATGTAAGCTTTTTAAAGTACTGAATGCCTCTTTTTAACTGTTTGTGTAACCATGGAAATAACACTTATTGACTGAAGAAGGGAGAGTGTGTGTTAACATGAACATAACCTGTCATGTGAGGACATGCACTTTTCTAAGCATTCCTAGCCACACAACACATCCCAAGGTTAGTCGTAATGAGCAGGCATAAAACTACTTGAAGAGTTTGTGGAATTTCTACAAAAATGTAATTTCCATCATTCAGTGCCTCATAATGGATGCACAACCTTGAACAAGGCTTATGGTGTTGCAACATTGCTAACAAATGCTCTGAGAGCACTTAAAACTTTAAGGATGTTTTTTTTATCACATCTCTCTATATGGTTCTCCAAGTTGAGGGCATGGAGCCAAAACCAATTATATTTTCTTAATTATTCGCAGCTTTAGGCTTAACTTGAATGTGTGTCATTGACACATCCTGTAATAGCCTACAAATTAAATGCTACCGACAGGTGCGACACTATATGCTGTGCTATGTGTTGCGTTCTGACAAACACCAAGTGAACCTTTTTTTTATTATTATTTATTTATTTGTAAGGTAGAACGAGTAGGCTAGATTAGTTGTGCAGGTTGGAAGACATGCATATAAAGGGTCATTGCATTACGTATTTGCGCATTATTTTTCATTTAATTATTATAGTATTTTACGTAAATGTCGCAATTTGTAAATAAAACGAACGAAAATGAGCATACACTGTGTGTAAAGGATGTGAAGATCAGCCGCGCATGCGCATCGTGCGCACTCCAACAGATACAAACGTTGGTTGATGAAGACACGAAAACAAGCAACAAGGATCGATTACTGAACATTCGGTAGTAGCCTAATTTATTTGACCTATTTTATATTTTTTAAAAAACAACAACAGTAATATATTTGCACAGATGCATCGTTTTGCTTGGCAAGCGCCTTATCATAAACGACTATGAAAATTAATATATGAGGGATGTCATTTAAATGAGTTTTAATAGCGACGTATCTGCAATATCCTTTGCCTGTGGCATTTTAATGTTCCGTTGCCATTGTGATTTATATAATTACGCAGAATCGTTAAATCCTCTTTATTGACTTTGCGTTTATTATGTTTATTGCTGTCGCCGATATTTCAGCATCTTGATTTAATCGCAATAAATGTAACGATTCCGTACAGCCTTATCTGCATAAACGTGTGCTTATAAGATGGGTTTGATCGTGATAAGAAAAAATATCTTGAGTGTTTTGAATTTCACGGAAGCAGAGTTGCGTCGATTATATATTTTTTTGCTGCAGATGTATAGTCATAAACATGCAGTAGTGGGTTGAGTCATTCTCATCTACACTTTGTCATACTGTAGATGGTTATGTTTCTGATAAGCATATTGTAAACGTGATATTCGTCGATTCCCTGAATGCACACAGCAGTTATTGAGCAAAATATGGGCTACTGTAAAGAGCTTCAAGGGAGTCGACTTTTAGTACATTTCTTAGAATTTTAAAGGTTTTGTGAGATATGAATCCACTTTATGGTAATAAATAATGACCTGTTTTATGTTCGCTGATACAATTGTCTGATAATGATCTCGCGGTCTGCTGTTGTTGCTATGGCTACCTCCTCAGTCCAACATTTCTGAGAGACTATTTACCGCTAAATATGAGCTCTGAGCAATCTTTTTTTTTTGTAATACATTTTTTAGTTACAGAAACGTGTGAACGTTTTTGTTTTCTTTGTGGGTGCTCCACCAAAAACTCGCGCCCTGGCTTGCATATTGCAACGACTAATCAGCAAATGATTTATGAACTAATTTGCATTATTCTCTTTTTAATCCTCGGTGTTCATTAATCTGATATTCAGTTTTAGCTAATGAAGCATTTACAGTGCCTCCCGAGTATTCAGAATATGAAAGGCTTGATTAAATTTAATTATAGAGTAAATAAACTCTGTTTAAACTGCATTTTAATCCAAAACTAAGGGTGTTAGGCTATAGTTTAGTGTACAGTTAAATAGTAGGCCTATCATTGGGTATTACTATGAGCAAATCTATGGAAATATCGCATGCAAACTATATTGTATATAAATTCAATTATTTACAGTATGATGCTCTTGAGAGTGTAGAAGACAGGCGGTGGAGTGTTTATGTTTCTGAGAGTGTGTGATTCATCAGTAGGCGGTTTATCACTTTGAATAAAACATCAACTATAGTAGGCATGGATACGGCTGACATTAAATAAAAAAGTAAAACCTGCAATTATTAAAACTGTGTGAGAGATAATAAACAAAGTGATAGCTGTTGTTGAAAGGGGTAATTCACCCTTGACAAGATGGATTTTTAATAAAAGTTGACTGTCTGTGGAATAAAATTAAATTAAATTGGTGCTACATGACTAGAGAAAACAGAGGAAAAAAGTCATAAGACTGAAAGGCTGAAAAAAAATCAATTGAACTGAATTGGGGTCACATTGAGAAATGCAGTAAACTGTTGTATAACTCAAAATTATGACTATTAAAGCTGAGAAGGTTAAGTATATTTTAGGATGTCTTTTAATGATGTGTGATTGTAATCACAGGTCTGAGAGATGGCCTCTTGCTCTGAGTTTTGTGGGGCCGGTCACGCTGTCGACTCCGGCTGTCATGTCTTCGGAGTGCGCTCCTATTTACACCACTTCTATGAGGAGTGCACAGCCTCAATGAGGGAGCAGCAGGAGGACTTTCAGGGCCAGAGATCACCGCTGCGGTGGAGCTCAAGCTTCTGGAAGGTATTAGAGAGGACCAGACGCTCTTAAAAATGAAGGTTCCAAAAGGGTCTTTTGGCAGCGATGCCTTAGAGCAGTGGCTCTTGTAGGGCCAGCATCCTGTAGAGTTTAGCTTCAACACACATGCCAAGAATTTCTAGTAAGTCTGAAGATCTTGATTAGTTGGTTCAGGTGTGTTTAAGTGTTGGAGCTAAACTCTGCAAAACAGTGGCCCTCCAGGAACAGGTTTGGACAACCTTAGAAGAACCATTCTGGGTTCCCAAAAGAAAATAAGTAAAAAATCTTGAAAAATAAAGGTTCAAAAGAGCAGTTTTCATCAATAAGAACCATTTTTGGTTCCCAAAAGAACCTTTCAGTGAACAGTTCTTAAAATAACCTTCTTTTTTTTCTCAGTGTGAAAAACATTTTAATGATCTGAAGACCCCTTTTCCACTATAAAGAACTTCTGGTGGCATGGAAAGGTTCCATTGGTGTTAAAGTTCTTCATGGAAGCAGTAATGCCAATGTAGAACCTTTATTTCTAAGAATTAAGTTTTGTTGTGTTGTGCAGCTGTGATATATGTTGTATATGTTGTTTTATGATTTGCATGTTTGCTTCAGTCCAAACCAAATTCGATTGATTCCACTTTGGGAGGTGTCATGTTGCTTTGAAGCCTGGCACATTTTTGAAACGCTTTCATTATCAAAATGAATACCACTGAAAATATGTACTGCCTAAAATATGTGACACTGACTGGACCACAAAACCAGTCATAAGTTGCACAGTTATATTTGTAACAATTGCCAACAATACATTGTATGGGTCAAAATTATATTTTTTTCTTTTATGCCAAAAATCATTAGGATATTAAGTAAAGATCATGTTCCATGAAAATATTTTGTAAATTTCCTACTGTAAATATATCAAAACTTAATTTTTGATTAGTAATATTCATTGCTAAGAACTTAATTTGGACAACTTTAAAAGCGATTTTCTCAATATTTAGATATTTTTTTGCACCCTCAGATTCCAGATTTTCAAATTGTATCTCAACCAACTATTGTCCTATCCTAACAAACTGTATTTTTGAAATGTATAAATCTAAAAAAAAATAAAAAAATGACCCTTATGACTGGTTTTGTGGTCCAGGGTCATATATGCATAATCAGTAGCAATTCACTTTCAGAGTCACATCACCAACTGTCAATCACATCAAGCAATCACAACACCTTTCAGTGTTGACTGGTCTTTTCAGCAGGGTTATAAACTAAAGCAAACTTGTTCTCTCTTAGGTCTCACTTGCTGTAGGATTCGTGCTCCTGTCAGTGGGGCTGGTGGTCATGACAGTGGGCTATTCCATCCCCACTCGCATTGAGGCTTTCGGTGAGGGTGAACTGCTGTTCGTGGACCGGCAGGCCATGCGTCACAATCACTCACTTCACATATGCGTGCTGGTCGGGACGGGGCTTCTTACTCTGGGTGGGGTTCTGATGGCAGGTGGAATCCTGATTTCTAACTTCTCCACAACTCCCACAAAACAGGAAGACTCGAGAGGAGAACGGAAGGGGGGAACCAGAGTCCCAAGTGCAATGAGAAGCCCAGCAGACCCTGTAATGAAGCCTCCCAGTGATGGAGGAGTATCTCCTCTCGCTAGGGACGATAAAGTTCAGCAGTGCTCGTAAAAGAGCTGTGTGACAATGCCTGTTCAAGAGTGCTGTTGAAGCAGTCAACAAAAGCTCCTTGTTTATTTCAATGAGAAATTTGGGAGTGTCTTATTTGTGTTTTACAATTATGTGCTAAGAGAATTAAATTGGCAAGTACCTGTGCCATATGTTGTCCAGCACTTGTATAATTATCGTCAAAATATTTTTTGTATTTTTGTATATTACCGTATTGATCAAATGAAGAGCCACTAAGTGGTTGCAAGGCAGCAAAAGAAAGTTCAGAATAGTTTGGGGTCCTTTTTTTTTTTTTTTTTTTACAATTTTACCGTTTTTTTTACACTTAAGTTTCTATTCATTAATGTATCATGGTTTTCTCAAAAATATGAAGCAGCACAACTGTTTTCAACATTGATAATAATATATATATATATATTTTTAGAAGCAAATCAGCATATTAGAATAATTTCTGAAGGATCATGTGGCACTGAAGACTGGAGTTATGATGCTTAAAATTCAGCTTTGCATCACAGGAATAAATTACATTTTAAAGTATATTAAAATATAAAACTTTAAATTTACAATTTTAATATGTCACAGCTTACCAAACCGTTAAACGGTAGTGTATGTATATAAAATATAATATATTAAAAGTCATAAATAGATAATTATATTTAAAGCATCTGCTGTACCCAGTATATATCTTTAAAGTGTAAAGATGGTTCAAGAAAGAAAAGACCAATCACAATTTAAGATGCAAATATGCAAATACAAAACCAATTGGAATTCAGAATGTCATCACTGTTGAAATCTGAATGCTGAAGGTTCTAAACACAAGTTTGAATGGAATCTAATGTTACATTTTTCCGATTGATTTAATTCAGGATAAGGTTTAGAATTTAGCTTATTAGTTTTGAACAAACCCTCTCCAGAATATTTGAGCAATAATGCAGAGCTGCCTTGCAAACACTGTAGAAATGCCAGTCTGTCAAAATAATATGCACAAACCTACTCTCACTGTCTCCATTTCTGGATACCTGATATCTTTTCTATCAGATGTTCTGCTCTTATGCATAACATATCAGGTAATAGTGTTGTTCTCAATTAATTGTTACCCTTTACTCTTTCATGAGCTGCATGTCGTGTGAAAGACTATTGGGATACTAGTCTAGTCTTCTGTCTAGTCTTATTGTCTCATGTTAATGTATATACTGTAAATGCTTCTCTCTAAACAAGCCCAATAAATCAGTGTCAGCATACTCAATGCACTTGACTTTTTGTGTATTATTAATATTAGTTTTTTTTCTGAAAGATCATGTTCATTGACACCTTTCATTCATTGATGGTGTGAATGAAAGAAAACCACACTCAGAAATGTGTGATCTTTAGTAAAAACAGCCGTCTCTTTTCATATTGTCTATATCAGTAGGCAGGTTGAGTGACTGTAAATAGATGCAGGAAGCAGCAATGACTCATCCCAACCCTGTTCCCTGCTTCCACTAAACCGCTTTCTCCCTCTTTCCCTCGTGAGAGCTTGCTGTGAGTCACCTTCCCTCATATAACAGTCATAGCTCACAGTACGTGGGCTGTTAACAATCAATTAACCAGCGCTCCACACGTAGAGCCATCATCAAGAATCCTTCACTCCTCTGCGGCTACACGTATTCAGAAAACAAGAGTGAGATGGGAAGAAATGTTGTTTATCTTCAGTTAGGTCATGTGCTTGATGCCTGTAATGTGTTGGCAGGTTGTTAACACATGTTTGTTTAGAAAAGCCACACCAGATGAATGCTAAAGCGTGTTGATGGGAGCCTGGTTGTACTGAAAATATGCGCTCAGAATGACCATATGCATTATTTTAATGTTGGGGATAGTGTGTTAGTCATGGTATCATTTTTTGTAGTACATCCTGAATGTTTGATATCATGCGCTACTCACATTTTCAGAATTTGTTATCTGCCTAAAGAGATATTTATCCATTTTGTTGTGACAAATGACAGTTTTTCAGTCCAAAAATGAAAATTCTGTCATCATTTACTCATTGATGGACAGATTAAAATGTAGGTCTTCACTCTCATATTATTCAAACATTGCATACAAAGATTACATCAGATATTGCAAATCATAAACATCATGACATATGGTCATGTGACGGTCAAGAACCAATGAGGTTTGACGTTAAAGGAGCAGTTCACCCAAAAAGGTGAACTATCTTTGAAAAAGGCCATCCAAGACGTAGATGAGTTTCTTTCAGAAATTTAGCATTGTGTCCCACCAGTGGATCCTTTGCAGTGAATGGGTGCCGTCAGATTGAGAGTCTAAACAGCTGATAAAAACATCACAATAATCCACAGTTATGTCTTAATTGATGGACTGGAGTTACGTGAATCCACTGACTTCCATAGCAAGGGTAAAAATACTATGGGAGTCAATGGCTACCAGTTTGGCTACCAGAAAGAACTATCTCTTTAAGGGCACTGAGCTTTGGCATTATTTAATCCTATGGACTTCCTGTCATGCACGCACACTCTCAAGAAACCAATAATGCAAGTGTGGGTATTGGGACAGGCCCTTTCTTTGGGTTTCTGTTGAGGTGTGTTTTGGTTCCCATTGACTTTAGATAAAAACAGCTGAAACATTATTCTTCTTTGTGCGTCCGTGCGTGTGTCCTGCAGAAGAAAGAAAACCAAGTTTGGAGTGAAATTAAGGTGATTAAATGATGACAGAATATTCATTTTTGGGTGAACTATCCCTTTAGGTCATCTTGAGCAGGTAGGTCAGTTTTTTCACTACATCTGTCCCTCAGATGCCTTACAACATGTCACTGACCGACAACTCACTGTATGTGTGTCTGAGTATCTAAGCTGCATGGAGTAGAGAGACAGCTGATGCATGGCGGGTCTGTGACACCAGAGTGGTCTGTTCGCTGTGAGGTGGGGGGTTTGGAGAAATGAGACGAAACTGACATGCTCCATTGACTGAGCTGTGGAAAATGACTCGCTGCTCTGAGAAACTGCACACAGCAGAAATTCAATGAACCTATGAACTCTTGCCACTGGTGAGTGATGCTGATTCGCTCAAGGTTTCAAACCACAATTAAGAGCTTACTGCTGTTTACCCATGAAAGACTCGAAAATGCAACATTACCAATACTTAGATAGATAATTGAGGTCTCTGACACCTATTATACAATAAGTATAAAGACTAACTGATGCGATAGCATGTAACATTAACAAATACAGTGTTATTTTCCATTCTTATATTTTTCCATTGTTATTGTTTATGGAAAATCTGACTCGTGTTGGTCCTTATTTGATAGATGCTGATTCTTCAGTAATTGTGCAAACAGTAATTTGCAGAAGTACCAATTTTGAGCAAACTCAAATGTATTAGTAGTAGTATTACATTTTATTAAACTATTTGTATTTATTAAATTATTGTCCTATATATATTTTAAATTAGTTGTGTAGACAAATTGCTATGTATGAATTTAAAAAGCCAATTTTTAAAAATGAATTCATTAATTCATGGTTTGTTTGTTTTATTGTTGGTTACCAGATAGTGAGGGTAAACATCCAGTGTGAACCAGGGTTTTTATAGTTAACTAAAATAAAAACTTAAAATAAATAAATTAATTGATAAACAAACAAACAAACTTAAGGTAGTTAAACTTTTTCTTTTACTGTTTAACTTGATGTATTAAAATAACTAAAACTGAAATAAAAAAATATCAAACATTAAACCTAACACTAAATATGCATAATTTAAAAAAAATAAAATTATAATTATATATATATATATATATATATATATGTCAAAGTCATACAATGAAACAAACTGAAATTGAAATGTAAACAGAAAATATAAAATTAAAACAAATTTTAATTTTAAACTAACTTTTTTTTTTTTTTTTTATATATACATTTCAATATAGCATCCCAGGATAGACCTCATGTTAAAAGCAAAGGGTGGTAACTTTAGAGAAGCTAAAATAAATAAAAAAAAGTTTTTTGGATCACTACAATATTCCCAGATTTCCATTTCTGACAACTTTATTTTGTGGAAAATGATAATTAAAGCAGTCAGTGTGTCCAAACTTTTAGTGTATCTGTTTGTATTTTTCATTAGCTAGTTGTTGTGATGGGCAAAAGAGACTCTCTTGGTTTAATTATAAATATATTACATATGGTTTACATTTATAAAATTACTCTAAAATATGCAGCCTGAAATATGCAGCAGCTGACAGGTGATCAAGTCCCTCATTTGAGTCAGTGCTTCTGCAGGCCACAGTGTGCTGTGACATACAGACACGTTCTGGCAAGCAATCACTAGAGCTAATTTAATGTTATGCAACGATGAATGAAAGTCTGTCTTCACGATAAGAGCCCTGACATCCACTGTCACCGCAAGGACACAGAAACTGTTTTTCAGCTTTTGTTTTCTGACAGCCGCAGTCGAGTCATCGCGGCCCATATTTAAATCTCGTCTGTCGTGAAATTAAAAACAAAGTTTTATTGCAGCAAGTTCAGTATCTTTGAAAGCCCCGTTATAAGATTTCAGTCTCGCAGCCTACTTGCCATCGTTGCAGTTTGTCAAACATAAAATGTTAATTGGATTGCTAAGTGAGAAATATCGAATCCAATAGAATCCACCTCCAGTCAAAATATTGGGAAAAAGCAATATTTCAAATGAGATTTTAATTTGGATAATCTTTTGAACTTTAATAGAGCCGAGCCAGTGGGCATATTGAGATTACCACATCATTATTAAACAAAAGTGACACAAAACCATCAATTCTCAGTCCGTGACAGATACACGCTTTCCACTGCACAAATAATATTAGTTCTGCCTACTGACGCCAGCTCTTATCTGCCTCTGGTTTATTGGGTTCACACTGCTGTCAGGTGCTGAGAGATTTGACAGAAATGTTTGCATATATGAATAGCGGCACACACTATATGTTGGCAGATCCTCGGAGGAAGCCCGAGGCACGGCGAACGAGACAAGTCCATATCGGCGTTTTAATGAAATTCTCCCTGCTCATCAAACACAGGCAGAGAGTGATTATACACAGAGAAGGACAGACAGACGAGATGAAACGGATGCTTTCCAAATATCACCCTTCATATTCCATATTAATGCACGCCACGAGGATGGACACGTCTTGGGGTCCGACTGATAAATGTAGATGTATTCAGATGTCCTGTCATGTATTGGTTTCTAATCTTTAGATCCATCATTGGGTGACTTTTCTTTTCAACAGTTTGTAAAACTAATAAGGAAATGGACATAATATAAATTTCCATTTTGTGAACCATTACACACATCTCGACAAAACTGAGTGCAAACGCTTTAAACAGCCCTGAATTCTCGCATGCATCTCAATCCAGATTGCACGAGAACTACATTGACCATAATGAAGGAGCTGAATAAGACCTTCCAGAACCACGCTTTCTGCGCAGTTCAGACCATTCAAATGTGACTCCGCTCCGTCCATTCATGCAAACGTAAAAGCAAGGCGAAGAACAAAGAATTACACTGGAGGAGAATTTCAAGGGCACTTTGGCTAATTCATATGACCGGGTTGCATAGCAACTTCATCCATTCAGTCCATCCTCATGTCAAATCCTGAGCCGCTTCAGATGATTTCATTATCTATTAACAGCTTGGACACAGGTGGCAAAATGCTCCACTTTCAAGAACCCAAGAAGCAATCTTAATCTATTTTTGCAGCAGGGGTGATGTAATGCTTTTCCTCGCAGTAGAGCCAGCATGATTTGGGGCGTTTTGTTAATGTTATAGCGCCACCCTGTGGTGCAGCCAAACTCTTTTACACGTAAGTTTCTCTAACAAATGACATCATGTGTTTACATCGCAGGCTCAGGTGACATCAGAGAGGAGTGAAAGGAAAAGATGGATGAGGGAAGAAAAAATAGAGCGAGAGGAAAAAACAGAGAGAATGGGAAGCTGTCTGAGGGAATGTGCAAGACTGACATTGAAAATCAAAACAGAGTCATGTTAGAGAATAGTAACAAATTCAGGTCAGGTTAAATATTACGTGCTGGAATTTTGTTTTAAATACCAACGCCAATATTTATTTTAATACCCATCCAAGACAGCCATTATGAGGTGTTTAGATTGTACAAATAAATAATTAAATATTATGGTATTACCATGTCCAACAACAAACGTTTAATCGTAATAATGAGGCTCAGGCTCAGAGTCTATGATTTCATATTTCAGGAGGGGTCTACCAAAAGCCATATCCTATGATATTCTACAAAATCAGAAGCTGAAACATTCTCTAAAATACTGTCACTAACAACTGCCTGAACCAGCACAATGTCCTATGATGAGTCAAGGTCACTCTCTTGCGCCCCCTTGTGCTGGAGTAATACACTGAGGTTTACACGAGTTTATTGTAGAAATGTCATCTGTTCTTCATTTATTATTTTTGAGTTTTCAAAGGCTAATTGTCAGTACTTGGGTTGCCTATTGAATATTAACCTTTTAATTTATATTACTAACCAATAAAAACTAATTTCCAATGTATTGATTGAGCAAAGCTTTCCTGTAGCTCAAATGGTAGAGCATGGCGCTAGCACCGCCAAGATCATGTGTTTGATTCCCAGGGAAAGCAAGAGCTGATCAAATGTAAAACTGTAACTTGAATGCAATGTAAGTCGCTTTGGATAAAAGCGTCTGCTAAATGCATAAATGTAAATGTACAAAGGCGAAAAAGCACCAAAGAGTCATTGTAGAAAAAAAAAAAAAAATTTGATTTTATTATAATAAATATTTGATTAAATAACAAAAATCTTTAAGGCATTGGAAAGATTTTAGTTTTGCATAAAATATTTAGTTATTTTTAAACACTATTCTTGTTTTCATGGGAAGGAGGAGTTGAGTTCATTAAGGATAAAATATAAAAATTGGTTATATACTGAGTAATACCGACAACAATGATTTTAAATAGGACAGGCCACCAGTATTATTATATTCTTAAACACAAATGTATCTCAAATAAATAGTGTGAATTGGTTTGTCAGTCAGGATTTACTGATAAAAGAATTCCATTCATTGAAAATCCAATCGGAGACTTTTACAGTTTCACTCAAATATTCTTTATACTAATATATTTGTTATGCATGTGGCATTAACGTCACATCGCTGTTAATATTGCATCTCACCCTGAAGAACATCAGCCAAGCCTTGTTTGTTTTGTGTATATTAAAACCACTCACTCATATTATAAAGCAAACAGCACTTTATATAGAAATTAATAATAAAAAAAAAAAAAAAAACTGAAGGATTTTGAACAGAACTCTGGAAGAATCCCTGGGGTAATGTACCCAGATGCAAATCCCAATTCAACTAAGATACGGTCTGTCATCACCTCTCCTGCACACAGAAGTACACACCCTCACACACTGAGGGTGACAGGCTTTGATAGTAAAAGCTGCTTTTAGTCCTGTTTCTTGCTGTGTGCAGTGCTGTGAGTGCGGGGATCTCGAGGGCTGAAGTCAGCACAGAAGCCGTTAGTTGAAGGCTGAGACTCCGAGGCTGATGTGGATTCTCTGGAGGGTTGAGAGATCGGCTCACTGAGACAGTGGTACTGCTCCACGAAATCAGGACAGTTCTCCAGAAACCGGCAAAAGTCATCTGCCACAAACACACAGCATGTTTACAAAGTTACAAATATCAAAGATACGAGAGAATTAATTTTACAGAGAATGAATTACTACAACTTGATGCAAACTCATAGTAATCCGGTATCTATTTCCTAAATATCTAATAATTACTACATATTTTGTGAATTAAATAAATACATTTTAATGTTCACTAACATACTAATGCACATGTAAAGCACTTGTTTATAACTGTACGACTGTAGTGTGTTATTTGATATACATTCAAAGGTAATGCGTTTAAAACATAATTAGCAAATTGCAACTTCATATGTAAAAATATTCAAATACATGGCATACTAGTTTTAAAAGAAATTATATTAAAGTACATTTTAATGCCTGTCATTACATTCAGCAGTACACAACCATATTTCAAAGACAAGAGAATTAATCATGAACTTAAAGATGTTTTTAGATCCAGCCAAAAAAAAAAAAAAAAAATTATATATATTATATCACTAAATTTCAGCTAACTGAGTTCAATATAAATGTAAACTATAATCCATTTTTATTTAAATCACCATTAACATGGAATTAAATGTCCAAATCCACAATGTTCAATTTGCAATTTAGTATATTATTTCCATAGTATCACTAATATTATCAGAGTAAAATATGCTTCAACCCAACATCATATTACTCAAAATGAATGTGTAAATGCCATTATACTGCATGTTGTCTTAATCAGGGAATTTAATTCTAATTTCATAAGTATTATAAAGCACTAAGCCCCATAAAGCTGTGGTTTACAGTGGTTTTAGAACAGCTAAAGGGAGTTGTTAGGCACAAAGGCAAGTGTTTTACAATGATTTCAAAAAAGGGCTTAGCTACTTATCAAGAACCAGAATGATTCATTTAAAAAACACATTTTGTCAAATGCCGATTTCGACAGAGTTATTCATACATTTGTCTGATCACGTCTTGATTTTTGTAACTCGCTGTATGGGGGCATCTCCGCCGCATCCTCGGCTCGATTACAATCAGTCCAGAATGCAGCGGCGAGGCTTTTAAAGAGGGTAAAGAAATATGATTCTATTTCCCCAGTATTAGCAAATTTGCACTGGCTCCTGGTTTGTTTTAGATTTTAATTTTTGTATACAAATCCCTAAACAATCAGGCACGTTTGTACCTTATACCTTATAACCCCCCTAGAGCCTTGTGTTCAGAAAATGATAAACTTCTGGTAGTGCCTAGGACAATCCGTCATCAAAAAGGCGATAGAGCTTTTGCAGTAATGGGCCAAGACTGTGGAATGAGCTGCCGCTATATATTAGGTCTGCTAAATCTCTGTCAATGTTTAAGAATCTGCTGAAAGATCACTTTGGGGTGGCAGCCTATGTTAGTAAAACTATACAGTAGGTTATGTGACTGTTTTTGGTTCTTTTCTTTTTTTTTATGTAAAGCACTTTGGGTAACCCTTGGGGTTCTTTTAGGAGTGCTATATAAATAAATAAACAAGATAACTTTTTTTAATTTTGGTTAATGTGACCACCAACAATAAAGAAGTGAAGGCAATCTCAACAATAATGCCAGCACACCTAACAGCTAAATCACATGTAAACCAATGTAAATGGTCCTACCAAATGTGATCTTTCCTTTGTCTTGACAATCTATAGCCCTGAAAAGGTCACAAACAGCAACATCTCCAATCCCCAGAGCGGTTTTCAGAATGACAGCCAACTCATCTTCTACAACTGCTCCATCCTCCTGTGCTTCAAACATCTGGACAGAAGACAATATTCATGACAAAAGAACATCCATCTTTCCTTACCATCAAAACCTAAAAAGCTCATTATATCCAAATAAACATTAAGAACTATTATCTACTATGCAGAAAAAAAGTGAGATTCTGACTCATACAAACTCAAGCTTGTCTATTTGAGACGATGAGAGCTTGTAGAAACCCAACTCACCCTGAATGCCAGTTTAATGGTCTCCATATATCTGAAAGGTCTACAGACCACAGACAGGCCGATGACATATTCTCTCACATCCATCTTCCCCTGCTGGAAACAATTCATTCAAATGTTATTACAATCAGACAGACACCATAGAAACATAGAAGTTAATTTGTTTTCTGTTCAGTAATGATGAGTTAAAGACATTTTGATAAATGTTTAACCTCCTCAAAAAGTGAGAAGATGTCCTGTACTGCTTCTGTCAGGGGTTGGTTGAGGTACTGAGAAAATCCCTCCACGTCAAGTCTGCTTCCACAAAGCTCACAGGCCCTAGAGGCTTCCTCATGCAGGACTTCATCAGTGACCCCCGTCTTCAGGCTGAGAGACAAGACAAAATAAAATTCACTATTAATTTTTTTTCCAAATGTGCAAATGGCTGGTGAAAATAAAATGCAATTTGACACTCAGGAATACTTTGAAAATCCTTGTGTTGCCCAATGAACTGTAACAAACTTTGAAAGTATTGAGAACACTTGCATTTCTTCGTAGTGGTTTAAAAAAAAACAAAAAAAAAAAACACTACAAACTCACTGAATCGTTATTTTGAAAAATGAAGTTTGTTCAGTGAGCTACTGTCTTGAAATAAGAAAGCAAACTGGATCTAACAGCATAGGAAGAGATGTGGACGACCCAGAATAACAAGAGGACGAGAACATCAGGGTCTCTAGTTCGAGAAACAGACCCCTGACTGGTGCTCAGCTGGCAGCTGCATTGAACAGTACACACTAAACAGCGGTTTCATCACCAACAGCGCAGAGACGACTCTGAGATGCTGGGCTTTTAAGAGTTTCAAAGAAAAAAAAAAGTCACATCTGACATTGCCAAAAAAATAATAATAAAAGGAGCAAGATAGGCACAAAGAACAAAGACTGGATGGTACAAGACTACAAAAGAGTATTATAGATGGATGAATCCACGTTTGATATGTTGAGCTGCCGTGGGAACAGTTTGAAGAAGCATCCTACAGACCAATAACACGCTGTGGAACGCATGTTAAAACTTCAGCTGAACCTGAAACTTACTGCATAGCATAAGAATGCAGTTGAAAGAAAATCATATTTGGTAATAGAAATAGAAACATTTTAAAAAAACAAAAAACATATTACAAGTTAAATGTTTGGTGTCTATAATATATTTTTTTAACTATAATTAATAAATACGTTTATTTAGCAATAGTGTATTAAATTGATGAAAAGTGACAGAAATCTTTTGTAACACCTATAAATGTCTTTACTATTTCAAATAAATGCTGTTTTTCAACTTTCTATTCATCAAAGAATCCAGTTTTCATGAGCAATATATCAGCATAACAGAATGATTTCTGAAAGATCACGTGACACTGAAGACTGGAGTAATGATGCTGAAAATTCAGCTTTATCATCACAGGAATAAACTTTTTAAAATTAGTCTTTTATTTGATTTTTTTAAATTGTAATAATATTTCACAATATTAATCAATTAATTGATCAAAGCATGAGAGACTTCTTTCAAAAACATTTAACCCTCTGGCCCTCTTCGTTTAGGAGTCACACTTGCCTTCTTTGCGGTCAAAAATGACCGAAGAGGGCCAGAGGGTTAAAAAAACATTACAGGCCATAAACTTTAGTAGTGTACATAGCCTCGTAATTTAATGCATCCTAGGCGAATTGAATTGAAATTTATTTGACAAGTTGACAAACTGTACAAAATAAGTATCCCACACACTTTAAAAAAAAAAACAACTGTTGAGGATTAAAAAAAAAACAAAGCCATTGGCTTATTTCCATAGCGGTCCAATCACCATTGTTTACTGCTTTTTTAAAACTCCCAAGTCTTTTATTCCATTTATTGCACTGGTGTATAAAAACATTTTTCCACAACAAACGTCCAAGCTTACATGGACAAATATTAAAATTCATACCCCTAGTATCATACGAATGCTATTGTCTCACCATATGAAAGTAATTTCTAAATAACTTGGAACCACATTATTAAATTGTACACGTCATACCCCCCCAAAAAAAATATTTTTTCCCCCACAGTTAACAAACCCAATAGCTTAAATCATTTACTGCAATTCGGACTAATTTGTTTTGGGGTTGAATCAAGGCCCCTGCCAGAAATTAAGGAATAAACATCCAAGAAATCGCCTTGCCTCACTAAAAACCTAATCTGACAACATGTTTTCATAAATACAGTACCTTTCTAGCAATAAAACCACCTGTTCATTTATTATCTATTAAACAAACCAAATAATTTAGTACCATTTGACTAAATATTGTTGAACAATATTGTCAAAAAAAAAGCTACACGCACGCACGCACGCACGCACACACGACCTACAATACTCCCTTGAGGAACTCCACAAGTGATTGATAAAGGACCACACACACTATACCCTTAATATCGACTCTCTGGCTTCTGTCATCAACATAGATCTGAACCCAACTAAGAGATTTCTCATCAAACCCAACTGCCTTTAATTTATACAATAAAATGGTGTGGCCTACAGTATCAAATGCCTTCTGAAGGTCCAACATAACCATCCCACAAAATGTGCCAACATAGGCAGCTTTCCTTATTGTATAGGTCAAACATAATACACAAGTCTCAGTGGAATGTAAAGGCCTAAAAACTGACTGTAACTCATAAAATAGTTTGTACTAATATATTTTTCAGACATGTTTTTTTTTCTTGTTTTCATTATCTTAGACATCACACTTAAGACAGAAACAGGCCTATAATTAACCATATCTAACTTGCATCTCTTTTTATATAAGGGTATAACTCTAGCACTTTTAAACTTACTTGGTACTTTTCCTAGTTCAAATGATAAATTTAAAAGCAATCACCCTAGCACGGTCTCTAACAATTTTGCAGGAATATTATCAATCCCAGGTGCCTTATTTATTTTTATTTCACTAATACAATTAAAAACTTCACTTTCAGTGAGTCTTAAAATAAAAGAATCCTGAACCAATGTTGGATCCGAGTCCAGTGTCGAGTCCTAGTTTTTAATCAATTGAGTTTAAGTGGGAGACGTTTATTAATGTATTTTCATATTAATTGTATGTTGTTACTTTTTTATATTACACATGACATGACTCATCTGTACTCTGAAAAATTTCTGCATCCAAAATATCCAAGTCCGAGTCCACCGGAGTGGAAAAATACATTTTTAAAGTGAACCCAAACTTTTAAAGTAGTGTACGTCTCTGGTTTTATTTGCTGACTTTACTTGCATCAGATAAAATTAAAAAAGTAATATTAATAATAAAGTTAGACTTAAAATCTCAGACTGTTGTCACAACATCAAGTGTAACATCACATGCATTATATTGCATGCCTTAAAGGGATAGTTCACTTTGAAATTAAAATTTGGTATCTATCAGCTTACCCCAAGGGCATACAAGATGTAGGTGTCTTTTTTTCTTCAGCAGATCCAATTTTGATGTTTTTAGGTCAAACCGTTCTAGTCTGTCAGTCATATAATGGCAGGTATAGGTCACTGTCTCTATAAGAGGGAAAAAGAACATGCACAGATAAATCCAAATTAAACAATTCCCCATCGTAACTACACATTGATGGCCTAAGACACGAAACGAGCAGTTTGTGTGAGAAAACGAACAGTATTTATATCGTTTTTTTACCTCTTGTACACAACCATGTCCAAGTGATCTGAGTGCGCAAACGCATCCGGTGTGTGACGTGTGTGCGTGCGCGCTCTCGCTCACGCTGCATTCACACGGGGCGTCAGCGTCAACGCTTGACGGAGGGCGTGTCTGAAGCGTGGTGCTGACGCGCCGTCATAGTTATAACAACCAATCACATACTTCTCTGGTGTTGCATGAACGGGATTGGGTATTTGCATGAGGCGATATGATTGGCTGACGCCTCCGTTGGTGCTTGAAAAGTTGCATCAGCACCACGCTTCAGACACGCCCTCCGTCAAGCGTTGACGCCGACGCCCCGTGTGAATGCAGCGTGAGCCAGAGCGTGCACACACACACACGTCACACACCGGATGCGTGTGCGCACTCCGATCACTTGGACATGGTTGTGTACAAGAGGAAAAAATCTATATAAATACTGTTCGTTTTCTCACACAAACCGCTCGTTTCGTGTCTTAGGCCATCAATGTGTAGTTACGATGGGGAATTGTTTAATTTGGATTTATCTGTGCATGTTCTTTTTCCCTCTTATAGAGACAGTGACCTATACCTGCCATTATATGACTGACAGACTAGAACGGTTTGACCTAAAAACATCAAAATTGGATCTACTGAAGAAAAAAAAAAGACCTACATCTTGGATGCCCTTGGGGTAAGCTGATAGATACCAAAATGTAATTTCAAAGTGAACTATCCCTTTAAAAGGGAAAAAAGATTACAGATTAACTGGCAATTAATGGTTTTATTTACTGTACTTACCAAAGCCATTCTTTTTACACATCTTTGATGCTTACTGAATGTTATATACTCTGATTTCGACTTTAATTACAGCATGCCATCTTTCAAACCTTTGTTGATTGTATTTCTTCATCATATTCACTAGAGGGCACCATGTTCACCACCAGATGAACTGCATCAGTACAAACCAGCTCACTGCTTTAGCACCAGTCTAAAATCAACTTCTAATCCAAAGCAAACAAAAGCCATGTTTAACTTCCTCTCATTATGCTGGCAGGCAGAGGGCAGCATGTAATTTTTTTCATCAGTCAGCACAGCGCTGCTCGTATACTGAACGTAATGATTCTTTATGGTGTGGCTCTACTGAAGTATTACAGATCAATACTATGATATGTAGAGGTGGATTGATTGGCTGGATGACTGATTCACCCAGTGACCAAACCAACACCTCGTGTCCCTGAGACATCCAAAACTGTCCTTCACTCTTACAACCTACTTAACTCAGCTGCCCAATAAAAACCTGAGAACTGATTCTTTCATCCTAGAAAATGAGATCAAGTCTGTTATTTCAAAAGACAATCCCAGCCTGCTGGTCTGCAAGACACCCACAGACTACCCAAAGTCCAAGCTACAGAGATCATCTGAAGCACACTGCACAGACAAACAGCAAAAACTTCCTCGGTCTATCAAGCTCTCATCTGACAGACCGACTTTAAGCAACTTCCAAAAACCACAGGAAAACTTTCCACTGACTGTCTTCCTGTTGTTCTCGTAATGAAGCCTGGTCTGATCAATGGTCATTCCTTAAGGCCAGGACACACCATGCCGACTTCAAAGAACTAGCGGCGATGAAAGCCGACGGTGTTGTCGCCTCACGTCAGCAGCGTCGGACCAAAAAGCTGCGCTCAAACACACCGCACAGACTACAGCCGATGGCAAACTAACATATGCGTTCCGTGCATGCGTGAGAGGACTTGTCTATATCAGCAGCTATCAATAGTATATATTCGTCATTCAAAAGGAGAAACCCAAACAAAGATATATGACATAAACGCAGACATACAAAACGTAAACAAAGCAGCGCTTTCTTACCATTTTGATTATCAGTAATGTTGATAACTTTAATCGTTTTTAAGCTGCTCATGTTATTAAAACATTCTCGTATTAGAATGCTTGGGAAAGATCACGTAACATTTAAACAGCCTTCTGTCTGTACCGCCTTCATTTATGTGCTCGTTTTCATCACTTTCGCTGTAATTCTCGGGCACTGACTCGTTTGCTAAACTGAACATCCAATCAGAGTTCGCTCGCCGTCAGCCCAACATCCTCATGATAACAGATAAAAATTATGTTATTAAAGTTGTGTTTACAAGGTACTGGGTTGTTCGTATTGCATTTTCTGCTTTGCTTTATATCTTTTGTAAGGACTAAAATCATCATTAATGTCTTTATTCTCACTTTCGATCAATTTAATGCATCCCATGATAAACAATAATTAGGGTTCTTTTAACCCTAGTAAGGTTCTTTCTTTTTTTTTTTTAAATCATACCAACCCCAAATTTTTGAACAGTAGCGTACGTTATGGTAGATGTGGTGACCCGCTTAAAACTGCTGCTCTACTCACCCTAAACGTCGTACCAGTCTGGCAAACTCCAGCAAACAGCTGTGTCTGGGCAACCGCAGAGGGCCTTTGGCCATAGCAAGCTGGCAGTCCTCAAAGGAGTAATCGATAATGGGCAACCCAAGCGCCCTATGGAGAAAGCACACACACAATACTGATTAGAGGACACTTGGGCCTTTTAAGAGGAAGAAATGTAAAGCCAAACATGCAGACGTCAAATTTATTTTTATCAGTATGAAATAAGTGTTAAAAATCTGTCACAACAAAAACACTTTGTTCTTTAAAATCCACTCACTTGGCCATGATGCGTCTCACATTGTTGGCGAACAGGCCTGGATCCTTCTTCTCCTCCTCTGACGGGGTGTATGTAGGAAGATACTGGACAGAACTTTATCATCAAATCTGATTTGTGCATATTTACCAGTGTTGTTATTTTTAACTAAAACTAAAAATATTTAGATTAGATATTAAATCAAATAAAATTAAATTCTTAGATCAAAATTAGATGAAATTTGAAAATGTATAAACAAAAATAATTTGAATTACTAAGAGTAAAATTAAATGACTAAAACTGAAAAAATAAATAAAAATGAAGAACAATGACTAAACCTAAAATGAAAACTGAAAATATAAAATAAAAGCTTCAAAATAATATAGAAGTGTAATATTATTTGTAATAGTGTATGAATACTAAAATAACATGCCATTTATACCACAATGCGAGTTCTCACCTCTATTTCTACAGAGTTATGTAGCTGACATAATGTGAGCCATAGAATCTTAAACCTGAAAAAGATAATGGAATTTTATTTTAATTTACAAATAGATACAAGCACATATCTTGCATATATCTTGACCATTAATCTACCTCCCATTCATTGTATGGACCAAAAAACAACAACAACAATGTAAGTAATTGAAAACTGAAACTGTTTGGTTACAAACATTCTTCAAAATATATATTGTGTTCAGCAGAAGAAATAAATGCATATAGGTGCATGTGGGTGACTAAATAATGACATTTTTATTTTTGGGTTACTATCCCTTTAAGTGGATAGTAAAACTCAAGAGACTCACGCTCCAGGCCCTTGCCACGTCCATGAGATTGTATCCTGTCAGGGAAGTGAGAAGAGAAAGAAGGCAATGAACAGGCTTGGCATCTCAAACAAAAACAAGTGTTATACTGGCAGTATACTGGCTAAACAACTAACTATCCTGCACACACACCTATCCTAAACACTTGAACTTGACCTTGCTTCTACAGCACAACCTTGGCTCTAAGTGCTCTAAGAGATTGCTGGGCTTGTATTATTCATGAGAGAAGGAAACAAAGACATAATAGACAGAAAGGTTTTGACAGTGGATAGAAAAGTATAACTGTGAAAAATAAATTCATAGTCTTCATGAATGGAGACACATAACACAGCTGCAGACTGCAAGTACGAGAGGAAGACACTCCCTGTTTGGGCGTAGAGCTTATTCTTACCATCTCATTAGGATACCGCAACAGCACAGGCTGCACGGGAACTCCAGGGATAAATGCACCTGCAGGACAGGAGGGACAAAAGGACAGTAAACGAGTGAGAATGAGGACTTGTGCTTTGACCTCGTTCCACTCGGAGGGCTGGGTGTGGCATTAAAACTATAGCCTGTGCTGAAACATGAGCCCTCTGTCTGAATGTGGGTGTGTTAACTTAAGTATCCAAATCCACTGACCTCATCCAGCTTCATTGTTTTTAATATTCAGATATGACGGCAAACTAAAAACTTGCAAAACACTCAAGCTTTACAAGAAGATGCAGAATAATAAAATGAATAATATTAAATCGCTTCGAGGATCAGAGCACGGTTTCTGTCAATACACAACTTTATGATGAGCTGAATATTCCTTTGAATAACTTTTTACACTTGAAACTGTCTTTTGGTGAGGCAGGTTGCTTATTTTGTAAAGCATTATTTAAAATAAATAAATAAATAAATAAAATAAATATCTGCCACTTCTTGGAAAAAAAAAAAAAAAAAAAAAAAAAAAAAAAAAAAGTACATGGTGCATATCCTGTATTTTTAATCAGAAAATACACATTAAATTGATCAATTATAATGTTACAAAATACCTATTTCAAATAAATGCTGTTATTTAAAAAACAAATTGCACAAAATAAAATAACTGTTTTCAACATTGATAATAATAAGACATGTTTAATATTTGAATGATTTCTGAGGTATTCAAGTAATGCTGCTGAAATTCAGCTTCACCGTTACATAAATAACTTTTTAAAGAATATTCAAATAGAAAAATTACTTTAAAAAATTTTTTTTTTTTTTTTACAATATTATTGGTTTTACTGTATTTTGTGCATTAAAAATAACTCCAGCCTTGGTGGAAATATTTTGAACAGCAGTAGAATATCTTTAAGCCAGAATATTTGCAAAGTATTGCACAATCATTTAAAATACTTAAAGTACATTTTGTGCTTTTTGAAGCATAACAGCTGTCACTGCCATTAAATGAGAACTGCTTGGCATTCTGCTAAATATATCCTTTTGTGTTTCACTGAAAACAAAACAAAAAAAACTTTATATTTTAAGCAACATATGAATGAGTGGATGAGGTAAGTTACTATTTTTATTGTTTTTTTTATTTTAGGGTGAACTATCCCTTATCAGAACTCGTAACAGAGTTCAGAAAACAACTGCAGTATCCTTTTCTCTATTTTGAGCCTCGGTTTCACTCTGTCAGATCTCATCAGTTCTGGAAAGGTGTAGAGAGACGAGAGATGCCCTTCAGCTTACAAACAGCTCCTTATTGCATGCTGCCAATAGAAACTGGCCAACCTATCCACTAAGACTGAACTCACTCACTCACCTTTGACAAACTCAACCCAAGTTTTAAACCGAGCAAGTCAACTAATGCAAATACACAAATCACCCATTATTCATTTGCATCTTTCACCATTGAGGTTCTGAGCTGCTACTGTATGTGCTACTGTACTGTACTTTTTAGGCAGAGCAGAAATACTGTAAATAAATGCTAACTGCACCATGATTTTGCATACACAGCTCCTCTGTCTTTTAATACACTAAAGTGTATGACTACAAAAAAAAAAAAAAAAAAGTTTTTGAACAGCTTGGTTATTTTATAAAGAGCAAAATAAAAAGTTATTATTCTTATGTTATTTGATTATTATTAAATGTAATTTGAATCCATACAATTGTTTTACAAGTTCTTGACATACATAAACACTGAAATGTTAACTGTAGATCAAAGTGCTTTTGTGCATTTTAGAACCAGAGTAAGTCCAGATACTGCTGTTTTATTGTCTTGTCCTCCACTTATTCTCTTGACCAATAACCAGTGTGCATTACCTATTAGACTGTAATAATAATAATAATAATACTAATAATATTTATTGTTATTGTTGGTGGTTGTTGGCAGCCATATAATATATGGCTTTATTATGAGTATAAAAGGAACATACCAAAATCACTTTAAAAAAAAAAAAGTGTTTCCTGTGACCTATGTCTTTCTAGTTATCAATAAATCAATGGAAGACATAAAATATGAAAATGGAAAGTAATTATGACACCATTTGCTTAAAGTCCATTCAAGAAAAATGCTCTATATATACCATACATGGCCATATGTCACGTCACATACATTTTGCCACTCCTGCCAATGGCCGTTGACTTGTGTTTTTATAAGCCATGAAATTGTATGTATATTTCATAAAAAAATAAATAAAAAAAAACCAGGCAGAAACAATTGGGGAAACCATCTAATTTTGATTCTAATTGCAATTATTGTTATAAATTTACTTTAATTATAAAAATTAAATCAATAAGGAAATATCACTATCCTACTATTAAACTTAAGTATTTCAAAATATCACCACTGAACTGTAAAATATGATAATAATAATAATGGTAATACTTTACAAAAAGGTTCATTAGTTCACATTAGTTAACAACATTAGTAAACGAACTAAGAATGAACAATACTTCTACAGCATTTATTAATCTTAGTTAATGTTAATTTCAGCATTTACTAATGCATTATTAAAATCTCAAGTTGTGTTTGTTAACATTAGTTAATGCACTGTGAACTAACATGAATAAACAACTATTTTCATTAACATTTTTAACAAGATTAATAAATAGTGCAATAAATGCATTGTTCATTGTTTGTTCATGTTAGTTAATACATTAACAAATGTTAATAAATGACACCTTATTGTAAAGTGTTACAATAAATAATAATAATCATCATCTATAAAATATTATAAAAAATAAATCAAAAGCAATATCACTATAATACTATTGAACTATATACTATATATTTTACTACTGTAAAATATATATTTTTTTATATATAATATATATTTTTTATAATATATTTTATATATACACATTTAAGTCGACTAGTCGATTTTGAAAAATCATCGACTTCATTTTTCTCGCGTCGACTAACCGCAAAATACCGGAAGTGCCGCATTTCAAGGACGAGAATCCATAAAACACATTAGACTATTTTCCAAGGCTGCATGCCATTAAACCCATTTAAAAATCACAATTAAGCATAATTGTGAATTCACAAAAGCTATGATTTAATTAAATAATTATATGCGATGCAGTTCTAACACAGTATATGCGCTTTAATTATCTACATGCGTGTAGGTTAAGTACGTGCGTCACAGCGGCTCCGTTCACAGTAGTTCCACAGAAACTGTTATCACTTACACGTGGAGCATCTCAAACTCCATCTCTGCATGTTGTTGTGAGTTTGGTTTATTATAACGTTCATCTGGGAACGCAACGTGCGCCATTTCATCAGATTTGTAAGGTAAATAATTTATAAACCTGTGCAAACAGGAGAATACGTCACAATTTCAAGATAAAAGCTCAAACCCTCACTCTGAGTTTACACGTTTTGATGTCCACATATTCATTTAATTACAGTGACTATAGCATTTCTGTCCTAAAGACATGGTCAAATATTAAAGATTAAGTGGACATTTGAATTAAATGGTGCTTGGTCAATATTAAACAAGGATTAGATCATGCAGTAATGTGAAAAATAATAATCAGGCGCTCCTGCAGGCCTTTGTTGTTATGCATAATCTACATTAGCTCTATTGTTTATAATACATTATGTATTTTAACAGTTTTGTTCAATAAAACCATATGATTTCTTGCTTTTCATACTTTATTTGAACCAATTATTATTGCATCATTGCTATTGTATATGTATTTTAAGTAATTTTAAAAGCTATTGTTCACTTACATCTATTTTATTACCACAAAAACATTATTATAATTATAGGGCCCTATGAAATCCGTTTTATTTCCACATTCATTTTTTTCCATTTACATTTTTCTATACTCTGTTTTAATGGTTAAATTCCATTTTATTAATCAAAAAGCCCGTCTAATTAATTGAGTTTTACAGTTTTATCTGCACCAAATTCTTATTTTCTGGATTCCATTTTAATGGTTCCATTATTTTTTTATTTTTTTCAGAAATACTGCACATTTACATTTTTCTCCTACATAAATTCTGGTAAATAATATTTCTGGTAAATACTCCTTTATTTAAAATACTGATTATAATTGTATTATTAGACTAGAACACGTGGATATGTTGTCTTTCTTACACTATAATACTGAACTGATTTCAGTGATTTGGACTGAGATGAGATGGACTCTTGCTTCTTGCACTCTATGTTGCACTTTACTTTTGCTTTTAAAAAGGATTTCATAGAAATTTGGGTTTAATTTGGTTTAATAAAATATCCTTAAGTAAAATTGTAGATTTTTTTTGTGGGAAATTAATCGTTTAGATTAATCGATAAATTAGTCGATAGATTAATCAAAATAAAAATAGTCGTTAGTGGCAGCCCTAATATATAACAACAGTACAATACTAATATTTATGTTTTTTTTCAGGATTAGTTATTGAATAAAAAGTTCAAAAGAACAGCATTTATTGCAAAGCTTGTGTAACATCATAAATGACCTTACTGTCACTTTTGATCAGTTTAAGGCATCCTTACTAAATAAAACTATTAATAAAAGTTTTTTTTTTTTTGCTTTGCTTTCAAAAAGGTTAAACAAAGCTTTTATTTTGGTGGAAAACCATAGGCAATATCTTTTGAAATGCTTCCCTTTTGCTGACAACAGATTTATAAACCAGTCTATATACAGATTTATACAATTCTTTGTTATTTAACCATATTGCATTCTCAGGCATTTGTTAATTTATAAAAAGCAGATACCGGCCAACAGTTTCATATTCTCACCAACACTAATTTTAACCTGCATTTGGTGTGATTAGGAGTATTAATTTTAGGCCTTGCCTATAACCATTAGTAAACATGTTCAAAAAGCACCAGAACTGCCCCGTACACATCCAAACTCTGACTTGGTTTTGTTTTGGAAGAACTATCTGGCTGCACGCCACCACATCTGATGTTGTTTGGGACAGTGAGAGCTCCAGTATTAAAGGTTGCAGAGAGAAAAGTGAGATAGCCAGACAAGAGAAAACACACAGACGATGGAGAGAGGAGGGGTGAGGATTAGAGGAATAGAGCCGATTCAATGACTGACAGACGAGAGGGGGATTTGTGGAGAAAAGACCATCACAATCCACAGCGTACACAGGAAGAGGAAGCCAATCACCAGATCTCTCAGCGCTGTGAAGAACCATGATGGGCCGTAGATTAGAGAGGGTAAAAAAAGAGAGCAAACACCAAAGCGCACACATACAAAATACAAAAATTTCCTCAAAGTTTCCTAAGATAGACTCAAAAAGAAAAACTCCTAGAAACAAGTTCTGGGCATGGGAAGTGTGTTTAGACAGCAGTTATCAGAGGTGGGCACATACCGGGCTTAAACGCGATGAGACAGGATCTATTGGTGCATGTGCCCTCCGGGAATATCATGATCTGAAAACAAGCCACAGTCAAAGGAAATACCTCAGCACTGCACTCATGACACCTATACTGTATGAATCTCATTACATTAGATGTGAAATATCAGAAGTCTGTGTGCATTTGTGTGGTACCTGAGGCCATTCACCATCAGAACAAGCTCTGCGTTTGATCTCCTCGACGGTCTTCCTCCGAGAGTCCTGATCCGAGCGGGACACAAACACGGGCCGGATGAATTTGATAAGAGCTACAAACGGAGAAAGAGTGAGGTAAGAGAGAGGGATGGAAAGAGCAAAAAATATATATATTTGAAAAAGAGAGATTAAAGGAATAATTCACCCAAAAATGAAAATTCTGTCATCATTTACTCACCCTCAAGTAGTTCCAAACCTGTTTGAATGTCTTTGTTCTGCCGAACACAAAGGCAGATATTTTGAAGAAAGTTTGTAACCAGGCTGTTTTGGGGCACCATTGACTTCCATAGGAGGAAAACAATACCATGGAAGTCAATGGTGCCCCAGAACTGCTCTGTTTCCCACATTCTTCAGAATATCTTCCTTTGTGTTCAGCAGAACAAAGACATTCGTACAGGTTTGGAACTACTTGAGGGTGAGTAAATGACAGAATTTTCATTTTTGGGTGAACTATCCCTTTAATAGGCAAGTCAAATCTTGCAAAATGCTGGGAGTATAAATTGAGTTTTTCTATAATAAACAATTATTATAATTAACAGGTAATCTGCACAAACAAATCTGAGTTCTTATTTAAATGAAAAATAAATCTCCTCTTGATGGCAGTTAAGCTGCTCTCTTGGAACTGGGAGAAAGATTATTAGCGGATCATGAATTTTATTCATCATGGGCCAGTGTATGAGTATGACACATTTTAAATGACCACACAGCAATGAATATGCATTCAAAGACAAATGAGATGATTTACTCCTGGAAAAGTTCAAAAGTGTGGGATCAGTAAGATTTTATATATTTTGTTCACTTGGCTGTTTCCTCAAAGGTCAGGTGTCTTTTTAAATGATATGATATCATTACGTTGCTGTCTTTCCGCCAGCCAATCGCTGCATTGCTAATCATGGTTTTGAGTATCGATACATCTGCCCTTTTCGGGGAACACGAGAGTGCGCAGTAATCTTAAACCAGATATTTTAATCCAATCCGCAAATTCGTTTGAAGAACCAAATTAGCCTGAGATCAGTTATCACGATTATAAGATCTGGCATCTTTTAAATCATCTCAGATCTATTAAGCGAGGTACGAAGAACAGACCCCTGTTTTCAACATTGATAATAATAAGAAATGTTTCTTGAGCACCAAATCAGCATATTAGAATGATTTCTGAATGATCATGTGACAAAAAAGTCTGGAGTAAAGATGCTGAAAATTCAGCTTTGATCACAGGAATAACATTTATTTTAAAATATATTAAAATAGAAAACAGTTATTTTAAATTGTTAAAATATTTCACAACATTACTGTTTTTATTGTATTTTTGTTCAAATAAGTGCAGCCTTGATGAGCATAAAATACTTTTTTCAAAAATGTATTAAATCTTACAGACCCTAAACTTTTGAACAACAGTGTAGCGCTTAACATAAAGAGGGAAAAAAAATCTATCCAACAACATCTCAATTTATCAAAGGCAAAGTAATTCAATGTTGAACTAAACAAACCAAAATTCAAATGTTTATATATTTATATATTTTTAAAAACTCACTGCCCCAGACTGGAATGTCTTTACTCTCAGCCTTCATCACTATAGAGGCCATGGTCATGGTGACAGGGATGGCGTCAAAGTAGGATGAGTGAGGGGCCATTGTGAGGATGGGCGCCTCACTGGGCAGCGCAGGCCGGCCCTTCACACGGACCCAGTGAAACCCTCCAGAAAACCACATGGCTCTCATGATGGCCTTTAGGACCAGATCGACCAGCCTGGAAAGACAGAAACAGAGAGAGTTAGTAAGAACATGTTGGTGCTTCCTGACATTTTGTGCCAATTAAATTGCCTTCACATCCAACTGACTGTGGTCCATATCAGACAGCATTTAAAGTCAACATGAAACTGTACCACAAACTATTTATTCACTAGTGAGATATTTCTGAATGAAACTGGATATAAAAAAAGCAGAGCATACAACATTTTTTTTTTTTTTTTTTAAAGTTCCCAATATTTTAATACAATTCATCTCTATGAAGTCTATTTTACTATATGACATCTATGGCATTCGTATTCAGAGACTAGGTAATTGTTAAAATATCATTGAGAATGTCTTTAGAGGATGCTTAAAATTAAGCACTAAACTAGTTAAACCTTAGCTTTCTACGTGGACTTCATGCTAAATATTAACTGCCCTAGAAAATATGTTTTTAAACACCGCTGGCTCATGATCACTCACTGAGACACCCTCTCAAACATGCACAGTAGCAAAAGAAGTAGTTTGGTGACCTATGCCCCTCCAGTGTTGGTAACTGAGCGTGTCTGTTCAAACTTACACGGTGGATAAAGACAAAAACCTCTCCTCGCCACCCTCACATGAACAAACTTGTGCACAATGGGATACAGAAAGACACAGGCAGACAAACACACAGTGAGAGAATATGAAAAGCCCTGCTGGAAGCGATCAGGTGATAGTGGAATGGAGACATGTAATGGTGATAGTGTGAAGTGACTGTGTGTGTGTGTGTGTGTGTGTGTGTATAGGTGTAGGTGTAGGTGTGCCACACATATGACATACACACAATACAGTGCTCTTATTTTTAGCAGGGTAAAATAGCAAGGAAGAGCGAGCTCTCCAATATCTGAGAATATTTAGACAAATCCTAGTAAACTAACTTCTAACCAATGGATCCTCACAAGTGACTGAAAACGTACTATGTGGTCAGCAAGTGCACGTGTTACAATGTTCACCACCACATGAAGAGATAGGACTCAATAGCCGCTTTTCCACTATCGGGCCGAACGGTTCTAAGAACTGTCAGGAACGGTTCCAGTTGTATTTCCACGTGAGCCTGGTACGCCGCAGCACGATTACAAACCGTTCTCAGCCCGGAATTCTCGGCACGGTTTGTTGTGAACCGTGCTGAGCCGTGCTGGAAGAGTGCTTGTGCCTGACGTTGCCACTCTGTTGCCTAGCTAGTTTCTCCATAGCTGGCTAAGCGGAAGCGCGCTATTTGTTCAAGCCGCCAAGTAAACAGCTATGCTATGTTCAATATAAAAAGAAAAAAACTGCCTGGGACAGTCAAATATCTGATCATCGTCCATATCGTTGTTTACATTACACATGCGTTACCAAGGCAACGACTGACACATTTGTATTACATTCCAACGGGCTCCGTTATCAGCACCACAGTGAAAAACGAAACCGTATCCGTGCTGACTGGCCCAGATCGGCACGGAATGGAACGGTTAAGCAAAGAGAACCGTTCGGCCCGATAGTGGAAAAGCGGCTATTCACTCATAGGCTCCAAAGAATTTGATGTCAGCATGTTTCACCTGATAAAGGAAGTAGGCATAGTTTGACTCAGGGCAAGAGTTTGACTTTAGCATTTTGCTAAGCTAACAACTCAACTTTCTGTTAAATAGGGCTGGGATTGATGACATTCAATCAATCTTAATTTTTGATGAACTGATATCAGTTCATAAATTCCACAACCTTTTAATAAAAAAACAATTCCCTGATGGCACACACACATCTCAGCGATGTCTGTTTGAAGTGCGTGTTTACATCTGGCAGACTTTTTTTTTTTTTTAAAAAGAGTGTTTGCTCATCAGCAATATGTCTCTAAAACGTTTCCTGTTAGACGTCAAATAGACATTTAGAAAATGTCTTTAAGATGTTTATGATTTAGAATGTATGTAAAAGTGACATCTTAGAGAGATTTATCAGATGTTCGTTCACAGCAGATGCTTTCCAGGTGAAGGGATCTTTAACAGACATCTTGCAGACATATAAAGGTTCACCTTTTAAAATGACAATTTTATCACAACATTTTTGACATTCAGAATGTACAGGTGCATCTCAATAAATTAGAATGTTGTTGAAAAGTTCATTTATTTCAGTAATTCAACTCAAATTGTGAAACTCGTGTATTAAATAAATTCAATGCACACAGACTGAAGTAGTTTAAGTCTTTGCTTCTTTTAATTGTGATGATTTAGGCTCACATTTAACAAAAACCCACCAATTCACTATCTCAACAAATTAAAATACTTCATAAGACCAATAAATAAAAAAAAACATTTTTAGTGAATTATTGGCCTTAATAAATTTGGACTGTTAATTTTAACCTTTAATGATGTAGTAATATACCAATTGAGAGGGTTCCCCTGTATTATCAACGTGATCTTATGATAATCCGTATGTATTTTACGTAAAATGTGGTGCTATAAAACGTACATTTACTTACGTTTTTACAGGCACTAAAACGTACATTACTGACGTATTTTCAGCATCTAAACGTATAAATACTTACGTATTTTCTGCATTTAAACGTTGAAAACTGACGTATTGACTACATCTAAAAATGAATCCTTATGAATATTGAAATTGCGGCATTAATTTTATTATTAGTTGTCATATCAATTACCTTGTTTTCAGTTCTTTACCCGTTTACCTAATATGAAATGATAACATTTCGTTCTGTTCTGTGTGATTTCTTCCAGCTCATTTCCAAGAATATGCCTACATAATGTTAAAAGACTTCACTTTAAACCCTCAAAATAAATAACATTTCTGCAATCGTTTAACCTTTACTTGTCATGTAATGTTTACTTTGTTTGCCATGGGCCACAAAAAGCGTTTTCTCGGACATGCTGTGACTGACAATAGAACTATATAAAACACCAAAACCGCAACATAATTACGAAATGAAACAATTTTATTTATGCGCTGTAATCCAGATCTTCAGAATCCATACGACTGCGAGGAACAGACCCAAATCCAAGCCTTTATTCGGCGATCTTCATCCCGAGCAGCAAGTCCAGCGACCGTAAACAGTAAAGCCCGCACTGACGCGTCCGTTACGAATTCAAATGTTGCCGCTTCAAACGACAGGTTTTACGGCAGAATAATCGAACGCTCATTGGCTCTCTCCTGCATTCGTCACAGATTGCGACGTGCCGTGTTTCTGGTGAGGTGTGTGTTTGAAAGATGCGAGCATACGCGCGCCTTCAGGAGACGAGAGGATCAGGAAAATAATCTGGATAATATTTTCAGCGATTAATAGCAAATTCTGCTCTGCACCTCACACAAACCTACTGTATTCCGCCAGAGAGGACTGCGGCTGCAACGCATCGTCATTTGGATTACTTTTGGTAGTGCTTTTGAAATTTTTGCAATAAATAAATGATTGTAATTGCATTTATCTGTCTGTCATGTTTTTCTTATACTGTACAGAAATAGCTATGTTTAGGTTTAGAGGTAGGAGTGGGATTAGCGACTATAAAAACATTTTTAATGCTATTATTCTTACTAAAATTGTTATTTTCCTGCATGCTTCGGTCAGTTCCGTTTTATATTCGCTATAAAATGGGTAGGTTTAGGTTTGGGGGTCAAAAAGTCTAAATCGCTTATTGATAAAATGATAAAAATGCATTGATACTAATATCTTAATGATATAAAAGATACGTAAATATTTTTACGTTTTTTAGCTAAAAATACGTATCGATTTGTACGTTTTAAACGTTGAAATACGTCTACATTGTACGTTTTAGCATCAATAAATACGTACATAAATGTACGTTTTGTGCTTGTAAATGTTACGTATCAATACCTACGTATGAACATGAGACCAGGCTGGTATTATACAAGATATTGTGTTCCTTAAGAAAAATTGTGATGTACTTTACTTGATATATATTCAAATAAATCAATATTGAATGAAAATGTAATAGGAATCTAACCGAATCAAGAATCTGAAGCAAACGGTTTTGTGAAGTGTGTGTCAATACCTAGTTCCCATAATAATGTGCACACAGATAATGAATGATATTGATTAGTTTTAAATAGATGGAGATCTTAAAGGGATAGTTCACCCAAAAATTGTAATTATGTCATTAATTACTCACCCTCATGTCATTCCAAACCCGCAAGACATTTGTTCATCTTTAGAACACAAATTAAGATATTTTTTTATGAAATCTGAGAGCTTTCTGACCCTCCATAGACAGCAACACAACTGACACGTTAAAGGCCCAGAAAGGTAGTAAGGACATTGTTAAAATAGTCAATCGTTAATTATTCTCTTCCGTGCCACCAACCTCCACCATTCACGAGTGTAACATGACACATTGTTGAATAAAATTTGTAGCATAAAGTAGTTTTTGTTTTCTTTGTGCAAAAAAATAAAATAAAAAATAGTAGAGATTATTAAAATCGTATTCTCGTAGAGAATGGGCCTTGAATGTGGTAGTTCCATTGCTGTCTATGCAGGATCAGAAAGCTGAACAAAGGTCTTACAGATGAATAACTGAGGGCGAGTTATTAATGACAATTTTCATTTTTGGGTTAAACATTTTCATGTGCACCTTTCTTGCTAGTAGTTGTTGATGCACCTTCATTGCAGTTTCAAACTGTATCAGGAAGCTGATCACGCAAGAGTCTGCACCCACATTGGCTACTTATATGCAATGTTCACTTATAGCTCATGTTGCCTCAAATCTTGAACTGAAAATAAATGTCTTTCAATTACTTTATTGCTGCAAACTGCAGTCTGACTGGCTCCCCCTAGGTCTGTTTTTAGTGGAGTAATCTCATCATGCTAAGAGCAGAAATACAGTGGCAGCATAATGTTCCCGAACTCTCACATCTGATTAACATTTCTGATGTGTCACTCACCACCTCCACCAGGATAGAGGTTCAACTGCATCCTCAGAACGGCCAACAGTAGCCACGAATGCAAAGGGCCAGGCCAGCAACATCATGAATGCAGCAAAGAGCAGACGAACAGGGAACAGTGTCACAGTCATCACTGCTATCTATGAGAGAGAGAAATGTGTTAGAGGTAACCAGAGGTTAAAATCCCAAATATGTTCACGTTAATCCAGAATTTGCCAGTATAGCAGTGCCGTGGGGCTGGAGGACACAGAAAGCATGTGAGGTATGAGGGTCATTAACGGAAAGAGATAGAAGGGGAAACAAAAATATGCAGAGAGACCACATTATATTTTGCTCTGCTGTACAATACTCAAAGACAGAAAGAGACAGGCCTGAGGAACATTAATATTTAGATTACTCAGTCCTAGTTAACTTCTAGACAGGCCAACAGATCCAAACATATTCGGCTCTTCTAAGCAGAACCATCAAGATTTAAATAAAATACAGTTGATATAATGGCTGTATTAAAAGCTTAGTGTTTGAAATGCTTGAGAAAGAGTATCAAGAGTTCAGCTTTACTAAGAGATTGAAAGATATTTTTAGTTAATGATTTAAAGTTTACTTCAAAGCTGACTATAAAGAATGAAGAACCCTGGGGATTCATTTATAAAATGAGTGTATGAACAGACTTGATCATAAATTCCAAGGATTTGACTTGCCAAATAAATTCCGATGACTTTGCAAATAGTGAAAATGTATAAATGATCACAAGAATGATTTGATTCAGAATTTGGTCATATTGAGATTGTGTGTCATTCAGAATACCTACTTCAACAGAAAATTATTTGACCAAAAGAAAGTAATTTTGGAAGCTGGGAATTAGCATTTGTGAGGCATTAAACAAATTTTCGAAGCAAAGAGAAACAATTGTACGTTAAAAGAAGTTACATTTCATTCATTTGATTGCCACAGTTTTGATAAATTTGCTTTCTATCATAAAAAAAATACAATCCAGAAAAGTTAAAACGAATTTAGACCAAAAAAAAAAAACATTTTATAGGGCCCTAATTATTACAATTTTAATTCATTATTATATTGATGTTTTATGAATTCTATTGATTAGATTTGCTTTTTAAAATTGCATTAATCCATAAAAAAAGAAAAAAAATAATTGGAAAAACCTGAACTTACATCATAGTGCCCTAATTGTATTTAAAAACATAAATATAGAAAAAAAAATTGTGCGTACAGACATTTTATAAATAGCACAGAAATATTTTGGCAATTTACATTTAGTAATAAGGCCTCTGGTTTCTACAAAATAACAGAAAATCCAAGCCATTCGTGACTGAACTAAGAGAGCCATCAACTCGGTTAATTCAATCTCCATTCAGAATTTCTGCAGTTTCTTAATTTAATCACATGCAATTCCAGTATACCAGACATGTCTCAATTGTACACCAGATACTCATGTGATAAATCTTCGAAGGGGAAAGATCAGGTTTGCATCTACTGACTTCAGCGGACACTGTTAAGCTGAAAGTTGTGACTTAACCCTAATTTTCAGTTCATTTTATGCAACATTTGGGAGAGACTGTAATGCTGTTTATGTAAAAAAAAAAAAAAAAAAAAAAAAAAAGGAATTATTTTCTATTTATATAATTAGTGATGAATAATACATACAATTAGTTTATATATATATATATATATATATATATATATATATATATATATATATGTGTGTGTGTGTGTGTGTGTTATGTATTACTAATTACATTATCTGGTGTCACAAAGACATAAAATGAAACATGTTCTCTATTAAAAGGTTTCATTATGCAATCCAATTTAAATTGCTTAAAAATAAGAAAATAAATCAGTTTCAAACTGATACTGCAAACTATTTTTTTTTAGCCAGCCAAACCTTGCCCTTGAGGCCTTTCAGATCCCAAACAAGGCTAAACTTTTACTGGAAATCTGTTTTCTGATTCTGGGAATAAGAGTATTTGTCTAATGTTGTTTGCTTTACTTCAAAAATAAACATGCTAAATCTTAAATTCTTTTTACAGATCATTGGTGCAAAGCTTCATCCAACCTCTAGCTCTGAGAACACATCATACATAATTAATTAGAGGGCTAAATTAGCAGTCTGGAATGTAAAAAGCTATTTTGTTAACGCTTACAGCAACAACAATATAAAGGTTAAACTTTGTTGATCCCAGCAAAAGGCTAATGGAGATTTGTGCCTAGTTTGTCACAAGAACCAACGACAAAGCAGAAGAATGGAATGAGCTCACATTAAAGCCCAGAATGGTTAATGAATATTTAATCTGCCTAAGAGTTCCAATTTCCAAGAAAAATCGACTGAAAGTCCTAACACGTTTCTTATCCAATGCTCCATTTGTTGAGCCTAGAATAAGGTTAGTCTTCCAAGTTTCTCATTCTCAAATGACTCGTTTGACTGGATTGACACCAGTCTTGTTAAATTTACTGGCTGTTAGCTATAACACCACTGGTTAAGGCTGTTGTCGTGAGATGAGAGCTGGAGCGTTTCTGATTGCGGTGATTAAATGTGGATGGGCTCACCCGACGGCTCCATTAGGAGGAGATGAACTGTGGATGGAGATGTGTGGCCTGTTTAGTATTTATTTAACTACAGACGCTGTCAACACCTGTGGTCTGCCCTGACAGAAAGATTAACCTGATCTAGAGGCTGAGGCGATGGCTCTCTTGGGAAAGGGAGGGAGCGAGAGAGCGAGAGCTAGAATGAGGGGTAGTGCTAGTGTAAAATGTATTATGAGTGAAAGACTACATACAAAAGCACTTATTCCCAACGAGATTTAAAAAAATAAAAAATAAAATAACACCTCATGCTTTTTGAACAAAAGGGAGGAGCTAAAATCACTTGCTGAGAACATGAATTATAACCCGATCTTGACCTTCCCCACCCCAACACACTGTATAATGTCCCAGGAGTGAGAGGCACAGCCTTGATCCCAGCCTATTGGGTCCCGTTAACAGCCTCCCCCTGATGCCTAGTCTCCATCTGCTTCAGCCTGAGGGAGGATGAGGGGGATGTGCGGGTTAAGAAGGGGCTTATTTAGGCGAACCTGCAGCTGAATCTTTTAGTAGTGCTGTAAAAGAGCAGGAGGATGGTGCTGGTCTCTTTGAGTGGGGTTAAGAGCTACTTGGGCCCAATCCCATTTCTACCCCTTAGCCCTTCCCCTCCGTTTTGCGTGTTCACGTGAAGGGGTAGGGGTGATTTTTCAGGACCACACTACAAACGAAGGGCTATGAATCATCTCAGCATAAACCGGCTGCAGCATGGCTGCCCGAGTGGAAAAAAAAGACACAAATGTAAACATTATTGGCATTAATAAAGATTGTAATGAAAAGTAATCATTAGTTTTATGTTACATTCAATCGTGAGTTCATATTTATGGTTATGTTATTCAAAGAAATGTTTGAGAAAAAAAAAAGAATCGCTAAAGTTTGCTAAACGTCATATCGTTTGATATGAGAGATGAAATTTACGTGTATGCGCGTCTCTCTTTACAATGAGCGAGTTTAACTTGCTTCAAAAAACGATTTTATCCTCTCGTTGCTGGAAAATATAATGTAGTGATTCGCTATTAAAGTGTTATTAATAAAAGTCGTGTGGCAGTGTTGAAAAGTTAATTTGCTCCTGGATGTGTGAGCTGCATGATCTCCGATGTGTGTGTGCGTCAGTAAGCAGCGCATTAATATAGAACGGTAAGGCTCTAATGCACACCAGTATGTGTGTATTGTAGGAGCTAGATGACATATGATCACATGTAACAGTACAGTGCACATGTAAATTTCATTACTGTTGTAATAACCAAGGCTGCATTTACAGTGGAGATCAAAATTAGAGAACAATTTAGGAATACTTGATTTTTTTTCTGAAATATTGTTAATCTTCATCGCTCAAAATTGGAAGAAATATTAGCTGTAGGTATACTACGTTACAAAATATCCAAGGCATTTCAACAAAAACCTGTTTTGTGGAAAACACAGGTGATCAAAATTAGAGAACGGTAACCACTGTAGCACGAAATAAGATTACAACAACAATTTGAGGGTAACAGATGTCAGAAATTAGTAGGAAGTGTAGAGGCCCTTGCTTTAAATGACTTCAGCACATGTGATGCCGCAGGACATCACTAGTTTCTCAGACTGCGCAGGTGTGATCTTGGTCCACTCTTCTTCTAGTCTCTTCCACAGTTCGGTGACTGTAGTGCGTTTCTTACTTAGCCATAACTTTGTCGCCAATAATTTTCTAGAGATTTTCAGTCGGGTTTAGATCAGGACTCTGGGCTTGCCATTTCATTATTTCAGTGTTCTTAGCTTCAAGGAACTGCTTTACCCATTTTGCTGTGTGGCAGGAGGCATTGTCCTGCATGAAAATTGCAGGTTGATTGGACGATGCTTGTGGGGAAGCAACTGCATGTTGCTGAAGGTCGTTCTGATAAACATTTCTGCAGCAGGAGTTGGGTCTCTTATACAGAGGCCCAACTCCTGCTGCACAAAACATCACCCAAAGCTTGTCACTTCCTCCTCCAACTTTCACTGATTTCTCTACGCACTTGTGGTTCAGTCTTTTCTCAGTTTGATGCCGAACATTGTTTCCCATTAGACCCAAATTAATTAAACTTGCTTTCTAAAGTGAACTTTGTTCACACAACATGCTCCCCACCTTTTGATTCTTTCTGCTGATAAGAAGTCTGGTCACTGCAGAGTACACTTTCAGTCTGACTTCTCTTAAAGGGATAGTTCACCCAAAAATGAAAATGCTGTCATTAATTACTCACCCTCATGTCGTTCCAAACCTGCTAGACCTCCGTTCATCTTCAGAACACAAATTAATCTCCTTGCTATGTTTCTGAGCCTTGATCTTGTAAGGAACCTTGCTGTCTATGGGAAGGTCAGAGAGCTCTCGGAATGCATCAAATATATCTTAATTTGGGTTCTGAAGATGAACGAAGGTCTTACAGGGTTGGAACGACATGAGGGCGAGTAATTAATGACAGCATTTTCATTTTTGGGTGAACTATCCCTTTAAATATGCTGAGACTAGGGCTGGGCGATAATTCGATAACGATAATTATCGCGATATAATTTCTCGATAAAACAATATGAAGAGTTCGATATAATGTTTATGCGCCAAAAGCGGAACGAAACAGCGCGACTCATTTGAATCGTGCCACACGGACCGTTAATCCGCTCGGATCAAAGTTTGAAGTGCCGCGCGGCACGAGCTTACTAGAGCAGAATGCATTACTGAGTCACGCGAACACTAAACAGCACTGTGAGATCCAGTGTGAAATGCTTGCATTCAGTGATGAACAAATGACTCTGATTTAAACTAGCCAAAGCAAAACAGGAGAAACACTGTGCAACGAGACAGTCAGAGGATTTTCAATCTACACATCACCATCATTTACCATGGATCAGTAACACTCACTGCACCATGGTATTGTGGCAGAAATGTGGGATATTCACATTGAATTTTATTACAGGAGTAATGGTATTTAATTATATGTATTTGTGATTAAGCTATAGCATGTGTGCATTTATACTGAATTTTTTTAAACTACTGTTTTTCATAGTTATTGTCACGGACCTGGAAGGAGGACCCAGTTGCAGAGCGAGTGACAAAGGTTTATTGACAAAACAGACTGATACAGGAGGGTAGTGAGGTGCACATGTGATACAACATCAGGAACACCGTCCAAACAGCGTCTGCCAAATGACTAAATGTAAATGTAAACACCGTAAACCAAGAAACAGCTAGACCACTGGAACAGTCTCGGACAGCAACTGGCAGATTACAATAGTAGCAGCAAGACCAGGCAGATGGAAAGGGCTAAACAAGGCACCATAGAGCGGAGCTCAGCTACTAGTTGACTGCCAACTCTGAAACAGACCAAGTGCCAGGCAGGGAGAACCAGTGGTAGGACTCACAGCAACTGTAACACAAAAAGACAAGACAGGACAAAGCTCCACAGGAAACAGTTACTCCAAAGCAGGCAGCGGGATAAATAAAACAAAAAGAACTGATAAAGACTAAAGTAACAAAATAAGAAATAATTACCAATTTACCCAACACTACTAACTTGAAGAATATATTAAAAAAAAAAATGCAAAACAAGATATCAGGACTAGAAGAACTGAATAATTATTAAAATAAAAGCAAAGGCAAAAACAGACAAAAATGCAAAACAAGGAGCAAGACAAGAACATGGAACTACAAAGGACTAGACAAGGACACAAGACCAAACAGACTGGGAGACAGAAACACAGACTCCGCCACATCCACAGGCAGAGACAAAGACAGTGACAGAAGGGGTGAGAATGACAACGAACCGGCAAAGACAATAGGGCAAGAGGCCCTATACATAGGGAGGAAAGCACACAAGGAACAGGTGAAAGCAATTACACTAACAAGGACTCAACAAGGGCTAACAAGAGGGTGTGGTAAAGATGAAACGAGGAGGGGCTAGAGAAGCACATGGCTGACAAAACCAAAGCCACGTGCTAACACAAGACAACAAACAAGTACAAAACACAAGACAACCAGAGTGTCAGGCCAAACCCTGACAGTTATATTTTTACCATGGTATTGTGGTGTTATATGTGTGGTTTTAACTGTGTTTATCATGATTTAATATGTATGCTACAATGGGAGACCAATGCTTACTTAAAAAAAAAATCGTTGGTCAGAATAAATTTAACTATTAAACTGAGGTTGCTACAATTTTTACAGATGTTACTAGGGCTGGGCGATATGACGATATATATCGGATGGACGAAATAAAAAGTCTATCGTTTCATATTATGCTCTATCGTTTATTTCGTGGTGTCGCAAAATACATTGTTTACGGTAATACTTTTCATCATTTGGATGACTGCGTGAAGAGTAGACACAGAAGCAGGTGGCTCCGAGCAGGAGCACGATCAGACACGACAAAACAAGGAGCTCGTTCCTAAACGACGGACTACATCTGTAGCATCGACACACGTTTTAAAACAAGCAGTTTTAAAACAAGCGATTTTAAGCCGTTGAAACACAAACAACAGAGCTATATGCGTGCGCCGTCTCTGTTTCTGTGAGAGGAGCGCACTTTTTTTTCCCGCTTTATTGGCTTTGAACGATTACACAAACACACTTGTATGCGTAAGAATCCCTGTCTTTGCAAGTATCCTTATAAACACAGTGATTTAGGTCTGAAGAGAGAGTAAGCAGCTGAAAAAAACGCATTATGTAACAGTATATTGGATCCGGACTTCGGTCTTAAAGGGGAAGCGCTCCAATATTCGTCTGCCATTAATCAAACAACAATCTCTCACTGTTCTTGACTATATCACTTTTGTAACTTTAATAAGAATAAATTAAAAATAATAATAATAATATATTTATATATAGCCTATGTATAGAATATATACATAATACACATGTTAATTATATCTATCTAATTAACACAGTGAAGACTAATTAATTTACACAATGTGTAGTGTTTCTTATTTATGTAGGTTTTTGTCCTATTGCTTGCAATTAGTTTCTTATCCTTATTTCATCACTGATTGTTTATCTTCAGTGAGCTTGAGTTTTTTGGGGGTTTTTTTGTATTCAATTAAATTTAATTTCACTTTATTGTTGGGATTTCTTCCAAAAAAATGTTCGCATCCAATAGTGTTTACTGTCTAACATTAATTCACATCAATACACATTACACAATACAATACATACACACACACAAAGGCATGTTTGTACACAGCTTTTTTGTTTTATATTGTATTATATTTCTATTAGTTTGATATTGACATTGGTGACAAGGATTATGAAAATTCTAGAATCAAAGATCACAAAAAAAAAAAATCAAAAGAAAAAAAATAACTATACCGTGATATATATTGTTATCGTGATATAGAATTTGTCATATCGTGATATAAGATTTTGGTCATATCGCCCACCCCTAGATGTTACTGATTTTGATAATGAACAAAAATGTACCTCTGCATCCTAACTCAAGCTACTATCAAATGTGCATTTCTAAGAGACAAAAAAAAGAAAAAAAAGAAAAAAAAAAAAGAGATTAATATTATCAGGCAACCTAAACGTGTTTCTTGATTTGAAACAATCACTCATTAGATCATGCTGAAACTAAGAAATTAATTTTTCTATTTAGATATTTATTTTGTTAAGGAAAATTAATGGTCTAGTTTCTGTCTTTAAACTTGAAAAAAAAAATAAAGATTTGACATTTATCGTGATAATTATCGATATCGACTGATATGAAAAAAAATAGTGATAATTTCTTTGCCCATATCGCCCAGCCCTAGCTGAGACAGATCCTTACCCTGTACAACACTGAACTGAACAGGGTTGAACCGATTCCTCATTGAGAGTCTCTGCATTATTCTGTCTCCTCATGCATTTTAGTCTTAGGTGGACGACCAGCCTTTTTGGGGGACTTGAATGAATTGGTGTCATTGTAAAACTGCAATATTCGAGAAATCACAGATTTGGAATGACCAACTACTCTTGCAATGGCTGAAAGGGTCATCCCTTTGGCCTTCATCTGGATAACCTCATGTCGCAGGGTTTCCATCACCTTTGAGCAGCCCGCCATTTTGCAATCTCAGTGAAAATTGGAGGAATGCTGCCAGTTAAATAGAGTTTGTCAGATAATTAAGGAAATTAGCACCAGGTGCCAGATTAACAACAATAACTTTGAGGTATCTTTAAGTGTTCTCTAATTTTGATCAAAATGTCTTTCAAATATCTTCACAATACAGTAATTCATGAAATGCTTAAAAAAAAAAAAAAAAAAAAAAAAAAAAAAAAAAAAAAAAACTGCCTTTCTACTTCTGTAAAGATAACTTCAAGTTACGCAGTAACCTTGCAATTTAGGAAATTCGTTTATTCTCTAATTTTGATCTCCACTGTATATGGTCATAATTAATATAGTAAAAGCAATAATATTGTAAAATATTACACCACCCTGCATCATACTTGCTGAATGAAATCCAATATTTGATTCTTACAATTTTGTGGTGCTGATTCCAAAAATAGATAGGGGGACCAAATAGAGGAAAAAAAAACAACAAAAAAAAAAAAAAAAAAAAACTTGCATATCTATTTTCAAAAATATTCGAAAGCTAAAGACTGGGCTATGTTATTATGAATTTAAATGATCTCAAAACAATGCTGTGATGCAAAGCTGAATTTTCAGCATCATTACTCCAGTCTTCAGTGTCACATGATCCTTCAGAAATCATTCTAATATGCTTATTTGCTGCTCAAGAAACATTTTTGTATTAAAAAAAATGAAGCAGCACAACTGTTTTCAAAATTGATGTGTAAACTGTGATACATTTTTTCAGAGTTCTTTAATGAATAAAGTTTAAAAGAATAGCATAAATTTGAAATAGAAATATTTTATAACACCTTAAATGTCTTTACAGTCACTTTAGTGACCAATTTTTCACGACCAACTGACCAATTTTATGTGTCCTTGCAGAATAAATTTCTTTAAAATATCTTACTGATGTCTTACATAATTTTATTAAAAACAAAATGACAAACCGTTATTAATTCACATCAGAGAAATACACACACACTGTAGTCTAAATATAGATAAGAATCTGACAAAACTAAATTTCTTCATTCTGGTGTAATGAATGCGGAGAACAAATTCATTTTGATTGAAGCACAGCCAAATGGACTGTTGTGAGACTTTGCAAGGTACAGAATACTCAACGTATGCTCAAACCTGATCATCCACATTGACATGTCATGTCAACCCAACATGTCAGACTACAGTAGATAATATGAAAATGTATGTTGAAGACCAGATATAGGACCTGAGCATTGTGGATCTTCCAAAACAAAGCTCAATGAATACCAGATGATCATTTAATGAAGCCAGAATCCAAATCTGCTTTGTATACAGTCACACTAAACCAATAAAAGAGTGTGCAGAGAGAAGACAGCAGGAAGCTGTTGGATCAGTCTGGGACATTTATAAGATACACAAGCTGCGTCTCATTTAGAAGGCTGCGTCCTCCGGAGGTCTCATTTGAAGGGTGCATACGTCATTGAGGCGGTCTCATTTTAGAAAAGCAAGTAGGACACACTGAATGTGACCTTCGAATGCGACCTTCTTTCACAGGAATTTGGAGGATGCATCAGGTGTATCCTTCGCTGCTACAGATAACCAACAATTCTTTGCGTCGCCATAAACAACAGTCATTAATTTGAAAAATGCCGGCGCCGGCAAATGTACACAACTTACCTTAAATTGCCTCCGGTAAAAACGGATAAACTTTGTTCTTAATAGCCATCTTTTTTTCCCTCTAACAGATGTCTGTTGTACGTACAACAGCTCCTCAAACATTAAACAAAATAAAACAAGTAAATCATTTCCCTTCATTGAAGTAGTGCGAGTGCAACAATGCTCTAAATGTGTTGGCATAGCAACGTGATACTTCCTGTTTCCTTTTCCGCCCGTCCTACGAAGGCAGTCTCATTTAATTCTAGGTTGAGGACCACTTCGTATACGCATCCTACAGAGGATGCGACCTCCAGAGGGCGCAGCCTTCTAAATGAGACACAGCTACAGTTTGCCATGTCATCTCAATCATGCATGTTTACAAGGCAAATGACTCTTGTAAATCTACTAGTGAGCATCAGCTAAGAGCAATTCTCGCTGAGAGCACTTCACATCCTTGTGCGGCTGAGGAGATCATCCAGCTCTTGCTCACTCCACATTCCCTTCGGATCACCATTAATCGTGATCTCTAACAACATAAGCTCTACGCTCACTACAGGGAAGACACCAAGACTTACAGTGCCTCCAGACAGCATGACGTGACTGTGCTCATGTTACTGCTCATTGCCTGGAGAGCAGTTACAGTACAGAGAATTTGAGGAATTCTGCTTGCTTTGGCAATAGTTTCTCAAAGATGTTATGTAACAGTAAGAAGCACTAAAGGGACTCTAGTTGTGACATGTACATGAAGTACGTGTCATGAAGAACAACAGAAACCCGAGTGGTTTTCCGTGATGAATCTATCAATATGTTTTTAACTTTAAACCATTGCTTCCAGCTAAAATACGAGTCCTCTGTCCAATAAATAAAGTCATCTCGTCTGAATTGTTTTCGTCTCTTATTTTTTTCGTCTCTTATTTTGGCCAGAAGTGACAGTTTCAATTTAAAACGCCTTGATGGAATTGTTTCTTACGAATGCACCGCTTTTCATTTCAGAAGATGTTAACTGATGGACTGGAGTGGTGTGGATTACTTGTGGTGGATTATTGTGATGTTTTTAATCACCTGTTTGGACTTTCATTCTGACGGCACCCATTCACTGCACAGTATCCATTGATGAGCAAGTGATGCAATGCTAAATTTCTCCTTTTATGTTTTGATGAAAAAACAAACTCCTCTACATCTTGGATGGACTGGGGGCTAGTACATTAAGATTTTTTTTACTTTGGGTGAACCATTCCTTTAAGAATTGCCCTCCTATTTACAAGAGCTGGCAAAGAAAAAGAATCATCTATTTCTTAGGATTTCCAACGCAGCAAATAGGTTCAACTGCTATAAATAGAGAACGTTGTGCTTTTTCATAGTGTTTAGAATGTAACCCGCAGGCCTGAGTATATTAAAACGATCTTGCATAATACCACAAAGGGCCATTTATCTTGGAATCTGATGCATATGGAAATCAGGTGAATCATCACAGCCTATCTTAGACCTTTCAAACTGCTGTTGTGTAAGAGCTCTACATCAGAAAACAGCAGTAGGCTAATGGAACCAAAAAAAAAAAAGAATAGATACTTGCCTATTTCCTAATAAACAATTATCTGACCTTGTCCGAGTTATGAAAAGTGGCCATACTGTCCTCAAAGTGTTTCTCTACCTGCTGAAATGTGAGGATAAGTAGAACTATTATCAGATCAGTGGCTCTTGTGGACTTCCTGCCTGTTAGCATTTGATGTCTTTGCTTTCCATTTCCCACAAACAGCAGGAAAGGCTGAGAAGATTGAGATGACAGTTAAACAGGGAGAGCGTGACTTGGAAACTCAGCTTTCTCATATATCTCCTGTGAGTGACATTTGAGGGAAAAGGAGTGGCATTTCAGGTTTTGGAAAGTGGTGAAATGTTGCAGCCCACATGTATTGCAAGTTTACTATAAACTTTGAAAAATATTGATCTGAATGATCTCAAAAGTTTAAAACGACTTACTAAAAACAAAATATCAACAACCCCTTCACTAATCACTCATGGAACTGGATGGATGGATACACATCCCATAATCAAGCTTCAGTTGAGTCACACAGCTGCTTTAGGAGAAATTCTCCAGTTCCTCTATGCCAGAATGCTAATGTGCATCAAATACAAACTGATTTTTTCACTGAGCTGCAATTCAGGTTTCCAAATTTCCATTAAGTTTTCCAAAACTTTATTTTTGATCATTTGTTTTTGATCATTGATCTAAAATTATAATAAATAAATGATTGAATACAAGAAATTGCTTTCCCATGCCCTTTTAAGATTGTAATAATTTCCATGAGTTTTCCCAGACTGGAAATCACACTTTTATAATTGCCTGACATTTCCAGGTTTTCCAGGACCACGATGTAACAGTGTAATGAAGTGCCAGGAAATAATGCTTTTCATGTAAATGACACCAGAGTACCAATGAGAGAAGGTTTTGCACCATTTAGCCTAGTTAAAGTCACACATAGAGAAGAAAAAACAACACCACAGCTAATCTTAGACTGCTCTGCATGACATTTAGATTATAAAATACGTTTATTTTATTTTTTATATTTCAAGTTCCCAGGAAATGCCTCCATGATCCCTTGTCAATTTCTAATCTTGTACAGACCCAAACTTACTATAGCCAGTGGATGTCCTATACATTTCCAGTTACGACTTAGGCCTTACTATAACAACAACAACAAAACTACTTTAAATGCATTTGAACAGGCTTTAAAATAGTGACAAAATTTGTCTATACATCTGTATTTTAAACAAAGGCCACTCAGATGCTTTTCAGTTCACTTTGAATTGTGGTCACACCCCATAAAACATGAGCCAGTGCTTTTGACTAACAAAGATATAGCCTATATTTTAAAAATGGAAAACAAACATGCAGGTGTAGGCAATCCTAGGACGTGATGCAGGTAAAACAGGTACTACTACTACTACTGTTAAAATCAAACCGTCTACACCTGCTCAAAGATTTGAGCTGCTGATTTAAAAAGAGACGCAAAGATTTTCTGCATATTTTTGGCAGATGACGCACGACGTGTCTCTATACCGTGCTGTAACGTGAAACAGCAACATTAACTTCTGCTAAATGTTTCACTCTTCCTTGTATTCTGCAAAGAGGGGGACAACTAAACACAGCGGCGAAGTTACTTTACCTTGAGTTTCTGCAGAGGAGTAAATCTCAACTCGTGCACGAAAGGATTTCTGAAGTGTGCAGAAACGCCCGCGTCTTCTCCATCCACAGCCGTGTGTAGTTTTCTGTTAGGGAACCTCATACTGGAAGAGTATACATATATCTTTAAAAAAGAAGCAAAAGTCCCCAGTAAAGGCGTCCACGCGGCGCTCCTCTTACACACTAAAGAACTTTTCAGATGTCCTGGTCTTACATGCGCTTCCAGTCGGGTTTGAGCTGGCGGTGTTTGGCTTCGCTTTTGACGCTGTCCGCTCCTGATTACCGAGCGATCAGCAGCTCGCGCGTTGTCATTGTGCGCATGCGTGATCAACGCAGCTTCTGACATCACATCGGAGGTGTATTATAACCAGGGGTTAAATTGGGATTTGTTATGTGGGGGGCTCTATGGTATCGGGTATATACACACACACACACACACACACATATATATATGTATGTGTGTGTGTGTATGTATTTGTATGTATATGCATGTTTTTTTTTGCAAATATGATTTATTCTGAAGCAATATTCTCATCAGTTTTCTATCAGCTGTGACTTATAAATCTGCATGTTTTTTTGCATTTAATCCAAGGGCATTTTTTAAACCTTTATAGAGAGCATTTTCCCACTAATCTCATTAATACTTTCATTTCAAATTCTTACATTTGATCTATAAATTAAATTATAATGTGATTGTTTTTATACGTTATCAAATTAAATAATTTACACTGAAAAATACAACTGCATTAAATAATATTATGAGATTCTTTTAATTGTTTTTTGAATACACAAACAAGAAATGATGGTGGAAATGATACATTTCAACGAAATTAAAACGCCATAGGTGCCAGTAGTGAGCTTTTAATGAATGAGTCAATGAGTCATTCATTCAAACGATTCGTTCAAACGACAGATTCATCAGATGTTTATGCATGGGCTACTTTGACTCAACCGATTCGTTCAAAACACTGAATAAATTGCTAATTGCTGTGAGATGCGCTGTGTTAAGTGACCTAATATTATTGTATTTGCTTATTTAACTGTTTATAGAACTATTGAACAGTCGTAATGGTGAAAATGTGTGATGTTGCCTAACTGTTAAATAAAAAAACTTTTCATTTTGATTTTTTACCTCAGTATGATGGGTTTCTTAGTGTTGCGCGTTTGATTTCTCCTCAGCAGCGCAACCTTATACTGTCAAGATGCATTATATACAGTATATCCACTATTCACCACTTACTCTAAATGTAATAAAATCAGAATAATTGCGTTTTGGTGTTTACATAGTTATTTTTGGTTATTGATGTTTTAATCATGTTACTTGTCTGGCATTAATGAAGCGTTAATGTCGAGCCCTGGAGTCTATGTGCCGAGGGCCCCGGCCCAATTTAAACCCTGATTATAACCTAACACTGGATGTCATGCTATGGAATTAATTTGATTAATTTAAGGATTTATTTGTTTATTTATTTAAAGTTTAGTTAACTTAAAAAGTTAAGTAGGCTAATTCAAACCATTATTTGTTGTATATTTAGTCTGTTGTTGACTGACAAAACAGCTTTTAGACAAACATGTAAAAACAACTGAGAACTGTTGGTGTTTTTGGCAACAGTGTCAGAAAAGCGTAAACCGCTGGGATCTTGTAAACATAACAACTTTCCACAGCAGGCCACAGCTGACGACGGTTGTGAATGGTGAGCATTCCCGTGTTCAGTGCTAGGGAACACTACTCACATAAAGAGTCCGATTATTTAACTCTGCCTAGATATATTATATAAAGCTTAAGCTTGGTTTTCCTTTCATATGCACATTTTCAAACCAGTTTGCATTCATTGTACTCCATTTAAAAAAAATTGTATATGAAATTCTGAGAATACTGGTTCACATTACAACAGCCTTTATAGATTCACACTAAGAAAAGACAGAACACTAAAAGGCTTTTTAAAGATGTATAGTTTGAGCCAAGACGCCTGAACTCAGCAGTGCAGCATCGCCCCCTTCTGTACAGACGACGAAGAGCACGAAGTCATGAAGGGCGTTATTATTTATTGTTATGGAATAAGGTCCAATACATATTTATCTACATAATATTATGCTTTTCTCCAACTCTGACATTTCATCAGCTAAATATTCCATAAAACTTGCTTGCAATAACAAACCGATTTCTAATTAGGCGTGCATTATTCATTAGCAAACAGTGTTGGGCAGTAACTAGTTACTAGTAATTTAGTTACAGTAATAATATTACTTTTTGCAGTAACTAGTAGTGTAACTAAATACTAATAAGATTTCAGTAATAATATTACAGTTATTATCCATAAAACAGCTCAGTTACTTTTGATGCCTCAACCCTGCTGATTTAAAGTCCAACAATCAAATAATTCCTAGATTTATTTTCATAATTTTCATGACTCGCACATGCATGTGATGTCCCCAGTGCAGCAGGCAAGCTTGGAATATGGAAAAGCGCACATTCAGCAGATATAAATATTGCATTATATTTATTTTGTCAGAAAAAAAGATGATCTGAACACTGTTGTGTAAGTTGTGGCTTTACTTTACTCTGGCATTACATCCCACCCACATCCCTCTGGTCAACATGTACATTATATTACTATAATTAAAAATATTTTTGGAAAATTAAACAGTTTCTTACAAACTTATGTGCTTTGATAAAATACATAACGAAATAAAATTGTATATATGGGTAACGGAAAAATTACTTCAAGCTACACATGACAGTTAATGAGATTAATACAACACTTCTGCTTGAATGTCACTATCAGTCACTATTGAGTGTTTATAATAACTTCTGACTGCGATACAATCTGGATTTTGGTGAAATGATGAGGCAGAAATATGTTTTTAGTAACATTCTACAATAATTTTATGTGGAAGATACAGTTACAACTTCTGTGGGGCGTGAAGAAAAAGTAATGTAACTAGTAGTGTAACTAATTACTGTTGTCAGAAAGTAATAAGTAAAGTAACAATATTACTTTTGAAAGGAGTAACTAGTAATGAGTAATATATTACATTCTTTGAGTAACTAGCCCAACACTGTTAGTAAATCACTCTAAATTTCTATTTTGAATAAGTACCCACCTAAAAAACGGTACGCACTAAGAACAGTTTTCTAACGTTTCCATTAATATATGAAAACATTATTTCTAAATGTTCTTAGTTTAATTTGGTCATTTTGCAAACAATGTTAGTTTTGAATGTTCTCTGATCATTCTGAAACTAGTAGTAACATTTTTTTAAATGTTAGACAAACATCCAGTTAAAACATTTCACATAAAAAAAAGGTTCCTTGAACGATATAGTTTTTGTGCTCACGATTTGAGAATATTATTAAAGACCAAATAACATTTGAAAAATACCAAATAAACATTATATTAATGTTTCTGGAAGAATGTTTGACTTTCATCAAAACTTTAAGAAAACCTTTCCAGAGCAACAGCAAAAGTACTGAAAACATTGCACTCACTCACACACACACAAAAAAGTCCACTCTATTCAGCTTTTGACCAAGAACTCCATTGGTCAGAAACTGTGGAATCCTTGTGAATTATAGATATGTTATTTTTATATTTCAATTATCAGCGCAAACTGCCTTCACTCAGAGTTTCATCTGAAATTGTGATTTAACAAAAGTAGGTTTAAAAAAAAAGAAAGCTTGAAGATGATCCAATATGCATATTCACTAATATTCAATTTTAATTCAGTGTGACATAAAATGTATGTGACCCTAGACCACAAAAGCAGTCATAAGTAGCACAGGTATATTTGTAACAATAGCAAACAATACATTGTATGGGTCAAAATGATAAATTTTTGTTTTATGCCAAAAATCATTAGGATATTAAGTAAAGATCCTGTTCCATGAAGATAGTTTGTAAATTTCTAACCATAAAAATATCAAAACTTTATTTTTGATTATTAATATGCATTGCAAAGAACTTCATTTGGACAACTTTAAAGGTGATTTTCTCAATATTGTTTTGTTTTGTTTTTTGCACCCTCAGATTCCAGATTTTTAAATAGTTGTATCTCAGCCAAATATTGTCCAAACAAACCATGCATCAATGGAAAGCTCATGTATTCAGCTTTAAGATTATGTATATTATAAAAAAAATTACACTTATGACTGGTTTTGTGCTCTAGGGTCACATATATGAAAATATATGAAACAGAATCTAAAAGCATCTTTTCAGCTGAGGATGTCAAACTTTATTAGAAACTCTATGATCTTTACATGCTCAGCACACCATTCAAGTGATTCTCAGGTCTTCTTTGAGAAACAGTCAAGGGGCAGCACACATTGTGGTCTCAATTTATTCACCCCTGCCGCTGCTTGTGTCTGGGATGGGATTTGCAAAAAACAAACAGCCTTCCACGTCGGCGGACGAAAAAGCAGTCTTTGCAGCGTCTTTTTAGAGCGGTTTTAGTCTTCATGCCAGCGGATGGTTGAACACACAGGTCCTGCTGGCATCGTCCAAGCAGCGGTGAGAGGAATGCCGTGTGTGGCTCGTACAATGGGTTGACGACTCCTCTGAATCGCACCGTTGCAGCTGTGATGGTGGAGATGCATCTCTGTGCACCTACTGCAGGTAAGGAGCCGAAAGCTGCACATCTGGCAACTTGGGCCAACTGCCGAGTAAAGGTACCAACAAGACAGGAGAGCAGCAGCGGTGCCATGGTGTCAACACCTAGTGGAAAAAAAAAGACATGCAACATTCAGGTGTGTGAACATAGTCCCCTAATTCAGATTCTTAAACTTATTTGAGTAGCTGGACATGTGAATGAATTTAAACATGTAAAATTAATCCAGAATCATACAAACTAATTTGAATTCCAGAAAGTCTTACGGTGTTGAAAATAAATAAATAAATAAAAATAAATAAATATATATATACACGTATGTGTGTGTGCTTGCATATATGTATTTATTTGAATATCAGACATGTATTAAATGCAGCACCCATATTGTTTTCAGGTGTTGCTAGTTGCTTATATCAGTGGTTCTCAACCCGCGGCCCGTCACGAATCCTAATGCGGCCCACCATGCTGTGCTGAACACAATTAAAATATAACTTTCAGATTTACATTTCATTTTAGTTTTTACATTACTTTAAAAATGTACTAAACAAATATAAGCTATGATGTATTTGTTATGTAAAATAATTTAGTTTTTTATATATATTACTTTCAGACATGAGCAGATCTACTCACGTAATTAATGTTACGCATTTAACGAACACTTACAAGCCGCACTTTGGCAGAATTCAATTCAAATAGTCATCAGCCGCCATTAGTTCTGTAAAACTGAGCATCAGAATGGACAAATTTGTTAATGGAGAAAACGAAATGAGGAAAATACCAGCGAAGGAACGCATTCAAACAAGAATAGTCTCAGCATCAGCAGTGAAGAGAGTGCTGGACTTTCGGCATCAACTTTCGGTTTGCCCCGCCACTCACTTGAAGATGTTCAGGCAAAAAGAAACACCCATAGGGGCCATTCACATATTGCGTCTTTTGCGCGCTCAAGTTCGTTATTTCAAATGTAGACGCGCGGCAGGCGCGCTCATAATGGAAGCGACGCTCACTTTTTCCAGGCGCGTCCGCGCCGCATCTAGATAAAAACATTTAACATTCTCAGATTGCCGCAAGTGCACCGCGGGTCATGTGACAAGAACCAACCAATCAGCTTCATCCTTTCCTGTAACAACATTGAAAGCTCAGCCAAGATGGTGAAACAGCTGATCATAGCTGTACAGGGATAGTCTTTTTTAAATAAATTTAGTAGCAGAGCTACTGCAAGCGATTTTCAGTGCTGGAAATCCATTTATCCTTTGCTGAAACTTCCGCGTCTTCATGGAGAGCGCAGGTCATGGTTGCTTAGCAACGGCAGACGCCACGGGAGCGCAAGCTACAGAGCGCTTTGGAAAGAAGGAGAACGCGCCTAGCGTTTTCCACGCGTTTTTAAGCACGACATGTGAACGGCCCCATAGGCTACTACGCAGCAATCATCCTTAATTACAGAAATGTGACAAAACATCTCTGGAGAGAACCTCAGATTATTAAATTTGAAAATGCTTTCCATATTTGGATCAACATAGGCTACATTTGTGAACACACACTTTCTGCGATGTCGCGTGTCAAGTCACGCTTCCGCGCGCGTCTTACAGACTGAAACTTACAATCTCAACTTCATGCTGTTACTCCTTTCGAGCAGAATTTCACAAAATTGGTCAGCTCCCGATAGTATCAGGTGTTTTATCAGGTGAGTAGAATTATTTTATTTATTTCAATAAATGTAGTCGTTTAGATATATTTAGGCTATAAATAATATTATAAATCTGGTTGGTTTGTATTGGTGACGTAATATGTAAATGAGATGCGTGCGGCCCGTGAGACTTGCACTTGGACCACAGTGCGGCCCGGTGGAGAAAAAGGTTGAGAACCACTGGCTTATATGATCTACTTAAAATTATGGAAATGAAATAACATAATATATTATAATAATATAATATATGATAAATATCATGGTTGTGACACAGAAAACAATTACCTTCTGGATGAATGCTATATAGGCCTATATGTAATCACTTACAAAAGCTATAAAACCTCAAAAAATGTTTAGAAAGGTTCTAAATATAGTAGTACCGTTTCTTTAAAAAACATTTCTATTTTATTTTTAAAATATTTCCCTATTTTAAAAAATAATGTACAGTATTGAATTATAGTCTGGTGCATTTTAAGAAAATATTTAGACAAACATTTAAACGTTAATAACATTCTGGTGCTCATTCCTGATTAATCTGTTATATTAAAAACTAACAGCAGGTAAATATTTTGTCCCATGTCTAAGGTATCAGTGCTAGATCACAACTAGCATTAATTTTCATTCTTAATTAATTTTCAGACATTTTAGTTCGTACTCAGAGCTGCATGCTACAATACAATACTCTAATCTCATTTTCAATCAAATTAACTTAGTGAGAGTCTATGTAGAAAGCTTCATACAATATAATTGGCATAAAAATACAAACTTCATGCTTATTGTAGCGCCAGCTAACGTTAACTGTTAGCTGTACACATTCTCTGCATCGGCATATAAATGTGTTCGTTTCAACACTATGATTACAGTCAGACATACAGACAAAAATGCATCGCATACCTGTCTAAAAATCCCAATAGAAACGCGTATATAAGCAAATGATTTAATCCAAAACCATCAATTTGAAAGCAGCATGCTTCAGACCGACGGAAACACCGACTTCCTGTGACGTAATGACTTTGAGGAAAGTCATAACGCACGCATGCGCAGTACAATCACTGAACCCTTAACTCGAGCTTGTGTATATAGATGGCTGTTCTGTTGCATAAAATAACGAATGGGTGTTTTAAATAGAGTTGCATGATCTATCGTAAATGTAAAATGTTTGAACGCACAAATAAAGGAAATATAAATGAATTCAGTTGTTCTCGACCAGCAGGGGCCAGCAGAGACGCGTTTTCATACACACAGCAAAGCAAAGGCTGCTGGGTAATAATCACGGGCAAACATGGCAGCCTCCCTTCCAAGGATCTTGTCCTTCGGTAAAAATACGAAGGCTTTGCTCAATGGCTTGAGTTTATCTGCAGCTCCAGCCCAGCAATACAGCGTCCAAGTTTCTAATTATGGAGAAAAAATTACTCACACAGGACAGGTGAGGCACAGTTTAATGCACGTCTGCTTATCTCTATTGGCATTTGTTGTGAGAATAGACACTCCGGTATTGTGGAATCAATCCTAATTAATAGCAGTACTGCAGTAATTTGGGCATTTAGAGGCAACTGAATGATGAAGGATGCTGGTGCGTCTGTCAGCTGCGTTTGGATGGAACGCGGCAAGATGCGCATACATTCTAAAAATGCGCATCAAAAACTTATGAGCACATTTGAGTAGGATAAACTTTTTACCCGGTAAGAAAAAATGCGCATAAACTACGATGGAAACACATTTAACGTACCGAATAAATTCCTCAATGCGCATTAAAAAAGTCACGTGACTGCGCTATGAGACGGGGTAACTTGACTAACCAGCGGACTGATCTCGTTCACAGCATCTATAAGCTGTTATGGTCATTCTGAAAAGCCTGAGGAAAGTCTGTCATCAAAGTATTTCTGTATAATTGTCTTACACGCCTGTGTTCTCAAACAGCAGCATCCACCTCCGAACGCAGTGACAGCATGTGTTGTGTTACGTCTGCTCTCTCTGAGGCGCAAGTAACCTGCTAAAAAACAACAATAGAAGCCATCACAGAAATTCCAATGGTTTCCATTAAAATACCATTATGAACCATTAGCTTTTTCCAGTAAAACCATTACAAAATTCCTTTTTGTAGTGTGTTTTGGGCATTTTTCCAATAGGATTTAACATCCCACCAATAGAATCCATCACATACCAGTAGACACCATTATAGTTTCCATTAAAACCAATACAATTCCCATTATAACCATTAAATCCATTAGATTTTCTATTGTGTTTTGGACAGGGTTCTATTGGGTTTTTTTTTCAGTAGGGTAATTTATATCATATATGAAAATTATTATATTCAGTGGCTTCTCCTATATTCTTAGTGATATTTAGTGCCACAGTTTACCAGGAAGTGACGATTTAGTTCTCTTTGACTCGATGGATGGAAACGGTGCTTTATTCGCATATGTTTTATGCGATATTCCAGTTTTGCGCATAAGTTAAATTCGAATCTTTGGATGGAAACACGAATGTCACGATGAACTGGAGTGAATCTGTTTACTGCTTGTTTTTGTTGCAGGTCTATGATGAAAATGATGTGAGAAGAGCTAGATTCATCGGTAGGCTAAAAGAGGTAAAGGGATCTATTTACAGGCTCTCTAAATTATTTCAGCATTGTATTACTCTAAAGATAACCAGTGTTGGGCTAATTATTAAAAAAAAAAGTAATGTATTACTCATTACTAAGTTTCAAAAGTAATATTATTACTTTCTGGCAACAGTAGTTACACTACTAGTTACAGTACTTTTCTTTCACGCCCTACAGAAGTTATGTATCTTACCCATAAAATTATTCTAAAATGTTACTAACAATATATTTCTGCCTCATCATTTGACCAAAATCCACATAGTCAGAAGTTATTACAAACACTCAGTGGTGATTAATAGTAATGTTTAAGTAAAAGTGTTGTATCTCATTAATTGTCATGTGTAGCTTGAAGCTAATTGTAGCTCTAACTTCTCTCTTACCCATATGTGATTATATACCATGATGGATTTTATCAAAAGAAATCATACAAGTTCATAAGAAAATGCTTCATTCTCTAAAAAAATATAATTTATATCGGGATCAGAGGTATGTGGCCAAGCCATGTAATGCCAGAGTAAAGTAATGCCACAACTTATGCATCAGTGTTCAGATCATCTTTTCTCCTGACAATCATTTGTCCATCCACTGAATGTAAGCTTTTCCATATTCCAAGCTTGCCTGCTGCACTGGTGACTTCATGCGCCTGTGCAAGTTGTAAAAATTATGAAAAGTTACTGCAAAAAGTAATATTACTTTAACTAGTTACTGCCCAACACTGAATATAACATTATATAAACTAATATAAAATATTATCAAAGCTTGTTCACTCATGGGTCTTGTAATCTTTTATACAGGTGAATGAGAACTTTGCAATCAACTTGGTTGCTGAGGAACCAGTGACGCAGATAGAGTCCAGAGTGGTGTCCTGTGATGGAGGCGGAGGGGCTCTCGGCCACCCGAAAGTTTACATCAACTTGGTAAACAAGTCTTTTATTTAAGAACAGTTTCTAAAAGTGAATGGATGATAAAGTTACCTTATAACACAGCAGCAGAAATTCATAATAAGGAAAATATTTCCCATTGGGTTTAATTCCAGGAAGCATCCCAAATAAATTAACAAAGTTTTAATGAAAAATAATGATCATAAATGGTCAAATTGTTTTGTTGAAGTGATCATCGAAGCCCCAAACCCTTCTACACTGCCTAAAGCAGGGGTGTCCAATCCTACTTCTAAAAGGCAAATGTCCTGCAGAGTTTATCTCCAGCTCCAACACACTTGCATGGAAGTTTCTAGTGAATCTGAAGACCTTGATTAGCTGATTTAGGTGTGTTTAATTACAGTTGGAGCTAAACTCTGCAGGGCAGTCAGTGGCCCTCCAGGAACAGGTTTGGACACCCCTGGCATAAAGCGTGGTTCAACAACCACTTGACATTATTGACGTGCTTGATTCAGTTGATCTAATCAAATGTGTAGAAAGATGTGTTTATATATTATAGCATCATGCATTAATTAATTCAATCTTTTCACAGGACAAGGAAACCAAAGTTGGCACGTGTGGATACTGTGGGCTCCAGTTTAAGCAGAAGCATCATCACTAAAGAACTGTCTTTTGTCTGTTTGGGCTATTCATTATTCACCTTTAAAGATATCTAATTCTATTCTCTGTACAATAAAATATTACTATAACTTAAAATTGTTATGGTTTTTAGTTCTTTGTTTTTTTTGGTGTCTTTTGCACTTTTCCAAGCAAGTGTCTCAAGGGTGCTATATCATGCTCTATAAGTGATTTCAGTGTAGATAAGCACATGGTTTATTCCAGCATTGACAGACAGAGGGCGCACATGGTCTTTTTTTACATATGTTTTTGATGTTACCTTTTGCAATAAAATATATTTGGTTTAAGATTTACTTCACCGTCAATTTCTACTCAGAAGTTGCTGGTAGATTTAACAGATAATTACAAAGAAACAGCAAGCAATACTGAATTACATGTGAATTAAATTCACATATATATATATATATATACAAACCCGATTCCAAAAAAGTTGGGACACTGTACAAATTGTGAATAAAAACAGAATGCAATGATGTGGAAGTTTCAAATTTCAATATTTTATTCAGAATACAACATAGATGACATATCAAATGTTTAAACTGAGAAAATGTATCATTTTAAGGGAAAAATAAGTTGATTTTAAATTTCATTTTCAATTTCCCCTCTTCTTTTTATAACAGTCTGCAAACGTCTGGGGACTGAGGAGACAAGTTGCTCAAGTTTAGGAATAGGAATGTTGTCCCATTCTTGTCTAATACAGGCTTCTAGTTGCTCAACTGTCTTAGGTCTTCTTTGTCGCATCTTCCTCGTTATGATGCGCCAAATGTTTTCTATGGGTGAAAGATCTGGACTGCAGGCTGGCCATTTCAGTACCCGGATCCTTCTTCTAGGCAGCCATGATGTTGTAATTGATGCAGTATGTGGTCTGGCATTGTCATGTTGGAAAATGCAAGGTCTTCCCTGAAAGAGACGACGTCTGGATGGGAGCATATGTTGTTCTAGAACTTGGATATACCTTTCAGCATTGATGGTGCCTTTCCAGATGTGTAAGCTGCCCATGCCACACGCACTCATGCAACCCCATACCATCAGAGATGCAGTCTTCTGAACGGAGCGCTGATAACAACTTGGGTTGTCCTTGTCCTCTTTAGTCCGGATGACATGGCGTCCCAGTTTTCCAAAAAGAACTTCAAATTTTGATTTGTCTGACCACAGAACAGTTTTCCACTTTGCCACAGTCCATTTTAAATGAGCCTTGGCCCAGAGAAAACGCCTGCGCTTCTGGATCATGTTTAGATATGGCTTCTTTTTTGACCTATAGAGTTTTAGCCGGCAACGGCGAATGGCACGGTGGATTGTGTTCACCGACAATGTTTTCTGGAAGTATTCCTGAGCCCATGTTGTGATTTCCATTACAGTAGCATTCCTGTATGTGATGCAGTGACATCTAAGGGCCCGAAGATCACAGGCATCCGGTATGGTTTTCCGGCCTTGACCCTTACGCACAGAGATTGTTCCAGATTCTCTGAATCTTTGGATGATATTATGCACTGTAGATGATGATAACTTCAAACTCTTTGCAATTTTTCTCTGAGAAACTCCTTTCTGATATTGCTCCACTATTTTTCGCCGCAGCATTGGGGGAATTGGTGATCCTCTTCCCATCTTGTCTTCTGAGAGACACTGCCACTCTGAGAGGCTCTTTTTATACCCAATCATGTTGCCAATTGACCTAATAAGTTGCAACTTGGTCCTCCAGCTGTTCCTTATATGTACATTTAACTTTTCCGGCCTCTTATTGCTACCTGTCCCAACTTTTTTGGAATGTGTAGCTCTCATGAAATCCAAAATGAGCCAATATTTGGCATGACATTTCAAAATGTCTCACTTTCAACATTTGATATGTTATCTATATTCTATTGTGAATAAAATATAAGTTTATGAGATTTGTAAATTATTGCATTCCTTTTTTATTCACAATTTGTACAGTGTCCCAACTATTTTGGAATCGGGTTTGTATATATATATATATATATATATATACACACACACATATATACATTATATACACTTTTTTTATATATATATATATATATATATACACACATACACATATATATATACATACATACATATACAGGTGCATCTCAATAAATTAGAATGTTGTGGAAAAGTTTATTTATTTCAGTAATTCAACTCAAATTGTGAAACTCGTGTATTAAATAAATTCAATGCACACAGACTGAAGTAGTTTAAGTCTTTGGTTCTTTTAATTGTGATGATTTAGTCTCACATTTAACAAAAACCCACCAATTCACTATCTCAACAAATTAGAATACTTCATAAGACCAATAATAATTAAAAAAATTTAGTGAATTGTTGGCCTTCTGGAAATAATGTTCATTTACTGTATATGCACTCAATACTTGGTAGGGGCTCCCTTTGGTTTAATCACTGCCTCAATTCGGCGTGGCGTGGAGGTGATCAGTTTGTGGCACTGCTGAGGTGGTATGGAAGCCCAGATTTCTTTGACAGTGGCCTTCAGCTCATCTGCATTGTTGGGTCTGGTGTCTCTCATCTTCCTCTTGACAATACCCCATAGATTCTCTATGGGGTTCAGGTCTGGTGAGTTTGCTGGCCAGTCAAGCACACCAACACCATGGTCATTTAACCAACTTTTGGTGCTTTTGGCAGTGTGGGTAGGTGCCAAATCCTGCTGGAAAATGAAATCAGCATCTTTAAAAAGCTGGTCAGCAGAAGGAAGCATGAAGTGCTCCAAAATTTCTTGGTAAACGGGTGCAGTGACGTTGGTTTTCAAAAAACACAATGGACCAACACCAGCAGATGACATTGCACCCCAAATCATCACAGACTGTGGAAACTTAACACTGGACTTCATGCAAATTGGGCTATGAGCTTCTCCACCCTTCCTCCAGACTCTAGGACCTTGGTTTCCACATGAAATACAAAACTTGCTCTCATCTGAAAAGAGGACTTTGGACCATTGGGCAACAGTCCAGTTCTTCTTCTCCTTTGCCCAGGTAAGACGCCTCTGACGTTGTCTGTGGTTCAGGAGTGGCTAAACAAGAGGAATACAACAACTGTAGCCAAATTCCTTGACACGTCTGTGTGTGGTGGCTCTTGATGCCTTGACCCCAGCCTCAGTCCATTCCTTGTGAAGTTCCCCCAAATTCTTGAATCGATTTTGCTTGACAATCCTCATAAGGCTGCGGTTCTCTCGGTTGGTTGTGCATCTTTTTCTTCCACACTTTTTCCTTCCACTCAACTTTCTGTTAACATGCTTGGATACAGCACTCTGTGAACAGCCAGCTTCTTTGGCAATTAATGTTTGTGGCTTACCCTCCTTGTGAAGGGTGTCAATGATTGTCTTCTGGACAACTGTCAGATCAGCAGTCTTCCCCATGATTGTGTAGCCTAGTGAACCATACTGAGAGACCATTTTGAAGGCTCAGGAAACCTTTGCAGGTGTTTTGAGTTGATTAGCTGATTGGCATGTCACCATATTCTAATTTGTTGAGATATTGAATTGGTGGGTTTTTGTTAAATGTGAGCCTAAATCATCACAATTAAAAGAACCAAAGACTCAAACTACTTCAGTCTGTGTGCATTGAATTTATTTAATACAAGAGTTTCACAATTTGCGTTGAATTACTGAAATAAATGAACTTGTCCACAACATAATTTATTGAGATGCACCTGTATATACACTGACCAAAATTATAAACACAACACTTTTGTTTTTGCCCCCATTTTTCATGAGCTTAACTCAAAGATCTAAGACTTTTTCTTAAGAATCTTAAGATTTAAGACACAAAAGGCCTATTTCGCTCAAATATTGTTCACAAATCTGTCTAAATCGGTGTTAGTGAGCACTTCTCCTTTGCCGAGATAATCCATCCACCTCACAGGTGTGGAATATCAAGATGCTGATTAGACAGCATGGTTATTGCACAGGTGTGCCTTAGGCTGGCCACAATAACAGGCCACTCTAAAATGTGCAGTTTTACTGTATTGGGGGGGTCCGGGGGGTCTGAAAACCAGACAGTATCTGGTGTGACCACCATTTGCCTCACACAGTGCAACAGATCTCCTTCGCATAGAGTTGATCAGGTTGTTGATTGTGGCCTGTGGAATGTTGGTCCACTCCTCTTCAATGGCTGTGCGAAGTTGCTGGATATTGGCAGTAACTGGAACACGCTGTCGTATACGCCGATCCAGAGCATCCCAAACATGCTCAATGGGTGACATGTCTGGTGAGTATGCTGGCCATGCAAGAACTGGGATGTTTTCAGCTTCCAGGAATTGTGTACAGATCCTTGTAACATGGGGCCGTGCATTATCATGCTGCACCATGAGGTGATGGTTGTGGATGAATGGCACAACAATGGGCCTCAGGATCTCGTCACGGTATCTCTGTGCATTCAAAATGCCATCAATAAAATGCACCTGTGTTCGTTGTCCATAACATACGCCTGCCCATACCATAACCCCACTGCCACCATGGGCCACTCGATCCACAACGTTGACATCAGCAAACCGCTCACCCACACAACGCCATACACGCTGTCTGCCATCTGCCCTGTACAGTGAAAACCGGTATTCATCCGTGAAGAGAACACCTCTCCAAGGTGCCAGACGCCATTGAATGTGAGCATTTGCCCACTCAAGTCGGTTACGACGACGAACTGCAGTCAGGTCGAGACCCCGATGAGGACGATGAGCATGCAGATGAGCTTCCCTGAGACGGTTTCTGACAGTTTGTGCAGAAATGCTTTGGTTATGCAAACCGATTGTTGCAGCAGCTGTCCGGGTGGCTGGTCTCAGACAATCTTGGAGGTGAAGATGCTGGATGTGGAGGTCCTGGGCTGGTGTGGTTACATGTGGTCTGCGGTTGTGAGTCCGGTTGGATGTATTGCCAAATTCTCTGAAACACCTTTGGAGACGGCTTATGGTAGAGAAATGAACATTCAATTCACGGGCAACAGCTCTGGTGGACATTCCTGCAGTCAGCATGCCAATTGCATGCTCCCTCAAAACTTGCGACATTTGTGGCATTGTGCTGTGTGATAAAACTGCACATTTTAAGAATGGCCTTTTATTGTGGCCAGCCTAAGGCACACCTGTGCAATAATCATGCTGTCTAATCAGCATCTTGATATTCCACACCTGTGCGGTGGATGGATTATCTCAACTATATATCTCAACAAGACCAGACGAAACTTCTAAATTATCTAAGTTAACTGAGTGTGATAAAAATGTAAAAGATTGGATGACCAATAATTTTCTCCTATTAAATTCAGATAAGACAGAGATATTACTTATTGGACCAAATAACAGTACACAGAATCTCTTGGATTACAATTTGCAACTAGACGGATGTCCTGTTACTTCCTCTACAGTCAAAAATCTGGGTGTTATATTAGACAGCAACTTGTCTTTTGAAAAACATATTTCCAATGTTACAAAAACAGCATTCTTCCATCTTAGAAACATTGCCAAGCTAAGGAACATGTTACCTGTTTCTGATGCAGAAAAGCTAGTTCACGCATTCATGACCTCTAGACTGGACTATTGTAATACACTGCTAGGTGGTTGTCCTGCATCTTCAATAAACAAGCTACAAGTAGTCCAAAATGCAGCTGCTAGAGTCCTTACCAGGTCAAGAAAATATGATCATATTACCCCAATTTTACAGTCTCTGCACTGGCTACCTATTAAGTACCGTATCAGTTACAAAATATTATTACTTACCTATAAGGCCCTAAATGGTTTAGCTCCTGTGTACCTAACTAGTCTTCTATCTCCCTAAGGTCGCAAAACTCTGGACTCTTGGTAGTACCTAGAATAGCAAAGTCCACTAAAGGAGGTAGAGCTTTTTCATATTTGGCTCCCAAACTCTGGAATAGCCTTCCTGATAACGTTCGGGGTTCAGACACACTCTCTCTGTTTAAATCTAGATTAAAGACACATCTCTTTAGCCAAGCATTCACATAATGCATTCATATAATGCATCTCATAATCTTGTACTGCAGTTATATCTGATCAAAACGCACATTATTATTCTTTAGCTTGGGTTGAACAAATAATTTTTGCTTGAATGGAACAACAGCTACGCTAATTATGTCTCTTTGTTTCTCTGTTTCTGCCACGGGATTAACATCCCGTGGTAACTAGGAGTTACACAAGCTTCAGTCTGGATCCAGCCCTTAAATGATCTGAGATGACCAAACACCTGAGAAGAGATGATGCCGACCCCTCGGAGGACCTCAGAGGATGCCAACCTCTGATCCCCCAACAACATGCAGAATTAACAAATTTTGCCATAAGATAATATTAAGTTTCTACAATGTATATATATATTGTAGAAACTTAATTTCCTGTAAAGCGCTTTGCAACGATTGTATCGTAAAAGGCGCTATACAAATAAACTTGAATTGAATTGAATTATCCCGGCAAAGGAGAAGTGCTCACTAACACAGATTTAGACAGATTTGTGAACAATATTTGAGAGAAATAGGCCTTTTGTGTACATAGAAAAAGTCTTAGATCTTTGAGTTCAGCTCATGAAAAGTGGGGGCAAAAAAAAGTTGCATTTATAATTTTGGTCAGTGTAATTGTTTTAGCTACTTTGAAAAATAATATTTATAACTCATGTATAGCTAGATATGGAAGAAGAAGAACAACCATTTTTTAGCATGCTGAAACCCCCCCAGCTGAAACCAGCATAAGCTAGTTATAGCTGGTTTGCAGGCTGGTTTTAGAGGGGTTTTGACCACTTTTTTAGATGATCAGGCTGTGAGACCAGCTAAGACCAGCTAACTAGCTTGGGCTAGTTTTTTATTTATTTTTTTTTAAAGCAGAGAAAGAACCTTTCAGTAGACAGATATTAGCCTACAGTATATTTTTCTTAGCATGAATAATTCATATTTATAACTTGAGCGAATAATTCTACAAAAGGATATTTCAGTTCTCGTTCAGTCAGTTTATATGTGAGAGCATATGTGCAATACCTTGAGAGAAGGTAACGCATGTGTGCCTTAAATGATCTGACATGTCTCGTGTATAATCAGAAACTCTTGCTCTGAAAGAAGACGTTAGTAGCCAGCTACAGGCTCGCTTACACAAATTGACATTTTCCTACTCCGACTGGCTCTATAGGATAGATAACCTACAGTATTCGTTTTTATTTTCAGCAATGTTTCTGAAGCACTTCTAGGCGGGATGACATGAAAAGGAGCAAAGGGTAAAAGAACTGAGCAACCTGCATCTTTAAGCACTGGTGAGCTGCGTTCCTGTCTCGTTCCTGCTAAGTTTGGAGAATGTCAAGGGGGATTTAGTCTGATAAGAAACACTAGTGCGGAACAATACATGTTTGAGGAAGATCATATATATATTTCATCAAGAGTATTCTCTGCCGGCACGGCCATGCCAAATTGGCCTTGTGGCAGTGTGGAGGAAGCCCGGTCTCTAGTGGTGCATGCAGTGGAACTGAGTTTTCCGGCTGGAGGCCCCTCAGGTTGAGAGAAAGGCAGCCATGCTGCTATAATTGGGGCTGGTGACAGAAGGCAAGAGACAGCGTGATGCCAATTAACCCTCATCTGCACTGTGTCCTGTCCAATATGTGTGATAGGTAAGAGGAAGGCTTCATTGTTAAGGGCTGTGGATTTTCCTCTTTATCAGGAGGCGTCTAAATTGCAGGTGGTTGGCTAGTTTAAACATTGCCCTGAGCAAAATCTTGGAGTGAAACTGAGCATGAATTGTGCTGCATAGAAAAGTGCTCTCTATTATTCATGAAGGTAAAATGGAGCCAGTAGAGATTCAGAAGGATGTTGCAGGTTCTCAGAAAACGTTGTCTTTCACGGTTTAAATTGCTCCGCAACACAGTTTGACATTTCAATGTGACCACCATTTCTTTCCACAGCAACAGAACTGTTCTTTTATTCCATTTAAACCCAAATTTCACCCTTGATACACATCATGCTTTGTTTGACCAAATCTTAATTTGAATTAAATAGCATAACGGAATCGTTTGAATCACTTTCAGAACGTTTTTGTTTCCAGCTGAGGAACGATAAAAACATTGACAGCTAATCAGAATCCACTTCAAAGCGCGCAAAAGTTTAAAGCAGCCTGAGCTGAACGTGAACTGGCCTTTTGAATATTTTAGGATTATTTAATGCAATTTACAGAACTGTCTTCCCCTACGAATGGATTGGCGGCTTCTCTTAATAATTAGGCTACTATTCCAAACTGTCAAAAAGAAACTGTAGTGCTCTGTGATATGACCGCTAACTTCACCTAATTGTCTGCACTAATTCCCTTCTGCACCATGTACTAGAGTCATGACCTTTACTCAGGAGACTGTGTCATGTTTCTCAAAGCTAGTACAGACTCTTCCAACTATTGCCTCAAGAGAGTTTATGTGTGCGTGTACTTAAGATTTAGGACTGAGACCCACCAAATGAAAGAAAATATGTTTTATTAACTTTTAGAAAACTTTAAAAGCACGTTTATGTTATTTTATTATTTTGCTGTTGTAACATAATGGCTCCGAATGAGACAAAACACTAATAAATAAGCTGTTCTTCTGATCTGGCGCTTTTGCATGACCTCTGACACCATGATGTTTACAGCTTGCAATGCTTGTGTTTCACTTGATCTCCTGTTTAACACAAAATCTCAACACATCCCAATCTTGTCATCCAAATCGTGAATAACTAACGGGACGTAATTACATTATATGCTTGGAGAGCACAGTAAAATTGATTGTGATTCCAACTAAGCTGGAAGTTAGAACTCAGTTACCTTTGAAATAATTAGTTTAACTTAAGAAAGCTTAAGGTTTTAATTTGTCCCCAAAAGTGTAATAACATTGTTTCTTTAGAAAAGATTGCTTTGATTGGATTGAGAATATAAAACAACTAGTAGCCTACAACGATTGCTGGGGGATGGTTAACACATAAAAAAAAAATCTTAATATCTCTCCAACAGACTAATTGAATTCTCTTTTAGCTGTGAATACGAAAATGGGATTTCCCATTTCTGTGGTGTGCAGGAGCCCTGTGCAGCAAGTTTCTTTACTGAACGCCTGGGTGTCATTATTTATTACCTTGAATGTAAGTTATTTATAAAGCCGAAAAAGAAAGGAATTCTCAGATGAATTTGTCCTGAATAATTCACCTTAAAATCGTTAATCCCATACAAGTTTGTGGCAGGTTTCTCCTCTGTTCTAATGAATACTTCATCATCATCATCCCGAGCTTCAAACTCCAAAGAATGAACAAAAAATAAATATATCGAGGCAATCTTCAAGCGCGCAACTAACACACAATAGCCGATCGCCGAAACTTTATGCGGAATATACACGGATGGTTTATTGATTCTGTTAAAAACTACACTCTATAAAAATGCCAAATAAACCATTAATGCAAACAAATGTTTTATGAGTTTCTGTACATATTTTATACCTATATTCTATCTTGATAAATCGACTCGAGACAATTTTCCCCCCAGAAAATATTCTGCCGGATACATTTAATGATGGAGTGGCATCATTGTCTGTGCCAGTTATCTGGATCATGGGGATTTCAAATGATCTAAGATAAAAAGAGTGAGGGGCCAATCTGTCTACTTCATTCAGGATTTGTTAAATCATAAGTTACTTCACTTCTCTCACTAGGGGTTAGGATTAAACTGTCAAACGCAATTTGTCTTTCTTCCTAGTTGGTTTTTAAAAAGTTAGCACAGGCTGAGTTTGCTCATGTCTCCTGTGGCTCTAAATGGCACCAATTCCTTGTTTGACATTATGGCAAGCCATTTTAACTATTATATGTTTTTGCTGCTACTAGCAGTTTATGATTACTATCAAGTAATCTAATGACTATATTTTCTCATATTGCACTAGTAACTAATCATTAAACACTAACATTTATTCCAATTTGATCTGTGGATCAGATTTCAACTATTCACTTCCCATCTGTTTCCAGTTTTACTAGTAGCTATTCATTAAAAACTATTATTCATTAAATACTTATTCTTTAGTATGCAAATAGATAGTGTCTATTGCATTTTTATTTTAGAACTCATTGAATATTCATTATTGCCTAATTATTGGATGTGTACTGAATTTTTATAGCAACATTTACATCAGGGGTACTCAAGTTCAGAGGTCAAGAGGGCCACATTTAAACTACATATGATGCGAAGGGCCACAAATTACAATTTGCATTATCAGACTTTATTTAAGACAATATTTGCAGATTTACTGATTTAGAAATACAGTTTGTTACTTATCTAAATCCTGCTTGTCCTTGTCCTATTTAAAATAAGACTGAGCAAAGTTTGATTTTAAAGTTTGTTTTGCTATATTGATGCAAAAAATATAAGAATTTTGCATTCATACTCAGACTATTGAACAAACTCAAAATGCTAAAACTAAAAACATTCTTGAGAAAATATAGTTCACAAAGTAGAAAGAAGTATTATTTTTCATATTAATATTAACTATATTGTATCAATATTTTATTTTTAAAATAGATATCACTATTCTCCCACCATGATTCTGAAAAAAAGACAACTAAACAAAATAACGTATTTTATTAGTTTTTAGAAAAAATTGCTGCAGTCTATTTATAGAATACAATATTCAACGAATTGATAAAAAAGTTAAATGATTAATAACTCATATTCATGACTTGCTCATAAAGACTTAACTTGTTTCATTCCTGAATGAATCAATGTTTTTTGAACGAATCTCATTTTAAGTCACTTGTCTCCACCTGCTGGCATTACTTTGTAATTGATACAATCTTTTTGTCACTTTCAAAAATGTGATTTATTCTATTTTGATCGCTTCTGTAGACAGCAGTGTTTATATCTGAACTATAAACTTTTATTCCAGTACTTCTGTGATTATTTGAATGTTTGTAACACAGAAATAACGATACAAAAGACTTAAAGATGTTTCATATAGGTAAACTTCTCTCTCTGGATCAGCGGTAGCGCAAACGCAGATTTGAACGTTACATTTTGATTTAAGGCGTTAATATACATATGAATCCTGTCATTTATGAACAAGATTGCGTGGGTGATTGAATCAGTTCGCGATCTGGCTATTTATTTAAATATCCAACAGTTTACGACAGTAAACACACAACGTGACAATATATGGTTTATCTGTGTTCTTCAAGCCATCTCTGGTATTTTCATAATAATAAAGTAGCCTATATTTATAATCCAGTGATAATCGACATTGCCTTTACCGTATAGAATATATTATCTACCTCGTTGTGTGACAAAAAACGCACATCAGCTCACAAAATTAAGTTATTTCAAACACTCAACTGATGTTGTGGAGTAAAATCATGTTGTCCTCTTTTGTTGGACAGCGCTTCTCTTTTGTTTGGGGCGTGCTGTGCGGGGTTAGTTACAGCGCCTGCAGAGATCGAGCAGCCTTTACTACTGCGATTGTATAGGCTACATTTAATAATAATAAAAAAAAATTAAACTACCTAATATTTTGAGCACAAACTGTAATAAAAAAATGCATTAATCTTCAGCATGACGCGGGCCACAAAATGAATGCAGACGGGCCGGATGCGGCCCGCCTGTTAAGTACCCCTGATTTAAATCTTACTGGTAAGATTTTTACAAGAACTATGAATTTGCCATTCTGACTTGTCAGTAAAAAGCAATTAGTTAAATGTAAATAGTGTGATGAGAAATGTTGCTTGTAACAATTAGGATTGATATCTCATTAATAGGCAAGCATCTAAATAAGTACCTATGACATTAAAAAATATATACTATAGTCACTACTGGATTATACTACTGGTAGTGAAAAATACTAATAAAACTAATAGCCTAGTAATAAAAGCACTAGTAAAAAATACTAATATTAACAACATAAAAAATAAGATACTAGTTAGTTTTAAGGGATAAATGTTAAAACAGCTTGCCATATCAATCATTTAATGAAGAAAAACAACGCTTCTCTGACTATGACTTTAGGAGTACCGTTGAGTTAACAGTTTAGCAGTAAGAACCCTTGAGTATTTATATTTGTCACGACTGAGTGATTATAACTAGCCTACTGGGCTAAAGGACATTGTGTGGAAGGGTTCAAGTAATTGATGCATGTAAAATCGTGTTGTGTGATTACACCTGGAAAAACGTCATTCAAACAATGCAACCAAATAAAACAACCCTATTGACCAACGTGCTTATGGGAGAATTTCAGCACCACGGACAGCGAACATGGGGTTTTCCCACAAAATGACTTTATTTCTGGGGATGTGAGATCAGCAAGGGAGACTTCAGATCGGGGAAATCTGTGTACCGTGCTATTATACAGTAGTGATCACTTTCTTTAACAGACAGAACCAGATTTTTTTTTTCTTAAGTGAAAAGGTGCCAATCTTCCTAAATCTGTTGCTGTGTTGGTAAGCTCTAAATATAAAGTTCATCGGACTTTCAGGAGGTCTTATATGACATCAGCTTACAGAATGAACCTAATAATTAAGACATTAGTACGATTAAATTCCAAACCTTGCGTGTTGCTTTTGTGATGGCTTAACTATTCAGTTTGGTGCAACCAGAAAGTATGAAAAAAAAAACCCAGTGTAACAGTTATGAAGTATGTTGAGAAGCAGTAATAGGTCCTGAGTGTTCGTGGTAGTTATTCTGCGAGGAAATGCCTTCAGTCCAGAACTCTGTGGAGTTGCTGAAAGTTTGGTTTAAGTCGGTGTGCCTGAATAAAGGATCGTGGAACACACCGTCAACCCAGTTTCTAAGAGTGGCCACTGGAGACTCTTGTTTCCTCTTTGTTATGTCTGAGTCTGAGTCACAGTTTGAAGAAGAGCACGAAGTTCCTTTATGCATGCATGATGAGTAATCGGCTTGGTTTAACGACGTAGCAGTCTGTGCAAGCGACCAGATTTTTGACTTTGTCTCAGTGGTCTTTTGGCCTTGTTGAAGGTAGAACTTCGCTGTCTGGTTGTCTTCAGCGGTAAATCTTAAACGGTCTTCGTTAAATTCATGGACATCTGTCGGGAGCTCGGTAACAGATTCATGAAAAGCCTCTTTAAAACGGTTATCTGTACATTCACTGGTCTCTGAACGAACGCGCATGACAAAGGATGGTTTCGATTCGCACCCTGAGCCATCTGACTCCACTTGATCGAAATCTTCCAGATCGCTGTGAAGTTGATCCGCATCATCCTTTCCATGGTTGTCTGGAGCTTTGAAACAAATATTTAAACAGAATATAAAAAAACATGTATAAAACAATATAACGTTAAAAGTTCGTTCACACAAAGGACGGTAACGTTATAACTATAGTTTTAATAATCGCGCACTCTATGAGAATATTCTTTGAGAATCGGGAAGTTCACGAGTCACGACACGACGAGGAATCACGTTCAGAACCTTATTTTCCAGCTGATGAACGACAGCCATCGTTGATCATTGACAGCCAATCAGAATTCATTTTATTTTGAAGAGCTCGAGCATTTAAAGCGGCAGACAGGACGCTAATATAGTTGTCTTTATAGTTATCATTCTTTCTTTCTTCTTCATTGTTGCCATTGTGTTGATTTGTGTGTGAAACGTTCTCGTGTAAGGCCTATGTTCTTGTACATGCCATTTGTTGATAATAGCATTAAAAAATGTTATCGTTCTTCTTGTGAACGGGCCTGAAATGTCAACAACAATTTGCTTAAGTTCTTTGTAGCTCTAAAGCAGGAGTGGGGAACGTTGATCCTGGAGGGCCACTCTCCTGCAGAGTTTAGCTCCAACCATGAAAAACCCCGGAAAAAAAATACCTAACTGCATCCTGAAGACCTTGATTAGCTGCTTCAGGTGTGTTTGATTAGGGTTGGAGCTAAACTCTGCAGGGACTCCAGGATCAACATTACCCACCCCTGCTCTATAGGCTAAACCATAACCTATCTGCAATTAAAACCAAGAGTCACATCAAAAAGCTTTCAACAAACCATTGAATACTTGTTCGGTTTTTATTGGCTCCCCCTGCGATTCGTCCATATCTTCTTGGTCATCATCGCACTCTTTCTCATCTGAGGTCTTGTTGCGCGGTGACCACGTCATCTTGTTTTCCTTCTTGAGTCTTCGCCGTGCGTTGGCGAACCAGGTGGACACCTGCGTAAGGGTCATCTTTGTGATGATGGCCAGCATGATCTTCTCGCCCTTGGTGGGATATGGGTTCGTTTTATGTTCCTGTAGCCATGCTTTCAGTGTGCTGGTGGTCTCTCTGGAAGCATTTTTTCTTCTTGTGCCCACATCTACAGATCCATACCTATATAACATGACAAGTAGTCCGTTTAATTAAAAGTTGGATGCAGAATTGCTATTGTGAAAACAGCCCATTGATGCAAGCAAAACAATAAAGGGGTGATGATTCTTACCCATATCTATCATACTGGTACTGTCCAATTGGGTAGTCGTAAGGGTAGTATTCAGAGCTTTGGGTGACTCTTGAATGTCCTGTTGCCACTCCATCTTTCTCACTGAGTTTACCCTAATATGAAAAGTTAAATAATTACAAAAGAGCTCAGTGATGATTTGTACCAAGGAGTGGGAAAACTTTCTGGACAGTGCAGGTAATGCACCCCCTAAGGAATATTATATATTTTTATTGAAACAAACCAATGAAATGCATACCAGTGGATAATATGAGGTTGAATCTGGACCATAAGTGCTGCAGGTATCATAACCATGACTCTTTGAGCAGGAGTTGCCATAGACAGCAGTAGGGATCAGGTCATGCCGGCTGGAGGCCACAAGCCTACTTTCATATACCGGGCAATAAAGCGAGTTTTGAGGAGAAGCTGCAACTCCAGAGTCTAGCAGTGAACCGCTAGACTCATAGCAGGTGCTCAGAGCGTTAGAAGACATTAAAAGCTGCCAAAGAAATGACAAAGACTCTTTAGCAGAACAGTTTACACAGCTATTTCTGCATTTAGAGTATAAATACTCAAAATGAGTTAAAAGAGTCTCCAGTGCTATCCCCATTTACGGTTACACGAGTCAAAATAGTTACAAGTAAAAAGTTTACACAAAAAATATTTTGGTTTGATGTTACAGATTTAATGTTACATTGCATTTGGGTGATTCTTCAATTAGGGACACTTTTGACTACATGACATTTTGTAAAATAACACTTATATTTACAATATATTTTTTCAAACATTTATCACATATCATGGAATAAAGGTTTGATCATGGCCTTGATGTCAATTTTGGAATTCAATATTCAGAGTAATGATCTAGGATATTAATGGCATTTTTATCTTTTTTGACAAATGTCTTAGACTAGCTAAGTTAACATGTTAGCTAGCCGTAAATGTAATAATTTATTTATATATAAAAAATATATATTTAAAGAATTAAGAAAAAAAAAATGTGATAGTTTATAAATGAAGATGTCAAATACTGTACATTACTGATGGTGAGTTTAGTAATGATGTCTACTAAAGCTACTTTAAGATCTTTAATCATTCAATCTCTGAATGAATTAGGCTATAATTATAATCTTTAAATCTGTCATTCTGCTGTACTGGCAAAAATATGCCTCCATGTCACATCTCATTTTCATCATAAAGAGATCTATATATATAAAAATACGAAAAGAAAATGTTTGGTGTGATGGCAATGACAGCAGGGGGACAGTGATCATTTAAAAAAATCATAAAATAAAAATTATAAATTAATCATTAAGAAAATATATAAATTATATATAGTTCATATAGGGAAGGTCAAAAATTAAATTTCTCTGAATTTCCCTGATTTTTAACACTTTTTATAAATTCATTATAAAGGTAAAGTTAACAGATCTAAGTGAAGGACACGTCCACAACAGATCAGTTCTGGAAGGCGTAACCTTAACACTAAAACGTAAGAAAAAAGTATTTATTTTTATTTTAAAAAGACAGCATGACAATTGATAGCTATTGTAATACTTATGAAAACATGTTACATGATTTCTTTAAAATCACCAGGTCAGAACACTCCCCCTAATCGAAGAATCACTCAGTTACATTTAATTAATATAGGCTAGACCATTCACAATTAATCATATTAACATTTGGCATTGTGAAGTGTGGAACGGTTCAACAAAGTTACCTGTGGTGCAGCAGGATATGAATAGCCAAACCGTGTAAATGACATGATGAGTGTCCAGCCCAGAGGAAGCTGCAGTCCCGCCGCGGGTCATCAGTTCATCACCAAAATCTTCCATTAACTGGAGATAATCGTCCCGTTCTTGTTTCAGTTGGTCTCTTATACAAACCAACAATACAAATAGCAAAAAAAAAAAAAAAAAGTGCAGTACGACACAGATTCAGCGTGGTGCAGCGCTGTAGTTGAAGTTTAAAAAAATCATAACAAACGCTGGCTCAGTTGCACCTTGTTTTAAACACCGGTGACGCTGACGTCACAGCGTCAGATTTAAAGGTCCAGATAACAAACGCGAATTGTCGCGAATCACGCCAAAAGTTGTGGTTCACACAGCGGAACACTTTCTATAGCCGATGTGTAACTTCAGAGCCAAACGATGCGCTTGTGTCCTCTTGAGGAGCCCGCGGGGTCTCGCGCACATTAATGAGGACGTGTTCAGTTTCCCTGCCCGCCAGCAGCCAATCACACATCTGACTCCAGCGCAGACAGCTCGATCGCACATGATTGATGACCGCACAGAAACGATTACCATAATTGCCTTTCTATGTAGTTATCAAACACTTTTGTACCATTAAATAACATTGAATTGGTTGAAAAAAAAAATCTCTTGAATTATAGCTCTACAGAAAAAAATCACATGCAGTCTTAGATCGATATCTATCTAAAAAACCAAGGCCATAGCACAGTGCTGTGTAAATTATGGCTTACATAAACAATAACAGACTAGGTACTTACAGTAACTTTTGTTGTAGATGTAAAAAAAAAACAGCAACTATAAATTATAGTGAAAATATGAGAAAATATTAAAGACTGTTTGGTAATATTATTTTTACTTTTAATAGCAAAGATATTCATGAGTCATCTCAGAATGGAGTACTCTCAAAACCAGATAATGTGTTTCCACAGATTTAAAAACTGTCTGAAAAAAACTTCAAGTGAAAAAGAACTAAAAAAAAACTGAGGAGAACCTTTATCTTCTATTTCAAAGCTGTGTTTGTTTAAAACAATATTTTATGTGCTCTTTAGTTAGAATTGACTTCCATTGAAATACAAGTATGATAACAACACTTTATTTTAAAGTGTCCTTGTTACAGTGATTAGGTACTGAGTAATAGTAATTAACAAAATACTTAGGATTAGGATTTGGTTTAGTGTTATTGCATCTAATTATGCCTAATTTACTGTTAATACTATAGTAAGCACGTTTGTTTGTTTTCTTCTTAATGCCATTCCAGCATCTGTGGCTATATTCATGGTGAGAACCAGTTAATCCATACACAAGTCTGTTATACACACAAGTCGGGGGGACAATTTAGATTCTTCAATTCATCTAACCTGCATGTCTTTGGGCTGTGGGAGGAAACCGGAGTTTGGGAGAACATACATATAACTTGTATAACAAGGACAATGTAAAATGAACGATGTAAAACATGTTTTGTCTGGTAACCTTAAAAATATTAATTCTGTCTGAATCAACCAGACAAAAACAACAATAACAAAACATTTTAATGGTGAGTTCCTTACTGGACAGTTTGGTGGAGGTCTGTTCATAGGGATGCATTTATTCTCTTTTGTTAAAGATCTTCTTCATTTAACAAGTCTTTTTAAAGACAAATCAAAACGTGACACTGTGAAGATACAGTTGCAGAAGAGTCACATTTTGAACCTGTGTATATATTTTTGGACATCAATCAATCCTTTATCACAAACAGTACCTTAAATGTGTCTCTCAGCCCCTTCTGGACTCTCTCTTTATTGTGGCTGAGAGGTTTGGCCTGCCAGAGTTCATTTAATATGTATAATGCATGAGGGCACTTCAGTGCATTTACTTAACACTTGGTTCCTGCAGCCGAGAAGTCTTTTCATTAGAGATTGAAACACTGAGAGACATCCCCAGTTTGAAAGCACTGTAACCGCCTAATTCATTTTTCGGACTCGCAGCACGTGTGACACAATTGATTACAATGTTGCGGTGCAGCATCTGTGTAAAAAAGTCATGACAACTTATTTGTTTCTGCATCCATGCAGTGAACCAGTTTACGGTATGTTTTACATGATTGTGACTCAACTTTCATTTATTTTATTCTGACTTTTCTCAGTAATGGAGAAAGAAAGAAAGAAAGAAAGAAAGAAAGAAAGAAAGAAAGAAAGAAAGAAAGAAAGAAAGAAAGAAAGAAAGAAAGAAAGAAAGCACAAATATTACTATAACAAAATATTTTATTACAAATTATATTACTATATTTGTGTGGCTGAGATATTTACTTCAAATATACCTCAAAAAAAGAAAATCTTCATGTTCCACAACCAAAAGTGTTAATACACAAGAAGGACAGTGAATTGACAAAACATGTTTGGATCTCTCTGATGTTCCCATCTGATGTAGATCAGAATGAAACCAACAGACTGTGGGACGTCCAAGCACTGCATGCGTTTAAATGGAGCTCCCGGATGGACAGCTGCTTGATAGAGTTACATCATAATCTACTGAAATGTTTGTCTCAATGATTGAGGCAGTGGAAGATGAATGTGTGGATACGGATGTGTTTACATAGATGAAGAGACCATCATTCATTGTTACAGGCAAATACAAATTGCCAGTCCGTTGACTGACAGTTTTTTTTGTTGTTGTTGGACTGGAGAAGCAGCACATGAGCAAAAGCTGTATTTCCATTCCAAACTCCAAACACAGACAACAGTGCTTGTTCAATAAATGAGCACTCTTTTCATGAAACAAATTAAATGTCATTCATGTGAGTGAACACTCTTTCTTCAGTCTCCAGGGACGGTGACAGTGGGGCTCTGCTGTCTAAAACTGACTTACCTTCAAAACAAGAAAGGTATATGAATCTCCATACGATTGACCTTCAACCTCCGGCCACTTCCTTTCCTTATTTCAGTTTTTAGAACACTTAGCAATTTCCAAAACCTTTCCTCTTTCCCTTCTCTATCTCTGTCCTGCTCGCTCTTGTGCTTTTTTTTGGTCTGGATGGTCCAGGTGGGACCTACTGCATGCTCTCAGGCAGACTATTGGTTCATCCAGGCATAAAATGGAGGGTTGGAGGGGGAGGACAGGAAATGGAGTGGGAGTTGACTCTCTTCTCACACACTTTAGCCCTGAAGAGCTGCACCTTGGGGACCACTGTCAAGTGATCTCTGACACTTCATTCCCTCTCTACACAGGAACCCTCTCTGACAGACACAAGCAGGGAAGAACTCGACTTATTGCTGGGGTCTAAGCACAGTTCGGCATAGAAACACTGCTTGAAGAGAAAACCTCATAGAGCTGCAAGTGCTGTATCATCTAAGAGGTCTTTTGAGAGATCAACAGAGGACTTTTGCATTTCTAAACTTCTTAGCTAAGATCAATACACAAACCATCTAACTATGGAAAGTGTTGTTTTAGAGTAACTAACTCAAAGTTACCAAAAGCTTTTCCAGTACCAAGACTACTACTCTTTTTATCGATTTCTATCATCCCAAACACTAATATGAAAAATGGAAAGTAATATTTATTTTAGTAAATCGGTTTGCTATAAACGGATCTCTCTTATATGTAGCGCTGGAAAGTTCAATTAATTTTAGTGAATCAGTTCATCATAAACAGCTCTCTATTATGTAGTGCTGAAAAGTTTAATTTGTTTTACTGAATCAGTTCATCCTAAATGGCTCTCTCTCACATGCAGAGCTGGAAAGTCTGATTCATTCTAGTGAATCGGCTCATCATAAACAGCTCTCTCCTTTATGTAGGGTGGGAAAGTTTGATTCATTCTACTGAATAGGTTCATTAGAAGCACCTCTATCTCTTATATTGGCTCTCTCTCATATGCAGAGCTGGACAATCTGATTATTTCTATTGAATTTGTTCATCATTAACATCTCACTATCTCATAATGTAGCACTGGAAAGCTTGATTCATTCTAGCAAATTGGTTCATCGTAAACAGCTCACTCTCATGTGTAAAGTCAGATTCATACAAGTAAATTTGTTCATCATAATTATCCATCTCTCTCTCTCTCTCATATGTAGTGCTGGAAAATCTGATTTATCCTAATGAATTGGCTCACCCTGAAGTGCTCTCTCTCTCTCTCTCTGTTATAACACATGGAAAGTCTGATTCATTCTAGTGAATCAGTTCATCATAATTGTGTCTCTCTCTTTTATGTAGGGCTGGAAAGTTTGATTCATTCTAGCAAATTGATTCATCATAAATGGCTCACTCTCATGTGTAGAGCTGGAAAGTCAGATTCATTCAAGTGAATCTGTTCATCATAAACATCCTTCACTCTCTCTCATATGTAGTGCTGGAAAATCTGATTCATCCTAATGATTCGGCTCTTCCTGAAGTGCTCTCTCTCTCTCTCTCTCTGTTATAATACTGAATCAGTTCATCCTAAATGGCTCTATATGTTGAGCTGGAATGTCAGGTTCATTCTAGTCAATCAGTTTGCCAAAAATGTGTCTCTCTCTCATTTGTAGCCCTGGAAAGTCTGATTAATGCTAATGAATCAGTTTGTAATAAACAGCTATTTCACTCTCATATGTAGTGCTAGAAATTTTGATTCATTCTAATGAATTGGTTTGCCATAAACTCTCTCGATCATGTAGCTCTGTACAGTTCAATTCATTGTACTGAATCGGTTCGTTCTGAATGGCTCTCATATGTTGTGCTGGAAAGTTTGATCCATTCCACTAAATTGCTTCATCCAAAATGGTCCTGTCTCTTACATAACTATAATGTTAACACTTACAGTCTAGTTCATAACTGTGTCTTCAATATAAATTAGGTATTATTCTACAAACCCGATTCCAAAAAAGTTGGGACACTGTACAAATTGTGAATAAAAAAGGAATGCAATAATTTACAAATCTCATAAACTTATATTTTATTCACAATAGAATATAGACAACATATCAAATGTTGAAAGTGAGACATTTTGAAATGTCATGCCAAATATTGGCTCATTTTGGATTTCATGAGAGCTACACATTCCAAAAAAGTTGGGACAGGTAGCAATAAGAGGCCGGAAAAGTTAAATGTACATATAAGGAACAGCTGGATGACCAATTTGCAACTTATTAGGTCAATTGGCAACATGATTGGGTATAAAAAGAGCCTCTCAGAGTGGCAGTGTCTCTCAGAAGTCAAGATGGGAAGAGGATCACCAATTCCCCCAATGCTGCGGCGAAAAATAGTGGAGCAATATCAGAAAGGAGTTTCTCAGAGAAAAATTGCAAAGAGTTTGAAGTTATCATCATCTACAGTGCATAATATCATCCAAAGATTCAGAGAATCTGGAACAATTTCTGTGCGTAAGGGTCAAGGCCGGAAAACCAGACTGGATGCCCGTGATCTTCGGGCCCTTAGACGGCACTGCATCACATACAGGAATGCTACTGTAATGGAAATCACAACATGGGCTCAGGAATACTTCCAGAAAACATTGTCGGTGAACACAATCCACCGTGCCATTCGCCGTTGCCGGCTAAAACTCTATAGGTCAAAAAAGAAGCCATATCTAAACATGATCCAGAAGCACAGGCGTTTTCTCTGGGCCAAGGCTCATTTAAAATGGACTGTGGCAAAGTGGAAAACTGTTCTGTGGTCAGACGAATCAAAATTTTAAGTTCTTTTTGGAAAACTGGGACGCCATGTCATCCGGACTAAAGAGGACAAGGACAACCCAAGTTGTTATCAGCGCTCAGTTCAGAAGCCTGCATCTCTGATGGTATGGGGTTGCATGAGTGCGTGTAGCATGGGCAGCTTACACATCTGGAAAGGCACCATCAATGCTGAAAGGTATATCCAAGTTCTAGAACAACATATGCTCCCATCCAGACGTCGTCTCTTTCAGGGAAGACCTTGCATTTTCCAACATGACAATGCCAGACCAAATACTGCATCAATTACAACATCATGGCTGCGTAGAAGAAGGATCCAGGTACTGAAATGGCCAGCCTGCAGTCCAGATCTTTCACCCATAGAAAACATTTGGCGCATCATAAAGAGGAAGATGCGACAAAGAAGACCTAAGACAGTTGAGCAACTAGAAGCCTGTATTAGACAAGAATGGGACAACATTCCTATTCCTAAACTAGAGCAACTTGTCTCCTCAGTCCCCAGACGTTTGCAGACTGTTATAAAAAGAAGAGGGGATGCCACACAGTGGTAAACATGGCCTTGTCCCAACTTTTTTGAGATGTGTTGATGCCATGAAATTTAAAATCAACTTATTTTTCCCTTAAAATTATACATTTTCTCAGTTTAAACATTTGATATTTCATCTATGTTGTATTCTGAATAAAATATTGAAATTTGAAACTTCCACATCATTGCATTCTGTTTTTATTCACAATTTGTACAGTGTCCCAACTTTTTTGGAATCGGGTTTGTACATGAAAATGTATCTGTTTGATGTTGTCCCCCTTAAAATAAACTTTTCTGCCAGAAAACTGGTTAAACTGTAAATTATATCGTTGGATGTTTATGAAGCAATCATTGTTGGGCTTTTCTTGAAGAGGACTGGACGTGCATAGTCTGTTTTGATCTGAAGATCATTCAAGACCAAAACTATTTGTTCTGGGCCTTAGTTTCTGTTCTAACATTGGCTTAATGTGATTTACCCACATAAGACTTGTTCTTGGATCAACACCTAAGTGCTGCAAAAACATTCCTATCAACCCATCAGATTTAGGGTTAGGTGCTTAACACTCTTATCAACCAGCAATTTCCCTCTGGTTTTAGAAAGAGGCTGGTATTATGCTCAGGTTAGGCCTCTGATTATATTGGAGCAATGTTGGTCCAGGATGCTGATTCAAGAACATGTCATACTTATGTATTTACATTACAAGAATACATCTATTTACTTTAGTTGCCACAATGATGTGTGATTTTGTTTTGTTTTTAAAGTTATTAAAAAAGTTAAACTTAAGAAGAAATGACCCAGCCTTCACTGAATTCACGCTAACAATCTGAAAATAGTCTTTACATCCAGCCATTGAAAGCTAATATCTAGTTACCATGTTACTCGAAATTATGTAATATGTCACAAATATTCATTTGGTGTGTTTGTCAGTCTTTTGATCTGTTGTCTTGATAGAGTGATAAGGAATGGATCTCTGTTTGTCTTTGTATTTGAGTGTCTGCTAACTGTCCATGAGCATTTAGTTCACTCAAACTGACCACATATTTAGGCCTAAATGTAAGATTTATATATTTCAATTGCATATACATTTTCATCCATTTGGATTACACAGTTTTACAAAAACTAATAAACTTAATGTTAAGAACCAGGTAAGATTTTTATAGTGGTAATAATAAACTGACTGCATTTTAAATACACAGTAACCAGGTTTATATATTTATCATCAACAGGTCTAATTTGCTTCAGTCTCATACATTTTAACTAACTGAATATACCAAGCCATATTTTAACCATTTTTTTACTGAATAAATGTAATTGTTTTCACAATTAACAAATTTATGCTCATTCTAAGCTATTTGAATGAATGCATTTTGAAATATGATTATTTAAATACAATTTTATGCAAATTATTAATAATAAACTATTGCCATGATTTCTTACCTGCTTCATTTACTGTGTAGGACTGGCAAATATGCATCACGTTAAGTTTGTTAGTTGATGTCAAAACTGTGTAATCAAAATTAATGGAAATTGTATATGCAATTCAAATACATAAATCGTAAATGTAGGCCCTTTTTTGTTTGTTAGAGTAGTTCAGCGGAACGCAACAGGTCAGGAGTTACCAATTCTTGGAAAAAAACTTAAAAGTACAAGAATAGCAGGCTGCTAGCAGTGAGGGGCCTATAGGGAACCTAAAGAACACACTTGGCTCATACTATTAATAGACAATTATTGTCTAAATGACCATGGAATCATGTTGTTTCCACTACATTAGGTCTAATATGGAGTATCCAAGAGCTCAGAATTGCAAAAGCACGGATAAAGCTTTTAGGGGGTCTGGAGACTGTAATTCCCGCAGCTATGTAGTCTAGAGACTGTGGACCGTTTCTTGTGGATTTCATTTAGTAAGGGAGTGTTAAGAATATTGTATATGATATTACTGTGGTAATCTCTGAAGTACCTTGGAATGCAATGTACATCCTATCATCATTTAGTATTGTATAGTACTATTCATATATTGCATATTTCATATATTACCATGAAGTTAAAGTCTCCAAAATGTCAGCCAGAAAGCATTAAATGCATTGATCTGAGGTCAAATCTACCAGCTGACATGGCGACGCACTCAAGCGCACTTAACAGAGATATGCTGCATGTCTAGATCTATATATATATATATTTGTCAGTGCCTAAATCTACATCACTGTTGTTTAGTTTCATTATGAGCTCAGTGTCAAGGCGATGCTCACTAAACGCTGAAGACCAGGGCAGCAGCATGAAGCCTGATGGTGAAACAGTACGAGCAGTGAATGTCTGAGCGAAGTTACAAACCCAGTCCGGACAGCTGAGTGGAGTTCCAGAGGAACGGCTGTGGGAAGAGTATGTGCGTCTGCTTGGCTTGTTTTCCAGGCCAGTGCCACAGAGAGAGTGAGAGCTCTTTAAAGTATGCATTTCCCCATCCCACTGAGAGCAGCGTATTCCTCCCCATCACTTCCACTTCATTACTCCCTCACCAGCCATGTATTATTCACCCACAGTCAATCCATCCTCCACTGGGACCAGTGTTAGCTGAAAAACGTTTTAGCCTCTTTTACTATCTAAAGTCTCTCCAGCGTTCTCTCGCTCTATCTTACTCTCTCTCTTTCTCGCCTTCTCTGTATTTCTTTATCTTTTGGCCAAGTCCAAAAACCATATAACAACAGTTTCTTTTTCGGTTCAAAATAGAAATGATAAAAACTAAATAGTGGTTCATGCTTGGTTCATGGTTTGGAAAGTGTAGGTGAAACCGGTGTTAGTTGGTAGATAGTTAACTTATGATTCATTCTTGGTCTCATTAATTCTTTTAAGATGACAATATATATAGGCAACGTATAATATGATATGCTGATAAGAATAAACATTAATATGCCACTAGTTATCTAAGTAGTTAAAAGTGTTAAAGTTATTGTAAAAGATAAAAAAAATTGGTTAAGTTATATTAAATTAATCATATTATAAAGATCAGACAAATATAAATATCAGATCATATAGATGTCATGTGTTAGTGGAGTTAGTGTTTTTTTTTAAATACAATTTTCAGTTTGTGCCAATCATCCACGTGCTGGAGTTATTTGGCACAACAGCAAAACAAACCTCATGAATAAACATAATCTGTGAATTACTGTGCAGCATTAACAAATGACCTTTCTTTGAATTTTAGTCCGCTAGAGCTATTTAACAAAGAATGAAAACTGCCAATCAGCCCTGGTCTCTTCTAAAAGATGCCTTTACATAAAAACAAATGTTATTTGCAGTAGGCCTACAGCTGCTGGCAGTTTACTGTTAAGCACATCTTAACCAGAAAATTGAGTGAGTTTTCTTGAGTTGTGGATGTGAAGAGGTGGAAAGAGTAAAATATCACATGCTGAATTCAAGCGCCACCGTCTGGCCAATTTGAGTAATGTGAGTGCAGAATATTAGAGATGATAATCGACACCGTTTGACCCTCCTGTCATAACTGTTTAATGTGATTACACAGGTTATACAGTTCACCGTTTTATTATCAAATGAGCGTCCTTTTTGAGTAGGCTAACTAAATATGGCAGAGGCGATACAGAGGAACAATCTTAATTCTAACATCTTAATGTGAAGAACATGTGACAATATTATTCAGTGTTGAATTTTCTGTCGTTATAATGTGTGCTTTAGTATACGCATGGCATGCAATCTGATTAAACACAATCGAAAAAAAAGAGTGTGTGAAGTGCCATGGGTGGTTTGAGGTCATGAAGAGGAAACATGTAATGACAGCTTCAGTCAGGCAGAGGAACACACAACCTCTGTCTGAAGAAGAGAGAGCAGCTAGATTGAAGAAGCAATGTGTGATTGTAGCATGGCGTATGATCAATAGACCTTTAATAGTCTACATCTACACTACTGTAATCAGCATTCGAACCACACGCTCTCGCTTTCCCTCTCTCCAGCACACACACACACGTTTGTTTTTTGGTTTACGGGGACTCTCCATAGGCGTAATGGTTTTTATACTGTACAAACTGTGTGTGCTATTGCCCTACACCTGCCCTACACCTACCCTACACCTAAACTTAGCCCTCACAGGAGACTGTGTGCATCTTTAGATTTTCAAAAAAAACACCATTTAGTATGTTTTTTAAGCCTTTTGAGTTACGGGGACATAGGCAGTGTCCTCATAAAACACCTTCAAATTGTAATACCTCTGTCATACCCATGTTATTAAACAAATTTTGTCCCCGTAAACCACAAAAACCAGTACACACACACACACACACACACACACACACACACACACACACACACACACACACACACACACACACACAGGTACTCTCAGTATCTATCACAGTGACATATGGCAATGTTATTCTCAGTGTTGTTGTTGTTGTTTTGTTTTGTTTTTTGAGCAAAAGATTGAACGCTGTATTGTTGTCAGAAATCATTCACTGATGTGCACCTTATGTACCACATTCATTGGTTATTGAATGTGTGTTTGTTAAATTAGAGATAAGATAAAATAAAATGCCATAAATTACCTTTTTTATTTTCACTGGGATATTTGCAAAGACATTTTATATCTTTATGAGATCATATGTGTTTTTAACTATATAAAAACACACAATGCGTCATCCATTTATGTCATTAGTTTAAATAAATCAACCATTCCTTGTTAAAATCGATGCTCTTTAATTGAAATCCTAACAAATTATGGCTGTTATCTATAAAATCAACCTCAAATACAGTAACTGAAAATACACCAAAACAATAAACACTCTTCTAGATTATTTTATTTCATTTTATTTTATTTGTGTTTTTAGAACATCTTTTTTTTCCATCAAAACACTTTCATATTACCTGCACATTTAAACAACGGTTAATACAGCTGTTAGACTGTAACCATAACTATGTATAGATAGGCCTAGAACAGACTAATATGAATTATATTAAATGTTACATAACAGGTAAATATACCAGAGGATCGCGATGCTGGGCCTCCACTAATTAAACTATCACTTTAGACATTTTGACCCATCCCTGCTTAATTTCTGACCCATTCACTAATTTTAATCACAATCAGTCTATCATACATAGTGATGAACTTCCTGAGTGCATTAAAGCACTGTAATACTACAGATGCTGCAGAGGACACTTACATACATATAAGACCCCCCCAGACACAGACCACCAAAGTCTAGACATCCGTCCCACACACTCTCAATGCTTCAGCCTCCATTTGGTCATCCTTCTCCTTACTGATGGGGTATCCCATGACACTAATGATTCTCAAATTATTTGGACAACTAGTGGACAGCTTGTCAGCACACCATTTGATCCCAGCATCGCTTTTAGACCGCCCAGTTATACATCTGTTAGCCTGTGATAAGAAAATGGCCCGTAACCTTGCGGCAGCAGTGCGTTCTGCGGTGCTTTTTCTTTTTTTAACGCAGTACTGAGTCATTGATGGGTGGATAAATTACCTGGTGTTTGTCTATTGACCTCCCTCAGAGACAGACAGCAGTCAATACCGCTCCACTTCTCTCTATTCCCAGGAGGGTCACTATGATTCGAGAGCAACGTTCCTCTGAGAATGAGCTGATAGCTATAGTATTCTTTATCCATTCCAGCCTTAGAGTGCATAGAGAATTAGGTGAAAGAGAAACAGGACACCCGCCAACTGTTTATTTGACCAGTGGCTGGGCCAGTCACAAGCTGGCCGGGGTTAATATGGCCCACTTGACTCAATTACATAAAGCACTGACTGGGGAAGGGATGAAAGGATGATCAAATGACACTCTTTCACTCCAGAATGTAGAGAAAGCAGCATTTTAAGGCATCATATGTGCGCTCCCAATGCAAAACCTGCTCCAAAAGGTAGCATAAGATCCTATTTCTTAGGAAAGAAGGCAATACCACAATGCAAACTCAACTCAAAAAAGAAATAAGAAGAAACACTTAAAGTGCAAAATTTAAATTCATAAGTTATTTGAAATTCAGCAGCAAAATAAATCAATCTAAATAAAAGTTGACTGTTTTACCCAACTTTTATGCATGCTGTCATTATAATTAGAATTTTACATATTTAGTTTAGCAACATGCTAACACAATTTTTTGAAATACAACATAATTGTATTTCCTGTGCCGTTTGTATAAGAATTGGAGATGTTGTTTATGAGTGTTCCAAATCAGTCGCTTAAAACAAGTTACCACTGTAAAAAGCGGCAACATTTACCTACTTTTATTGGTATAAACCTTAAAATTTGTTTTGTTAGTATAAACTATTGTAGTAAAAAAAAACTAAATCATTTGGTAAAGTATTTACCAAATTAAGCAAAAATTTTTAGATTACCTGACATATTTAAAGTATCCCTTGTGAAAAAAAGAAGTACACTTAAGCAAACTTTTAAACAGAGCACTTACGGAAATAATATTTAATATACTTCATTTAAAATGTATATTAAATGCAATACTCTAAACATCAGTTCTTTTTGATCCACTTAAGTAGGACTTAAGTACAGCTTTGTATGTAGTTTCATGCTTAAACATACAACCAAACGTATTGACAAGAATTTATTGTAAACTAAAACATACGTTAATTTCATTTCTATTGAAACTTGGGTAACACTTTATTTCAAGGTGTCCTTGTTACACACATTACATACTTACTATTAAAATAACAATGCATTAAGAATAATTACATGCAAGTAACCCTAAACCAAACCCTAATCCTAATCCTAACCATATAGTAAGTACATGTAGTTAATTAATATTACTCAGTACTTAAATGTATAATTACACTGTAACAAGGACACCTTAAATTAAAGTCAAACTTCTGTGTAATGTATTTAAATATATTTGTAATTACACATTAGTACATATGAAATATGTTAACTAAATGTAATAGTATTGAAAAACAGTTAAAATTAGCTAAAATTATAATCAAGTACTTCATATGTACTTTAGTATGTTAGTGAACGCTAAATAAGTCAAAATAAATAAATAAAATAAATAAATGTACTTTAAACCACAACAAAAGATTATTAAAACATAATGGCCCGGTTTCACAGACAGGGCTTAGCTTAAACCAGGACTAGGCCTTAGTTAAATTAAGATATTTAAGCAGCTTTTATAAAAATGCCTTAGAAGAAAACATTACAGGTGCATCTTGAGATATGTCAGAGCAAGATATTTTCAGTTGAGACAGCTCAAACATGCATTTTAGTCTGGGACTAGCCTTAAGCCTTGTCTATGAAACCGGGGGAATGATTGAAAATGTACTTTAAAGTAAAAAATATATTTTATATTATTACGTTTTAAAAGTGTACTTCAGTGCGTTAAGAAAAATCATTATTTTAATAAAATATTAAATAATGAAAGCATACTCTCTTAAACTACACTTAATTGACCTTTTATTTGATCATTATATTATCTACAAGAAGAGTTTTTTTTTAAATACACTTTTAAGATTTGAAGTATACTACAAATGCATATTCATATTGCATGATGGATGGGGTTACATGATAGATGGAAAAACCTTGTCTCATTAGAAGTCATAATTTGTACAAGACGCATGGCCAAATTTTTAGTCTTTTCATATAATTTTGCTGTCAAATAGAAATCAATCTTTGATTTCCATTAAAAAATGCTTATGAATAGTAACTCCAATTGATTAATAAGGCTGATGGACACCCAAAACACATGCTGACACCCACATAAGAATAATCACAGTCTTTGTGGTCAGCGAGCTTTGTGACGGCTCCTGCGCAGACGGACATACTGACAGCCGTCAGATAATTCCCACCCTCTCTTTGTAATGAGCAGAATAATGGCTGGTTTAAACACCGAACCCAAACAGATGAGTGCCATTTACATTAAAGCACAATCCCATTAGTCTCTCTTTAATAAATGACCTATTCCTGCACGGCGCGGGGGGCGGCGAGGGTGCGCCCATCTTCTGCTGATAGGGGCAGAGCTTAATGAAATGGTCTTTTGTGCGCTTGGTTGAACTCATTTGATTTTTTTTCTCCCAGCAGACTTCCTGTATCCTGTGATAAGTCCTCAAACCACTGAAGCCTATAATGACTCCATTACCGAGACCCCCGCCAGACTGTGTGTGTGAGAGAGAGACGGAGAGAGAAAAATATAATGTGTGTGTGTGTGTGTATCCCATTATCAAGTGTAATCATTTTGCAGTCAAGCTGGTAATGAGGTGTATTATTGGCCAACATGATAACATACACACACAAACACCTCCCACACTTTAAATTCACACCAAAACATACATTTAAATGTATATAGTTTTACACACACACACACACACACATATATATATATATATATATAGGTAAAAGCCTAGTAATTATGCTTAGGTGAAGTCTCCATCTTCTACAGTGGAAGACACAGAAGGTCAATTGCTGGTTAATTTTCTTTTTGCCTCCTGAAGCATGAAACATGCATATGCAAACACTTACTCCCAAACACACACACACACACACACACACTAATGAATTCATCCAAGTCCTCGCTAGCATTGACTTGTCACAACTAACCTTGTTTCATGCAATTGCAATTACCACACGGTGAGGAGTTTCTGCAGCCTCAGGGGAAAATCCATACTGCATTTCAGACGCATCAAACTGGAGGTGCATTAATCTTTAACACTTTATGTCCAACCGACATTTATTTTTCCACTTAATTCCCACATTAATGACTGCAAACATCTACATGATAAGCAATATACAATTAAAATGTGCCAGGGGGGTGCAAAGATTCACATTTATTATTAAAAGAGCTTTAAAAAAAAATTTGATTGAATTAAAAATGTTTCTCAGTACATCTATATTCTTATACATTACTAGTGGGTAAAAAGATTACAAACTTAATTCAATGTCAATATTTTTTTTAACAATTTAATGATTTACTTTTGGCTTCAGTAACAATATAAAAGTCAACTGTTTTATTTATTAGTCAACTGATTAATTTTCCACTTTTTCTCACACAGTATAACCAGTAATTTATACATGAAAATATACATTACTTTTACATTGTAGAATCATCATATTTGGACTCATCATTATTAAAAAATAAAAAATGGTTTTAACAAATGTAGTTTGAATTTAAAAATAGTATATAGCTAAATAATAATAAAAACTATGGTATTTGTTATATAAATGGTAGCCTTTTTCTTATAAATATATTTGTTAGTTTTGTTCAGCATATTTTCCTACTTTTTCTTACACAGTTCTTTATAATATAGATATATTTATATATCTCTATAATTTCCAAGATAATATAATTTTACTTTTGCTAGAGACCTGTAGGCTGTTTATGAGTGCTTGATTTGACACATTAATATGGATTACCTTTAAACGTTTATGCATTTTATAACAGCTTGAAACATGGCTCATTTTATAGTTTGGCATGAATCTACAACATTTCTGCCAAATAGTTAATATAGTTAGTGTTTCAGAAAAAAAAGGTACAAATAGCTGTCACTGGGGCGGTATAATGTACGAAAGCTAAAAGGTACATCTTTGTACCTTTTGTACCTAATGCTATTAGTACCTTAAATGTAGATATTAGTACCTTTTGAAAGGGTACCGTACCAGTAACAGTATAGTAGAGTTATATAAAGTAGAGTTTATAGTAAAACTATGGTAAACTTTTTTAGTGCAATATTTACTCTCTCATGAACACCTCTGTGGAGTCTATACTGTTCAAACTGAGTCTTGTGGTGGGAGTTCAGCCTCAGATTCACAGCAGCATTAAAAGGACTCAGCATTGCCAGAGAAACCCTAGAAGGACGGCACAAACTCAACCACATGCTGCAAGCACAGGGGATGAGGATTAGGATCTCACCAGCCTTGTTAGCATTGAATGTAAATCTTTTGTTTGTTTTATTTTTCCTTTCTTTGCCACCTAGTTGCAACTTGATTGGTCCGCGTGTCTCAGCAAAGATGGATGGGTCACGCAAACAAACCACCAACTGAAGCCAAATCAAAGTGCTCTGTGGGACCGAGTCAAGCTCTCTCCGGCCTCAGCAGGACTGTCTACACTGATTTATAAGGGGAGGAGTAATAAACGCTGGTTTAAATAGCTCAGCCAGACAACAGACTCCACAGAGCCTCCGTCTCAAGCATGACACTTGGCTGAAAGTAATAAGACTCATATTGGGGTAATTGTATCATCCTTCTGTGAGGCCAGGGCCATGTTTTGGGGTCATAAATCAACTATAGGCCTCTTTTTGACATGGCTATCAAGGGGATCCTATGTACTCTAAATAAGTCCATGCAGTCATTATCTTCAATAGGGGTATTGTGTTGTCTTGTTTTGTACAATGGTGAAATGTAAAAGAATGGCTAAAGTTGGGCTTACCAATCCAGTTGGGACTACAGAGCATCATTCAGCCATGGAGGTTGCCATTTTATTTTTAGCTAAATGATTGTAGTTATTGTGATAACACTTTAGCATTCATTTCAGCAATACAATGTTATAGAACTACAAAAAAATAATAAAAACAATAAAATGTTATAGGCCTTTAAATAAATAAATAAATAAATAACGTATATTATTGGTTGTTCATTTCAGTAAAAATGTTGTATAGGCCTACAAAACAAACAAACAAGCAAACAATAAATAAATAAATAGTGCATATTAATTACATATGTATATTAATTCATTACAACAATAAAAATGTATAAGTCTACAAATGAATAAACATAAATAAATAAACAAATAAATACATAGCGTATATTATTGGTTGTTCATTTCAGTAAAAATGTTGTATAGGCATACAAAACAAACAAACAAATAAATAAAGTGTATATTAATTATTAATCATTAATTTAAACAATAACATGTTATAAATAAATAAATAAGTGTATATTATTGGTTATTCTTTTCTGTAAAAAAATGTAGAGCTAATCAAATAAATAAATAAAGTGTATATTAATGCTTAATCATTCATTGCAGCAATAACATTATTGTAAATAAATAAATAAATATCATGTCTATTAATGCTTAATCACTAATTTCAGCAATAAAATGTTAAACAAACAAACAATCATTATTTCAGCAATAAAATATTATTATAGCCCTACAAATAAATACATTTAAAATAAAAGTTTAAGACAAAAATACATAAAATGGTTAATTAAATGAATAAATAGATGTTGCTATTTAATTATTTTGAGTTGTTACAATATATTGTGTTCTCCATGACAGAAAGGAAAAATGTCTTGTGGGAACAACATCAGTGTGTTTGTATTTTTTTGTGCACAAGTTTTGCAGAAAGTAGCTGACTTACTTTCTCATTTCAAAGTATTTTTTTGCCTTTTATACTAAAATCCCTTTCACCTTTCTCAAATAAGCTATGCAGTCGTCGAGTCGAATCACAGCTAAGACAACAAGCTCTCGGCCGGAGTCAATTCAACTCGATCACTTGCAGCTCCTCAGCAGAGCCCAGGAGAGCAGAAATAAAGAGCCTCGGCAGGGTCACCAATTCAAAGGGGGCTTCTCCTTAAGACTCATGGGTAAAAATCTCCTAAGCCCATTTAGTTTTCAAACACCGCTGTCTCCCCCTCAGTCTCACAGCGGGGGCTGTGGTATCCAAACATGTCTTCATTTACTCACTGTGTGTTAGTGTGCTCGCGGAATTCCCCGTTGAAAAGGACGTCCCAAATACGCTATTATTATCGCTTCGTCAACTCACATTCAGTGTTTTCCTGACCTCTCACCTCAGGCTATGGCAACAGTGAGAAAAATGTCCGTCTTGATTGACAGGACTGAGAAAAGCCGGCCCCTCCCCTCTCCTCCAATAGGCATTTCAAACACTTTGGGGAACAATGGAGGCTTGGGTGTAATGGATCAATGAGGGGATGATGACTGTCAAAAGAGCACATACTCCTCACACAAACCTGATTATCTCAGCGTGACGGAGGCCGGGGGGAGGTGGGCCCCCTGTTGGGCACCTCCAATTGGGCTATCGTGGAACACGAGGACCAGGCTGTCAGGCCTTGCCCTCTCCCATCCAGCAGGGGCCTTTACCAAACCCATTCATACGAGCAGGGGCGACTCTCCATCCTCCACGGCTCAGTTAAATTGGGGGATGGAGGCCCTGGCCATTGTTCGGCACAAGCGCTGAAAAGCTCTGGATGCCTCGACCGGCGAAACTTCCTTAAATGCGGCGAAAGACACCCGCAGCCGAAAGGCCGAAATCTTCTCTTTATGTGCATGTGAAGGAAGGGATCTGGGACAGAGAAGCAACAGGAGAGCCCCATCTCAGATAAAGCCCCCGCTAATCTGCTTTCATTTGGGCTTTGGGAGCAGCAGTAGATGTTTGTCCTCGGTGCACCTCTGTTTCCAGGGCAGACATACAGTATTAGAGGCCTGCAGATTAGTCATGGGGATGAATGCATGTAGATTTGATGTTTAGGCTGCTTTTCACATACTTTCAAAGGGGGAGATCTGTTATCACTAAATCCTAATCTCAAGACACGGGCTGGAACACAATAAGCAGAAGATAATATATGTGTGTGTGATCTTCACGCTGGTGAACAGGAAAGACCTCTGGAACTCAGTGTTCATTAAAATGAAGAGGTTTGCACAATAGGCTTCCATTGACTTCCCCCTCAAAATTGAGCTTGATAGCAATATAGCACATTTAAAGGGACGGATCACCCAAAAATGAATATTCTTTCATTTAGTCGCCCTCATAATTGATGGGAAGTCTGATCAGACAGTTTGTTTCAAAGAACCGGTTCATGCTTGTATCAGCAGCTCATCGGTTCTCTGGGGACATGTCCAAATTCAATCTCTTTCCTCGGTTCAGTGTACTGGTCACTTGTGAACTTTTGTAACCATTTACCGACTCTTGACTTAATCTATAACTGTTATCAATGTACTCAATAACTACTGCCATCGGATCAATACATTTTATTTGTTATACTTTTATGTATAGCTTTTTAGCAAATGCATGAGAAACATGGACATGTCCAAAATAAACTGTTCTCAGTTTAGTGTGCTGTTGGTGTAAGGCTGGAATACAACACAAGACTTTTAAAATCTGAGCAGATTTTAAAACACTAGGCATCATACACTTACTGACTTTGTAAACAGTTACAGAGAAAACACTAGCCATCATATACTAAATGACTAAATGACCACTAAATGAGGATCATACACTACCAGACTTTAAAGTTGTTCCAATTACAACAAACTCAAGCAGAAATGTGTGACTTGTTGCTAGGAGACGCGTGACAAATGAAAACAATTCTAAAATGTTTGATATCCTCCGACTGGGTGCTGACTATCACTACATGATTTTCTATTAAATCTGTCAACTCAAATCTGCAGACTGGCTCTGACTTTCTGCAACTAGCATCAACTTCTCCAGACTGTAAATAGGTGGAAAACGGGGCAAAAATCGTGTAGTGTAGTGTATTCCAGCCTTAAGGGGATAGTTCACCCAAAAATGAAAATTCTGTCATTAATTACTCACCCTCGTATTGTTCCAAACCCATAAGACCTTCATTCATCTTTGGAACAAAAATTAAGATATTTTTGATGAAATCCGAGAGCTTTCTGACCCTGCATAGACAGCAAGGGAACTACCACGTCCAAGGCCCAGAAAAGTAGTAAAGGCATCGTTAAAATAGTCCATGTGCTTCATGTAGTCATGTAGCTTCATTCTATTCAAATAGTGCTTCAACCTTATTTTTAAGAAGCTACAAGAATACTTTTTGTGAGCAAAGAAAACTTTATTCAACAATTTCTTCTCTTCGTGTCAGTCTTGGATGTGTGTTCACTGCAGTACCACTACACATGCGTTTACATTCCTCTGATTGAAAACAAGGTGCAGCGCATGCGTGTTCTACGTCTGAATGCCGGCTCCTGCGTCAGCAGCATCACACGCATGTGTCGTAGTATTCTCGTGAACGCGTGTCGAAGACTGACACAGAAGAGAAGAAATTGTTGAATAAAGTCGTTATTTTTGTTTTCTTCGCACACAAAAAGTATTCTCGTAGCTTCATAAAATTACGGTTGAACCACTGATGTCACATGGACTATTTTAACTATGTCCTTACTACTTTACTGGGCCTTGAACGTGTCAGTTGCGTTGCTGTCTATGGGGGGTTTGGAACTACATGAGGGTGAGTAATTAATGACAGAATTTTCATTTTTGGGTGAACTACCCTTTTAAGAAAGCCCTGCATCATAGGATAGTATACTCTGGTATATTGGCTCATTTCGAGTCAGAGTGACTGTCAGGCACGTCCGAAAGTGAGTTTTGATTTAGTAACTTGTTTGTCCAGTTTACTGAAAACAACCAGTCCAAAATAATTATTCATTCCTGAATCAGACATCATTAGCCCTCATGTTGTTATTTTCTGTGCCCCACAGAAGAGAGTTATATACAAAATATCAAAGCTGCTCTTTTCCATACAGTGGAAGTGAATGGTGACAAACTACTGTCACACAAAACAGTCAGTTGTACCCACAAAGCTGTCACATGACTTTGGAAGACTTAAAATTAGCATATGAAAAACTATTATGATACTTTTTTTGGTGGTTTTGAGTTTGATTGATTTCATTATGTGGAGGGGTGTGAACACTTCAAAATATCTTCTATTGTGCTTGACTGAAGAAAAGAAATCATACTTGCTTAAAACAACATGAGGATTAGAAAATGTTGACATTTTTCATGGCTTAACTGTCATTTTAAAGGTAATATTCATATTTTTGTTGTTTTGTTGTTGCTGTCATTAATGGTATGGTTCACTCAAAAATTAAAATTCTATCACAAGTTACTTTTTCCTCCACGGAACACAAAAGTAGTTGAATGATTGATTTATTAAGTATTATTATTATTATTATTAGGCCTATAATCCATTCAATGGAAGTCAAAGGTCACAAAAACTGTTTGGTTTCCAACATCGAATCATCGTCTTTTTGTCCCACAGAAGAGTGAAAACCACACAAGTTTGGATTAAACGACATGAGTTGTTTAAATGATGACAGAACTTTATTGTAAAATGCTGTTCTCCCCACTTGCAGATACCACAATAAGTAAAACATTTGTATTTGAATGACTTTCTTGAAAAATTTGAATTTGGGGCGGGGTTATATAAGAAGTCCGACCAATGACAATGAACGTCTCAGTGTCACTGCATTACATGTAAATATCAAACCAAATGGCATTGGCATCCTTTTTTCAACTACTGGTGCCAAGGTGATTTTTGGTGAATGTATGAAGTCAGTTCTCCTCAAGTTCACACAGGTGTCCTACCAGAGCAACCACAAGTGTAACTCATCACAATAACTACAAATATTTGCCATTGACAAAAAAAAGAAAGTATCCAAATTTTAATATGAACGCAAATCTACATTAGGCCACTATTATCTATTGTGTTTTATAATGACATTTTAAAACCAGATCATTAATACCTTTGTCACAGATGAATCTAAACCTGTCCGCTTTGGCTGAACTACACAGTGTTTTCAGAGCAGAACCAGTATCTTCTCTGCTCTGTGTTCTCTGTGTGTCTGTGTAGAGCTCACCTCTGGGGCTGGCAGCCCGAGGCTATGCTGCACGCACCGATTATTTCACCATAATTAAGAGTCCAAGATCTTCAGGGACGCCTCGGTCTTGCTGCGTAGCAACCTCAGCCTTCCTTCTGTAACATTACATCAGTACCATCACTATTGTGATTTGATTCGACCCTCTTCAAAAGGATTCAACAGCCTGGAGGTGTAGTAAAAGACACTGCCTTATAGATTCAGTCATCTTAGAGAGATAGAGAGAGAAAAAACAGGAATTGGCTGGTTCCATCTGCTGAGTTCTTTGGGCTGTACTGACCTGCGGTCTGATTGACAGCCGGGTTGATTCCATATGGACGAACTGTGAGACGAGGATTGACTGATTTTGTCTAGCAGGGGAAAAGATTGTGTGTGACTATAGCTTTGACTGGCAGCTGGCTGTTCTGAGTGGATACAGTACAAGTTTCCTTCGCAGGGGGTTGAGCAGACACAGGATTGGCCGAATCATCAATTATAGGAATGATTGACAGGTGACGGCCTCCGAAGTGTGTGCACTCACCTCCAGATGTAGTTGCTCCCAGCAAGAGAAATTAGATGTGGAGTAATCAATCAGTGTCGCTGGCAGCTTTACATGTAAAACACAATTCAGGCATTAAATTGTTATATTACATTATTAATGTACAGTAGGCCTATATAATGTAATGTATATTTTAAATTAATTGTCTTCTCTTTAGCCAACCATTGATAGACATAAGAAATGCTCAGTATTTTAATTTAAATATATTTCACTGTAGAATCTAAGTTTTGCTTATGTTCCTATTAAGTATATATTAAGTATATCCTATTAAATATATATATATATATATATATATATATATATATATATATAATTATTATTATTGCTGTCAAACAATTAATCACGATTAATCGCATCCAAAATAAAAGTTTTTGTTTACATAATGTATGTGTGTACTGTGTATATTTATTATGTTTATATAAAAGACACACACATACAGCATATATTTTGAAAATATTTACATGTATTTGCATGTATATATTTATAGTCATATAAATGATGTCATACATAAATATATTTAATATATAAACGTAACATATTTTTCTTAAATATATACATGCATGTTTATTATGTATATATATATATATATATATATATACACAGTACACACACATATATATGTAAACAAAAACTTTTCCTTTGGATGCGATTAATCGTACAGAAGTTCTAAGCGGCCATGCATTATTATTTTTTTTCTTCTCGTTTTCTCGTGATCACGACATAATAAAAGTTGTTTTGTCGTTATCACGACTTATTTTTCTCGTGATCACGACATAACAAAAGTTGTTTTGTCGTTATCACGACTTATTTTTCTCGTGATCACAACATAACAAAAGTTGTTTTGTCGTTATCACGACTTATTTTTCTCGTGATCTCGACATAACAAAAGTTGTTTTGTCATTATCACGACTTATTTTTCTCGTGATCACGACATAACAAAAGTTGTTTTGTCATTATCACGACTTATTTTTCTCGTGATCACGACATAACAAAAGTTGTTTTGTCGTTATCACGACTTAATTTTCTTACAACTGTTACGCAACTGTGCCAACAGGTGACAGTATAGAACTACTGATGGGGAGTTGTATACTGTATATCCACTATACTGTACGCATTTGGGACAGAGGACCTTCTTCGTGATCGCTATAATTTGTGCAGTTCATTACTGACATTTAATTAACTTATACATTTTAAATACTTGAATAAATATGATCATTTTGCTTGAAATTGTATCTGTTATCTTAAATTATTACTGCTGCACGACTCATCACAGTTTCTCATTTAGGCTACAACGACGTATTTGTAATGTGCATCTTTATTTATTTTTATCTTTATCGATAATAAATGCATATTAATAAGCAATGTGATTTACATGTGTATATTTTAGTTCAATGATGTTATACAGTGTTGTAGCCTAATTTTTTGTATTTTCTGCATTTCCACACACACACACATAACAGCCTCCACACTTAACGCACATGATATCACAGCCTGACTAATAAAAACCACAAACAAATTATTATAATATATTATAATATATTATTTTATTTTAAACGAACGAGAAAAAAATAAATGAGTTTAATCCAAGCATTTTACGATTTTTAGAATAGGCTAGCTCTTCTTTGCATTCTTCTAAGGCGCTCCGCCTGCGCTTGCGGTGTTAATGCTTGTTGTTAGACCATTTAAACATGTTAATTACACAAATAAAATTTTGTATACGTTATTTCTAAGTGAAGCAACATATTTGCTGAACAAATAATTAGAGGGCAGTTCCAAACGAAATGATACTGGGGTTATTTGTCTAGAAATTTTGAATGGACGCACATACCTGGGACTGAGCTTTCTACATGGGAGTCGAAGACGTAGATCTCTGGTTGAGAGCCATACCCATTGACCAGGCGTGTATTCAGGGCTCGGGCGTCGATTAGCTTGATGAACTTGTCGTCTTACGGCATGAAGGAGATGAGTATGGGCCCGATCCCAGACCTCCTCACTGTGTTGCAGCCAGTCGGTAATGGTTGGTAGGTCTGTGGGTTCTCCTGACCAGGGGAACATTGGAGGTTGGAAGCCCAGAATGCATTTGAAGGGGGTCATTCCTGTGGCGGGTTTTGTCAGGGAATTTTGTGCATATTCTGCCCAGAATAAGTGCCTGCTCCAATCAGCTTGGTGTTGTTGACAGTATGCTTTGAGAAACCGTATGACCTCCTGATTCAGGCGTTCTGTCTGACCGTTGGATTGAGGATGGTAGCCAGATGTAAGGCTGATATTGACATTAAGATATTTAAAGAAGGCAGACCATACCCTTGAAGTGAATTGGGGACCACGGTCGGATACAATGTCATCGGGTAGGCCATAGAAGCGGAATACATGGTTGCAGAGCAATTCAGCAGTTTCAAGGGAAGTGGGCAGTTTAGGCAGAGGGATGAGATGGCATGCTTTGGAGAATCGGTCAACTATGGTGAGTGTATGGTGGTATGGCCTTGAGAACTGGGCAGATCGGTGATGAAGTCAATAGCTATATGAGACCAAGGTCGGCGTGGTGTGGGAAGTGGGTTTAGCAGACCGGCTGGGAGCTGCCTGGGAGATTTGGAGGTGTTGCAAGTGGTGCAATTTTGTACAAATTTGGTTGTATCAGTGAGTAGTGAGGACCACCAGAAGCGGTTCCTGAGCAGATTAGCGGTGGCATTGATTCCTGTGTGACCCGAACTGGGTGGGGTATGAACTTGGGTAATCAGTCGTGGTCGAAGGGGTTCAGGAACATACGTGCGGTCAGCAGGGCTCTCTGGAGGTGGTGGATTTTGAAGATTCAGTTGCTCAATTTCAGTCATGATATCCCATTGTACTGGTGCTACAAGGATCTTCTCGGGGATTATATTGTCGTTGTTATTGGTCTGGTTTACCTTCTCAGTTTGGCGAGAGAGAGCGTCGGCTTTGGTATTCTTGGTGCCTGGCCGGTAAGTCACAGTGAATCGAAACCTTGTGAAGAATAGTGCCCACCTGGCCTGTCGAGGGTTTAGACGCTTAGCTGAACGCAGATACTCCAGATTCTTGTGATCGGTGAGAACAATGAATGGGTGAGTAGCTCCCTCCAGCCAATGGCGCCACTCTTTCAAGCGCTAATTTCATGGCAAGAAGCTCCCGATTGCCTACATCGTAGTTCTGTTCAGTGGCTGTGAGTTTGCGGGAGAAAAATGCACATGGGTACATTTTGGCTGGTGAGCCAATGTTGGGACAGAATTGCGCCTACCCCTGTATTTGAAGCGTCGACTTCCACAATGAATTCTCGCTCTGGATCAGGGTGTCGAAGGATGGGTGCAGAAGTGAATCGAGTTTTTAGTTCCTCGAACGCCTGGTGTGACTCCAGTGACCAACTCAATCAAGCAGAGTGACGTTTTGACATGGCTGTTAATGGTGCAGCGATCTTGCTGAAATCTCTGATAAATCGTCGGTAGAAGTGTGCAAACCCTAGAAAACGTTGTAGTTCCTTGACTGTCTGGGGCTTTGGCCATTTGAGAACTGCCTCTACCTTCCTCTCGTCCATTGCCACTCCCTCCTGGCTGATAATGTATCCGAGGAATGAAATGCTGGTCTGATGGAACTCGCACTTCTCCTCTTTGGCGTAGAGTTGGTATTGCATCAGACGTTTCAGCACTGACCTGACATGGTGGATGTGTTCTTCTCGAGTGTTGGAATATATCAGTATGTCGTTGATATAGACAATCACCCATCTGTCCAGCATGTCACGGAAGATGTCGCTCATGAAGGACTGAAAGACTGATGGACTGTTTGCAAGGCCGAAGGGCATAACCCGGTATTCATAGTGCCCACTAGTGGTAGAGAATGCTGTTTTCCATTCATCCCCCTCTCGAATGCGAATCAGATTGTAGGCGTTATGTAGGTCGTAGAATTTGGCCTGACGAAGTTGCTCTAGTGAGGCTGGAACTAGTGGCAAAGGATAGCGGAACTTCACTGTGATATCATTCAGGCCACGATAGTCGATGCATGGCCGAAGTCCTCCATCTTTTTTCTTAACAAAGAAGAATCCGGCTGAGGCCGGTGAGGTTGATGGTCTGATGAAACCTTTAGCTAGCTCTTCTTCAATGTATTGTCTCATAGCTTCAGACTCAGCTTGAGCTAATGGAAAATTTCTACCTTTGGGAGAAGTGGTGCCGGACATCAACTCTATGGCACAATCGACTGAATGGTGAGCAGGGAGTTGAGATGCTTTCTTCTTGCTGAATGCTTCGGCGAGATCAGAGTATTCAGAGGGCAGGTCGGTGTTAGTTGCATTCTGAACGGTTGGAAAAGATGGGATGGTAGAGGCTTTGGAAATCTTTGAGAGACAGCGTTCTTGACACGTCGTGCCCCATTGAAGGATCTGCCCCTCTCTCCAGGAGATGTGAGGATTATGTGTGCGCAGCCAGGGTAATCCGAGGATGATAGGGTGATTTGGTGAGTGAATGACGTAGAATTTAATGGCTTCTGAGTGAAGAGTTCCGATCAGCAACTTGGCTTCCTCTGTGATGCGGGAAACTCTCCCCTCTCCGAGAGGGCGGCCGTCTAGCGCCTCCACTGCCATGGGAGAATTACAGGGGGTCAGTTTCAGTTTATGTTGCTGAACCAATTCCAGTGACACAAAATTGCCTGCTGCTCCAGAATCGATCAATGCCGTGGTAGAGATTACTTTGTCCTGAATTATAATTTTGACTGGAAGTTTAATGCTTGATGGGGAGGTCTTAAAATGATCACTCACCGATCGAGAACTAGTCGATGGACGGACCGGGCAGGAGATTTTCACATGTCCAGCTTGACCGCAATAGAGGCATAGTTGATTCTGCATGCGGCGTTCCCGTTCCTCGGACGTTATGTGAGTGAATCCCAACTGCATGGGTTCGGCCGTGGTGGTAGTTTCGGGCATGTAACGGGGCGTGGTCCGAGCGGGGCGCCGAGAACGGATCAGATTGTCGATCTGGATGGCTAACTCAATGAATTCACTCAAACTCCTCCCCTCATCTCGACAGGCCAATTCCGACTGTAACTCCAGATTCAAACCTCTCCGGAACAAGAGTTTTAGTGTGTCCTCCACCCAATTAGTTTGAGCCGCGAGAGTTCGGAAAGATCGAGCATACTCTGCAGCGGGCTTTCTTCCTTGCGAGAGAGTTAGCAGTTGGTCACCAGCATTCCTCCCATCTGCGGAATGCTCGAATACCTCACGGAATTGTTGGAGAAATGCATCAAAGGTGGGGAAAGCTGAGCCATCCATCCTCCAAACAGCGGTTGCCCACTCTAATGCCTTCCCGGTGAGTAATGAACAAACAAAGGCAATGCGGCTTGAGTCTGTGAGGTATAGTGAGGGTTGCTGGTTAACAAAAAGTGAGCATTGTAGTAGGAAGCCTTTGCATTTGGCATATTCTCCATCGAATTTCTCTGGAAAAGCGAGTCGGGTGTTTATTGAGGGTACCTGAGCTGGTGGAGAGCTACTGCGGGCCGGTGGAGGATGAGATGCAGTTTCGGGCGGTGATACACTTAGTCCTTGCAGTGCTTTGACCAGCTCCTCGGTCAGGATGGTGAGTCGATTTAACTGGTGTTGGTGCAAGGTGAGCTGTGAAGCTTGTGCAGATAGCTCAGTTGAAAGTTGCATGAGCGCTGCTGGATCGCTGTTTGGCGAAGTCTTCTGTAACGAGGAGTCAGAGAAGTTTGGATCCATTTGCAGTTTTTATTGAGAATAGTCAGGCAGTACAGGGTCAGATACCGGCAAGGCAGATCAGTAGAGACAAGGCAGAGACAGAGTCGAACACCAGGCAAGAGATCAGGGCAGGCGGCAAACAATCACAGTCCAATAAACACAATCCAATTCGGGGCAGGCAGCAAACAATCAGAATAAAGGGTAAACAGTCCAAGGTCAGATAACAAGAACGTAAACTCTGGTGGTGCGGAGGAGGCGGTATGGGAGCCTCCTCTGTAACAGTTACTTTTGAATGTCCTCCGAACTTTCTGAAAGTAGTCCAATGCATGTCTGACTAAACTATTTCAAAAATAAAATGTTCCTTTTTTTATTTGTTCCTTCGTTTTGAGGACATTATTAAAGACCAGATAATTCTAAACAAACATTAAATTAATGTTATCGTAAGAATGTTTGTTCTTCCAGTTGTTTGAGAGAACCTTGCTAGAATAATAGAATGTTGGCCAAAGTTATGAGAACATTTCCCTGTTAGCTGGGATATTACTCTAATAAGCTATGGGAATCTTTCATTGTGTTTCAGTGAATCCAGTCATTTTCAGCTAATTAATTTCTAAACTGTCTTTATTACAATCATTAAGCACCAGACCTCCACCATGTGGTAACATCCTGAAAGATTTTCTGTTAACATCTCACTCAGATCACACCCTCTACACTCATAACAGTTGAAAACCTTAAATTACATTAGAGCTTTGGAATTTCAGTCCATATCCATAATGACAATGTTTGCATGCTATTACACATGCAAGCTGTCAAACAGCAGTCAATTGTCTATCAAATAACTGTCAATTATACCATTAAATTTAATGTATCTCTATCTATTAACATTCAAAATTTAGTAAATTGAGTAAAAGTTAGGGGGTAATTTGTAATTATTTGGGTAATAGTTTCTAAACCACATTTAGAATAAGAAATGCATTCCCACAGTTGAAAGATAGAGGGCAGCCTTGCGACAAGAACATTCAGGCTGTAAGCGATCTATCAAACTGTCCATCATCAAACGTAAAATATGCCCAGCATGATTAAATACAATGCGCATGCATTCGTTTTTAATGAATGCTTACGTGTACTATTTCTACGTTCATAAGAAATACAACTTCCTCAAACAATCAAGAAAACAATTAAAAAATAACTGCATATATTTCTTGAAACATTGGTGACTGATTTATCTTCACTCATCTCTGAAGTGAGTAATATTTTCATTTCAGCAAAATGAAACAAAACAAAAAATCTCAAATATAAATATCTCTCATTCAAACACACACATGTCATGGACACCCTGCAGTGGCTGCCATTTAAGCGGTGTAAATAATTGAGGAATAGCATTTGCCGTCCTCCCCCACATGAGATGTGTCTATAAAAGAGCATCAGATCTTCTCTTTGAGAGGAGGAGTCTGATGTCGCAACACACTGAGCTCTCCTCAGCTAATCGATGGAGGAGTCAATGACTGCACCTTTTCAAGCTGTTTACAATATGGACTTCCTTTAAATACATCCTGAGTGTAAAATGAGTAAGCAGTACCATGCAAACACTGCGGATGTGGATTGATGACGGATATGAATAGTTATTTGGGTATTATGACAGTTTAGTTATGCAAAAAATAAAACGCATGAATTAAAAACAATTATTTTAAATTAGTTATAATAATTGTAGCCTAATTTGTGATATACAAAGTTAAACAAACAAAGTTTGGGAAGAGTTCAAACTTCCCGACTTGTTTTTGCCGCGAGTTAATGAAAGCTTCATGTCAGTCGAGTGGATTTCAACATATCACACCTTGCAGATATTCCTGGCGCTACGACATGTTAGCTTAACCTTGCCAAGACACCCTGCAGCTAAGCTTGCAGCTGAAACAAAACAGAATTAGGTTACAAATGTCTAACAGAGACGTGTGGGCAAACCGATACAGCAGACGCCGCCGGATTACGGCCTGTTTTCATTTAATCAGGTTCGCAATAAAGCTCTGAATGTTCTGATTTTGTCACGAACAAAACGAGCCTTGTACAGAAGTTTGTCCAGGAAAGCTGCTCACCTATGCCCGCGTGAAATAACTTCCCTTCCCATGATCCTCTCTGCCGAGTCTCACTCGTGTAGGATTATGGCATAATCAATAAACTCTGCTCACTGCTCCTCATTACCACAACAAAGTGCTGGTAATAATCTGAAAGCTGTTTTTAAGTAAATGCGTACTTATATAAATGACCACAAGGCATCGATTTCTTGTTTTTTAAAATATGTAAATAATTTTCATGACACGTCTTTTCCTCAATCGTGTGAATATGTCAGAGGTGTGGGACTTTGGGAGGCTCAGAGTAAACAGGTTTTGTAATTGAATGTGTGAAGACTTCAGAAGGGTTTTCTCTGCCTGTAATAGGATGACAGAAAAGAGTGAAAACCTGTTTTAGTTTGTGTGAAAGCCTATTCTGATATTCAAATATATACAACACACACACACACACACACACACACACACACACACACACACACACACACACACAATGTAATGTAGGCCTACATAAAAAATAACAAAAATCAAATTCTCTCATTCTGTTGCTGATGGAAGACAATGTATATTTTGTATTGCATACACTCACACTTACACACAAAGATGAAGTTAAAATGATTCCCATGTGTCATGCTGACAAATGAAGAAAATTTGGGATGAGCAAAACACTGTTAGAGTTAAGTGATTGTCTCTTTAAAACAAAAGCACATTTTGTAAACAGGTGACAATTTCTTGCGTCAGTGAGAACTGTCATGGGATTTAATTATGCTACAGAAAAGGTATTGAATTATTTTTCATTCAGTTAATTACACTTCGTGTTCTAATCTAAAGTGTCATATCAAAAGAAGCAAAGCATCAACATGAGATGAGTGAAACTGGATAATACACATTAAAAAAGTGTTTTGTGGTTAGTTTTGTCTAATATTTAACTCCTTGATAATATTTAGCTTTGAGTTTGTGACAATATTAATTAGATTTATTTATTTAGTTAGGTAGTTAGTAAGTGCGTTAAAGGTAGTAAAAGAAAGAAAGACAATTCTGTCATTATTTACCCCCTGTTTGTTTTTCTGAACATATATGACTCTCTGTGGAACATAAAAGAAGATATTTTGGAGAATTTGGCAATTAAACAGTTTTGGTTACTATTGACTTCCAATGAATGGACAAAAAAATAAATAAAAACATATATTTTTCAAAATATCTTATTTTTGGTTCAGAAGAAAGAAAGTCATACAGGTTTGGAAAGACATGAGGGTGAGAATGATGACATTTTTTTTTTTTTTTATGAAATGTTGCTTTAAAACATTTGTATTTACTACAAGAATCCTGAATTGTTTTGTGCACTTTAGGATTCATAAAGTAAATAGGGTCAATTTTGACTTCACGTTGACTTTTTTGTGAAACAACTAAATTTACTGAAAAAATAAAATAAAATAAAAGTGTTATTATCATGCATTCTATGAACTATGAAGCCTTTATATTCATCAGCTGTTTAGGTTGATTCCTGCAGACAGGCAAGCAGAAGATGTATGTGCTAAATGTCATCACCTATGGCTGTTGCTCCCTCTGGACCATCAAGCAGTCAAGACTCCTTCTTGATGTATTTACAGAGCCGACTGGATCAGCACACACTTTATCAACCAGTCATCAATCTTTCATCTGCCTCTTATCTATAATTAATGCCTTTACACAGCGGTCGGTTGTGGAGTCCATACAGGTGTGTGTGTGTGTGTGTGTGCTGAAGTATAACAAACAGCCAGGTTATGTGTCCAAATGTGTCAATATCGATGTTCACGCAGTGACTCTAGCAGACCCGTGCAGGTTCCTGACTTCTGCAGGAGGAATAAATCCAGACACTTTCCCAGAATACATTACACAGGAAATAAGAGGAGACCTCTGCTCTCTCTCGGACTTCAGATGTCTTTGTGCCTCTAATGGAGGAGCTTTCCTCTGATATGATTGAAGACAGAAGAGCTCTCCTGGCGCTCCTCTCCCCCACCCCCCGGGCCAGCATCTCAAAGGGAAGGAATAGATTATCCCCCTCGCTGAACCCCACCAAGTCAGACAGCCAGTGCAGGACATTATCATGTCAAAATATGGCATCACTTAATTTCCATGGCAACCTCATGTCAGTAGATCTCTGTGCTGCATGGCAGAATTTCAAAATGCTTTGGCATTAAATATACGGCCAATTTCATTACCCCAACTGACTGTGCACAACGCTGGCATTCCTCGAAGTTTTTCCGAATGCATCTCTGTTTACGGTAGTGGATTCCAGAGGTCGCATTTGTTATAGTTATTAATGACTGTAGAGTGGTGCTGAGGCTGCTTTGGCCCCAGTGGGGTCAGGCCAGAGTGATTGACACAGGGATGTGTATTATTTTCACGAGTGGATTTGCAGTGGAGGGAAGGGTTGAGGAATAATGCATTAGAGCACTTTAATCTGGTTAGGCTAATCTCAGTCCCCACTGCTGAGCTCTGACAGAGAGAAAGAGGGATGCTGGGGGAGATGCTTAGGAGCGCTCAGGAAAGGGAATGTCAGATGGAGACCCTCAGGTTGAATGATATATGAATCTGAATGAACTGAGCCTTTCTGAAGGACTGACTGTAAATGTGTGTGACAGTGTGTGTATATTGATGAACATCATTAAAGTCATTAAACCTGAAGAAAATGCATATAACTGTTGTTAACTGAACATTGTTTTCAGCTTTAGTATGTAGCAAAATATATAAATAAATAGATAAAAAGTAAGGGACGAATGTCAGGAAAGTTGTATATTTATCTTTTGAGAATGAAATCTATTTTGCATTATTTATAATAATTATTTATAAACTATATATATATATATATATATGTGTGTGTGTGTGTGTGTGTGCGTGTTATGAATTATGTATAATTTATTGTATGAATAATATGTAATGTAATCATGTAATTAATAAAAAGTTTAACTCTGATTATGAGTATTTTAAAGTGTAATTTAATCTAATTACAAGTATACCTTTTTAAATCTGATTACGTAATTCAGATTACATGTAATCAATTCTGCACTGTGTGTGTGTGTGCGTGTGTGTGTGTGTGTGTGTGTGTGTGTGTGTGACAGAAAGAGAGAGAGAGAAGGCAATTTCTCCTTTTTTTGCATCATTTATACATTATTTTTAAATGAACCACCCTCATCATGCCCCCAATTTATATATACACTATATTACCAAAAGTATTGGGTCGCCCCCTTCTAATGAACAGGTTTGACTACTTTAGTAATTTCTATGAGTACAAATCTTAATGTTAAAGCATATAATGATATTCTAGGAAATTGTGTGCTTCTAATATTATAGCAACAGTTTGGACAGGACCCTTTTCTATTCTAACATGACAATGCCTCTGTGTATAAGACAAGGTTCAAAAAGAAAATGATTGATTCAGTCAGTGTGGAAGAAAACTTGACTGGTCTGCATAAAACCAAGTCCTAATCCCAGTTTAACACCTCTGGTCTGACTGTAAATACAGACCTTGAGCCAAAAACTCATCACCAAACACCAATGACTTGTGCATACACTATATAGACAAAAGTATTGGGACACCCCCTTCTTTAGAACAGAAAAATGCACTTCCAAATCTGTGGCAACAACGATGGGAACATAATTAATGTATTTAAAAATTGTATTTCCATCTCTGTTGCAACAGTTTTGGAAGTGTCTAAAATGACTGTACCCATATGTACAAGTCATTGGTGTTTGGTGATGAGTTTTTGGCTCAAGGTCTGCATTTACAGTCACACCAGAGGTGTTAAACTGGGATTAGGACTTGGTTTTATGCAGACCAGTCAAGTTCTTCCACACTGACTGAATCAATCATTTTCTTTTTGAACCTTGTCTTATACACAGAGGTATTGTCATGTTAGAATAGAAAAGGGTCCTGTCCAAACTGTTGCTATAATATTAGAAGCACACAATTTCCTAGAATATCATTATATGCTTTAACATTAAGATTTTTACTCATAGAAATTACTAAAGTAGTCAAACCTGTTTATTAGAAGGGGGCGACCCAATACTTTTTGCAATATAGTGTATATCAGATATTTAATAAAAAGCAAAAAAACTAAATACATTTTAATTTAAAAGTAATAAAATATTATACAATTTAAATTATAGATTAAATGAAGTGTTTAGAGATTATTCTGTTTGTTAGTAGTTCTTTGAATTAGTTTATTATGCAATATACAATAATATATTCAGTTCAGTTAATTACAAATAATTATATTACATTAATACAGTAAGTTTCTGTAATAAATGAGAATCTAATGAAAACGATGGTAATTACAGACAAAGAATATATATATTTTATATGTTTTAATGAAATATCACCTGGTCATATTTTGCTGAGATTAATAAAGTAGGTCCGTGTTTTATATTCTAGATATGAACTGAATTAAAAACTGTCACTGTGGGAATACTGAAACTAGTTTTTCCCTGCCTGCTAGGGAGAATAAGACCGATCATTGCCTTTCCACAGACAAATACAGCAAAATGGAGTTCATATCTGCATCCATATTTACTATACAGATATGGAAATGAATATCAGGGAAGACAGATTGAAAGGAGTTTGACTTGGAAATGAGAGTGAGATTTTTCATTACCGTCACAGAGAACCTCATGTGGGTCTGACTCCATCATTTGAATGTGATTGGTTATGCACTGAGGGGAAAAAGCACATTAGGTATGGGGCTTTCCTCTTATTTTTATTTCTTTTTTAACTCCTGATGCCTGAACGTTGAGTTTTAACAAAGAGGAAAGCTACACACCCATACACACACAATACACACATATAAAAATAATCATATTTATGGCAGTGTTGTGTCTGTGAAGTCGGTGCCTAAATACTTAAAATACAACACTTGCAAATACCTACTATAAGCCAAGCTATTTCCTTCCTGTGTTTCCAAACTTCAAAAGGCAAATACATTTCCCTGGATAGATGAAAAATGTTGTCATGAATGTTTGAGCTACTGGTTCCAGTATACACGAACATATCATGTGTTGATTCGTCTGGCTACGGTTAGTTTGTCACAGCCTTTTAATTTGATACAAGAGCCAATTAAAATTGGCCCAGAGACATGAAGGTCAAATGGTAACCAGCAGGGTCGTTGCCATGGAAATTATGAACAGCTGCTCTTCCATAATGCAAAATGAAACCCGCTATAATTGCTGGGGATGAGAAATCGTATCCGATTATCAAAGTCAAATTGATTTACGCCTGCCACTACTGTACGTTATGCACCTTTAAACCAGTCCACAACTTAATAAAAAGGGTCAGATACAAAATTAAACCGAACACTGATAAATTCTATCGCATAAAAATAAAATTACCTGCTAATATATCTTGAGCGCACCTCTGAAAGCTGAAAAAGAGACGAATGCTAGGTTGGCATGACTAGTAACAGGACATGGGCGTCAGGCACAGTGTTGATATGCCACACCACACTCTTTAGCATCTGTGTCTGCTAATGAGCTGATTTCTGTACTGTTTAATCTAATCTCCCAGGATAGGCCATTAGCATCCCCAAAGAGAGAGAGAGAGAGAGAGGCAGCGTTAGTTATATTAAAAGCAATAGCGCGCTATTGATGGCCACAGCCAATAGCAGGGTAGCACTAACACTCTCCCGGCTAAAAGCCTGCGCTAATAGGTCCCTTACGGCAGCGGGACGGCAACAAGGCGGAAAAGGAGGCGAGAGGTTAATTTGGTCCTGCCCAGGTGAACCAACCAGTCAACCCTCGCAGATTTCTCTTTCCCCTCCTCTCTACTCCAAACACTTAATGATTATTAACATGCTTCAAATGCTCAAGGAGCGCTGGGAGTCTCTCTCATACTCTCTCTCTCTCTCTCTCTCCTCCTCTCTGGCGCACTGGAGCGCAAAGGGAAATCATTATGCTAATGAGCCTGCCGCCGCTGTTTTTATTTCCTATAATCACCCTCGTCTCCGTGGCGATCTTCAGGGACGAGCGGTGGTACACACACACAATCGTTCCGAGCTTTATAAATATTTCCCCTTTTTCTCGCCACATTTTTTTTTCAAAGGAAGAACAAAGCCGCTTGCGCGTTTAAGAGGGCCTGTGTCTGCGCGGGAGAGAGTTAGGAGTGTGGAAATGAATTGAATGCCACCGAGTAACTCGCTGTTAGCTTTGTCTGTGTCGTCTGGATGCGATTTTGTTTTTGAAGTCTCACATTTAACAATAATACACACGCGATCAAATAGATTCAGACGGTGCATCTTCAACCATTTTTATTTGGATTTTTTAGAGATAAATATGTCTGAAATGGCAATTGAGGTGAATTTGGAATTCTGTCGATGGCTATTAGCATATAGAGTGGTGGAACTATGATGTCACTTTGTAGGCGAAAACCGGGAAGCGAGTTCGCATTTTAGCACTTCCGGTTCCATCGTCCCAGTCAATGTTTTTTTTTAAGGGGATTTTGGTTAAATCCCCTAAAATAAGGTCCGCGGTTCACACAGGCTCAATATACTTTCATGTTTTATTCTACGACATAAAACACACCAGTTACACGCCACTCCTGATTTTTTTAAGCTGTTACGTTTCTTTAAAAAGACGGTTGCTAACAAGTTGCTAAATGGGACTACATGGTGCTGTCGGAGACATTAAACGTCATCACGCCGAACAGTTGATCAATTTACAGTATTTTCCAGTTGTAGTATAATTTGTAATTCAATTAGTATAGTTTCCCGCATTTTATTTTGTTGTTCGACAATGTTTTTTTGTTTTGCCCCGCAATGCGACACAAGTCTTCGGAGAGAAGATGCTCGTTTTATCGCTTAATGTTACTGATGCGGAGACTGGTTCGTACCATAAGGTAAACTCATATTACGATTATTCCATGTAAACACCACATTTACCGGCTTAGTCACGGTGAAAGTGAAACTTTAACGATGCATAGTGCTTAAAGCCACATTAAAATTAAATGTTTACGGCCACATGAATCTTTTAGAAAGCAGATAAAATAAGATAAAATGGGTAGAAGCAAGGATAAAATAACGTTTTGTGTACCAATCCTAACAAAATGAGAGCTGAAATGTGGTGCTTTGTTCACTAAAATAAGTTTAATCTTACCATATCCAAAAACTCGCTCACTCTGCTGTTAATAGATTAAATGCACTAGAATTTTATTGAATAGTACGTGGAGACACATTTTTAATTAAAATATTCATATTAATCAAGGATTTGTTAACTTTTAATGCACCTTATTTCGAAATGTATAGAAATACGTGCTTATATGTCCTTCAGTTATGAGTAGTGACGGTGGTCGTGACGTTGAAGGCGAGCGACTGTGGTGCTGTAGTTCGTTTATAGCCTAAGTTTAGCTTTTCAGTTCTGGCACTTTTATTTAGACTCCAAAATTCGTCAAAGTTATATTATTTTGTGAAGATTATCTTGATGGACGAAACATGTAAATTTCATGAACTATGATTGAACACAGAGTTTATTTTTGGCGATAATCCAAAAGCCTATGTAAAAATCCTATTGGCTTTTTGTCGAGGAACCAGATTCATGCTAACAGCCGATCCGCCTACAGAGTGACGTCATAGTTCCCCCACTCTATTAGAATCTGTGTGACATGCGCTTTTTTAGATTGTTCGGCGAATTTTCGCAGGCGATATCATTTAAATAAGAATTAACGCATTTGTTTTGAAAGTGACTTCATATGTCACTATACACCTTTTTCACATTTCCGGGTTTCTCAACAGCGGAAGTCGAGATAGATTGGTTAACTCCAAGAGCAGTGAACGGGAGAGTACAATTTTTTTTTTTTTTGTATTCCCATTTGCTCAAATAGCAAATGAAAAACTCCACGATAGTGTTTTCACGACCCCCCCCCCCCCCCCAAAAAAAATAAATAAATAAATAAATAAATAAATAAATAAATAGAGAGACTGATAATGGCAGTCAGAAAAAAGATGTCAAATTTACCTTCCCTCCCTTTGACTCTGCATTAGAAACAGCCTCACATTAGCGTTTACTAGTTTTTTGTAATTTGAGGTAGGCTATATCTATGTTATAGTGTTATAACATACATATAGCCTGCATTTGAAAAGAAAAAAATCAAAATATATACAGGTGCTTGTCATATAATTAGAATATCATCAAAAAGTTGATTTATTTCACTAATTCCATTCAAAAAGTGAAACTTGAATAATGTATACATTCATTCCACACAGACTGATATATTTCAAGTGTTTATTTCTTTTAATTTTGATGATTATAACTGACAACTAATGAAAACCCCAAATTCAGTATCTCAGAAAATTAGAATATCACTTAAGACCAATACAAAGAAAGGATTTTTAGAAATCTTGGCCAACTGAAAAGTATGAACATGAAAAGTATGAGCATGTACAGCACTCAATACTTAGTTGGGGCTCCTTTTGCCTGAATTACTGCAGCAATGCGGCGTGGCATGGAGTCGATCAGTCTGTGGCACTGCTCAGGTGTTATGAGAGCCCAGGTTGCTCTGATAGTGGCCTTCAGCTCTTCTGCATTGTTGGGTCTGGCATATCGCATCTTCCTCTTCACAATACCCCATAGATTTTCTATGGGGTTAAGGTCAGGCGAGTTTGCTGGCCAATTAAGAACAGGGATACCATGGTCCTTAAACCAGGTAATGGTAGCTTTGGCACTGTGTGCAGGTGCCAAGTCCTGTTGGAAAATGAAATCTGCATCTCCATAAAGTTGGTCAGCAGCAGGAAGCATGAAGTGCTCTAAAACTTCCTGGTATACGGCTGTGTTGACCTTGGACCTCAGAAAACACAGTGGACCAACACCAGCAGATGACATGGCACCCCAAACCATCACTGACTGTGGAAACTTTACACTGGACCTCAAGCAACGTGGATTCTGTGCCTCTCCTCTCTTCCTCCAGACCCTGGGACCCTGATTTCCAAAGGAAATGCAAAATTTACTTTCATCAGAGACCATTACTTTGGACCACTCAGCAGCAGTCCAGTCCTTTTTGTCTTTAGCCCAGGCGAGACGCTTCTGACGCTGTCTGTTGTTCAAGAGTGGCTTGACATGGACCCTGAAACCCATGTCTTGCATACGTCTGTGCGTAGTGGTTCTTGAAGCACTGACTCCAGCTGCAGTCCACTCTTTGTGAATCTCCCCCACATTTTTGAATGGGTTTTGTTTCACAATCCTCTCCAGGGTGCGGTTATCCCTATTGCTAGTACACTTTTTTCTACCACATCTTTTCCTTCCCTTCGCCTCTCTATTAATGTGCTTGGACACAGAGCTCTGTGAACAGCCAGCCTCTTTTGCAATGACCTTTTGTGTCTTGCCCTCCTTGTGCAAGGTGTCAATGGTCGTCTTTTGGACAACTGTCAAGTCAGCAGTCTTCCCCATGATTGTGTAGCCTACTGAACTAGACTGAGAGACCATTTAAAGGCCTTTGCAGGTGTTTTGAGTTATTTAAGCCCCACTCACACTGCACGTTGGTCCCGGAAAATTGCCAGAAAATTGCCGGAGTGCCTTCTGTGTGAACGCAAACACGTCCCGGGATTAATTCCGGGATTGATCCCGGGTTGGGACCTAGTAACATTGCCGGGTTCAGTCCCGGAACGAGCGCTGTGTGAACAAAAGCCGGATCAATGCCGTAACGAGTGTGTGGTAGTGATGACGCACTTTATCGTTCGGCAGTTTTACCGGGTGTTTTGAAGGCAGATCAATCTTCACACAACGAAAAATGTGTAAACTAGAATGAAGCAGCGAACAGGGAGCTCCTCACTATCCGCGCTGAAGCTGAAATCATTCTCCAGTTTAGTGAAATGGTGAGCGCGCATTATACACGTCACGTGTCTTTACGGGATCTTTACGGGTTGTGTGTGAATGCACGCACAGATTCCGGAAAATTACTGGCAGTGTGAATGCAGCAAATCTGACAATCCGGGAACAAATGCCGGAACACATTATCACATTATCATTAACACATTACATCTCTGTGTGAAAGGGGCTTTAGCTGATTAGAGTGTGGCACCAGGTGTCTTCAATATTGAACCCTTTCACAATATTCTAATTTTCTGAGATACTGAATTTGGGTTTTTCATTAGTTGTCACTTATAATCATCAAAATTAAAATAAATAAACACTTGAAATATATCAGTCTGTGTGGAATGAATGTATACATTATACAAGTTTCACTTTTTGAATGGAATTAGTGAAATAAATCAACTTTTTGATGATATTCTAATTATATGACCAGCACCTGTATATATAAAAATAAAAAAACTTTCGCGGATTTACGATGCTGATTACCGTTAAACGTATCACAGTCTTGTGAAAAGGGTCCATGCTGAGAATAGTCTAAGTAATGGACCTTTTTACCACAAAATTTTGCCGAACTCTCGCTGATGTAACTGCTCTTTAACCATGCCACATTTGCTTTATTAAAAAAAAGAGTGGGTTGTTTTAGTCGAGCAGCTAAATGCACTGAGCTCTTCACCAGCTCTCGGGGTAATTCAGACCCCCCTAGAGCTACACTAATGAGGGGATAATAGCCCCTGTGAAATGTAAATAAAACTCAAATCCCCTCACAGAGGGAGAGGAGGGGCCAGATGGAGCGACTCTGAAGGCTGGGAAGCGTTTCCTCCCTCTCTCTCTCTCTCTCTCTCTCTCTCTCTCTTCCTCCATTCGGTTCATCCTTCATTCATATACATCACGTCTTCTCACTCCATTATCAGCCTGCTGAAATTTTAGCGAGCGAGGGAAATTGTATGCATTTGGTTTGCTCGCAACTTATTTCACACACTTTTCCCTCAGGATGGCAGGGGGAATCTGGTACCTCTAAAGACGCTGTTGATAAACAGACGCTACAGGGAAGACCCAATCCCTTCAATTGATATTTTAAACACATTATTCATACATCCGGACTGGCTCAAGGGTGAGATAGGCTGACAGAGGCATTTGAAGTGAGCTGAATTGATAGGAGCGGGGGACCCGCAGTAATGTATTATGCATTATAGACAATGATCAGCCATTACAAATCACCTAAGGGCAGGCAATAGATTGAGTTCTCTGGGATATCTGATAAAGCGCTGCTTTGAGGAGAACAAACACACACTGAATGGATTTACCATCATTCAGAGCTTTAGCCCGAGCTCAGAATGCATCGCTACCCGCAGGGCAAAAAAATGCTGTTGCCTTCCTCCTTTAAAAATAAACAGTATAAGCAACTTGTATGGGTCTCTCAGTCAAGGTCTTACTTTGCAATGGAGCTGCTGTTGACAGGGGGCCTTTTAGTTTCAGTACAAAGCACATAAAACAAAAGATTGCGTACAGATGTACCTGACTTTGACTGGTGGACATCTTTGTAAATTGATTGCCACTGAAGTGCAGCACTCTTGTAGGGGGAATAAAAAACAGGAAGTCACAATTCTCGAAGTGAATGGCAGAAATGCCAATTCATCAAATGATACATTAGCAATTTAGCGAGCTCACAGGCTCTCGCTAAGTCACGGGCTCAGTATAAATCCTTCAGAGCATTCGTTCCGACAGAGATGGAGGCGTTTCCACATCATTAGTGGCGGGGCAGAAAGCCGAGAGCCCTGTCGAGTGGCTCTCTTACACACACTTTTCCATCGGTCACAGATGGGAAAACATTCACCTCATCCGAGCCACGAGCAACCTGTTTGTTTCCAGGTGGAATTCTTCCTCTGAGACTATCCGGATAGCACAGCCGTTTACCTTTCTGTTCATGCGTAACGCTGCAGATGATGCCAAGACTACTTATCTAGACTACCTTGATGTGCACTACCACTTTTTTTTAATGCATTCCCATGCATTTGTTGTTAATCTTATGCACAGGCTATAAACATTTAAGATACTGTTTGTTTAGAGGATATGACTTTTACGTTTGCTTGCAGAGTAAAAAAGATATTAAAAAGACAAATTGTACAAAAAAATCAAGCTTTTAGAAACAGGAAATGCTGCAAGCATGATGGCAGTGCATGTAGCATACAGAAAAATAAATAAATGTAAAAGTAGCCTCAAAATAAAATGAACAGATATGCCCAGAATGAGTAATGCCCACCAGTTAAACAATACAATTGTTTTCAGCTGTTTGATCATTATTACTTGCTCTCTGCAGAGCCAATTTACTATTAAGAGCAGAGGTAGCCTTGGGGCTCTGAACAAGATACTCAAGTAAAATCAAATAAGAAACCTTATTCTATGAACTATGAATCATATTGTATGCTTGTGCGAGGAAGAGAGGGCATTCTGTGATTTCACAATGTTTGCTCAAATATACAGGAAATATCCAGAGCAGAGAAATATTTTTTCTACACTAATATTGATTTTGTCCGATATTCATTTATACAAAATACATTAAACATGCAATTCATACATACACTACAGTTTATTTAATTTATTTAATTTAAAATTCATTTTTTATAAGTAAAAATGCCAGGGTGATACAATTGTCCTGATATCATAAAAACCTAATTAAAAATGTAATTTCTTGAAAAGAAAACATTTTAGGAAGTTTTAAATAACATTTAATTATTGTTTCTCTTGGGGGGAAATGCTTCACTACTTATTAATGTGTGAAAAACATTAGTCCACCAAATTAAAATTATGTTGTGCAACCAACATGAAGGGAAACACACACACACACACACACACAACATTGATATTTTTTGACAAGGAAGGGTTAGTTCAGCTCATCAGATTTCATGTGGTGTTGCTCCCCAAAAATGTAACAATAATTATGAATTAATCATATTTTATGAATTATAAACCTTCTTTGAAAATAATAATTAAGATGTTTACACTCACATGCATTCACTGTACCACAACCAAAATCGGAAATATTCTGCCATAAACCGATGCTGCACCCCACAGGTTGTGTGTTTGTTAAACCGATATCCCAAACTGAACTGTGTGTAGATTACCATGGCTTCCTGCATAATAACTAGCCTGATTTTGCAAACCTCTAAGTCAAGCATAGACTAAACGGCTGAAACGTTTGCTTACAGTCGTGTAATCATTACTTCTGTGATTCTACATCCCATCCATTGTGAACGGGGTGGAGTAAAGGACGCTAGTTACAATTCTCAAAATTAAAGGCGAAACATTCTCCTTCTAATCTACGTAAAACATAGAATTAACCGAGAACATTTTGATCATAAGTTTGCGAGGAGGGAAGAACCCATACATGATATATGACCTCAAAGCCGGTGGATAATAATGACTAAAACTTCGCAGACAGCCAAAATATTGTAAGTACATCAAACAGTAATTTTGCAGAGGTTCATCTCAGACAAAGACTTGGGAAATGCCAAACTAGGTGATCGTTCTGTGTCAAACGCAAACAAAAAAGAACAACCCAGCCACTGAGGCCGAGACGTGCCATTCAGCCGTATTAAGGGATCACCTCTTTTCTTTCTTTTATCTAATAGTAGGGATTTCAAGGAGCCTAAGACATTGTCTTGGGTAGAGGTTAGCAGACTGGCAGGCACCCACAGTACAGTAGCTGTGTCTTTAAGGAGACATATGAAGAATGCAGAGAGAGTGCTTTGAAACACACCCTGTCATCGTGCGATGAATGCAGAGTGTTTAGATAGCACCACACCGCCCTGTTTGACTGCGTCGTGGATGATCGGAAATACCAGGTTCAAAATGTTCCCATTTGATATTCA